>CM068370.1:144210090-144855090 GCA_034769895.1 Magicicada septendecula
AATTTTATTTTATTTTTTCACTCTATTCGTTGGGAGGATAATTCGATTTCACGTTGCACATGTATTTGTCCTAAAGTATCAAAATGGCATAATACGGAAATGTTGAGACTTTGTCAGAGAAAAAATGCGGAAAATATACTGTTATGAATATTGCAAGAGAATCATCGGAAAGGTCGCCATTGCATAAGTGGAAAACACAAGTTAACATCACTCAGAAGATAAGTTGAACATAGAGATCGGTAAGTTATCAGTTTTCCTCACGAGAGTAAACAAGGGGAAACAAATATTAATTTTACTTAATTCTAATTTTGTTTTAATTGAAGTACTCATTTTGATGTCTTTATTATTGATGGTCTTCATACTCACCTGCAAATGAAGCGGAACGTTATCTTCTCAAGAGAATAACTCTTTAATCCATGTCGTCTAAGTCAGCGTTCAAGAAGAGCGTTAATTTTTTGTCTGGAGAGGTTATTAGTCTCGTGAAAAATTCTCTGTAGTCATGAATGAGGTTGTGTATCAATTAGACTGGCTTTCTTTCAACCCATTGGGTCAACCTCAGTTGATTTAATAGAGTTTCGTAGACTTAATTGGGCCAAAATTAAGATCCAAGCATTTTTGTTTAATAAATTTATGGTATACGTAAATTATTAATTTATTAATTTAAAAATTACGGGCCGAATCATTCTGATCATTGTTTCAAAATTCCGTACTTAATTAGCTATAGTTAAACTTAGTGACACAGGCCATTAAGCCCAGAAATTTTAAACAATTACCAGGATTTTGCTTCCTACATTTACATAGAAACTAATCCTTTGTGAAAACAAAATGCCAATTCGCCTGCATCGAGGATATGTCGCACAATGGTGAGAGAAGTTGCGCTGTACGGTATTCAGTGTTGGGCTGCCTCCAAAAGCACAGAACACTCATTACACGCCATGCGGATGTTGAAGAAGACGATCAGTGACTTCGTTAGTACGGACATGTTTTGCGAGCAGCACCTGAGACCGTCATACAATTAGGCTGTCACCTGAAAGTTGAGGGTAAAAGACACGCGAACGGCCCAATTTGCGATGGCTAGACACTATGAACGTCGATCCTCAGAGTAGAAAACTGAGGCCACATGACGCGACAGACCGCACGTGTGGTACCATTGATCCGGAAAGCCGATTGGTTCCTAAGCGAAAACGATAAGAGGAAGAAGATAATAAAAATGTAATAAAAACTATGTACAAAGCCAACGATCAGTTTAAATTTTAACTAAGTACCCGTAAACGGTGTAGCTCTAAACTAACCTATTGTCGCATTCAGGTGTTGGATAGCAAGTTCGAAAGCGTAATGTCGTTACCCCGTATAAATAAATAACCCTGCGTTATTGAATAGCCTCACTCTTCCTCATTAGCAAGTGGTTCTAGCCACTGTTCATTGCCTTGAACGTTAGTGAAGATCTCTTTTATGAACGTACCACGAAGCATCGACTATAAGTTGGAATACTTTTTTTCTGGAAACGGTGGATAATCACAGTATTACTGTGTTTTTAACAACTAAACCGAGGATCATAATGTTCAGTATTCAAGCGGACAACAATCATGTAATTCCGACGTCCGATTTAATACTGTACATTACAATATAGTACCATCAAAAATTAGTTTTAAAGATTGGATGCCAGAAGTTCAAACGGAAGATACAGAATAAAAATTGTTAGCGTAACTTCCAATCCATTCGGAAAATCGCAAGAGAACATTTTTGACAACCACAAAGAGATAAAACTATAGTTAAACTGACAAAATATTTTGACGTTTGCTAAAAATTTAGGAACTGTGAAATAAATGAAAGTGAAATCTGATCTGCAAAGAAATTTCAAAATTGAATGGAAACAAGTTAATCGACGAGCAAATTTAGTGACGTTTTTAATTGCAGTTCGAAGCAAATATTAAATCATAAAAACCAAAAACCACAGGCATCTTTTGAAAAAATGGGATACAATTCTGGTAATAAATAATTTTACAATATAATTACGACTGAGAATTTGTTTTATGACTTCGCGGCAATAAAACATTAGTTCCTTTTTAACGGCTTTTTAATAGGTTAAATGTTACTTGGCACTCAAGGCTTTAGGTACAAATAAATTAACCATCACCTAGTAAGCCTTGAAAAAAGGCGGTCTTCATCTGCTCAAAACTTACGATAAATTTTAATTGGCGTAGAGGAAGCTAAGCTCCGTATGTTACTCTTATTTTGCACAAATTTTTGTCGTCTAAATTTTTTATTTATATGTTATTGTTCGAGCACTACTGTTTTTTTTGTAAATTACTCTGCTAGCATTATCAGAGACTATAAACATTAAAAATGGGTTTCTCCAAGGGGACGCTGCCACATGACTTCTGTTTAACATCGCACTAAAAAGGTAATTAGGGGACCGAGAATGAAATGATGAGTTCCAATATTCTATAAACGGGCACAGATATTAGATTATGGCGATGATTTGGACATTACTTGTAAATGCAGGAGAGGTATGGTGGAATCCTTCCTGACAATAAGACAAGAAATAAGGAAAGAGGACTTCATGTCTAAAAATAAATATACGGCAGCAGGAAACGTGGTTGTCTGCTATCAACATTGACAACTATCGCTTGGACTGAATTGAAAATACTATTATTTGGGGTTCTTAATAACTTGGTACAATGATATGTCGGAAGGAACTAGATCAAGATGCGTAGCAGCAAATAAGGATTACAGTGGTCTTCTACTGGCCTTTACAGTGAACCGATGACTGAGAAAAAAACTACGTACCTATAAAACCCTGCTAAGACTCTGGTAAGTATTACGTTCTGCCTCGAGACCCAGGGAATGTCAAAGGACCAAATAAACATATTTGAAATAAAAGTTTTGAGGGGAGAATTTTCGTAGTTACGCGTGAGAATGAAAGGAATCATAAACTATATGCAAACGAGTAAAAAACGTAGGCTTTCACGGTCGGAATCTCATCGATAAACATATACCGGGAGGAGTTCTTAGGTTTTCACGGCAGGCATCAATATTCCTGAAACGGTTGAATGCCGGGTTCTTCTCATGTTTGAAGAGCCAAACGTTTCGGCCTCACCAGAGTTGTCACCTTCAGTGATAAAGAGTATCAGCAGATGTTCGCCGAAAGCACCTCAGTACAGAGGCAAAGCATTTTGCCTAACAGCCCGGCATTCAACCGTACCAATAATATACGGGCAGTTGACCGTAGTCCATAATCATTGAAACCGTGGCTGTTATCGTTAAGGTGGCTCGTGATAACAACAGCAATCAATACTCATACTACACAAAACTCAACAATTTAAATAACCAGACGATTCGGTCGTGTCGACGACGGTCTTCCTCAATGGCGCGGGAAGGAGGTAACAAGAAACTGGGTTTGTGAACTCCCATCTATATATAGTATAAAATCAATGTGGCTTAATGATAAAGCGTACTTGACACTGCACACAGGACGTGACGTCCTAACGTGAGGACAATATTTGACTAATATTGCCTGTCAGCTTATTTGACTTTACATCCTGACAGCTTGATCTTAATATTTCCATTGGAAAGGGCGAGAAGTGGTGAATTGGAGAACAAAAATAATTTCAAATGTTCAAATTGTTGTGCTTTAAGGTAGTTCACTTCACCGCCACCAGGAGCTGGGTTCGCTGCTGTTTGTTTACAATAATTCCTAGTTAGTCGTTTTTTGGTTAAGATTGCAAATATTTCAATATTTAGTCAATATACAGTGAAAATAATGTGTCTTTTGAATAAAATTAAGTGTTCACTAACTGAAGTTCAACACTAATCGTCACTTCTCTAACTTTATCACAGAGTGTAGTGATTCAGTGTTTTAAAGTGTCGAGATTATTGTGTAAAAACACAGTTGTTAAATGGTTAGTTATTTCGTTATTGGAATGTTTAAGTGATGTTTCAAAAAAAAAAAAAAAAACTATATAGATCTCACCAATATGTGGACTCAGACACAGTAATTCTTCAAAACCTTATTTAATGTAAAATAGGTAATTGCGATATAGAATTAATTCTTCGTATTCTTATTTTAGTTAATACTCAATTTTTCTTCATTAATTCGTTTAGTTTCATGTATTTTTTTGTGCTCTTATTTCTTTGTTTGACATCCGAGCATAATCCAATACGTCTATTCTGGACAAGAGCTATACAACAGTTAAAAATTATTTCGTTACCTAAAGAAAGCGTCACCTTATTTTTCAATTACGAATGTGATTGGTTAAAACTTAAATCTGCGTTATACATTATGCGCAATAAACGTCTCAAAATTTACATTTTCAAAATTCCGAGATAACATATATCTCGCCTCTTAATCAAAAAAATAAGCCCAGATCTGAATTTCACATGAAATTTTGGTTAAAACGAAATGTCCATGATGTTTCTAGACCTAATATTAAGCTTTTTGTACTTTTTGTATAATACATTTCTTTTTTAACTGTAGAACTGCACATTATTTTTTAAAACTACATTTTACATCACTTTTATGATGCCATTTAGCCTGCAGCCTACATATTATTTGTTTTCCAATCTAGTTTAATTTTGTATGTTATACTCTTCACCATAGGCCTAAAGTTACCATTCTAGTTAATTTACAATGTGTTTGCTTATTACTTAATTTTTATACAATTTATTTAGACCTACTTTATGTCCTAACAGTTTTACTATCTAGTACAAAAACATACAAAACAATATTACATAACTATGTATTGACATTTCCTGTCTAGTTTTAAGACTCTATTTTATAATTTATTTAATATCAAAACTCAATGTATTGGTCAATGACATTTTACTATTTATATTCAAATATTTTAAATGGCTCAGTGTTATTAGGTAGTTATACAATTACATAACACTGTTATTATTTTGGATACTTAATTCAACCCAACCTTACAGTTATTTAGTTAGATTAATACTTCTTACACTGTATAATGTTGATAAATTATATCACATTAATTATGTTTACTATATTTTAACATGTTCTCTATGCTATACTATTTTTACATGATTATTTTCTTATATTGAGGAGAAAGAATTCCCTTTTTAATTTAATCTACTTTGGCTTTCATATGCAATGTTATGTTACATTCCAATAATTACCTTTAAAGGCCATGGTTTTGGTCTTTCTTACTGAAATTGTCAGTGAGTACTCTCTTGCCACTTCTTGTAATAGAAACATAGCTCTTTAAAAATCATCTTCATTTTCTTGAATAAGAACTATGTCATCCACATATAGCAGGGAACCCATACTAATTGATTTGTTAAGGTGTATATATTAAACAAGGTTGTGGAAACACAGTATCACTGCTTAACTCCCTTATTTTTTGAAATGTCACTTGAGAGCCTACTATTCAGACCCAGGACTAAAGATGTACTTTTGTAAAGGATCTTAACTGGATTTATTAAATGCTGTGTTATTAAATGCTCTTCTATCCATAATATTCCGTAACTTTTGACGGTCTACATTATCAAATGCTTTTTCCAGCTCAACAAAAGCGATACGCGTTTCCTGGTTATACTCCCGCCGTTTGTCTATTATCTGTCGTAATAGAAACAATGCATCCACAGTCGACCTACCCTTTCTAAAACCCATTTGTTTTTCAAGAAGTAATGTGTCTGTAATGACTCTTAATCTTTGGTTGAGGATTCTTGTATATATTTTGTACGTTGAGTCCAGAAAGCTTATTCCTCTGTAATTATTTGCATCTGTTCTGTTTCATTTTCTATATATAACAAAATCACTTTTGCTCGCCTTAATTCTTTCGGAATTTTGTTTTCCATCCAAATGTTATTTAGAAAATGGAGAATTCGTAAATGCAATAATGTGCCACCATATTTTATTAACTCAGTATTTATTCCATTAAGTCCTGGTGACTTTCTTCTTTTCATTCAATTTATTGCCTGTTGGAGTTCTTCTATAGTTAACTTATCTAGATCTTTTCCACTGGGCATACTTATATATTCCTTTTCATTTTGTATTGCGCTGTCAAAATATAACTTAATGGTTTGTCCATTCATTTTCCTCAATCATGTTAATATGAATCTTTTCTCTTTCAGAGCTTTTCAGTGTTTTCATCACTATATGTCATAGTCTGTCTACCATATAAATCGTGTTCTGTAGTGTCAATGAAGCGGTCCCATGAGTCTTGATGGGCTTGTTTAATAATTCTCTTTTTTTAATTTCTTATTCTCTGGTATGCTTCAATTGACTCTTCTGTTGGATGTGATATATATCTTCTAAAGCTATCACTTTTCCTCTTTACCGCAGTGCCTATTTTTCTGTCCAAATTCTCAGACCCCTCCTTTGTTTATACTTCTTTTTGCAGCCTACTGCTTCCTTAGCTGCTTGTATTATTATTTTGTTGGTATTACTTCATTCCACCTCTATGTCAGTAGTAGGTATTACTGCAAAGCACTGATTTATTCTGTTCTGATAAAGATTTCTGGTACTTTCATCCTCCAATCCATAAACTTTAAAGACTAATTCATTATTTTGTTGCGGTTGACCAAAAGTATTTTGTTTTTTCCAAGGGCATATTGTATTTCAACTTACCAATATACATTTCTCAGTTTACTCAGTCTCTGATTATAAATTTCTCATTAAAAAGTTTTAACAACACGTAATATAATTTTCGTACACTTAAATTAACTTTATTTTCGCATTTGACGTTTAAATCCATGCGTCATATGTGTGATAATAACATACGTTTCTAGCAAGAATGAAACACTGTTTTAATTTTAATTTCATACAAATCATTTTCCTAAGTTTATCAGTTTATCACCAAATATTCTCAAAATCTGTTGCCTAATAATCTCAACAATATTAGAAAGTAGCAAAAAATAGTTATTATACGTCATATATTTATAAATTCTTTTATTTTGTAGGTAAATCTTTTCCGTTTCTTGCAGGATTTCTACATAATAAATATGTTTTCAAATAATAAATACTTCTGCAAGTATATTTTGTTAAATTAGTATCGTTGTATATTAATGTATATTAATAGGTATTATTATACCTGACGCAAGTTTCACAGAATCGATTTGCATCTTCTGAGGTTCCATTATGAATTAACTAATAAATTACATATCAAATTATTATTATTATTAATAACAATAATAATCATAAAATAATTTTTTTCATTATATTTATACATAACGTAATAAATTATTAATAATTTACATAAAAAATAAAATTCACACTGCAATAAGAATCGAATAATGAAGTGAATCACTTAGACCTAATCATATACAGAAATGAAACTAGTTTAAAAGACTCAGTGTACAAAACCAAACTAATTTAATAATTCCAGATAATTCTAACCATCCACCCCAACATAAAATTTCAGCATCTAATGCCATAATATACCGTATGTATAGAATCCTATTAAATGAAAAAGAAATAAACAAAAAAAGAAATGTTATAATATCAATAGCAATAGATAATGTATACAAATAAAAAACTACCAATAAATTAGAAAACAAAATAAAACCTAAGCTAACAGAACAAAAACATATCGAAAAGCACATCTAAAAATTCATCTATTAATGATAGTATAAAATGAACGACCTTTACTTATCACGGAAATATAACTCAAAAACCAAGTATACTTAAAGATACAAATTAAAAAATATCTTATATTACAGAAGATATTTTTTTAATCAAATAGAACCTAAAATTAAATTCACCGTTTAGAATAAAATATGGAATGTACAAAATAGAATGTTCTAGTTGCAAGAAATTCTACGTAGGCCAGAAGAACAAAAACTACTCGTATGTTTTGAAAACAAAATATTTACAAGTGTAATTTAGCCACACACTGTTTAAGTAATAAACATCAATTTCCAGACATTGAAAACGTCATTTAATTAAAAACATACAAAAAGTTAACAAAATGAATATTCGACAACATCTCAATATTTACAAACACAACGATAAAATAATTTACTAATTAAAGACCAAATCAAATAAAAACGAACCAATGTTATTTATTCAAAATTATACATCTTTTGAAATAAAGAAAATAAAAATGTATAGAAAATAAAGAAAATGTATTCTTATATATATTTTGTAAACACACACACACACACACACACACACACACACACACACACACACACACACACAGAAATATAAAATTATATTACAATATTATAATATTATAACATAGGCCTATTGCAATGAAACACAGGATCCTGATAAGCAGTGCAGGCTTGTGTAATACACAGACGATAAACATTCATGTCTAAGTTGGTAGTTTGTTAGATTTGGTTTTTTTTGTACGAGTTTTGTATTTGTATTATTTTATGTGTTATTTATTCATATACTATGTCTGTGGAAATGTGCGCGCGTGCGCGAGTGATAAACGTTTCCCCGGTTGTGCGTGATATAATTGTCATATCGTTGTGACACTTGAACTGAACATAAACTACTGTATTAGCTACAGTTCCTGTATTTTTCCTATCTATTAAATGACGTTAAAATATAATTTCATTAAAATATAAAGTTGTAAAACGCATTTCTGCATGAGATAAAGGTATTCAGAGATTACCATCTATGCATGTTCTTGCAAAGTCGATGCACTTTACGGCATGAAAAATTGGCGAGTCATGTTCAAAGTAACCATGTGACTTCCTTCCACCAATAAAATGCTGGAAGGCAGTTGGAAATTTTCTTAGCCTGTTGCTACACAGCAGTTCTTCTCATCCAGCTATCACGATCGGGACGTGCAATTCTTGTGCAAGATTTTCCGCTTGCAAGAATTTGTTAAGTTTTTCGGCGGTAGTAACGAGTGTGAAGACTCAGAACTGTTTGTGTATTATATCTCTACACCCAGTGTTGTTATTAAAACATAGCGTGCATAAATACGTTAGTTCTTCTCTTCTACCTATCACGATCGGAACGTGCAATTCTTGTTCAAGATTTTCCGCTTGCAAGAATTTGTTAAGTCTTTTCGGTGGTAGTAACGAGTGTGAAGGCTCAGAACTGTTGGTGTAATACATCGCTACACACAGTATTGTTATTAGAATATTGCGTGTGTAAATAAGTGAACTTGAACTGTGCTACTGTGTAAGGTATTCTGCAGTACCAGTAATATTGCATAATTACTTAGTAATAAAATTTTGTCATCATTACTTTCCGCGGGAAGATTTCCGCATAGGGAGGTCTGCTGATCGCGGTAGACCCAGTGGTACGCGTGAACACTTGAAGAGTCCGGATTGGTATAAGCCTAATATACCGTTTCTAAGTAATACCCACTGTGACCTGAGATACTAATGAATTATAAATACTGTATAAAATTTCAGAAGTAGTATCCCTAGAACCGGTGTTTGTGTGCGAAGCGTCAGTGTCAACGTTGGAACTCCAGGACACCAGCCCAGCTGGAAGCGTCACCAGGGTGAACCATCTGTCATCGTACGCCACGCCTGACGACTCCACGACACAGCAAAGCCCCCCCCATTTCCATCAACATCGCCGTGGGAATCATCACATATGTAATGTACCACAACTCGTATATGAACAATAATTAACACTTTAAAAGACTATATCTGAAACACTATCATTATTATGCTTGTCAAATATATCATATAAACAATTACATATGTCTTGTGTGCAATAAATAATCTTAAACACTCCAATATAGACTTTTGCATTAAAATGCACATACTACCATATCCTATGCGCCAATAGTTAAGTTATTTGTGTTGTCGCAATATATATATTTTATTTATTTTCTTTTTGCTTACATTAGGTGTGTGTGTGCGCGTGTGGGCGTGTGTATTTTATCACGTGTTGTATAAATGTTACATATGTATTATAGATGCAGATACAATAAGCATATGTACAAATAACATGTGGTTAATAATATTTATAGCTATCCTAATTCAATAGGAACAATGACTTCGAGAAAATAATCAGTATTTTAAATGAAAAAATACGTGTTTTTTTATTCAAAGTACAGAAAGAATTTATTCGATTACTTTGTCTGTGCTGTGTGTGTGTGTGTGTGTGTGTGTGTGTGTGTGTGTGTACGTGTGTGTTTGTGTTTTATACACGTATACGGGCTTTGCGTAATGACCGATTATTTATGGCTTGGAAAATATCGTTTTTGATAATAGCTACCAAAAAACCAATTAAAATTAAACGTTACAATTTATTTTATTGAAAAAATATTCATACGCGTATGGTTTTACCCTTTCATAAAATTATATACTAATTTAGATTTAAATTTAAAAACGAAATCAAATTTATTGTTACGTGATTAAAGATTTTACGGTCTCACGATACATGTGCGCGCGTGCGCCGCACGTTACGTTACAGAAGGACACAGTAATTTCATATCAAATGAACAGAAGGGGGCCCAATTAAAATCTCCGTTGCACTTCGGCCAGTGTTAAAATTTAAAATTCAGGACAGAAAAGTAATTAGCCGAGAATTTCATTTAAAGATGATGCGTGTGTTCGTGCCGCGCGCGCGTGTGTGTTCGGAGCAGTCACGATCTTTATTTTTGCAATTCATAGTTTTCTGTATCAATGACCCCTATGCCGAGAGTTCATTCCATATTGGGATGAGCAGCTCTAGTGCTAGACACGTCCGCACAGCAGAAGAATTCATTTTCCGATGATGGTACACATTTCTATACACGTACTACCAACACTGCAGCTTATTTTGATGTTAATAACACGTTTATCGACGGCTCAGTTAGTACTTACTGTCACGTATTACGCGTTGCGAGTTCCGATGCTGCTCTTACGTGCACTTAATTACCTTCTTACTTTTCCTTTTAATTATATTGTCATTTTACGTTCTCACTGAGCCAGTGGCATTACGAATATTCTTCACGTTCTTATGCCCATTCCGTCTTCACTGCTAAACCTAACACTTCGCCAGGTTCCTTGCGCAGCTCGTTCAGTGGCAGGTTTATTTTCGATGAACCGTACACGTTCCTTGTAATGGGGGCCAGCTAGTAGGAAAAAACAAGCGACTTCAGGCTGGCTTCGTTTCATTATTTTATAAAAGTGTGTTTTTTACATACGCCTGACCCATTAAGTCGTCTCAAACAGAACGGGCCAACTTAAATGACACGGGCCAGCTAAGTTGAAGAGAAACGTGTATGTAAAGTATATGAGTATATCCGATGAAGGGTTTGTGAGGATCGGTCAAAAAGTATAACACAAATTTTAAATTATTTGTGTCGACGTTCCGATAATAGTTGTCACGAGAATTGTTTCTCAGTTGTTACGACGTCAAACTCAGAAACAATTGTCTTGATAACTATTGTCGGAACGTCGACACAAATAATTTAAAATTTGTGTTATACTTTTTGACCGATTCTCACAAACCCTTCACCGGAAAAATTCATTGATTGACGGTCACTACGAATTTAAGGATTTAGTAAATTATATGATTTATACCTGGTCATGTAGAATAAAAATGTGTTTAAAAGCTATGAAATGGCTGAAATTATACATATTTTAAAAAGTAAAGATATAACTGAGTCTTTTAATTGTATATAAGGATATCTTTGTTGGTCTCTGTATAAATTGTAATATCAAAAAAATAATTAATTAATTTTACGCCTCACGTTGTAAGCGCCAATTATGTACAATAAAAAAAATTATTAATTTTCAAACTGTTGTATTTTGTAGAGCCCCAAATTGTTGGTGCCAAATATGTAAAATTAAATAAATGTCAATGTGCTTATATGCCTTACGTTTGAAGCACCAAATTTGTATTACCAAATAAAATAAATTTCAATTAAATCTTCTGTTGTATAAATGAATTCTTCTTTAACGCCTAACGTTGTAAGCTAATTTTAGGAGGTTTTAATCTATTTATGATTCTTAAAAAAAAAGTCTAATGATTTTATTTTATTCCCAATGTAAAAATAATTAAGTAAGTATTGGCTTTTGAAATGTAGAATTACTTTAAAAATTAATTGGAATGAATAATCATTTAAAATCTAATTTATTATCGATGCTCACCTTGGTACCCAAAGTCGCCACCAGACTTCGCTTCAAATTCTGTCGACCCGAGCACACGTCTTTTTAATCTTTTATTAATAATTCCAAATAATTAAAAACAACTATGAATTCGTTTACTTCAATATTCATTTATTATAGAATAAATAAATCTTCTTTAAATGTTATTAGTCATTACCCTATATGTACAATTACTAGCTCAGATGTTGGCAATATAGAAATTTCTCAGGGAACTAGGTTATATTGTATATTAATTCAGCTTGATGTAAACAAATCTATGGGTTCTTGTGACTACAATAATTTAATCGAAAAATGTCCTTAGTGAAGTACAAAACATCACAAATCTTTGATCTATTACATAAATTAAATAATTACTTATAATTAATCCACGAACAGTTTTCAGTGGTTTAAAATAATAGTGTTCAGTGTCGATTTAGGTTAACCACAAATTCACTTTTTAATTCGAAGTGTGCACAAAAATATCTTACAATTAATGATTACAAAAGTGTTAGTGTTAAGTGGTTCAGTGATAGTTCAAAGTATAAAAATAGTGTATAATTAACATTTAGTGTCACATTTGGGTTATATAGAAATAATGACGTGTGTTGATCTCACCAATTATTATACACTTTTTAAACTCGAGTAAGTTGTTTTCACAATTAAATGTTGTTAAATCACTCTTCACAATTCACGGATTAGGTTATTCACTTAATTTCATAACTCACAAATATATCTTGGTCACCTAACCTGTCTGGTGTTCGATACTCGTTAACAATTTCCTGGACACAAGTAATACAGGGAGTGTGTTCTTTACTCTTCTAACTGGCGTGGGTTGATTTTTCTGCCTTCCTGGACCAAAACTTGCAAAATTCCGATTGGTTGAAGCTCTAGGCATTGTCATTTGATGGCGTCGGTTTTTCTGGTTCCAATATACCATCAAATATTTATTTTGAAACTGCCAATTTATACTAAATCTAATTTTAATGAGATAGTTATTAATGAATTCCCCTTTTTCCACTGATTATTTAGACACCTCACAAGATGGGTTTCTGTTCAGTATCTTTGAAGTTACAATTTTGGATTTTTTATTTAAATTTATGTTTTATATTTAAAAGTGCCCCTGCTGTGTCCTTAATGCTTTAAAACAATTCCTATTCACTTTCAATGTACTAATAACAGTTACATACATTAATATTAGTAATGGTTATAACAAATGTTAACATAATTGTCTTATGCCTTTTAACATCCTTAATTTTTCTAATATACATTGTTTTTTTTTATAAGATACAATCATTTTATGGTTTACATTATACTCTCTCCCTTACTACAGTTCTTCTGAAACTTACTCTAATTGCAAACACCAATTTTGCCCAATAACATTTTTAGACCATTTCTTAATTTATGTAATATATACTTTAACATAATAGTCATAATGACCTGTTTCTTTTTGTAACAGTTTATACCTGATTCTTACTAATATTAACACAAATTATAAATCATAACATTTAAATAAATAGTTTCTTTCTTTAACATGTAATGATCATGATCTGTTCCTTTGTAACAGTTTGTTAATGATGTTTAATAATAATAATAGAAATTAGTTACTGTAACATTTAACTAAACAGTTTTCTACACTTAACATAGTAATCATCATGAAATGTTTCTTTGTAACAGTTTGGTCATGATGTTTAATAATAATAATAGCAATTATATAACATAATTCAACCAACTATGTAGGTAATTCTTTATACATATTAGCTGTCATCCTGACAAGTTCTATAATAGGAGATTTAGTTCAGGATTCCTTATTAATAATCACTCAGTTTTATGTCACATATGTTAGCTACAATATTTTTATATAGTTTTCATTACACCTTACAATATAACATTAATCATTTATGCCTAATGTGACATGAGTCTTACCTATGTTTAAGGCATTATGACCTACAGCATTTAACAGAAATAGGTATTACAATGCTGTGACATTCCCTATATACTTTACTTGACTATGGTATACCCTTTTTATAAACTAAAACAAACATTTTACAACATATAACTTTCAGCATAAACTAAGTACTTCTATTGTTTTGTACTTCAATTGATTTTAATAATTAGGTTGGGTTATGCACTTTGTCATTTTTCTACTCTTTAACCTATACAAGTTTAATATTTATTTTGGTAGAACCGTCACTTTACAATATATAAGTTTAATATTTATTTTGAGGGAACCGTCACGTTACAAAATGTAATAGAGAATCTAAGATATTACAGTGGTAATCGTTCAACAGAAAATGACGGGAACCAGATGATTTTTTCGTGTTAACTGAATTTCGTGTTAAACGGATAAAAAATGAAACAATATGAGATAAATGAACAAACACTATAGAGTACTTATTGCATTCAATAGTAAAATAAAGTAATAAAGAATATTCAGAACGTATTTATATATATAGGTTTTATTTATTCTCCTGGATAATTTCTGGTTAATTTTTGAATAATTTTTGTTAATGGTTAAATGGTTTAAATGGTTACTGGTCAGTTTGTCTTCACATTTAGTATACACGCACTGTAGCTGTTCTTAACTTAGTCTTACGATTTAGTTTGTTTTTTTGCGCGTGACTAGTGACTATTATCAAGTATATTTAAAATAATCCGTATTTTTCTTTTGCACACAATTCTGCACTATTGTTCGTTTTCCAAAAATTGTTCTAATTTATCAGTGTGGTCAAACATTTTACCTTCCGCGTTGGTTTCTAAATATCGACGAACAGGTCTCATCAAAGAGAACATATCGTTAGCGGTAAGAACTCGTAAATTTTCAGTATCAAATTCGTCGACGCTCTCATCACTTTCAGAGTTTTTAACTTGCACTGTTTCGTGGCGTGTATGTATGGATTTATTTATTATGCAGCTATTAGAAGCCAGCAAAAAAAAATTATTTTTAACAATTTTTTTTTTATTAACCGTTATTTTGTACGTAAAACTTTCGTGTTAACCGTACAAACTGTAACTGTAAAATGAGGCAGCGATCGGGACCTGAGCCATATTTCGTATTAACCAATCTTTCGCGTTAATCGTTTTCGTGTATGAGCGTTTTCTTTTTCCACTGTATGACCCTGGACTTGTAGAAGGAAGAAACCTGACATTTATCTCTCCAAGATAGAGAGACGCCAACGTTTCTTTAACAAGCATCCAACGAATGCAGGGACCGGGTCTCTACCGGGATAAGGAGATCCCTTTCTGTCAAGTGCCACCAAGCTCTACGAACATTTTTTGTAATTCAAAGTACAGGAAGAATGCATACGATGACTCTCTGTGTGTGTTTCACGTTTCACGTAAGGCAAAAGGTAGGGCTGGAAAACCTCTTACCCTTGGACTGGAAAACCACTCCTAATGAGCATGAGCCTATCGAAGCCAACGGTATTGGATGCGGAAGGCAAAGAGAAACTGTCGCATTAAGTACACTTGGGGTATCCTTAGTCCCACTGGACTATGCTTTCAAGTATGGTAGATCTCGAGAAGCATCAGGTTTGGAGCACACATTGCGTAGAAACTGTCTGAAGTTAAGCATCGTAAGGAAAAGTGCAAGGACAGAGAAGAAAAGAAATTCTAGAATGCTAGATGGTTTCAGAAACGGAAGGATGTATAGACAGGTGCATACGTCCTTCTATCTATCTGTGGAGGTCTGTGGAAAGCATGGATTGCATCCAGTTAAAGTCTATTCTTACAACAGAACAGAACAGTAGTTGTACGGATAATGGAATGAATAGTGGATAGAATAATATGTGTTAAATTGCTTATGACAATGTACTAGCGGTTTTGTTTTTCAAAGAATTCAGAAAGACAAGCTTCGGTAAATAGTGGTAGGACACCGGAAGTAGCGAATGAATTTAACATTTCCCCAAAGCTGATCACATTCATCATGCACATGACCGTAAAGAAACCGGCAAGTAACGTAAGGTTCAATGATGAACCATGGGATGATTTGTCAAAGGTCAGGACTCAGAAAAGACAGGCTCATTTCAAAAATGCTGATGGATTTGCAAAATACAAAGTGATGAGGATAGGAAGAGCTCAAGTGAGGAGCACAATATTCTAAGATACATATAGTGGGAAGATGGAGTTCAAACAGGCAGAAGAGTTTGTCTGTATAGGAGAAGGTCGGCTAGTAAATACGAAGAAAAGACAAAGACTGGGGCGAGGCTAACAGACGCGCCGGAGCAATGTCTGTGTATACTACGTAATGACTTTTCGTAGTTTTTGTTATAGTCAACATGAGAATAGTTGTAAAGTCGATCACAGAATCCTAGAAATCGATATTGGAAGTTGATTGTTGTTAACGTATCAACTGTGGATTATGTCTGTTATTATCTAGTAAAAAATATTTCATAATAGCCTTGGGACGCGATAAAAGTGAGAAAACTGCGTGGTCTGCTGCTTTCCAGTTATATACTGGCCAGTGTGTGGAATTTATTACACGCATGGCTCTTAGTAACTTTAAATTATACTCTGTCTAGAATTATTTTCTCATCTAGTCGTAAGTTGTAAGATAATACCTATACATACTCTCCTCTTCCTCTCTCTCTATTTCTTTCCTTCTCTCTCTCTCTCTCTCTCTCTCTCTCTCTCTCTCTCTCTTTTTCTCTATCTTCTATCAACTTAACTCTATTTTGGTTTCATCTTATATTGTTTTAGTGAATCATTTTCAATAATTTCTTTGCTTTAATAAGATAAAATTGCATAAAACTCCTTTTCGAATGAACAGTTCAAATGTTATTATTGTTATTATTTCATTTTTCTATCCTATTTCTAAACCAGCGACTGATATATGTTGCCGATTTGTTCCGTCTGGCCCAAAGTTCCACGAGCTTCTTCACTCCCATTTTACACGTGGGTGTGCAACATTGCTCGCTATCGACAGTGGACCCAAGTGGACAGCATACCTTCTGAAAGCATTCTGTCCTGTTTCTCGTGTGAGCTAGGAAAACACGACTGATACAGTATACGAGAGGATAAATGCAAATCCTGTCTGATGTAGGCCTAATCGTGTCGCTTGCTATCTACTCTGAATTTGCCCTCCCCTGCCATTACAAAGTATTTGACAGAATATATTACTCACTGTGAAACAGAAGTATAAATTGATTTCTACAATCATATAAAAATTCTATCCTGATACACCTTTTGTTAAACACTTCATTTAAAAACTATTAATATATTCAAAGGGGTTACTTTCTCATAAGTAAATTAAATGAATGAAAAGCGAAAGTTTTCTGAAGTTGTATGAGTCTTGTAGCGGTAGTTTAGCAATGCAGTTCAATTAGTCGTCCATTTCAGTAAAACCTAGACTCTTTGGGAAATACAGGTTTAGTTTAGTTGTTTTCTTAACATTTGTAAACATTCTTTTGGTCATGTACGCGCGTGTGTAAAGTACGTACTTACCGCTCAGATTGATGAGTCCACAGGTTGCGCAAGTTTGTTTTTCTTCATCCTTTCAAACTTGTCCTTGCTTGTAGCATACAAGGACTAAGCGTTCAAACGTGCCCGTGTGTGTAATACTGATTCCCCTGCATTACGTGTTTCCTTCAAACTCTCAAGATAGAACGACGAGCAACACGCGTTTCTCGCGCATCATCTCCTTTCTATGATTTGACGTCAATAATTAAACGACCAGTTATTCATTAATTACACGCAATTATAAATAACTTGTTTTTAGCGCTTGTCGCCGCGTATTCCTGGAATACGGACTGAATGGACAAGGAGTGTACACAGAGTTTTTTGTTCCATATGACTCAAGTCGATGCGGAATATGACGTTTGCTTGTAAGAAAATAAGTACTCATTCTTGTGGCATTAAAATGTATACTACGTGACAAATAAATAAAAGTGTCAATCTTACCACACATAGCCACACACTTGAAAGCGCAGAGAGTATAATTTAGAGACTCGTATAAGATCGTATAAAGTATACACATAAAGTATAACCAAGAATTAGATAAAATAATATTTGATAGAGGAAACAGTATAATTTTTAGACCTGTACATCGTTTGAAAGGATGTGTTTTTGTAAGTAGACGTAAGTTCTTTAAAATACTAAAGTGCAGATGTATCACTAAGTATCTAGTTGACGTTATTAAGAATTTCTTTAATAACACCGTTTCTAACATTTACGTAGTAGAGTAGCAATAAATCCAAATCAGAGAGGACATAAGGACATAAGATTATCAGCATCGCCATTTAACGTATACTTTGACTAAATGCTAGAACGTGTGAAAGAGGGGACAAAGGAAATTAGGGTCAAGATTGATAACTTTGATCACTATGTTAGTGCGGAGAATAAAATCATCGTTTCTACGCCAGAAAACCGATTACAGTGTAGTACAGATCAACTAAGTCAACTTTGAACGTCCTCTGTTTCATATCAAGGGCGTCTCGAATATTCCCGGTATCCTTCTTAATTCGTTGTGCAGTTTTTCCTTTTGTTAGTCTGCAGCTCACCTGATCCTTCCTTGTGTATTGTATTTCTGCTACACTGTACGCCGATACATTCTCGACCGTAAGTTACGTAACATTTGTTACGTAAACACTGATTTATTTATTTAAAGACACTTACTGATTTTCAGTATTTCTTCTCTTAAACACGTTTATATAACGCCGTTAAATCAACACAGTAATTCACGAGCTTGTAACGAGAATACTGTTTACTAAGTGCTCCCGTAGAACGCTAAATATTTATATTTTCTGTATTCGATGATTTTTGTAATCAACAGAATCTCCTGAGATATAAATGTGGTGATACAATTGTTATAAGTCCGACGAGTACTGTACTGAATTTGTTAATATTGTTGTTACCCCATAATAAATGTAGTGATAGAGATGACGAAAGAGAGGTGACATATTACGAGTCGTTAAGTAGCTGCGCAATTTGCGTAGTTGATAATAATAATAATAATAATAATAATAATAATAATAACGTTCCATCACTCAGCTGATATTCTGTTTCAGCTTACAAATATCCGCCTCATAATCGTATGCTTCTTAGGCACACACGATCATTGACCTCCCTTTTCTGACAAAGTGTATGACAAAGTGGTCATGCCCCCCCCCCCACACACAGACACACAAGTCTTTATTGTATTTAATGAAATATTTATCTCTTGTATAAAAGTGTGTACAAAATTCGGTAAAAAGAGAATAACTTGTATTAAGTGTGTGGGGAGAAACACTGAATAGTACAGGAAGTGACAACACCGAAAATCGGTGCAGGATTAGTTAGGAAGGAAAGTCATAGGCAGATTGAACAGCATAAAGTAGAGCGAAGAACAGATTAAAAAATTAACTCTTAGAATTACTGTACTTCATTCAAAGCGTGTGACACATGATTAATTAGAGAAGACTGTACACAAACATTAGGAGCCACAGAGTGGGTAAAATAAGGATAATGTGATGAGGATAAGGTGAGGATGAGGATTGATTGTAAGCAAGGAATGAATGTGAATTAAAGACGTAAGCTAACAAATAGGAATATGTGATAATTTGTATAGCAAATATGTATGATAATTATAATAAGCACTTAGTTTGGTATGGTCGGTGTATGAAGACCGCGTTCCGGAAGAACGTAATTTTGTAAAGCCTCAATAGAGAGGAAGCGATGAAATTGATGAAAATGTGGATGTAAGGTGTACGTAAACAAGTCGTAGATACTAGAAGAGTGTAATGACGGACATGAGTATCAATTCGATATCGGACAACGTCGACAGACGCTTTAAATCGGTACCTGTTTGTCGGTGTGTGCGTGCGTGTGCGTGCGTGTGCGTGTGTGTGCGCGTGCGTGTGTGTGTGTGTGTGTGTGTGTGTGTGTGTGTGTGTGTGTGTGTACGTAGTATGTAAATGCGATCATGCGCGAGGTGATCACAGGTGCAACTGATCATCTGACGAACCCATTCCAAGAAGCTGTATCGAGTGAAAGGACTGTGGATTTCCCTTGAACATAAATCTTGAGCACAGGAGTCTTAACGCCTGATTCACCGTACTTTCAAATCTGTAGAGTAAATCATTTATAGTTTATTTGCCGCGAAATTTACATACATTTCTGTCTGCTAAGTGTGCTGGTAAATGTAGAAACGCAGTGAGACAGAGTTCAAGTTGTGTCTAACTCAGTTTTATTAAATTCATTTTGGAACACATCGGGGAGCACAACGCCTTATATATGTATGAACCGTATTATTTATTCGGTAATATTAATTATTCAAATAATTATTATTACTGTAAAATTACTTTTTCCATTGAAGAAGTTTAGGGATGAGGCGTTGCCTGAAAGGTGTGAACCGCACGTCGTACGAGGGAGACAGTGTGGCAAACCCTACCCTTCAGCCGTCAAAATTCCCCACGGGGTAAATCATTTACAGATGGGTGAGTTGTCCTAGAGGCGAAAAACGCGTCTATTGAATGTTATTATATTATGTCTATTCCAATGGACTTTATGTTTGTTAACCTATATGTAACAAGAAAGCAGGGAGAGGGAGGTTGCTTTCCGTTATAGGACGACTGCGAAAGAAGGAGACTGGAAATCGGAAAACGACAGAGAAGTTGTCAACCAAACTACGATGATGAGGATGGTGATGACAATTTTAATTTATCCTCATGATTAACGATAATGATAAAAATTTTACGCATACTAACACTCTTCGGTAAAAGTCTGTAAATGAAGGAAAACGGCAGTAGCCTACATAATAGGCATAGATTACTCCTCTCGCGTAAATCTTACATCCGTCAAAACAGTGAAATAGGCCTAACTAAACGTTATTAAAATTATTATTACAAGCCGGGCTGTTAGGCCGTAGCCGAAACAATGTTGACGTCTGCCTTGAAAGTTTAAGAACTTACAGGCCTAACTACGTTACCAAGAATATAGGAAGTCTGTTTTCTCGGTTCAATAGTTGTAGTTTTCTTAGCACCAAAGTCTCTCTCATAGAACAATTACAAGCAGGCCTAATGGCCTAATGGCTCAACTGCGCCATGTGGTAAACGGAATAATAGTGCGCTGTTACTGACAACGAAAACCAAGAAAGCTTATGAGCGAAATCGTAAAACTGCCAAATGTCGGATACACGAAGAAAATTGATATTATTAATTTTCCTGATGTAAGGAAAAGCAAGGAACTTGTCACGATTAGCTTGTATGAAGTTATATCCTGACAGTAGCGTTTTACCAAACTGTGTAAAATTAAAACGCCATAAGGAACGGTGGAATTGGGATGATTTCTGAGGCAGGCGCCTACTTATCTGCTACGACACGAGAGTTCTGAGACGAGATGCTTATACGCCACGGGATACCCAGCTACAAGTGAAGAGCGGGAGCATAAAGAGAGAATAACTGAGGACGACTGGAAAGACAATGACCGCACGCCGTACAAGGTAGACAGTGTGACAAGCCTTACCCTTCAGCCATCAAAATTCCCAACGGGGTAAATCGTTTACAGATGGGTGAGTTGTCCTAGAGGCGAAAAACGCATCTATTGAATGTTATTATATATATATTGCAATAGACATTCTATTTGTATATGGAATGTAACAGAGAGAAAGCAAATGATAGGATATAAAGACAGTATATGAACAAGTAGAGATTGCAGGTTTGAACATTATAAATTAGTTGATAAAAAGCATTGTGAGAATGTTAGTTTCAAGTATTTTTACACTTGTAAAACCACTTTAAGTACTGTGAAATGGTACGTAAGCATATTAAGGCGCCTGTGTACGTGGGCGAAGGTACGTGACTATTTTATTGCGTTTCATAAAAAACACATTAATTTTAATAACTTTTGATGGCACTTATATCAGAAAGTTCGTAATAAAAAGACCTACCTGGTGACAGTAGTTATTTTAAAAATTAGTAACTGAATGTATGCGTTTTTTAAGTTAAAAGTTTTTATGACCCATAAAAACGGTTGTTCAATATATAATGTTTTCTGAACAAGAATTATTCTGTTCCGAAATATTCTTATACAGGAAATTTATTATCTGTAAAAACATCGTGAGAAGGGATTACTGAAGAACCAATCAGATTACAAAAAATTCAGTTTCGAAAGTAAGACTCTGAGATACAGATCAGTCTCTCTTCGGCATCGATAACGAGAAAACGTGACGAACAGTCGCGGTGTGAACGCAAGTTAGAAAATAACTGTCGAATTACTGCGAGAAGTATTATAATTGTGTGATATCCGCCCATAATTTATATTACCAGACGCCCATTATTTATTTTAACTTTTTGTACAAAATCTAACGTAATTTTGTTAAATATTAATGAATTTAGATATTCCATACGTATTGAAGACATTTTCTTCCGTAAATGTCATATTTTAACATAGAGGAATAAATTGGTTAAATATTTTTTTACAATTTAACTAACAGTATCACAAAGTTAGTGCTATGAAATCGTGAACTTGCATTGTTTGTACTGGAGAGAAATCATTGATTTAGTGGGAATTATTCGGCAATTGAAGCGTACTGATAATGATGTGACAATGGTGATAATAATTTTTCCGAAGCAGGTGTCACTTTTATGTTAATACAGGTTTCGGTAGGTACATTCTGCTGTATGGAGTTGTAATTTCCAAAATACAGTTTTAATTTTATTTTTGAAAACGAATAAACTATCGTTTATGTACGTGTAAGAGATTCAAGTGCATATGTACGCGTTTCTAGCTTTTAGATCTCATTATATAGTTTCTTCCAGAAAATCTTTTCAAAATTAATAAATTTCGAGACTGGTGTCTTTGTATAATACTAACTATAATCAGTTAATTTCTTCTTTAAATATAAAATCGTATACGCTACACTGAACCTGTGATAATCCAGATGTAGCTTGCGAACTGTTCTTTAGACAATATAGGTACGCGTAATTTTGTACTTGGAGAAGATCTTAATTATTATTGTGATAACTATTGATTGTGAATGTGTGTGTGTGTGTGTGTGTGTGTGTGTGTGTGTGTTCTGAAATTAGAGAGAAAGAAGAAGAAGAAGAAGAAGAAGAAGAAGAAGAAGAAGAAGAAGAAGGAGAAGAAGAAGAAGGAGAAGGAGAAGGAGAAGGAGAAGGAGAAGGAGAAGGAGAAGGAGAAGGAGAAGGAGAAGAAGAAGAAGAAGAAGAAGAAGAAGAAGAAGAAGGAGAAGAGAGAGAGAGAGAGAGAGAGAAAGAGAGAGAGAGAGATAGAGAGAGAGAGAGAGAGAGAGAGAGACAGGCAGGCAGACAGGCAGACAGACAGTGAGGGAGAGAGTATATGATTCAAAGTGATAAAACGTCATATTACTATCTCTAATGTACACATCATACTGCTCCTGGCTCTCTGCTCTTGCTCTCTTTCTTTTCGTCTATACATCTCTCCCCTCTCTGTCAGTCTGTCTTCTCACTGTCCTTCTTTCGTCTCTCTCTTTCTCTCTCTCTCTCTCTCTCTCTCTCTCCCACCCTGTCTCTAACTTCTTTCATCTTTACAATTGCTGTTTCCCTCTTTAACTTCATTTTCTTTGGTCTCTGTTTAATATTTCGTATAGATTCCTTTCTATTTAATTACAATTCCATAATTGGTGTGAATTGAACGAACGCCAGATGGAGAATAGTATGACTGGAGAAATATCACTGACGCGATACGATTCGCTAGACGGCAGGCGGCAGGGTATGACACGGGGGTGCGCGCTCGTCTTGCTCTTCTCCGAGGTCAAGGGGTCGCGGCACAATATAAATTACAACTATTTACACATTGCCGCCGCTGCGACCAGCTTGTTCTCGTTTGACAGATAGGCCACAGACGAGACGTCCGCCACTAATGTTCCGTGCGTGTACTCCACCGTGCTTGATAAAGCTCTTTAAATATTCAGCATATACCTCTACTACTAAACACAGTTATCTATACACGTCCACGTTGTGTGTGTGTGTGTGTGTGTGTGTGTGTGTGTGTGTGTGTGTGTGTGTGTGTGTGTGTGTGTGTGTGTGTGTGTGTGTGTGTGTGTGTGTGTGTGTGTGTGTGTGTGTGTGTGTGTGTGTGTGTGTGTGTGTGTGTGTGTGTGTGTGTGTGTGTGTGTGAAACGCACAGACATTGTTATCTTTGATAGTAACAGTTTAACACTTATTCACTTACTTTACTTTTAAAAGCAAAGCAGATGATGATTCTGAACACAGTACCACCACATTTTCTAAATGCATTACTAATATATTATCTAGCAAAAACATTCTTGATTTAAAAAGAGTGACTGCAAGTGTAAAAAATTATATTGCAAAATACAAACAAAGGACTAGAACACACACACACACACACACACACACTGTGAACACATATTTATATTTCATAGTAACACTCTAAAATATCGTCCCTCAAAATGTCTCATTGTGCGAGTCTCCAGATGCTACTAGTAAATAACTCTAAACGATTCTAGTACCGTTACTTTACTTGTATGCTTTTATTTTGGGGACAAAATCAAAATATTCGCTATCAAAATGTTTTTAGCAGGCAATTATTTTTGTTGAGTTACAAATAAAATGTTGTTGCAACAAAAGTAGTAACTGTATATTTATTTTTTAATCGTTTAAGAAACCACCACGTTTAATATTAATTTTATTAATAAGTAGCTTATACCTTCTAGACGTAAAGCTTATTAATTTTTCCAATTTTTCTTGTCCTTAGCTTTACTCTCCCAGTCTTGGAGAAAGTTTTCTTTCAAATTAGTCGTGACCGCGTCTTGTCACCTTCACCGTTCTTTCTTCTTCCTGGATTCCCTCCCTCTTTCATCCTCTTCACATAACCTAGCCACTGCAATTCTTTGTCCTGACGACTAATGTTTACTAATGTTCGCCGTAGACATGGTACCCCTCCTCATTTGTTCTCCAAATATCTCAACTTTCTGTCCCCCCCCCCCAATATTCTTCTAATTATTTTCATTTCACATTTGCTTAATGTTTCCGGTCCATTTTTATTCACATCCCACAATTCCTTTCTGTCTGAGTACACTTTTCTAGTTGTATAGTTGGAGCTTTGGGCTTCTAGACAACTCTTTAGGACACTATAACCACAAGCCATAGTTGGAGCTTTGGGCTTCTAGACAACTCTTTAGGACACTATAACCACAAGCCATAGTTGGAGCTTTGGGCTTCTAGACAACTCTTTAGGACACTATAACCACAAGCCAAATCATCTGTTTAAACGAGTCGTTTCTTTAATAAATGTATTGAATTTTTGTTATCTGTCAGAGGAATACGAAAATAACAATTTTTAAACGCACACATGGACACAATCAAGCGACAAGAAGAGTTTCCTCTTACAAATTGAACTTCGTTGATTAAATAAGATTTAAATACAAATATAAAGAAGTTCTTAGTTTGTTTTCGCGTAGCTGAGAATGTGCAAGTATCTTAGAATCACGAGTATAAAGCATAGTCAATCGTCTGTTCGAAAACTATGCACACTACTCCCTCAGACTGCAGCCGTTATGGCAGAAACATCCAATCACAGTCAGTGGAAACCCTCACATATTTTATCCAATATGGGTCAATATTGATAAGTGAATTTTATGTCTAACTACAATAAATTAATAATTAGAATTAGTGATGACACCCGAACACGTTAGGTCAACAAAATGAAAGAATTTTATGTAGTTCTGTTATGCAAATTTACTATATTTATTGCTTAGTCATAAGTAGAGCGTTATGTTTACACATTAGTTCTTTTGCACAATTTTTTAATTTTTCCTCTGCTATGTTACACGTGGAAACGAGGACTGATGAAGAGCAACAGAAACGTTTATGCTTAAGTTACAGTTACAGAGGCGTAAGTCCTGAAATAATCATCATTATAATCATCATAATCATCATCATCATCATCATCATCGTCGTCGTCTTCGTCGTCATCATCTTCATCATTATTAGCAGCAGCAACACACGTCTATAAAATTTACGTGTCTATAAAATCATGTACACAAACCAAAATGCATACACATGTTAAAAGACACAAACTCACATTCGCGTATTATTGTGTAAGTGTGTGTGTGTGTGTTATAGAGGAGGGAGGAGATTGAGTGAGAGAGAGAGATTTGTAATTTTCTGTAGCACAATGGATTTTCGTGTCAGTTTTTGTCTAACACTGCGTCCTTCCCCTTCAGAGTAAGGATCACATCCGACATCGAAAATATAGACGATAGAATGTAGGAAAAAAATACTGTCAGGAAAGTATAATTGCGAATGTAACTAAGATAAATCGTGCAAAATACTATCTGGAAAATAGAAAATAAAATAAATCAGAAAATTACTAAGCGAATATCTAATGAAACTACATAAATGTATAGGATATATAGGATACAATGCGCAGAATTCACTTATTACAGAAACAGAGGCCTACATAAAATCTACTAAACGATTTAAAGATGCACATGAAAATGTCTTATAAACGGATAATGTAATGATTTTACAGAAATAAAACTTAAAGATGCAAGACGATTTATTTAAAAACTTAAATATTTTTAAAAATTATTCTGAAAAATAAAACATAAATATTACACTTTTAAAATTATGCATTAAATCAGTTGTATAGGTTAAAAAACTTTACATCAACCAAAATATTTAAATGAAAATTGGAATCTATTATTTGTTATTCACACACACACACACACACACACACACACACACACACACACACACACACACACACACACACACACACACACACACACATATATAGCTTCTGAAGAAGCAGTACTGCGAATCGTACGTTAAAAATAATAATACAGCCGAGTTGTCATATTAATAGCCTGCAAACATCATATATAACTGTGATTATAAATAATAAATAAATAATTTGTTTATATGAATAAAGTTGGAGATTTAAATTTGGCTGTTAAGGCAAGTAAAGAAAGTTAATTGATGGATTAAACTTTGTTGCGATACCTCTGAAAACCGAAACTAAACTAACTTTTCAAGCAGAAATATCACTGTTGCACACCACTATATAAAAATATTCCGATTATCGCTTTCAAGCTTCACAGCTCATCGCCAGATCGGAAGTGAGTGATTTTATCACGAGCACAGTTCTGCTTGTCATTTTAACCACTAACACAACTTTCTTCATTAATCTAAACTAACTTTTGGAGAAACGTCAATAAGACATGGCGTACATTTCAGGACACACATTGAGAGATAACATATTTGTTTCCGTACAGTGAATGGACGAGCTATGCAAGGGGTAAAGTACTTGGGAACGAAAATATTCGATTATATGAAAGCATAGGTTGTGTATACTATGCAGAAATGAAGCGATTAGCAAAGGTAAGATGACACTGGAGAAACGCTTCAAACTAGTTAAGAGACGACGGCGAAAGGGAACGACATTTTGGTGCACTTCAGCGAATGCAAACACATACACACTTGCTAGAGTCCGCATATCATAAGTGACACGAGAGCTTCCTTAATAGCCCCGGATTTATTGTGAGAGGAACGGAAAAGAGTGCGCGCCAAGAGCGAGAGAGAGAGAGAGAGAGAGAGAGAGAGAGAGAGAGAGAGAGAGAGAGAGAGAGAGAGAGAGAGACAGACAGACAGACAGACAGACAGACAGAGACAGAGAGATAGAGAGAGAGAGAGAGAGACAGAGAGACAGAGAGAGACAGACAGTGACAGAGAGAGAAAGGCAGAAGTACGGAAAGAGAGAAAAGTTGGACAAGCAAGACAGGATCATTATGTGTTATTTCGATAGTAGTTTACACTGATTTACATAAATATGTAACTCGTGCGGTGAGCGGCTTCAGTCAGCGGGCAACCTGACATGGCTCTCTCACTCTACGGTGAACGACAATGATGATTTCCGCGTGTTTAATGGTGGTCGTACGGTCGACGGCGGGTCGTTATCTAACCAGGCACGCGCGGTGTGACTGACTCGAGCAAAAACCCGACTGTAACGACACCAGTGTGTGTGTGTGTGTGTCACAATTTAGTAAACACGTCCTCCTACACCTGTTACTTGAAGCCCCTGTTACTTTCACAAAGCAGAACGAGCGGACACGGCACTAACAAAGCCATGGGCCGACGACTGAGGAATTTGCTTTGTGACTTGAAAAAAAAAAGAACACACAGAAGTGTTGCTATAACAAATAGATTTCGCCTCGTTTTTCGTGTTATAGCGTTGGAATCGTTATATTTTTATAACGTAATTATGAAACAAAACTTTTATGTCTCTCGCGAAAACGTGCGGACTGGTTGAAGACATGGTCCGTTACAGACGTACTTGATATTTTGCAGTGTTTATCGAATTCGGCAGGCGTAGTTGTGCGTTCTCTTGCAGCATTATACTTAGACCTGTTTTTCATTTCACTATTATCTGTGTTTCCCAGTAGAAAATTTGTCAAAAAATTAGAGGGCAACAAAATAATACTGAATCTGCTTTCTGAACGGCAGAATACTGGAAACAAATTGCATCTTTTATCTGTGGTTTTCGTTTCCTTTTCGGAAACTGTACTCTTCTCCTTCCGTTATTAATGAAATAGTAAGCTGGGTGAAGTAATCGGAACGTTCTTCGAATTACGCTTGTGATTCCGTCTTTTGTTTGCCACTGTCTTATACTACTTTCAGAGTCTTTTATCTTTTTAAGGATAATATCTCATGGTAATAAATAATTGAATTAACACAAAATATATCATAAATTGTTACTTTAATAACTCACTTTCAGTTACTTATTACAATGACATAATATTGATGACAACAAAATTTAATCCTTTCTTTTATTTGATAGTGGGTTCTTTTAGAACTGATTGAGTTGCAAATAGTGAATAAAGTATATTTTAAATGTTCAATATTGTACCGATATCGGTTTCCTCTCCTTAAAACCCCACTGTTGGGTTTGTCGATTTGTACATACACCTATGCCAATGTGTTTTGAATTATTTTAATTATATAAATCTTGGAGATATTTGGAGTTGTGGGATGTATTGATGTAAGTAATTAATTATTAACTTAGCTCTCTAAAAACTATCAGTGTTTGTGTACCTGTAACTTAAATAATTAATGAGTTATTTTATAATTCCGTTCAACCCTATTATACCTTGAAGAGAATTCTGTCTAATTTTGTATTTTTACGCTCTCTCTTTGGTGTCAGATAATTCCGCTATAAGCGCTGTAGTATCGGCTCAACGAAACTTATAGGTTATTTCAATGTTTATGTTAACCAATTATTCTATACTTATTCACTTACTTTTTTATTCCTAGCTCATTAACCATACTCCAAATAACAAGATTTTGCCAATATATAAAGGTTCTTTATTTGTATACTTCTTTAACATTGGATAATATATGTTCTAATTAACATATGCTTGGGCTATAGATTGTATGAATCGATTGTTGATTATTCTGATACTTTATTTAAATTTAGTTATATAGTGTGTTTTAATTTGTAATTAATTTAATTCAGGGTGTGAAGGTTCTTGTAACTGTGGGGAAGATTAAAAATACATAGAAAAGAATGCAAGATTTACAAATTTGTAGTGTTGTGTAGTTAGTATGATTAATATTATAATAATTTACCAGACTAGAACGAAGCAAATCGTGTAGGCGGTTGATTGATAAATTTACTGTTCTGGACGATTATGCAGTACGGTTTTCTTTCTTCGGTTTAATAAAAAGTAATTCTTCTCCTGTCCACTTCGGAATTACAGCTTACTGGATTGGTTTACAGCCCGATGGATTCTTCTTCTGCAACGACAGGACCCAAATACGTTCTTCCCTCGGTTGAAGCAATTAGTGTTGTTCCGTGTTTTTTGAAAGGTTATAAATTCTGGTGTAGTATATATTATTATTTGTGATACTTTTGACTCTTTCTATTTGTTTTAATGTATCGTCAATTCCTCTCATATATGGGACAGTTCAAGTCCTTCCTTGTATGATCCAGTTATTTGTTTTCTATTCTGATTTCATTCTGTAGTATTATTTGGTTAAACTGTACTGGTGATTCATATATATTGTCATTAGGATTTTATATTTTATAATAGTGTCTGATACTTTAGACTATTCTGATTAAATAAATAATTCTTGGATTTTTTAATCTCATCACCTTCAGTTCATCAAAGCAATTATTGTTAAATCAACAACTTCCTCTTCTTTTTTCGTCCCTAGCAACACCTGACTTCTTCCTCCTACATGTTTGAATATAATGTTTATTTCATATATTTTTTGTCCATTCCTTATCAATTTGCTATCCTATTGGAATGTAACTTTACCAATAGTTGGTTTATTATTTTCTACACATATTCTGCTGGTTTTTTGATATAAGCCGGTTTTTTTTTCTTTTTTATATTTAATCCACTTTCGATATTATATGTTACTAATCGATATAATGGCATTATGGTATTATCATAATTTGTATAAATTTTATAATATATTATTATTAATTTAATGTTTTTTCTAGCTCTTCCAATCGTATTCATTAATTATTATTTATTGATATACCTAACCTTTATGTTATGAGTGGTTATATAGTGGTTTTGGCTGTTAGGCCTTTTATTGTAAACGGACCTATCTGTGTTTATACCTGGTACACATCTATAGCCTCTTTTACATAAATTCATACATACAATCAAATCTTAACTCTTAACATTTACATAAACAATTATTTTTTCCATATCTAATAACAATTTTACCTTGACCTATGGATCACATATAAGAAATTCAAATCTATTAACGTTAATTAGCTGCTTCACACTTCATTCTACAACAGTTATTGTATAATACAACTTGTTTCATTATCTTTCATTAACTCAACACATATTTGGTATAACATAACACAAACTTTATCATAATACTTGTTGTCATAAAATAATATCTCTTAACTCAAAATTCTTATTTGTTATTACTATAAAGTAAATTATTGTTTCATATTTTGTTTGTTTTTTCATTGAACATTTATCATCAACTATTATCTAACTTACAGGTTCGGTTATACTTGTTAATATTATCTTGCATCCTTATTTACCTTTATCTATGATTATAATTGTAATTATTAGATCTTTGTTCTATCATTGGGTTAGATATTGACTCGTTTATTATTCTGTGAACCTTGTTTTTATGTAACATGATTGCTAGCATTTATGTTGCGTTACATATGCTCCCCCTCCTAAAAAAGTTTAGTTTACCTGAATGAAGTTTAGGTCAAATAAACTTGTCTTTTTCATATGCCTTTTCTTCATTTCATTGTTAATGGTTGACGATGGGATTTTCATTGTAACTTCATTAGACTAGTATTAATACCTTTTTTTTATTTAATAACATTTCATCATTTTAATTAACATTCTTGATCATTTTTAATGTCTGTAAACATTATTTGTTGATAGTTGGCTATAATATTCAATGATACATTAGTTTCACATCTCTTCTACTTATAATTACTATTATCACTGTATTTCTCAATTACTCTTCTGTCAACTCATTTCTTTTTGTTTTCTTCGTCCTATTCCTTTGGAAACTGAAGTCATTCTTGCAACTATTCTAATATTCCTTAAATATTTAATTTCCCTAACAATCCCTAATACATGTGTTGGTACAGTTCAGAGAGGCACTGTTGGGCTTCATATTCTGCTGCCCACACCACATCTTAATATAGTACTGCTGGAATTCATCTACAGTCAGCTATAAAATATAATAATAATCTCCTAATAATCTCTTTAATTATTTAATAATAAATATTTGGGAATAAATTTTTTTTTCTTTGTTGCTTTTATATTTCTTCATTACTATCCTTCATATTTTGTAATTCCATTTTAGTTCCTTAAACATTCTTTGATATTAAATTTGACAGTTATCATTTGTAATCATTTTTGTTTCCATTTTTGTTGTGATTGTAATGCTAAGTATCTTCTTCATTTGTTTTTTCTCTGATCTCAATATTTTCTAAATAGTTGTTGTGTGATGATCATTATAACTGTATTTCTGACTAAATACATTCCTTAGCCCCAACTATTCTTCTTCTTATCGTATTTCATTATTCTGGCTGTTTATTTTTCAATGAATTATGTTCATAAATACTCTATCTTTCTTGTCTTCTTTAACATTACATTGGTTACATCCATCGTTTACTGAATTTTTTTTCATCATTTGGCAATGTAGTATGTATTTTAGGTCATATGATTTTTTTTTTTTTCTTTATTTTGCATAGGTAGATTTGAGGTAATAACTTTTATCTTGGGGTTTCATTCTTTATCATTCACACTATTCCTTTATAAACATTTAATAATAATTCTTGCTTTCTTCTGTAATCTTGGGGTTTCATTATTCATTATTCACACTATTTCTTTATAAACATTTTATAATAATTCTCGCTTTCTTCTGTAATCTTGGGATTTGTTATTCATTATTCACACTATTTCTTAATAAACATTTAATAATAATTCTCGCTTTTCTTCTGTAATCTTGGGGTTTCATTATTCATTATTCACACTATTTCTTTATAAACATTTAATAATAATTATCGCTTTCTTCTGTAATCTTGGGGTTTCATTAAACATTATTCACACTATTTCTTTATAAACATTTAATAATAATTCTCGCTTTCTTCTGTAATCTTGGGGTTTCATTGTTCATTATTCACACTATTTCTTTATAAACATTTAATAATAATTCTTGTTTTCTTCAAAATCGATAATAAGTGGTTCTTATTGTATTTTAGAATTTAGTGGTAGTCTTCAACTCAAATTCTTTTTAATTCCAAGTATTTTCTCTTCAAGACTGGTAATAAGTTGTTTTTATTATTTTTAGAATTTATTCATTATATTACTTTATTGACTCTTGGTAATTTTTTTTTTCTTACTAAATTCGTTTTATAGATAATAGTTATTTCAAATAATTTTTGTAAGTTGGTCTTACTGTCTTTTAGAATTTTGCCGTTACATATATGATTTCGTTATTACTATTACTGTTTACAAGTTTCTTATCCTCTTCCAATAAATCTTCCCTGATATTCTTTAAATAGTGGTTATTAATTATGGTTATTTTACAATTACTCTCAATTTTGTTTATAATTCGCTGTTCCCCAAGATCACGGTTCAGTGAAGGGTATTCATTAATTTTCACTGCCTCTATTAGTTTAAATGAGGGCTTACCCCCTCCTCTCTATTTTCATTTTGATTACTGTTTTGATTTTGTACGGTTTCAGTGCGATCCTCCGTATTAGGTTCCGCTATCCTATAATTTCCTTCAGGTGGATAGTTGACTTCACGCCGGGACTGGTCATAATGGTTGTCATATCGGTGACTCCTTGGGTAATACCGTCGCTGATTACCTTGAGGCCTGGAGTAGATATAATTGACGTTATGCCTATAATTATTGGGTCGTCTGTCCCCATCTCCTCTATTATTGCGACTATCACGATAATTATAATTATTATTGCCACGATAACTATAGTTCCTGGAATTATTATTCGCGTGCTCATTTTGGTTTCTATTGGCATTAACGTTCTGCGCAGGTCGATTGTGATCACTATTATTAGAATTGGTTGGTGGCGCGTTATTATTATACTTCTGATATTTATTATTCAACATTCTATTTCTTTGGTATTGGTTCTCGTGCTCATCATTTTCCAAGAATTTGGCCATGGCTGGAATCGTTTTGATTTGACTACACATACGTGCATTTTTTATCCCTTCTCGTAATGGTAGGATAGTTGTATCACCAAACATTCTTCGGGAATTCTGGGCTCTAAGTTCCGCGCCATACATACCTTTCCTAGAAAGTATGAAGTAGGAGACTGGCCTATGTTTGTTTCATATTTACCGTTACTCAAATTATTCCTAATCATGTTCTGGGTCGATTCAGACCAATACTTCTCTTTAAACTGTTTTTTGAACTCAGTCATGTCCAGTATATCCGGGCGCACCGCTGTCCACCAATTATCATAAGTATCTTTAAACGTTTCATCAATTATACTGCGTATAATACTCCAGCGACCTTCTCTATTTCTTGTGATTACCTCTTCCAATCTCTTTAAAAATTCCATCGGATTGCGCTTGTAATTACGAAAATTAATCGATTCCCGGTTCTCGTGGTTATTTGTATGACTATGTCGGCATGTCCTATCCCGCCATGAATCTACTTCTTCTTGTAATTGTAATTCACGTCTACTAATTTCTTCTATTTTATTTTTATTGGTATTGATTTGACCTTCCATACTATTTAAATTGCCATAGACTCTTTCGAGCCGTTCGCCCATGTCTGTCTGTATTTGCGTAATACCTTCCTTATTCTCTTCCCGTACCTGATGTACTTCGTTTTTAATTTGCTCATATTTTTCGACAGTTTCCTGTTGGATTTCTTTGACCAATGTTTTATTCTCAATTTTTGTGTCATTAATTTTATTCTGTAATTCTTCACGAACCTGTACTATTGTTTCGTTAGTTTTTTCTAACCCTTCATTTGTTTTGGCTATTTCTAATTTTCTTTCCTCATTATTTTGGTCCACCTTCTGGTTAATTGTCACATGAAGATTTTCAATTTTTTCATTAATCTGCCTTAAATTCTCTTCATGTATTTGTAGGATGTCTTCCTTCATTTGTTTTAAACCCTCATCATTCCTATCTAACCTTTCGTGAATTTGGTTTAACCTTTCGTCCATTTGTTTTGAGTTTTCCTTATTTTCCTCATTTGTTTTCCTAAACTGTTCTCTTAAGTTTTCCTTATTTTCCTCATTTGTTTTATCTAATTTTTCCTCCAGTCTCCTTGAATTTTCCAATAATAGTTTAAACATCTCCTGCATACTCAAGTCTTCTTTTTGGTTAGGCTTATGTGGTTGATCCCCTTGGGCAACTTCTTCCATTACTTCCTTTTCCTTGTCCGTAATTATTTCAGTTTCCGTTATTTCGTCTGTCTGGTGTTCCATTTCACTGTCTGTTATTAGATCTATTTCCTGTTCTTGTTCATCTATTTCCTTCTCCGTTTCTCCTGCCCTCCTCTTTGATCTACCTCTGGTATCATACATTTTTATTCTCCCACAGCTGCCTGCTCTGGTTAAGTAATATTATTATACTTATAATTACTTAACTCAAGCCCTACACAAGTTGAGCGCCAATTTGTACCGATATCGGTTTCCTCTCCTTAAAACCCCACTGTTGGGTTTGTCGATTTGTACATACACCTATGCCAATGTGTTTTGAATTATTTTAATTATATAAATCTTGGAGATATTTGGAGTTGTGGGATGTATTGATGTAAGTAATTAATTATTAACTTAGCTCTCTAAAAACTATCAGTGTTTGTGTACCTGTAACTTAAATAATTAATGAGTTATTTTATAATTCCGTTCAACCCTATTATACCTTGAAGAGAATTCTGTCTAATTTTGTATTTTTACGCTCTCTCTTTGGTGTCAGATAATTCCGCTATAAGCGCTGTAGTATCGGCTCAACGAAACTTATAGGTTATTTCAATGTTTATGTTAACCAATTATTCTATACTTATTCACTTACTTTTTTATTCCTAGCTCATTAACCATACTCCAAATAACAAGATTTTGCCAATATATAAAGGTTCTTTATTTGTTTACTTCTTTAACATTGGATAATATATGTTCTAATTAACATATGCTTGGGCTATAGATTGTATGAATCGATTGTTGATTATTCTGATACTTTATTTAAATTTAGTTATATAGTGTGTTTTAATTTGTAATTAATTTAATTCAGGGTGTGAAGGTTCTTGTAACTGTGGGGAAGATTAAAAATACATAGAAAAGAATGCAAGATTTACAAATTTGTAGTGTTGTGTAGTTAGTATGATTAATATTATAATAATTTACCAGACTAGAACGAAGCAAATCGTGTAGGCGGTTGATTGATAAATTTACTGTTCTGGACGATTATGCAGTACGGTTTTCTTTCTTCGGTTTAATAAAAAGTAATTCTTCTCCTGTCCACTTCGGAATTACAGCTTACTGGATTGGTTTACAGCCCGATGGATTCTTCTTCTGCAACGACAGGACCCAAATACGTTCTTCCCTCGGTTGAAGCAATTAGTGTTGTTCCGTGTTTTTTGAAAGGTTATAAATTCTGGTGTAGTATATATTATTATTTGTGATACTTTTGACTCTTTCTATTTGTTTTAATGTATCGTCAATTCCTCTCATATATGGGACAGTTCAAGTCCTTCCTTGTATGATCCAGTTATTTGTTTTCTATTCTGATTTCATTCTGTAGTATTATTTGGTTAAACTGTACTGGTGATTCATATATATTGTCATTAGGATTTTATATTTTATAATAGTGTCTGATACTTTAGACTATTCTGATTAAATAAATAATTCTTGGATTTTTTAATCTCATCACCTTCAGTTCATCAAAGCAATTATTGTTAAATCAACAACTTCCTCTTCTTTTTTCGTCCCTAGCAACACCTGACTTCTTCCTCCTACATGTTTGAATATAATGTTTATTTCATATATTTTTTGTCCATTCCTTATCAATTTGCTATCCTATTGGAATGTAACTTTACCAATAGTTGGTTTATTATTTTCTACACATATTCTGCTGGTTTTTTGATATAAGCCGGTTTTTTTTCTTTTTTATATTTAATCCACTTTCGATATTATATGTTACTAATCGATATAATGGCATTATGGTATTATCATAATTTGTATAAATTTTATAATATATTATTATTAATTTAATGTTTTTTCTAGCTCTTCCAATCGTATTCATTAATTATTATTTATTGATATACCTAACCTTTATGTTATGAGTGGTTATATAGTGGTTTTGGCTGTTAGGCCTTTTATTGTAAACGGACCTATCTGTGTTTATACCTGGTACACATCTATAGCCTCTTTTACATAAATTCATACATACAATCAAATCTTAACTCTTAACATTTACATAAACAATTATTTTTTCCATATCTAATAACAATTTTATCTTGACCTATGGATCACATATAAGAAATTCAAATCTATTAACGTTAATTAGCTGCTTCACACTTCATTCTACAACAGTTATTGTATAATACAACTTGTTTCATTATCTTTCATTAACTCAACACATATTTGGTATAACATAACACAAACTTTATCATAATACTTGTTGTCATAAAATAATATCTCTTAACTCAAAATTCTTATTTGTTATTACTATAAAGTAAATTATTGTTTCATTTTTTGTTTGTTTTTTCATTGAACATTTATCATCAACTATTATCTAACTTACAGGTTCGGTTATACTTGTTAATATTATCTTGCATCCTTATTTACCTTTATCTATGATTATAATTGTAATTATTAGATCTTTGTTCTATCATTGGGTTAGATATTGACTCGTTTATTATTCTGTGAACCTTGTTTTTATGTAACATGAATGCTAGCATTTCTGTTGCGTTACAATATGAATTACTTGATGGTTGAATTCCTATTCTGCGAAGAGGCGCATCCACTTGAACGTCGTCTGTAGTATGGCTCTGCGGACTGCTGCTGTTAATGGAGGTCCTAGTTGGCTGCACTTGATTGATTATCACAGATTGATTTACACACTGGCATCACATTCACAACAACACATCTCAAATATCTTAGTTACAGTAAGAACATACCGTTATAATCAATATATCTTCTTAACACAAACGTTTCTATATAGTTAACAAAATTTTACTCAGCAATACTATGATTTGTCTAAGTTCATAGATGTAATTTAAGCTAGGTGCTTATAACAAGGATTGTATTGATTGATAACGTCCGACTATTTATTCACGATTCTTTATGTGAGTTCCGCGGATTATGTGTAACTTTTGATTGACTTTAGACAAACTACGACTGAATTGTCACTCCTAATTCAACGGTAACTTTCAACTGAATAAAGCTGTTTAACCTTCTGATGACTGATTACTTGATTTAAACTGACTTCTTTAAACTGAACGATAACTACGACTGTTTTAACTCTCCGATTACTTAATTGACAGTCTTTAATTGAACGGTCAATTTCGGATGACGGTAAACTGAGTCACTGTTTTAACCTTCCGACGAATGCTTTAACTAAATAACTTAATTGACGAGTCTTTACTGTTGTAAATTCTCCGATGACTGCCTTAAACTTCTCGGTCTGGGGTTTTTATACACAAACTGGGCCTACCCTCGCCTACTTTTGAATCTAAACGTTCTCGTCGGACTTGGGTGCCGCGATATTCAATTTTACCCAATGTAGCAGCTAGAATTTTACCGCTAAAAAACTGACGCGTTTTCTTACTTGCTGTATAACAGTGCGTTCCCTGGGGTTGCCCGCGTGGTGGGAAGAGACGCTTTAGATGAGTTCTCTGTCTAAATGTCTCACTCTCACATAACGGGATCCATTGTTAAAAGCACTCAACTTTTACAACGTTTTACCTATTTTTTGTTAATTTTTAGCATAATACAATTTTATTGCTGTGCGTCCGCTACGTGCCTTTTTATTTTATTTTTTTGTGTATTTTGTGTCGACTTTCTGTCGCCAGACACAAGGGTATGTTCTTTAAAAAAGAAACACCGCTTTAACATTTCATAACGGTAGTTTCTCTTTACCTTATATTTGTATATCTGTTTTTGACATATATATTAACTATAGTAAATTTTCACAGCATGCAAATTTGGCGTTATAACTTACTTATGACTACTCACGTTTTTATTAGTAATCAAACTCAGACAAAAAGTGAATACCCGTAAACATGATCAAGATACTCTCACTTGTTTGGTAGATTTATTAATAGGAAAATATTTTTTTTTGATAAATATTAATAAAGCAGAAGGATTACGGCGCATTGCGTCTGAATTCAATAATCGCGAACACAAAAATTAGTGGAATGAATCAGCTACACTTGTTTATAACGCGTATGGCGTGGCCAATGAATGGAAATAAATAATTAAGTTCAGTATTCAATAGTGAATGATAAGTTCGCTGCGAATAAGTTCAGTGGCGAATGATAGAAGTGAATGCGAAAATTACAAGGAAGTTAGTATAATCGCAAATATAGAAATATTATATGGGAGAGGTTAAAAAAATAAACCAAAAGAAAATACAGAAAATACAACTTGAAAAGATAAAGCCGGATTTACATCAGGAAGGTCATGTTCGTGTCATGTGTACACTATATGATAGAAGAAAAGAAGGCCAAAAAATACAAAATCTGTATAATATTTACCGTATTTCTTCCGACGTGTGACCAAAAAATACACATGAGATTTGTAATCTATCGACCTATAAACGTCGATCGGAAAGGAAATCCTGTGGAAAGCGATGTTTAACTAGACGTAGGGCTGCTGCCAAGGGTCAATAAATTCATTGTAAAATCAATACGAAGACACTGTTAAGACAAGTGGGAAAATAATATTATCACTCACTGTGAAATTCGATAGATATTACTGTATGAATGCCTTTTGTTTAGACATCATATAGTTTATTTACAGTATGTCTGGAGCGTGCTTTAACGAATGAGAGACAAAAAGTCAAGAATGGTAACCAGTGCCCGAGATAGACAAGAGGATCTACATTTTGTTTTCTTTTGCCGATGACCAAACTCATTAAGAAGACCTCAACTGTGTTATTATAAAAGGAATAGAAGATTACAGAAAAACGGGGTGGGAGATTAATTTTAAAATGTATCTGGGAAAAGCAAGGATGAGGCAAACGCTTAGCGTTATAAGACAACGTCGATATAAAAAAAAAGGCCAGGTTTAAGTATTTAAGGTTTATCATATCGAAAACTACAAACACAAAAGTTACCTAGAAACGACAAAGCGAGAAACGAGGAAATTGGAAGAAAGACGGAGTATAAATGAAGTATATATGTAAATGACCGGCCATATTAGGAGAGCGGAAAATGGATGTTTTAAGACAGTGTCAGAGTGGACACCGATAGGCAGGCAGGAAGAGAAGACTGACGAGGTCATTAATTCTAAATAGGATTATTCGAAGTACCATGTTCCCACTGAGAATAATAAAGACCTAACTGAAGGAAGGGACACAGCAGTAACTGTAAAATCCTGTCTGTAGTCTCTGTTTACAATTGTACAAATTCAGTCCGAAAAATTAAAACAAATACGTAATTAATTTCTTTAAAACGTCAGGAAAACGATAGACGTTGTAGAAACAAAAGGATCAAGTTTGTTGTAGACTAGGGCAAAAGAACTCTAAATATAAACCCCAAGTTTTTTAGATTAGGGACTAGACTTGAAGGTAACAATTCTTCACTACAAAATAACCAACTGTCGAGTACAGTGAATAAGAGATAACTGAACTGAATTAAATAATATGGACTCACAAGTATTAAAAGAGTTTAAAATGCACAATTCGACGAAGCTGGCTGATACAGTTGGACACCGTTGTTGAGGTTAGAACCCAACCGGCAGACCAAAACCCGATAACGATGATGATTAAAATGATGATGATGATGATGATGTGATGTTGATGGCGGTATAGTTTCGTCAGCATTGATGAACGTATCAGCGACTAATAATACCGAAACGTGTCCAGAATGAGTGCGGCGTAAAAACCGATTTTACAAATAATTTAAATGTTTCTTCATTACAATTAATTTCAGTTCTACTGAAAGAGACAATGAGACGAGAACGAAAATGTTCCGTTAATAAACTCATTAATTTATGTCTGCTTATAATTTTATTTACTATACTAATTAAGAAATTTGATACACTAATGACTGTCTTATCTTAGAAGAATTTAGTTAATGAGGATTGATTCTTTTTACATTATTTAATAAAGAATTTTTATTGATTTGGTTTTCAAATAGTAGGAGCCCTGTTATCAGTACCACGTATATCAGTGGCATTAATTACTCCTGAAGTACTAATTGATACTTAACAACTTTCGGTGGTGATTTTAACGACATTTCTTGTTCTGTTTTTTCTCTTAACCTGCTGACATAAAGTATAAAATTAGTTGAGTTTAAAATTAGAATCCACCGTTCGCATTACAAATTTTGAAAAGTAATTAAGACGTCGTTTTAATTGGAAACAAGAAATTAAAATTTTGAAAATTTATACTGATTTTTATAATCGATGAGACCACATTCCACGAGAAAAACGAACGCACACACATGCGCGCGATGCACTACCGCTCGTGACATTCTACTCGAATAATAATGCAATTAATTATTAGTGATACGTGTAACGTTGTGCCACGTGAATTTTAAACGTCTGAAGAAGCATTATGGGTGGAAATCTAAAGAGACATAAAAAAATCAAAAAGCCAGAAGTTAATATAAAAGAAAACATTTGAAGTAGGCGACGTATGACGTAACGTTTGGGCCGAAGATGTTAAAACTACAAGAAAATTGTATCATATTTAAAAAAATATATAATGTAGGCTAGATATACTTTGCCCTACTAAAAATAAACACACTGTTTCAGGAAAAATGTAAACGCGACTTCGCGACTTGGTACCTATTACTCTAATATAGTCCTGTCTTCCCAAGTTGTTTGAAGATACTCTGTTACGACATATAACTACTGTTGAGTGTTATAACAGTAGAATTCGTTTTGCTTACTCAAAGCCTCGTCGTTCAAACCCTGGTTCCTTCATTTATTTTCGTCACCTGCTTTTAAAGATATCACCTGCTTTCGTAAACGTTCCCATCACTTTTAAAGATATCGTACACCCGCCAGACAAGTGACGCAAGTCAAAATACGGCTTTTTTCAGGAGAAGCATTTACAAATTAGGAAAATATAATTATTCCTAATTTATTTGATGGAAAAAGTGTTGATACTACGTAGGCTGCCACGGCCGAAGACATTATTAAGAGAGTTTAAAATATCCGAGCTCTTAGATCGTGGCCGATTGCTGTGAGATGGTAGGCTGAACTTTTACCTCAGTCTGGGGTACGTTCGGCCTACCCGCTCAAGTCGAAATTTTAAAAACTTTTACTCTTGGAGAAGGCTTCCGGTGGGTGTCTGAAACGTCTACAAAATTAAAAAATGTCATCTCAAAGCAACTGACCATGGCTTAATAGCCCGGATATTTTAAACTATCTTAATAATGATTGCTGATATTTCCACAAAATAATAAGAGCAGGGTAAAGTGGCCACCCTAAGCTAAAAATATTTTTTACTCTTAGTGTGTAATATTGAAAAATCATTTAATTATTATTCAATGAAACATTAATTAAACTATATTCAAATCTAAAACATGGAAAAATATTATTTTTGCACCAGCTCAACTTAATACTTTGTAATACATTTTTACATAATGTCATACATAATGGCCACTTTATCCTACCTATCCTACCTATCCTACCCACTTTACCTATCCTAGATAGGTAAAGTAGCCAGTGTCTGGCCACTTTACCCAACACGGGTAAAGGATCAACAAAATACAAAGACAAATTCAGATAATGTTCTGCGGATTTACTTTTTATAAATTTGTTACAGATATCACTAAATTATAACTTTTACTTTCACTATATCCCGTAAAATAATAGGTATAATGAATTGGGGGTGTAATTGATATTTGTGGAGCCCCACGTTCTTTGGGAGCCAATTTATATATAATGTGCAATTATGCTAGTTTATGGAATTTAATTATGTAATTATCCAATTAGGTTAATTTATGTCAAATTAATTGAATTTACGTGATATATTAATTACTTTGATGTTAGTGACTGTGTTCATTAACGATTAGCATAATTACTGCACTGAGACTCTTATAGTTGTATAAAAAGATATAGAAAATTTACTACAAGTCATTCAATTGACATTAGTGTTTGTTACAAGGTAAAATTGACAATAATAACGCATAAGTACTTAGCAAATAAATACTTATTTATTTAACATTATTCAAATAAAGAAACTTCCGATATATTGATATAAATTATGTCCTGTAAGTACATTCATAAAAGAAAACACATATATATAAGAATCAAATTACAATATGAATTCATTACGTCGTTCGCTGAAAACATACATATATATAACACAATGAACATACATAAACATAGACAATCAACATATTAATTTTACACTAATGCGTTCATTTTGCCTCAGATGAGTAGCTTTATATTTAATATTACCATAACAATCAATCTAAATTCTCAAAGGGTGATTTCTTTGAAAAGAGTCAGGACAGCAGAGTTATTATAACAGTAATAACATAAAGGTTTACTTGTGATAATGGATTATCCAAAAATTCCATTTGCGAATCTCCTTTCCATTGATGATCCGGATAAGTAAAGGTTGCGTAGATTTGATGTTTGTCATCACTTAGCACTCGCGGATAAGATTCACTCGCGGTGTGTGTGTGTGTCCTCCTTTGGTGTCAGCCGTTAATATGAAAGTCTATAAAGTTTTGTGTTGCATGAGTGCATTCATTGTTAATGATCGTGTATATATAACTGTCTATCGTCAAACTTCTTCGTGCGTCTATATACGTTAATGTATTGTGTTTAGTTTACGTGATGTATTGTTCCATTCGGTATTTATAACACTTCACACTGCGCTACGATACATTTCCGTAACTCAGTAAAATATTGACGTAAAGTTTTGTGAGTCTGTTATTAAATGAAGACTGATTAACTGATTAACTTGTGAATAATTAACTTAGTTCTTAACAAGCGGTAGCTGAGTAAAACTGAGTAACTGAAAGTTTTTAACAACTGAAGTATACTGCATGATTGAGTCACTGCTAATACACTATGACTGAATAACTTGTGAATAACTGAAAGTACTATGTTAACTGACTAAAGCACTGCGTAACTGAGTTTTAGAGTAAGATTGAAAATATATCAAGACTGAAAAATGTATTAAGACTGAGATATGTATTAAGACTGAGAATTATATTAGGACTGCCCTTCCGCGTGCCTTGTAAACAGTTTTTATTAAGCTTCATTTACCATAATGCAATGTCCTGGCAAATACGCCTTTGGTCAACCCCGATAGGTCAACCCCGATAAATTCCTACCACTATGTAGAACTATGGTTCTCGACCCCTGATTCGCTGTTCGCGTTGCTATCATGACAACAGTCCTCTCCACTTGCGTCCTGGGAAGATGCTGGACTCTGGTTGGTTATCGGGCATCCCCTCAAGTACACGACGAAAGGGCTCCGTACCATTTCTTAGAATGTAGAGCAATTCCGCGCCTGTCTATCAAGCTTTTGTCCAAGTATGCTCCGAAAGGCTGCTGTTATTCTCACGCGAACAATACGTCGCATTTCGTTATAGTTTGACTTCCCACGACCCCTTTTCGTCAATTAGCAGCTCCATGCGTGTTGTCATCCCAAGGTGCCACTCCGTTCTCCGGTCATAAATACTAGTTGTCATCCGTAAGATGTTTTTACGCTGTGCACACATCCTGTCTCCATTCACTCGATATACACTGCTTTGTTTTCATACGGGGTGAGACTCTCCTAAACCCTTTGTGTGAGTATCCCTTTTCTTATTGCTGGAACGCTCCAAATTAACCTTACAGCGTGTGTTCGCTACAATTTCTCCATATCTGGACCACTGTACTGCATCTTTTGTTTAGTTTGTTGTGGGGCTGTAAATCTGAGTTGAGCCGGGTCTGTCACAGACGATCCTTATTTTCTATTGTAGTGTTGTGTCAGGCATTCTCTCATTGTTCTTAGCAAGCGTCCAGTTGACATGTTGTTAAGTTGTCTCTTTATTTATTACGTCTGGCTTGGGGTTGGGGTGACTCGACTGGTGTAACGTACTTCTTGATCAAAATTTACAAAATTAAAATTTTTGGTCATTACATAGGCAAATACAAAAAACATTTTGGTACAGTTTTTCACAAAAAATTACAAAAAACAAATTATTGACGACAGTGTTCACACAAAAAGTCATCATCTACTTCCAACAAGTCATCATCACACAAAAAGTCGCAGCCAGCACACTCTTCGTGTGCTTATCCATCCTTCGTTAGACTTTGATTTTTAATACGGTCCACTACAATAAAAGCGCTCTGTGTCATTGTCTTCATCTTTCTCAGAGTCTTCCACAAAAAACTTCCGCTTAGAACTGACAGGAGTTTCTTTGTTAGAGATACCAAATTTTCTTTTTTTGGCTTTAGGTGCCATTCTCGTTGATTTCTTGCTTTGGCTGCCTTGAGATTCTATTTTTCTTTTTCTTTTGTTTTCTGGCTTCTTTTCTTTTTCATTTTTTCTTTCAAAAGTTCTACTTTGTAAGGGCTGGATGTTATAACTGCCGCTTTACCTTTCTTGCGATTACCTTGACGTTTCGTTATACATCTATTTATTTTTGGCGAAGGGATAATTTATCTTGGACTTACAGAAACATAAAATAGCTAAAATTTTAATGTTTAACAAAGAATTAATTATCACATTTAGGTCAGGATCTGTTTCGTGTCACATATCAACTACTACAAACACTATTAAAAACTCTTCATAATATCTTAAAATAAGGTTTTTCTGGAGGAGGCTTTTAAGTCCTTGTTTCTTCCTGTCACTTACGTGAATCCTCTTTGTGTAGGCAGACTTCAAGCTAGGGATCTCCCTATCAGGCCTACGGTCTTCTCTCATTCTGGGTGCTGATATCAAGGAACGATTTTGCAGATCTCTAGTTCTTATTTTTCAGTTAGTATAATTTCTTGAAACTTTTTATCTCAGCATAAAGTTATGACAAATAATTTGTATAGGCTTTCCTTCATTACAATATTGAAAATATTTTATCTCACTCCATGGTATAATGTCATTGTTAGTTGTTGAAAAATTGGTCCCATTTGTATTATATTAAAGTACTGCGATCCTACTTTAATTTCCTCTTTTTCAACTACTGTTGCTTCAAATCCGGGTTCTTTCGTTGAGGAGTTTAACTGTTTATTGCTGTCACTCCGTTGTTGCTGTTCTCACTTCCGTTTAATAATTCTTTAATCTGGTAAGTAATAATTATTACTCGCTTCCCCGAAATAATTATTTATTTAATTTATTATATTCTGAAGACATGTAACGGCAGAATGGATATAGAAAAAGAACAGTGCGGGACAAAGCCTAAGATACAGATAGGGTAGGAGAGGGAGAGGAGAGAGAGAGAGAGAGAGAGAGAGAGAGAGAGAGACAGAGAGAGAGAGAGAGAGAGAGAGAGAGAGAGAGAGAGAGAGAGAGAGAGAGAGAGAGAGAGAGAGAGAGAGAGAGAGAGAGACAGACAGACAGACAGACAGAGAGAGAGAGAGAGAGAGAGTACGTAAAAGTGACAATGTGGTAGGAAAGTAAATGTGCAGAGAACAGAAAGAAATAATTCTGAGAAATAATCACAATTAAACCGTGAATAAAATAAAAATTTAGCAAATACATTAAGTTCAAAATAATCTTCATAAAAAATGAAGTGCACATTAATGTATACGGGCGTTAAATTCCATCAGATTTATATCAGTTCCTGGTAAAAAATATGTTCCTAAATATGTGGTTTGCCTTGGTGCTAAAGAGTACACTTATACACATACCGGTACCAGTTTTGCCGCCGTTGATGGGTTCATACAAGTGCGATTTTGAGTCAATCAGACATTTTTGTAAAATGAAAAAAACAGTAGACCTATAACACTTATGTCTTATAAAATGAATGACAGCTAGCTTTTAAGATGTCTTTCTTAGTTTTAGAGGAAAACGAATAAACGTAAGCGTCAATTTCTTAAACTTTGCTCGATCAATTTATGAAGTGCAGTTTTTTTCTGAGTGATATGAACATAAAACTATTTTCAACTTACATCTTCATCCATTGGAATCAGTATCAGTGATGATAAATACCATCAGTGGCAACAGTTCATTACGGACTACGCAGTCAGTACACGGTACATAAAACTATACTATACAGAAGACGCAAATGGAATCTGCAAAGGTGCTGGATTCCAGATATCCACAATTAAAACCAAGGCGATGGCTTTTTGTGGAACTGATCCCGTACGGGCAAAAATTGTTATAGATGGTACTGTCCTGGAACAAGTTAGCAATTTTGAAAACCTGGGCTACAGTGTATCTTATAATGCAAGCAACGACGTGGTGCATAAGTTGCATAAGTTCAACCTTATGTGCGGGACCATTAGGCGAATCCTTAAGTCAGCAAGTAAAGGAACACGCCTAAAATTCTACAAGGTGATGGTTCTTCCCACACTTCTTTATGGGTCTGAGAATAGGACTTTAACGAAAGGCCAGGCCAGTCGCATCCAAGCGGCTGAAGTGAGATTTCTCAGGCACGTGGGAGGGTATACTCTCCATGATCATAGAAGAAACACAGATATACGGCAGGAACTGAATATTATGCATATACTCGACAGGATCGCCCGGTATCGGCTGAATTGGTGGGAACATCTTTGCCGAATGGATGACTACCGCATCCCCAAACAACTATGGAACTGTAAGCCGAGGGGACGGAAAGGTGCGGGACGTCCGAGGAAGCGCTGGAGTGACCAGCTGTAATATTTGCCTATTTGAGACCAGAACAAACCGTTCTTGGTTTAAACCTTGAGGATGATGATGATGATACATAAGACGCAAGAACTACTTACTGTAGTCAAGTAATGTAATGTACTTCCTGTGCGTTTTATATTAAACAGGTGGGGAATTCGTACCAGGATTTAAGAGTGATGGGTCCAGCATGTCCTTACGTAAGAGTGATGTGTCACGTTATTGTAATAAATACTAAAGTCGTCCATTAATAAACTTAATAATGACGGAATAGTATAGTACATTCCCGTACAGGTTATAATTTGCCTTTTTCATGTCTTCTGCCTTTAACAAATTTCTGGTCTACGATTTCTGTTTCCTGAATTCTATTATTTGTCAATCGTATTTTTCCTGAGGCTTATATTTTAACGCCATTTTTGAAATATCATATCTACCACTATTTCACTATATTATTTATTGGTTCGTCTCCTCTAAAGACTTGTTTCTTGAAAAAAGTACTGTAATTAAAGATAACCTGCTTGTCCAATGCATACTTCAACTGGCTCCAAGAATTTTATCTCTGGAGCCGGATTATGCGACTGGCGTCTGTTTTCTACGTGACATATCGTTCGTTTCGAAAATTGATGGAATCGACAAATTCGCTTCTGCTCGTATTTGTAGTTGCATTCTGTAACTACGAACACGCCAAAATAATGAAATACACTCAAAAATGTAAAATATGTAAATTTAGTGTATGGAAAAGAACATGACAAGCGCCTTTGCTACTTACAGATTAGACAACATGATATCCTAGCAGATTTCATTATTGAGTTGTGTGTAATATTCGTTCAGTGCCAAAGTTTTTAAAACTTGATTCTTTTATTCCAATGCGTGTATTCTATTAGTTTCTTAATTTCTTCATAGATTGTTGATATCAATATTTTCACAATACGAACTTTTAAAATGAAAAATTTATAAAATCCGTTTATATTCTACTCTGCAGGGACGACATGAACCTGTTCCAGGATGTGCATGAACCCATAAGTCTGTATACCCACCATCCGTATTTTCAGGTTATTATCCTGCATACTATATATTACGACAATAGTAGGCCTATATAATACACATTACAGTATTACAGTAGAAAAGTATGTGTCGCACGACAGTATGTGTGTGTACGCGACAGTATGTGTTGCACGCGACGAACATAGATAGTTAATTTTGGAAAACTACATCATTATTGTTATGGCTACACTACAATAATCTTGGAGGGAAGTGCTCAGTAAAATAAGCTTGATGTTATATATTAACGGGCCCAGTTACGCACTACAGAATAATATAGGATTCAGCTCTCGGGTCCTACAACATTACACTGCACTACAAAGGACATTGTAGTGTAACGTCGTGCTTTAAAAAATCTTTTAAAATATCTTGATAAGATTCTCAAAAATTTGAATAAAATATGTAAACCCGTGGGAGATTCATATTATCTTGCATTTTGCAGCAATCGGATAGTAAGTGCCTTAGATCGTGAGGACTCGAATTAGATGATACTAATAATTAGACAATACAAGAGGAGTAAGTAAGTATAGAAAAAACTGAATATCTTTGTTTTGAATGACACCAACATGATTTAATTCCGGATGAGGCGGAGGAAAAATGAAACAGCGAAACTAGATATAAGTAATTTCCGATGAATAATTTCAGAGGAAGGAACGCCGAATACTACAGTCAAAAGGAAGAAAGAGTGTGGCGAAAAAGCTGTTAGCGTACGAAACAGTAGGACTGTACAAATGATTGTACATCACAAAGAAAATTAAAAAGCAAGGTGATAATACAGTAGTAGATAGTATAAAGTACAGCTCAGATGTTCGGCTATTGATACATATCACAGGCTAAGCGTCACTAGAGACTAAATTGATTTTTTTGAGGCGAGCACACTATAGGCTATGTCTAAAATAGAAAGGACGACAAATGGCCAGCTATGAGTAATTGTGGGAACAACGCAGTCAGTCGTAGATGATAACAGGAATAAGCAGATGAATTGTTTATACTCACTCAACGAATGGCCGAACAACAAAAACAATTACTGAATTGGTAACCAGAAAGCAGTGAGATGGAAAGAAAATTAAGAAAAAGTTAAGAAGGCGTAAACAGGATATGACGGGTACGTAACATACCCTGACGTTACGTTACACGTAAAGCAAGGGAAAGGACGTTGTTTTACGTTGTAGGACGACAGCGAGAGAAGGAGACTGGAAATCGGAAAACCTCGGAGAACGTTGTCAACCAGTCTACGATGATGAGGATGATGTTGACAATTTTAATTCATCCTCATGATTAATGAAAATGACAAAAATTCCATGCATACTAACAGTGTTCGGTAAAAGTCTGTAAAGAAAGGGAAAGAGCAGTAGCCTACATAATAGGCATAGGCTACTCCTCTTCCGTAAATCTTACATCCGCCAAAACTGTGAAATAGGCCTAACTAAACGTTGTTAAAATTATTATTACTGGCCGGGCTGTTAGGCCGTAGTCGAAACAATGTTGACGCCTGCCTTGCAAGTTTAAGAACTTACAGGCCTAACTACGTTACCAAGAATATAGGAAGTCTGTTTTCTCGGTTCGATAGTTTTTTATTTTTCTTAGCACCAAAGTCTCGCTTATAGACCAACTACAAGCAGGCCTAATGGCCTAATGGCCTAATGGCTCAAGTGTACCATGTGGCAAGCGGAATAATAGTACTGTTGCTGACCAAGGAAACCAATAAAGCTTACGAGCCAAATTGCAAAACCGCTACATGTAAGATACACGCAAGCAAATTGACATTATTAAGTTCCTGATATAAGGAAAAGCGAGGAACTTGTCACGATTAGCTTGTATGAAGTTATATTGTGACAGTTATATCGTAACAGTAGCGTTTTACCAAACTGTGTAAAATTAAAATGCCATAAGTAAGTGTGGAATTGGGAAGAAATCTGAGGATGGTGGCTATTTATCTGCTACGACACGATAGTTCTGAGACGAGCAGTTTTTACGCCACGGCATACCCAGCCAAAAGCGAAGAGCGGGGGCACAAGGAGAGAATAACGGAGGACGACTGGAAAGTCAATGACCGACTGCTGATGCAGAAAGAAGGCTGAAGTTATCAACCGACAACCATATCGATTGCCTACTATCTGGACAATCGTCGAGAAGATACGGGCCAACGTGTGATGGACGGTTCATCATATTGAAAAGGAGTGAGGCGTGTGTTGAACCGAAAACGCAGTTGTTACTAACAATGAAAACCACAAAAGCTTACAGCATGATAACAGCATACGGGAGGGCGCGCGTGCGCGCACGGGAGCTCCAACGTCGGCGCAAATAAGTATATGTATATTTATATTAATAGTAGCCGAGCCGAGCCGACTACGTGTGTGTTTTTCTCAACGGCAGGCAATTCGTGAGGTAACATTAAGGCGTGACTTCTGAAGATACAGGAGTCGTGATTTTGTTTTAATTGCAGCCGGGATTCCTATTAGGTTTCGTTTGCGTAATATCTGATAATTTTTATTTGATTCAAAAGCAACAGAAGAAGAGAAGAAAGAGGAGAAGGCGTTGTTTGTAATTATTAACTAGGGAGTTTGGTTCGAAGCGAACCCGAGGTGGCGGGGTGGGAGAAATCGTTTCGCGGTGCTATCAAAAATCACCAATTTAATTTTTCAACTCAACGTTCAACACACACATTTAATTAAAAAAATATATATACACACACATATATATATATATATATATATAACGTAGTTAAGTGTTAGTGTTCCCGGTATTATTATGACTGTTGCCGCTACCAGCGCAACAAACAGCGAACAAGACCGTTCAATTAACAGTTGGTTTCAATAATTGTTATCTTCTTCGTATTATCTGAACGAAAAAAAAGGTATTTTTACAGAATTCATTATTAAAATAATTGCCTGATATATAATATTATCACGATGTCTTTCGTGTACACACACAATTTCAATAATTCGTTGTTCGAACGAATACGTGTTTCGGGATATAGAAACACAGGCGTGCGCTTGACAAAGCGATTTTTCACCAAAATCGTGAACGTCGTTATTCTGTGTGATACGTGAGCCGCGGAAATTAAACTTAAATAAAATGATTGCGTGAACGAGGAAGAATTTTTTTACTTGCCTTCAAATAAGGAAACGAAATTGTACGCAGCAAGCGTTTTGGATAGCCTTTCGGTCCAAAAATAAAATTAAATTTGGTGATCTTAATTTTTTTGCTGTGTGAACCTACTGTGGCTTAGTCGTGGAAGGTAAGTAGTCAAGGCCAGAACTGTAACAAAACTAAGAAAATGTTGAAACAAGAAAGCTCAAACCATCTTGAAACAATTAACTACGCGGAATTCAGTTGACAAGATAGTGGCCAGCGTACCGTCATCGGTTACACAGGCCAATAAAAGTGATACAAGTAGAAAAGCGAATCTTAAGAACGTGACTGTTTTCTGGAATACCGAAACGTTGTTAAAAAAATAAATAAACCATTGGTATTTAACGTATTTAACGTTCTTCAAATTTGGGACTTTCAATTAATGTTAACATTAATGATACAGACGGTGACACGCTCATAAAAGGTATCGTGAATATTAGAAGAATTAAAAACTACCGAGCTATTAAACAGTGTTCGGTTGCTTGAAAATTGCGACATATTTTTCTCTGCGACAAACGTTTCAGCCATCCACCGGAGGGCTTCTTCAGTGGTGAAAAGCGTTCGTCACGGAATGGTAGGCCGAACGAACCCCAAGATGAGGTAAAATGAATAAACCAGGCTATAGACTATATATGTTATACAGGGAACCTCGCTTCCTCGGAAACTTATTGCTTTTACCTCCTACCGTAGGAATCGACAGTGGTCCAATATCCCGGTAGTTAAAATTCTTCTAATATTGACTTCAGCCGTAATAGCCTAGTAATGGCATTGTAAATGATAAATGATACCATAGGAGTCTACGTACTGTGAGCAACCTAAGGGGTTTTACAACAATTTACTCTAAGATCCGCAATAGTAATAACAGTGACTGTGCCGGGGTTTGAATTTCCCGGCGCGGTTAGATTTGTTCAGTGCGGCCAGCGCAGTTGGCAGCAGTGCCGCCAATGCCTTTTGTCAACGCTCCGGCGAAGCGATCGAGTGAGCAGCAGCTATCTCAGCTTATGGCAGTGCTCTGTTCGCAATCAGGTAAGCGTATTTTTGCAAATTGGGACAGGTTGTTTTATGCAGGATGTGGGACCAACTAATTCATGCCTCGTCCTCATTTCTCTGCCAGCCTTCGAGCTGAACGTTCCACTGGTCTGACGGCCCATGATTTGCGTGTAGATCTTCTTACCATGCGTCTGTAATCTTGTAGAGATGTTCAGGTTAGAGTGGACTTAATTATATCATCTATGTTTATTTAATTATGTATTGTGTTATGATTGTGTAAGTGTGTGTGTGGCCCAGACTCATGTAAAACTTATTTTATTGTAAAACTCTTGTCTTGTAAAATTTAATCTACTCGTTACTTCATGTCTGGTAACAATTGTTGCTTGTTAACACTTATTCCGATAAAGTTAATTGAAATTAATTACTATAATCTAATGAAGGTAAGCAATATTGAATTAATTAGAGCAAATAAGGTGTTAATAAAAGATTGTGAAAGTGATTGCGGTGTTTGTGTTTCGAGGCGAGAGAGTGTTATGTGTAGAGGTATTAAGTGGCGGCTAATCCCCAAATAAAAATGTTATAGGGTCCCTGCACCAGCCAGGAGAAAAGGAAAAAAGCGGTAGTCACATTAACACCGGTGACTGCCCGCAGAGCAGCGCACCAGAATGCCCCCCGAAGCCGTCAGACCCAGGAATGCTGAGCCAACCGAACACACCGAAGGACCCAGATAGCCACCGAAATACCCGGAACGAGAGCCAGTGGACAATCATCGCGATCCAGGGACAATTTGCAACACTCCTAGTACACTGTTCATCACGGTACCGCTTGAGTTCTTCTCCACAAAATCACAGGTGGGAAAGTTTTAATTATCACTCTTCAATCAGCATCAACTCAACAGACCGACTACCCTTGTGTTCACATTAAATACTTGTGTTAAGAACTTACAATATCTCAAATCACAAGAACTCAAGTTGTTAAAAATTGTAACTGACTACTCTGTAACTGGTCTGACATACACCATGAGGGATTAGTTAAATTGTTTTGCTAGACTATGGTTTCCTCCCTACAACTATTCCAAGTCTGATCTGTATTACCCTTATTTATTATAATTAGTGTGAAGGGTTATTCATGTTTTCATTAAGGGGTGGGGTTAACTTAGTTCGTTCGTTACTTCAACTGTAAGCATGTTTGCGTCTCATCCTCCCTCATGGGTATGCTGGTCCTGCACATTAATGTATGTTTACATACAACATATGTCTATTTTTGCAACAATATAAATTAATGACTTTATGTAAAAGGATAACATACTGGAGCGTTGTGTCACCAACTTAAACTTAATAAATTTTGTTACTTGTTAAAAGAGTGTTGTTTGCAAATCCTGTCACTGTGTTTGGGCTCCAGCACACTTTTCGCTTCCTCTAGGTTTACTAACCTAGTCTTAAATTCTACGTAGCGGCCTTGCGACTAGAGCAGCTACATGACTATTTACCTATTGTTATGGAAGAGCGACATTATTTATGAGGTCGTTTTCAAAATGAGAAGAAAGAGTGGAACCAATGCCATTATTAAGAAAACTTAATATTTTTTTATATTCACGATATTCTAACGTAAAACAAAGACCTGTTACTAAAGTGTACAAAATTTAAAAACTACATACTTTTGTATCTGAGGCAATAATAATGTGTGTATTGCTATTGAAGAACAGGAAAAAAGAGTAGTGACCGATTATGAAGCTCTAATAGCGGTCTGGTGCTGCTGTATCTATTGGTACCAACTACACAATAGATGATAACGAAAAATGCGATAATTCAACTGGTCATAAATTAAAAAGCTTTAGATAGTAAAAAGAGTACATTCATAGACTTACAGTTATCTCAAGATTCGTCCTTGAAGGGAATTAGAGTTGCTGGATTAGGCCTATATCGTTAGGATGCTTGAATCTATGAAAAACTACCAAATATTTCTAAAAAGTTTTGACATTATACGACAGTCGATTAATTTTGTAAATATAGTTTTAAAAGCGGGCCGTTCAGAACCACTTCGGCATGACCATGGACTGCTAACTTCAGAAGAAAGAAAGAGGGTTTGAATTTCAGTGATCACCAACGGATACTGTACTGGAACAGAAGCTGGCGAACACGACAATGACGATGACGGTGGCTATGATGGTTGTCATTCTTGTAATGACAATGTAAACGACAGTGAAGAATGAGGTGTTGTAATTTGTTTTTTAAGATGATACATGCGTAACAACACCGCTGAACGACAATTGCTTCAAATTCGTACGTCTCAGTTTAATATGAACCAATATATTAGCTCACTGAAAACGTTCTACGAATAGTTACAAGATCCAGTGAACTAAGATCTTATAAACCCAACTCTCTATTCAACTTTTTCGTAAAATTTTCTATTGACTAATTGGTCATAAATACAAAAAATGTAAGATTATTCAGAGAACGAGTTGCTCTACTTAAAAATCACCGGTACGTATTTGTTATTACGATTTATGTTTAATACAAGGTTAAGTGGCGGAGAAGAGGTAAAAGTTAAATTATGTTCAACTTCACGGGTAACGTATAGCGTATCAACGCGCTACGAGAGAGACGCAATACATTTCTGCGTTGTATTTATGTATTAGGCAAACTGTATCAGACAGGCGAATCCTCGGCTTAGCACGGCATAAAATATGAAACATAAACTTGAATTATAAAACATAAATTAGAGGCAACTCGAGAGAAACAACATCGAACCGTACGTACGACGAAAGTAATTAATTAAAAACAAACAAGACTGTAAACAATTTAACGCGTAGTTGTAAATTAATTTCTAATTATTTTATACAAACTTAATTCAGAAAACCTTGGTAAAACGTTGCAATAAAATACTGTAATATCCGTAACGTCGAAAAATATTTTATGAACATTATAAACTTTTTTATGCCGGTATTGAATCTTTTTATTTCGTTTTAAATTTCCAGGTGTTGAATCTGTTGTTGGGCATTTCGCATCAGTAAAACGTTTCGATAGTTCTTATTTAGTGGCTGATTTCAGCATTTTGAGAACAGCAATGGGTCAAATATTTTCCCTGGAATTCTCAAGAGATTCGCTGAACGGGAACTGCAAAATCTTACCCTCGAACAACGTTGTAACCATCAAAAACTAAATTTTACAAAAACTAAATTTATTGTTTATTTTAGAGCAAGAATTTCTTTTTACTTTTTTTGTGTTACATAATAACTTAAAAATGAATAGAATAAATACTGATAAATTTCTACTCAATTTATAAGCTAATTTTGAAGAAACAAGTAGAATATTAATTATAAAACTGGAATAACGTTGTAACCAGCGACACATTATGTTGGTTACAACGTTGTTCATTTAGTAGGAAAGAGGAAAAGGTTTTATAAAAAAATGATGATGTTCAATTTTTTAACTTGAAAAAATACTTTATTTCCCACATAAAATATAATATAAAAGTATGAAATTCAAGATATACACATTTTTGGTTTTCAGTATTATATTTTTGTATACTTAAAAATAGATTTTTTATTCAAAATAAAAATATACCTGCAAAATGTAATTAGTCCTTTAAATAAAAATATTACTAAACATATTTATTGAAAATTAAAAAATTTACTGAGGAGAATAAGAAAATAATATGCATTAACTATACTGTATTGGTAAACAATTTGTGAAAATTAAATTATAATCTACTGGTAAATTTAAATTGTCATTTTCATTTCTATATGAAGTTAAATTACTAATTTCCCAATTTTTACTGTCACGGTATAAGGAAAAAGCAGCTCATGTTTCATCAGATAACAAATTTTCATAAAAAATTCTGCATTCTTTGGTAATATAATTGCACTGGTCCAATAAATCTTTTTTTGTAGCAGTCTTTATAGACAGCGGTCCAGAGTACAAACTTGGCAACTGAGCCACACAGACAGGAGGATTATTTCCTGCTGTTCGTCCTTTTATATTTTTGGTTAAGTGATGTGTCGTCCAGCTGTGTAAAACACTGTGGCTTGTCCTAGCTCTGAGAGTCGTTGGATGGTCTGATGTCATCTGTAGCCAAACATATTCAGTTATCTTGAATTTATATTTGTACAGAGAATTTTTGGTAATACTCATGTCCTTGAAATCATCGGTATTCATTATGCAAACTGAAAACTTCAGGTGAAGATTTGCTTATGACCTCAACCCAGTTTTTTGGATCATAGATTAAAAAAATTTTTGTTGCTCTTTCAGTCAAAGCAAAGTGTCTATCACAGGGCAGAAAACTGTGCCCTGTTATTAGGAACTTCTGTTCGACAGTCGTAAAAAAGTTTGCATGATTAAGTGTTGTAGTAGAGCTACCATCCGCCAATTAATTGTTATTATGGCCAATACATCTATCCGCTCAAATTATCAAATGTCGTGATTTATCGTGAAGCAAAGGTGTACATTTTTCATTGATCAATGAGAAGGGGAGCTGCAAAATTGAAAATGATGTTTCTGCAGCTCCCCTTTTTGCAACATTCTGATGCCAGAAACAAAGAATGCTTGATTAATGCTTTCGTCTTTTCATGTATTGCTAAATTATAACAAGAATATTGCCTTTGATAAAACATTTTAGAATGGGTTAACTGAGGACAAAAAGGCACTTGTTGCAATTCTACACATATAACCACAACATCTGGGTTTTGAGCGCTTATATGCAGCATCAGCCCTTGCATGGTGAGTTTTGCTTTCAATTTCTAGGTTTTTTATTTGGTCATCTGATTCTGCGCTGCAGATTTTCAAAAATAAACGATCATAATAACTACAAGTATCCCAGCACGGAAGTCCAAATCTTAACTTATAATCTGATTTAAATATGTCTCTATCTGTATCTTCACTACACTTGACGTCAGGGTGAGCGTCACAAAATAATTTATACATTTTACGTGTGTTTAGTTCAGCACTCAAGTAATATGAGTCCTCGTTTTTCCCCGCGAATAATGACTGTCCTGTTTCGGAAATAACTCAATGTGGTGCTTAATCAAGGCAATGACATTTTCAGATATTTTGTGAGGACGATTACAATGTTTCCCACGTTTGTCAGTAAGACTTTTATTGAACTTAATCTTGTTTTGCAGACGACGAGAGGTAATTTTCAAAATATCACATACTGTTTTTTGGCAAATGCGTATCATACCATTTTCCAGTGGAGTGTAATAAGTAACACTACAATGTCGGCGAGAAATATTTTCTTTGGTATACCTTCTTTTCACCTCAGACACGTACAGGCACTGCGATGCCAAAAAAAGAGATTGGTTGTGTCATAATTCATTTTATAAAATTTAGCAAAAGCAACTTTTTTATTTTCTGCAGTTAGCTCTTCACATCTGTACTCGCAGTGGCAAAGTCGTATCTGAAATCAGAGGAATTATATTACAGACAATTTGTTATATCTAAAATAAATAAATAGTACTGAACGTTTTTTGTTATTTACTTATAGGAACACTAAGTTGACATAACATAACCTAACAATTTATACTTAAAAAATTGTATCTATTTATAAAACTAACTATTACCGTAAAGATAATATTAAACGTTAGAAAAAATATAGGAATAAATGGACTACAAAATAATTATGAACGTTGGTTACAACTTTGTTTCACTTACCGCATTTGCTGGTATTTTCCCAGGTATAGGTTTCTTTCTTTTTGATATGTATGGTATTCCAGCATTCCTCATTGTTTTTCGGTGTTCATCTTTCCAACTACTCATCTGGATTTTTCGTCTTCTGCCTTTATTCAGTCGTTTTCAGCTGCTGTTGTGAAACACGTGCTACTGTTGGCGTCCATCTTGCCTTGTGGTTACAACTTTGTTCCACAAAGCGCGGTTTTGTTTGTTTTGCAGTAACACAACTGAAGCCGTACAGTGATAAATATACCTCTACATAATGTGTAATGCTGAATACGACGTTGTTCCACAATTTACTCACTTTAAGAAAAAGTGTGGGTTACAACGTTGTTCGAGGGACCGATTCATCAATTATTGATGAAACGAAAACGTCTGGACGAAGAAATACGCAACATCTGCCCGAGGGCTCACCATCCAGAAACGTCGTTGTTGATATGGCTTAATTTTTCTGTTATAATGAATCAAATATTACTAAAAAATAGAAGTGAAATTTTTAAAACTAATACTCCTGTATCATAAAATATAACATCTTATTTAAGATTTGATAGAGATGTCATCGGCGCACAATTGAGTTATTAAGATATTCTTTAGCGAACTTTCACATATTTATCTCTGCGTCGCGAACCAACGCTGTGCGCAGCTTACGGCGTGAGCGCTCCATTGCAAGTGCGTTAATAGTTAAGGGGTGAGAGTAGTAATCTCGCGTCATTTACTATTCACCATAAAAGTAGTTCCATGTTCCTTCTTTATTTAAGGGATTAAAGTTTGACTATTTAATTAATCAGAGATATTCTTAATTGCAGACGTTATTAAAGTACATTACAGTGGTCTTGTTTAATTATTTAAATAATGTCAAATTTACAAGTATATTTAGTTTGTTTAGGGGTCGGAATTCAAGTTATTTCCGGTTAGCGCATGTCTATGCAGGATTAATTAACAAGGTTTACCCTTTCTGTACACTCGTATTGTTTTTTATTTTATTATTACAACTCTTTATTAAATATTATTATTATTTAATGATAGCAATAAGATGTCGTTTAAATGTGCGATTTTATTAAAAATTTAAAATTTCTCAGCCTTCACCTTACCTATTTATTAATTACCATATTTTTATTAATGAAATTCTCACATACTCCGCCGCTTAAGAACAGACTCCGGCTTATTTGGTCAGCAATGTACCGGGAGTATGCTTGGGGATTACTGTGTGGAATTATAATTTAATATAAGGTTTGTTTTCTCTATCTCTCTTTAAATTCATTTTGTTCTCATTCGTGAAATTCCCTTTTTCTCGTTACTTACAATGCTAGCTTATATTTTAATTCTTAATACTAATTTTCCTACATTTCCGTAACTCACAATATCGTGGCCCGACTGACATCGGCTTACTCTAACTACACAAGTTAGCTTTCAGCACTCACTAATGATTACCTTGGCACCTTTCTGCCCCATCATTACCCTTTTCAGTCGGCGCCGTTGTGACTTGTTACGTTACATATATATATATAATCCTTGATTATATATCATAAAATTACCTCTAATATAATCTAAAGAGGATCCCATACTCCACTTTAGATTATTGCTAATCCTAATATCTTACGCTACTCAGAGAAGCGGAATTTCACGAAGATAATTCTCTTTTCTCTTTAAATGATCAGCTGTAATACTTAAACAAACTATGCGGAAGGGGAGACACTTTACACAATGCATTGTAATACACACTAGGGTGGTGTTCATTGTTTAGGGATGCTACCGTTTCGTACAATAGAGGGAGGGTGGCTGCTTACTACAATTCTCAACACGCTTTATTGTTCTCGTACAGGCCACGACTGGGCGTTCACTATTCAACTATACTTGTATTATTATTTTCTTTTCCCTTATTTACTGCTACACTTTACACAAATTTAGTTTAACTTCAGATTTATTCAGCCTTATTATTTAAGCAATTATTATTCATTTATTATTATTTTCTTTTTGTTTTCTTTCTAAGAAGCTTACCTTTTTCTTTTAATTTATTCATTATTTACTTTGGGGGGAGATTTAAGAAACTTACTTAGAATTATTTCCTATCGACTTACCATATTTATTTAGGACACTTTATTTACTTTGTTTTTTGTATTTTTTGCTCAGTTTACAAGTTTACTGTACTGGGGCATGGGGTTTAATACTTTATCTAACAATGAAGGGTTAACTAAGTCATTTATTTATTTGAAAATTTAAATCACAATATTATTTAATTGTGGTCACGGTGAAAATACTTGCTCTACTATTCTATACACAATTATTTCCTACACACTTTAGTACATGGTAAACATTTATTAACAGTGATTATTAAACATTTGCATTAGTTTCTATTTAAACGATCAGCTATTACGCTGGAAAGTAGGTCAGACTAGTTTTAAACAATGGCATTGTTTTGCTTACAAAGGGGGAGTCCTCGGTTACTAAGCACAGGATAATACACGCTTCTTATAACAATAGAACTATCAAAGAGGGTGGCGTATTGTCTAACTCTACTTGCGGGAGGGTAACTATGACAGTTTTACACAGGCGGCAACAGGATATTTACCTGTCCGAGTTTGTCGAAAAATTGACACGTTGATGAATGAAATTTTTGGACAAGTAGGTACATGGTTTCTTTACGTGGGTTAATATGTTAATATAAGTTTACACATATTATATTTACAATTAAATATACCTATACTATATTACTATAATAATAATTATGATTTTTATTTTATTTAAAATTTTGACACATATTAAAGTACATGAGTGAATAGATCAACAGCTTGTGTGTGTAATATTGGGACACAATTACTTCTTAAACAACATAAGACACATTTTTTTTTTTTTTTTTTTTTTTTTTTTTTACGGGAGCAGCAAATTTAACTTTAACAAAGCAGTAGCATAGCAGAGTGGCGCAATTTATAACATCTTAACTTGTGTTATAACATAGGGAACCCGCATTAATTGGTTCTGCCAATTATACAGGCTGCCTTCGTTGTGACGAGCTGAAAAATAATCACAACACCAAAACAAATAATATAAAAGGAAACTGGGAAGGGGAGACTGTTGATTTATGCAGTCAGTTTAGTCTGTACTAAAGATGACACCTCTCTATTACATAATGAGTTTAATTGCTCTACTTCAAGTTCTCAACATATATGGTTCAACAGCTTACAGTTTACAACATGATTATATATTTTATTCTTTCACAAGGGCCCTCAAAATAAAGATGTACATCAATTTAAGTTATTCCACGGATCCGGGATTGAATATAGTATGTTAATAATGGTCACCTCCCCATATACAATCTTGAAAATTGTGCCATTTGAAGAATGGACTTTATTAACCTTTTTAAAACAATAATGCTTTTAGTTTAAACTTTTACTCTTTTACTACAAACAGTTTTATTTGATTACAGACTACATCTTACATATAATGTCTGCTTTTTAAAAGTCTTAAAGTGTTAGTTAAATTGTCTTTTGTTGGTTATAATTTTAGTATCTCATAACCATGGAAGACAAGCCTCCATGTCACCTGTGGTTTCCTGTAGTTGATGCAGATTTGGCTCTTCGGTCCTCGGTGTGTTTCCTGAAGGTCTGTCGTTACCTTAGTATTATCCGGTGACGGTGAAGTTCCTGACGTATGTTAAATCATTCTGGGTGTGGTACTCTCTTCTTAGATGACTGTAGTAATTCTTGTTGTTAGAATAAATAAAGCGAAAGTTTGTTTCACTGGTATTCACTTCACATGATTATTTATTAGTTGAATTTCACCTCATGGTTCTAGTACTGTATTAATTACATAATTTCTTATTTAAGATTTGATAGAGGTGTCATCGGCGCACAATTGAGTTATTAAGATATTCTTTAGCGAACTTTCACATATTTATCTCTGCGTCGCGAACCAATGCTGTGCGCAGCTTACGGCGTGAGCGCTCCATTGCAAGTGCGTTAATAGTTAAGGGGTGAGAGTAGTAATCTCGCGTCATTTACTATTCAGCATAAAAGTAGTTCCATGTTCCTTCTTTATTTAAAGGATTAAAGTTTGACTATTTAATTAATCAGAGATATTCTTAATTACAGACGTTATTAAAGTACATTACAGTGGTCTTGTTTAATTATTTAAATAATGTCAAATTTACAAGTATATTTAGTTTGTTTAGGGGTCGGAATTCAAGTTAATTCCGGTTAGCGCATGTCTATGCAGGATTAATTAACAAGGTTTACCCTTTCTGTACACTAGTATTGTTTTTATTTTATTATTACAACTCATTATTAAATATTATTATTATTTAATGATAGCAATAAGATGTCGTTTAAATGTGCGATTTTATTAAAAATTTAAAATTTCTCAGCCTTCACCTTACCTATTTATTAATTACCATATTTTTATTAATGACATCGTCACAAAAACATCCTGTATCACTTCCTCCATCGTTGTGACTTTGTTTTTATCTTCGGCCCGAAAATCCATTGGTTGTAATCGGAAGCTTAAAGTGCCGTTGTAAGACCGTTGTTGTACTGTTATCAACAAGACCCTTCAACTGTCATTGTCAGTTCCTGAGGACGACAACAGACCTTTAGGGTTGACAATATAAGATTTTTTTAAGGTTGAAAAAGAAGTAGGCCTATAAGGTTTTAAAACAAACACGGGAACCTTTAAAAATAAAAAAATATTATTTAGATTATATTAAAGGTTATACTTATTATAATAAATATTGTAATTTTCAGCACTACTCGTATTGCTAACGAATGACTAAGAGTTAAAAAGATGTCCTACGGGAAAAATTAATTTTTTGTTTGTTTGACTTCATTGCAACTAGTTTACAAACTATCTAGCATTTTATTCTAATACATAAGTTGACAGTGTGAAGGATAAGCTCCCACTGGAGAATTCCTCAGTACAGTTACGCTTCGTTCATGTGCTGAGAATTATTAGTATACATACGTAGTTCACTAGTTCAAATGGTTTATGTCTCTGCAATGGCCGAACGAGTCCAGCATTATCAAGCAGTTGTAGCATTTCAATGTTTACGTGTTCATGAAGTCTTCTTTCATATTTATCGGCTACCCGTTTAATCTCTGCAGAAACCCCAGGCATTAAAAAATGACAACAAATACACTGAATGAGGTATTATGCATTCAAAAAATAAGGAATCAAAAAATCTGCAGTTTGGTTAGTAGAAAGTACAGGCGATTCTGACTCTGAAGTTTGAACATTGGATACAATAATAATACATTTTAAAGAAAATTACTATGCAAGACGTCGTGTTACTCTCCAAGATTATGTTAAATAGATACAGCTAGAGAAAACTGAAGGTAGAAAAGATACTATTAAAGAAAATGGAGGAGAAACAATCACCATGGCACAGACGCGAGAGACAGACAAAGGAGGAAAGATTACCGTAGGATGTTTCAAATTGATATAACACAGAAAAATGGAAAGGAATCGCCAAACATTCGAATGGAAATTTAAATTTAAAATAGCAGTGGGTAAAAGAGAATTAAGAGAACTCGCTTGTGAAAGTAAAGAAGCGGTTTTTGCGGTAAACGGTCAAATATGCTGTAGATATGCTGCCTTTGTTATATACTACATTATTTAAACTGCTTATCAAGAACTTACTTCGTTATCATTTTTACCTGCTGCGTTCTCTTTAAACAGTGGGACCGTAAATAAAAATTTTTAACAGATTAGCGACTTTGTGAGAATTTATATATAACCGTACATACATACACAACCAAACATCTACTGAAATATTATAACAAAATTCAGATTTTTAAAATGAAATCGCTTTTTGTCTATTTGTAAATAAGAAACTAATTGCAAATACTTTTTTATCATTTCAATCATTTTCTAGGTCTAATTCTTCTTCTCCTCATTCTATGTAACTTTATAGTCCGTATATAAAGGTACGCATAAGAAAACATGTAAATGCTGAGTTAATGTTGTACATAACGCAGAGTTTCGTGAGTCGAGCGTGTTAATAAAGAAGCTATGAAAATTAAAATGATAATTTTTTCGGTGGCCGCAAACAAATTACACAGGGGCCATGGTGGTAATCGCCCGAAGATGAGACGTGGCGTGCATAAAACGTTCAACAACGTATTTCACGTGTACTTTATTGCATCGCGTGGAGTGCACACATCGCCATTATTATTCCTGCGGTAGTTAACAGTTCTAAATAAGTCGTTCGAACGCGTATATAAATTTTTGTAAAGTGTCATGTTTACGAGACAGCCGGTTACTTACCGCGGGATTATTTTTCACGAGTCGAACCGACCGGCGGTTTTAATTGTTGCCGTATGAACTCGGTGCGCGCGCGCGCGCGTGAGTGAGCCGTTTCGTAACGACGATTGCACCACCGGTCGGTCGGCCGTGTGGTATATGCGCGCCCGGTGGACACCCCGCGGCTACCCACCCACACTGTACTTACCCGGGGACTGCGGTACTATTGATCTTCCTGCTTCGTACAGAATAGAAGGCTTCTTCCATTAAGCGGGCTGCGCACCCAATAACTATAAATCATATGCGCGTTCGAGCGCTGTCGCAGAAGCGGTGAGATACGGGTACGCGCCTCTGCATCGCTAATTATCGCCTGCCACTTGTGCCAATCGGGAGCTGAAGAACTGTTAAAGTTTAAACACAACTTGAAACTTCAACGTTGGTATGCCCCGAAGTGTTAGTAGCTTCGATTATTTTTCTTAAAATGAATGGGTTTATAGCAAAGAAGACGTGCTCCATTATTATGGAAACGGTTACTAAATTTGACAGTTGCAGTAGAGAGAAAATAAGTTCTATGGTCAAAATCATCCCACCAATAACGAAATTAATTCGAGTGAAACATACAAGTGGTCAGTTAACAACTAATACGAGACGTTGTGAGACAATAAGTTACAGCAAATATAGCGAGAACAAAAATTAACAAAAGTGGAGAGATCGACAGATTTCAAAGACAGCACAAAGGACGCTGTCTGCTGATCTGATGTTTCCAACAATCGCCTACATGCCTGAAACTAGGACTTTGAAACAGGCAGACGCACAAGAATCGAATTATGGTTATATAGATGTAGAGTGGGTTATTACTTTTCTGTACTTTTACATAATGTCAAAACCTGGATTTTAAAGTAACGAAAACAGAGGAAAGAAGAAAGCGGAGACGTTTGTAGTGAATTGTTATCGAATACAGCTGGGTCTACCGAAGATTCGCTTTACAAATTATCTGAGAATAAACTGCGGTCACCTTAAAAAGAAAGGAATAATTGAAGTATTTAAGCGAAAAGGAAGACGAGAAGTGTCAAGATAAATCATAATGGGAAACAGACGAGACGTGTAGACGTGTGGGAAAACGACAGAAATGTCGCGACGACATTTCTTATTGACCTTCGGTTTCAGTGAAGAAATGTCTGAATAGGATGAAGACATCGGAGATGAGATTCTTGCAATCTGTTAAAGGCTGGACAGGAAGCGGTAGACTCTACAGTGAAGGCATTAACAAAGAGTTGAACATTTTTAATATCCAAGTTTGTATGGCCGAAAACAAAGAGAGATGGACCGCTCGTGTGAATAGGATGCAAGCTTGCAGGTTGTGTAAGGAAGTTTGGCAATACAAGCCTACAGGGCAAAGAAGTGTAGGAATACCTACGAAGCGTTGATGAAGCGGATTCCTTTGGTACCGGAACAGGTGATTCGCCTACTCAATGATGCAAGAAGAAGAAGAAAAAGATTATTGCCTTGCTTTGAAGAAGTCAATCGAAACAGCCGTTTCAGTAGTAAACTATCTGTTCAGCTCCAACCATAAGTTACGTTATTGACATATTTATATATGTCGCTTTAAACAAAGATTACATCGACAGCAGATAACGGAAGTCGATAGATGAGATTAAGAAACCCAAATAGTCTATCGAAATAATCAAAACCAGAAAAATAACTATGAAAGAAGATAAGATTATTATATTTAATTTCAAAAAATGGAACCATATTCTGTATGGAACACAAGTGGATGAAAGTATTACCGAAAAAAGGACGAAGACTCACATGCCTGTCGTTATTTTCAAGTAAGCATTATCAGATGTCAACAGTAAAAAAAAAAAAAAATTATTAGGAAATTTTCAGCTGTTCACACAGTATAAATGCAATTCCAGAGTAGAAGGAGCAGACTTCATGCGATTAAACCAGACAAAGAGGGAAATAAAAATATTAAGGAATTTACAGGGGTAATTTAAGATGTAACTGATGAGTCAGACGAAAGACATGTATGATACGAACAAGATCAAAAGATTGATGGAAGCAGATTTCAAACAAATTAACAGGATGGAACGAGAAGCCAATGGAAGGACCATCACAAATAAAATTTTCCGTGAAAAATTCAGTAACAAAGATCACAGGCACTGGAAGGGTCAAAGGAAGGATCGTAAAACGTCAGGCAGAGAGGAAATGACGTTTTAATTTGTATATAATGTTTTGAGACTTCGAGCAAGTCGTGCTTTTTATAGACGTTGGAAACTGTTCCAATGATGTAACCCTTGGCTAGGACAACCACGCTTTCCTGTTGGGATACGCACCCTTAGACATTATACTGCCCCTAAAAGGAGGGTTGCCAATTCCGCCAGCTCCGCCGCACCAAAGCTCCTCTTCTTCACCATAGGTGCCGTTGTGCTCTCCGTCTGTAACTATGGACAAGGGTGTATAGTTACACCCCGCAATACTGGGTTCTCAGCAGATCTTAGCCACAGCCTCTTGACCTGGGCACACACCCGCGCTGTGGACAGTTATTGAAAGGAGGCAACTAGAATTGAAGTTTTTGGGTACATGAGGGGAATGGACAATGAACGGTGGCCTCGAAATTTATCCATTTACGTGCCACTGGATAGAAGAAAGAAATATAGACCTAGGCTTAGGTGGTTAAAAGCATTCAACAGGCTATGACAAGCGGAAGCCTAAATGCCAGTGGTTGGAAACCAGTAAAATATGAATATTGGAATGGAACATGAGATGCAGGATGCGGCGAACACTGGGAATCATGTTACAAACAAATAAAATAATAAATATTTTGTAGGAAGATTGTTACTTGAAGAAAGCTGTGGATTTGTAAATTTTAGATTTTAGGGGTAAATTCACTAATCGGTGTAGGCCTAAAATTGTTTAGTCGGCAACATAGAAAATGTTCTTCGCACGACTTTTAAAATAATTCTGAATTTTTCTTAAATTATATATGCAATAATTTGCAATAATTACAACGTATACGTGTGCGACATGTGTGTGTGTGACTCACCATTAACTAATTACAATCTAGGTGATAATTATAATCACCTAATAGTAGGTGATAGTAGTTAATGGATAATAGTAGTAATGATAGTAATAGGTGATAATCTAGGTGATCTAGATTTTTTCTGCTCCCGATCTCTGTTTTCCAAAGAGCATGTAGCTTGAGTTACGCCAACAGTCTGTTAGTTTTCCCTATCCATTCTGATTATATTAGCGATTTCCAATAAACCCTCTGCTTACCGTTGTTTCAGAATCCTCTGGAATATCCTCGAGGATGCGTACAATGTACAAATGTCGTATCTCCGGACGGCATATTTGACAGTGCCTCCCTGACGTGAATTGTACAGAGAAATGGGAAAGTCTTTAGCGAAAGAAGCACGACGGATCTATTAGCGTTCGAACGTAGCTGTTCTGTTGGTAACATGCGGTCAGTTGTCGTAGACAACGCAGTGAACGCCCTCTAACACACTATCCCGCGATTGCGATGGAATTTTTATTGAAAAAAAAATTCTATATAATCTGGTTAAAATTATATCTATGTTTATTCGCGTGTCGACAACCGTTAAGAAATATTATAATTAAGTTTCCTTAATTTAATTTATGAAATTCATTCAATATTTTTCTTTTAGAGATCGACGTATTCGGTACTAGTGTGGAAACGCACCACAAAAACGATATCGCAACAGTTAATACGGGAGATAGACGCATTATCCTTGAACTGGTTGCGGAGATAGTGAAGCGAGCAACAGGCAGGGTTGGGCTCTCCCCTGGCAACATTCACATACCGCGTAGGAATGCCAACTACTGTTGCGTTCAACGCGTTTCGCCCTTAATGTGTGTTATTTACTAGTGTTAATTACGCGCGGGATATCGTATATCACTGCGCTGAAACAAAACAAAACGAGAAACGTGAAACAACAATAATAACAATATAAATAAATAGAACTCACGCGAAGCGAAAACGCGGCGGTGGTAAAAAAATCGCATACTTACGGTAAACCATTCTGCCTGGTATCCGCCGCACCGAGTACCGGTTTGCTTGTAAAAAATTACCTCAAGCCGTATTAATGATATTAAATTCAAATTGAAATTTATAGCTGTAATTTTGTTAATTGTGTTTGTGTGAGTGTACGCTTGAATGTTGCTCTTGTCTTTTTTTTCTTTACAACGTTTATGAGTAGTGTATGAAATAATTCAGACGGACGACGAGCGAACAAGGATTTATACACGGCAAACAGACCACAAGACAACAAACATAACTCTCGTCGTAGTACGTAGTAGTCTGACGCACGCGAAGACGTCGTGAGTTGTGAAAGAAAGAAGAAACAAATGCGGCCGTCGGTAACAAACAGAATTGGACGGATAATTTTTCATCGCGTAACTACTGTACATTCTCTAAATATTTTATTTTGTAGTCTCTTTTTTTTTTTGTAACTACCAAACCGTAAATATGTCGGCATAAAACGTATTAAATTTTTTAAATACCATTTGCTGTAGAAAAAATTCCTTCTTTAAATCAATTGTTATTATAAACATTAAGAATGCGGATATAAGAGCGTAGTATTAAGGCTGTAGATATAAGAGCGCAAAAAGGATTGGCGTAGACATAGAAACGGTAGAGGTGAAAATGTTAAAATTATTCGGACGCCTAAAGCGAATGTCACGGGAGATGTGGCCAAAGAAGGTATGAGAATGGACACTACCTGATAGAAGAGATAGAGCTTAGGCATTCCTGGAGAAAAGATGCTGAAGACGCCATGAGTGCAAGAGGCCTGATGCAAGAAGATTGTATGGATCTCCGTCGATGGAAGCAAGGATGCGAGAAACGGCGACTTCCGTATCAAACTCACTAAATTATGATGACTAAAGGCTGTTTTTAAATCCATCGTGTTGAGCCTTCTTCAGTAGTGTTACGCCATTATAGAACGTTCTACATGTTTCTCGGCTATCGCAGTGGAGCCCAGCTGTAATCTTTGTTTGCGTACGTCACACTTAACATGCGTCAACAAACGAGGCTATTCAAGACCATACCGGTCAGTTTAAGTGGCGATTTATTCCAGTGAGGTTCGAAGTATTGTGGCGAGGTGAAAAGTGATTATAGTGCGGAAGCTTTATAGTTGGCATTATTATTTGTGTAGACAGATTAACTTGAATTATTGTACGAGTATAATCTTGTTGAATGACTTGTTGATTATAAACTGTCAATTGTGATAATTAAAACTGGTTATTAGTGATTTCATTGGTGTATTTTGTTCTCCATTGTACCATACGAAGATCAGTGGGACTGTCGTAAAAGTTTTATTCGTAGTGATAATATGTGTAAACAGTGTGTGAATAGCTGAAAATTATTGAAAAATCCGCTTGGAGTTAAAAACAGAAAATTCAAAATAAATAAAAATATATGCATAAATAGAAGCCAATATTTTTAACAGAAGAAAATACAATCACACATCGCTTAAAAAAAACAATAAGAATTACAGCAGTACTGAAGGAGAGCTTTTAAGAATGAACTTTGGTATGACGTTAAAAAAGCAAAGAAACACATAACAATAAAAGAAAAAGCTTAACATACAGTAGAAAAAATTAATAGCATCTTATGACGAGTAGCGGCTCACAGCCTTTCACAACAAACCGCTTTTGAACAAGTAGAAACTGAAGACGATCTGGAATTGCGCGATCCAATTTTGGATCTATTAACTATCCAAAGAAGTATTAACTATTCAAAACAAAGTCCACAGTATATCCACAGATGTTGTGGATACATACTGTGGTGTTTATGGACATATTTTTAATGAAGAAAGTTGTGTTAGTGGTTAAAATCACAAACAGAATTATCACTGTTGCACACCACTATAGAAAAATTATTTCGATTAGCGCTTTGAAGCTTCTGTTTGTTTATGGACATAGTCTCCATCACGATATGTGCACTCGTATTGTTAAGAAAGAAACCAAACGATTAAAGGAAAAATTAGATATTTACAATTACCTATGTGAAAATGGAACTTGCTCTTGAACACGAACTGTGTAAGAAAGCCACAATGACATTAACTGTCCGAATAGTACTTAATTATACTCTATGTGTGTATGTGGATGATCTCCAAGATCAAGATGACCGCGAACGGCTAAGTAGAAAATCATACGCGCGAACGGCCCTCCTCCTCCTACAAAAGACATTAGGCCACAAATAAACGTACTGGTTATTATGTAAACTCATTTATTAACTAAAATAAATTTTATTCAGTTTAAGATAACTAATTTTTGTTAGCTAAAATCACTTTGGGAAAAACTAAATAAAATTAAATTGTCAACGTAATGTTCACATTAAACATTATAAATATTTAATAAAAGATTACACAACGTGATGTTCGAGGTAGCATTGGTTTCACCTGCTACAAGGTGGAATTTTTGGACTGATGTTGTTCAAAACCAGTATTACTATATTAGTTTGTCGCATTTTGTTTTCTGCTTAATTTTTTATCAGGCTTTACTCTCCCTCAGTTAGCTTTGGGTACATTATAAAAACGAGACTAGATAGATATGTTTTTATACTCATATTTTGATATCCTTATAGACGACTTTTGGGACTGAGAACTAGAGGTGTGCTAAACTAGTATTTAAAAATAACAGGTACGAACGATACCGTTCCAAAAAATAACAAGTACAAATGCCTGTTATTGTATATTTATTACTCAATTACCTGTATAATCATACTAATATATAAATCTCTTTGTTTTTTTGTTAATTAATAACTCGACACCTAATGCATATATATTTTCACTTAACGAGTTTCTTCGTTTTCTTGATTTAAAGAAACCGTTTAGGATTGGTTAAAAGCCACACGTTGGTTGCGTCATTATGTTACTTAACGAGTTTCTCTCTTTATAACTATAATTGTTTGTTTAGTGATTATTTTCGATTAGGTTGGTTTATCTGATCTAATTCGGGCCTCATAGTTGGTGCGCCGATTTGTAACATAGAAATGATCCTCTTGGTTGTTGTTTGATAATTATGGTGAATAAAAATAATATGGTGTTAAGTATTTACAGTCTCACGTGGTTGGTGACAATTTTGTAATGTAATTGCTTGTCATCGAATGTTTACTCATTCTAATTGTATTTATTACAGGGGTTAATTAATTGAACGCCTTTATTAATGGAATATTTTGATTAGATTATGCCACTGAAATAAGTTGAGTCAATCTGAAGGTAGCCTTATGGTATAACATCACCCGAAGTAGTCGTTACTCAATGTTGCTTCTGAATAATTGATTTTATTGTGAAATTAATTATGTTGGTGTTATATATAAGTACTCACTTCGAATGTAGATTCTTCATTGGTGATAACAATGTCAACCAGTTCTCGTCATTAATAAAGAATAAAATATTTGAATTGCTTCATTGCCGCCGGTGATGAGTGCTACCAACTGATCTCAGAAGTAAACATAACCTTTACTCTAATAATAAAATCTTTTTACCGAATGAAAATAAATGCATGCTCCATTAATGTTGAAAAAAGGCGATTTATTCATTATGTCAACTGATCCTTAATCCTTATTAAAAACAATCAATTCAATTATCTTTGCTTTACAATAAACAATTAAATTTTCTGAAACTCGTATCCCAGGGTTGGTACCTTGTTACATAAATTGTTGGTTGACAAAAATCATCAAAGTTAAATTTAAACAATATGTTCTTTGAACTGCAAAATACGGAACTAAAAGTTGCCAATTACTATTATAACGTCTCATAATAGGAGAGTGATTACATTAAATATAGAAAATCTTAAACTAATATCATTAAGTTCTCAAGACGACTGGCGTCTAATGTTGAGGTTGAACTTGGTTTCGAGGTTATACAAAATTAACCTTGATTTGTGAATAAAATATTTTTAACAGTGTATAAATTTACAATATTAATAATGTTTAGAGTCTTTTTTAGAGTTCATAATTGTTCATATTGTTCAATAGGTTATATAAATTTATCGTATACGTTGATAATTTTAGTAAGTATAAATAATGGTCACTATACTTTCCTTAATTCACTTAATTGCAATTTATTATACACTATGCAATTGAATATACACTTTTAGACCTTTAATAACTTTCATTTCTATATACTTCACAACAATTTGATTAATTTCGAATAATTAGGTTAGAACGCCCCGTGTTTACTTTCGATACCGGACTGCATTATTGGTGAATCGTGAATTACTGGAGCGTGGATCCCGTCATCTGCACGGCTATGAAACTAGAGATGAACTGTCAAAAATTTGCGCGTCGTCTCTCGCTGTTCCTAAAATGTTCGCCCCACAAATCTCGTTATAGGTAATTTGATTGGTCAGAATTGATGACATTCCTTTGTTGACACATCCTCCCCGCGTTATTAAAATTATTTAATTTTGTTCAAAGCGTGGGTCTTCGGGGTTGAGAGTCTAAAAGTGACGCCAAACTTTACAAAATATGTTAAAATAATTTATAACTTATGTTACTTCCTTATGCTACTTATGAATGCTTAAATATTATTACCATTGTCTGGCATTTGTTTTGATAAACCTTTTGACATCCCACAAGACATAATTCAGTTTACAATTAACAAAGGTAGTATTCCTTACTTATTACCTATTACAATATTTTGATTAAAATCTTTCTTACAACTATTGTATTAACATTTTGATGTGACATAAATTGAATATAATTACCACAAAGTCCTTAGCTGTGATAATTTAACACTAAAAACATATAATTGTGACATAAATATAGAATCCTTGGCTAGGCTTTATGAGGCCTATAGCACCATGAGTTAGTTTAACTGATTATAATAATACACTGGTTATATTTTAATGGTTTATTACATTTGATACATACTTTGAATTAACCATATTAACTTTTGGTTAACTTTTTTCTACTTAAGACATGCCTTGTTTCTTGTATATTATCACTTAAATTGCATGAGTTCTTGTACAAGCAGGCAGCTTATTATTTCTACTTATTTCTATTTAATACACTTGTTTTATTAATAAAATCTTATTTCTAATTCATCATTTGAGTTTCTTGTAAGTTTTACAATGGTTTATTACATCTCCTTATTCTTATTTGCTTGTTAATTTATACATAATGAACCCTGTATCTAGGTGTATCAGGTCATGTTCATTAGAAACTATTAATTGATTGTTCTTTTTGATAGTTATTCGTTGGTATTTTGACCAATAGTTAGTTTAATTATCACTGATTGTTTTAATACTAGTTACATGCATTAACTCTTGGTATTTCTATGGTTTTTTAATGTATCATATGAGTCCTGTATACTTTCTCACATTCCATCATGTTGTTTTACATTAATTATAATTACAATATTGTGGTGATATAATATCTGTCTTAGAATCATCTTTATGTAATCTAGTTACATCTAGATATAACCTATAACAGTTTTACATTATTTTTACTATATACTTTGGTATTTATAAGTGTAAATTCCCAGCTGGCTAGGTTAGGTTGTCTACCTTCACCTTTACTGATTATATTTGGTTTACATGCTTTGTCTTATCTAGTCATTTTACTCATTTCTTACAGTTAATGAATAGTACTATCTACTATTTATTATTTTGATTACAATTATTCAGTTTGTCTTACTTTTTAAATACATTTTTAACTACTAATCAGTACTTTCTGATATTCAGTTATTTACATTAATGGTATTGTTAGAATGTAAAGTACAATGTTATAGCCTACTCTTAGGTCTTAAATTATTCTTTATCATATCTTTTACAATCCTATAGTCAATACTTCACTTTCCTAATCTTGTTGGGTATCTTTTTTATTTTGAATTTCAGTTATTGTTATGTCATTTAGTAGTGTTTTGGTCTGTTATTTTATATACTTATTTTTCTTCAATTTGGAGTTTTATTCTCCTATTCCCTTTATCTTATAGATACTCTTTTCTTTATTTATAGTGGTTGAGTTATGTTATTTCTCCTTTACAAGGTATTTTTGGTTTGTTCTTAATTTGTTCTCTGTATAGTTTCATTATTATCCTCCTCCTAATCCTAATCTAAGGGTAATTGTATAGTCACGTTTGGTTTAGTGTTTAAGTCAGTTTGTCTTTATTCTCATAACATTTATGCTCATTGACAAATAAATTATATTTTATTCCTTTTAATCATCTTCATAATAAATCTTTTTCTACTTCAAAATGTTATGCCTTACTGTTTCTTATGATAATTGACTGTTTTATAGGGTTCATCTGTGTTTTGTGATATGGTGACGTTTTGTGACGTTACACTATTAATGAATCTTTCGTCATTTTATTCCTTTTGCTTCAGAGAGTAACATAGGATACAAAAAAAAAGTCCAGGAAATCATATTTCTAACGTTTTTATGAGTTTTTATCATATTCGTAGATTTCATCAAAAATCAAATATTATGTTGTTTACTTAATAACTGGATACCTAATGCATAAATCTTCATGAATCTTTCGTCATTTTATACTTTTTGCTTCAGAGAAAAACATAGGATACAACAACAAAAAATCCAAGAAATCATTATGTTTCTAATGTTTTCATGAGTATTTATCATATTTCTCGATTTTATCAAAAATCAAATAATATGTTGTTTCTTAATCATTTTGTTCATTTTACTCCATATTAAAAAAAAAAATTAAAAAAAATGAAGAAATTCGTATAGTTAAGAAATTATTTCAAAATATTATGACCTTACAAAAAATTTTAACAAAACAATTACATAATTAAGGAAATATTTTTGACACAATATATACAAAAAAAAAAAAAATACTTCGTGGCGAATCGAACCATCGAACTGGGTTACCCACTACGCTATAGAGCATATTTGACTGTTTACACTCTTATTCAAGATACATACATATAGTGCCGTATCACACTGTTTACACATCCCCCCTCTATCCAACCTTTATCACCTATACATATGTTTATTTACATTATATTATACTAAGCCTAACATTCATTCGTGCATCGAGTCGTGGCACCGAGTGGACGTCGAATTTTCTGTGCAAGAGCAATTTTTAACAATCGTTGGGTTTTACTTTGTTATTCTCCATAATTCATTGTATTCTGTACATTCTATAAATCGGTAAGTAAAACATATTGTTAGTTACATTTTTAATATTATTTCATTCATGTAATATTTGATTTATGTAGATTAACATCATACCACACGATACCTATGATAATTTTACATTATAATAAAATATCACAGGTTCAAATCCTATTTCATGAAACATTTTCACCCCACAAAAGCTTTTGTTTTAAATTTATAATTTTTTCTCGTATACAAAGGATACTACGCTTTTAAAAATCAATATATATTTTTATTTATACATTGATGAATATTACAATAAAATAAATACCTTCACATTTATTTTAGAAACTTCTGTTTCCATAAACAAACCTGAACTTTCATTTTAATCAATTCATGTCTTGCTTACAGGTTAACTAAAATATATTTAATAATTATTTCAAACAAATCATTGGTGAATCACTAAAAATACCATATACATATTTTATTGTAGCCAAGAATGCCAATAAGAAAGAAGACAAACCTTTCTCATCATTCAAGGATGGCTAGAACTATGAGAACTATCCGAGATGAAGAAAATAAACATGGCCGTCATCAACAACTTAGACATCAAAGTCAGCGTCAGCGTGATTTAAGAGCTGCAGAAACTGAAGAAGAAACTATAGCAAGACGAACAAATCAAGCTCAGCGACAAGCTACTTTACGAAATAATGAAACAGAATACCAAAGTATTACGAGACGTATAGGTCAAGCTATACGACAGGCTAATATTAGACAGAATGAAACTGAAGATGTGCGTGCTGAACGTATTATGCAACAATCACAGCGTCAGAATGCATTAAGGGCTACAGAATCTGAAGAAGAAACTATAGAAAGACGCACAAATCGAGTTCAAAGGCAATGGGATTTGAGAGCTGAGGAAACAAAAGAAGAAACTAATAATAGACTCAGAATTCAATCTGAACGGCAAGCAACACTGAGAGCCAATGAACCTACACATCGCTACAATAAACGTTTGCGAATGCAAGCACATTATCAGGCTGCTGCAAGAGCTCCAGAACCTGAGCAAGAATCTAACGAGCTCCTAACGAGAATCTAATCAAGCTTAATCAAGCTTCATGTCAAGCTAATATGAGAAAAAATTCATCACGTATCACATGGGGATCTTTGAATAAAGCAGCATTCAATTATAATGTATCCGTTAATTACCATGATTCAACGATAATATCAATTGGAGCAATGAATAATACATGTCTTCATTGTAATGCTGTGAAATGGAATAATGAAACTCCCGGTCTATGCTGTTCATCAGGAAAGGTTAGCATTCCTCTTCTCCAAGATCCTCCAGAACCATTGAAAAGTTACCTCTCTAATGATTCTGAAGATTCAAGATATTTTCTAAAAATATACGCTCATATAATTCAGCTTTCCAAATGACTTCATTAGGAGCTGATCAAACGACAACGCAACCAGGATTTTCACTTTCACAATTCAAGGACAAATTTATCATAGAATACGATCTATTTTACCAACACATGACAATGAACATGCGTTTTTACAAATTTATTTAATGGGCAATGTAGATCAAATTAGCAGGAGATGTGCCATATTTCAAAATGTTCATTGGCATATAATTGGTAGCCTTCAGGATATGTTACTTCAACATAATAACCTCATAAAAACATTCAAAACAGCTAAAGATCTTATTCTTAATGAAAATGAAATATGATAAAATTATTATTCATGCTGATCGTGTCCCTTCTGTTGAACATGAACGATTGTACAATGCACCTGTCGTCAACGAAGTTGCAGTTTTAATTGTCGGAGATGAAAGACTGCCTGGAGACATTGTTATATATTCACGTCGTGATGGTGTAACAAGAGTAAGTGATACGCATTGCTTCTACGATGCTCTTCAGTATCCATTGATATTTTGGAATGGATAAGAAACGTATCACTTTAATATACCTCTCATTAATCCACAAACAGGAAACCCTCAGCCACAAAAAAAGGTATCAGCAATGAATTTTTATGCTTACCATTTAATGATTCGCGAAAATAATTTCAATACATTACTAAGGTATCGACAATTACTCAATCAATTTATGGTCGATATGTACGTGAAAATTGAAAGTGAAAGATTGCGTTTTATATCACTTAATCAAGATAAACTAAGAATAAAGTTATATACATCTACGTGACGCTGTGAACTACGATGCTCAAATTAATCCTAACGATCTTGGACGATTAGTTATACTCCTAGATACTTACATGAATATACTCAAGATACATTCACATAAGTACGTGCGTATGGACGCCCTGACTTATTCATTACATTCACGTGTAATCCCTCTTGGCAAGAGCTCCAAATGGCGAAAATGTACATAACAGACATGATCTTATAGCACGCGTTTTGAGACTTAAAGTTAAAAAATTAATGGATGTCATACGAAAAGGTAACATTTTTGGCGAAACTTTATGTTTCATATACTCGATAGAGTGGTAAAAACGAGGATTACCCCATTTTCATATTTTACTTTGGCTAAAAGATAAATGTCGGTATGGAGAACCATACATGACTTCCATGTTCTTAGATTTATATTTAAAATCATATTCGAAATAAAATATTTCCATAGAAACTACTTCTTTCTACTTATTGCTTCAGCCTTAACCACAGTACTGTGGTCACTAACGTATACCACCTCACGTTTTCGCACTCGATTTTCACTGATGATGGCAGTCGATGGTACTGCCGAAAAGTCTGGTTTTGCAGAAAACGGAAGTTATCGTTCGTCATAAAAAAAATTACCCTTGTTAAAACATAAAATGTTGCTGGTAAGCTACCCTATTCCCTTAACCGATCTTCACCAAAACCAAGAAGTCTTGAGATCTCTACAATTCAGGGCTGTTTACAAAACATTATTTGATTCTGTTTGAATTTGCGGCTGTTATCGTTTGCCATACAAAAAAATCGGTATGGAGAACCATACATGACTTCCATGTTCTAAGATTTATATTTAAAATCATATTCGAAATGAAATATTTCCATAGAAACTACGTCTTTCTACTTATTGCTTCAGCATTAACCACAGTACTGTGGTCACACACGTATACCACCTCACGTTTTCGCACTTGATTTTCACCGATGATGGCAGTCGATGGCACTGCCGAAAAGTCTGGTTTTGCAGAAAACATTGAACTACGGCTAAAGAGCCCGGGAAGCAATTTTAACAAAAAACTACTTCTTTGTTGCCGATAACGTAGTACACATATAAAAAATTCTGCCCTCCACCTTCAACTATAATTTTTAATAATAGAAAATTACCCTCACCCCGTTCACCTAACCTCTTCATTTATAGATATTTCATCTACGTTTCTACAGTGGATTACTATGAGCTTCTTATCAGGATACTTTATTTATAAAAATTAAGTACTTTACTCTTGTTAAATCATAAAATGTTTCAGGTACAAAATTACCCATGATAAAAAAAAACCGTTGCCGGTAAACTACCCCTTTCCCTTAACCGATCTTACCCAAAAACAATAGGTCGCGAGCACTCTACAAATCAGGGCTGTATGCAAAAAATTATTTGATTCTGTTTGAATTTGCGGCTGTTATCGTTTGCCATAGGAAAAAGTCTATAGACACAGACACACAGACACACACACACAGACACTTTTCGAAAAACGATTTTTTTTCATGTTTTGAGTGTAGTACAATCTGAATCTGCAATAATCTCGAACACGATTTTTTTTGCCATTACCATACTTCCATTTCCTTAAGGAACATGGAAGTAAATATCGGTATGGAGAACCATACATGACTTCCATATTCGAAGATTTATATTTAAAATCATTTTCAGCCAAACAGCCAGGCTGTGTCATACCTGCCTTTTTATTGCTGTATTAAATGAAAAATATTATATTACATTAAAATGAAAAAAATTATAATTTTATTGCCTGGCAACAAAATTATTTTATTTTTAACAATTACCATTGTTTCAAAAAGTTTAAATAAATTTTCAAGTACTTTACTCTTGTTAAAACGTAAAAGGTTGCAGGTAAACTACCCCTTCCGTTTAACCGATCTTCACCAAAATCGAAAGTCATTGAGACCTCTACAATTCAGGGAGGTATGCAAAAAATTATTTGATTCTGTTTGAATTTGCGGCTGTTATCGTTTGCCATAGAAAATACGCTTGATAAAAAAACGTTGCAGGTAAACTACCCCTTCCCCTTAACCGATCTTCACCAAAAACAATAGGTCTTGAGTACTCTACAAATCAGGGCTGTATGCAAAACATTATTTGATTCTGCTTGAATTTGCGGCTGTTATCGTTTGCCATAGAAAATACCCTTGTTAAAAAAAGTTGCAGGTAAACTATCCCTTTCCCTCAACCGATCTTCACCAAAAACAATAGGTCTTGAGAACTCTACAATTTAGGGCTGTATGCAAATAATCTTTTGATTCTGTTTGAATTTGCGGCTGTTATCGTTTGCCATAGGAAATACCCTTGTTAAAACATAAAACGTTACCGGTAAACTACCCCTTTCCCTTAACCGATCTTCACCAAAATCAACACATCTTGAGAACTCTACAATTCAGGGCTGTATGCGAAACATTATTTGATTCTGTTTGAATTTGCGGCTGTTATCGTTTGCCAAACAAACAAAATTACCCTTGCTAAAAAAAAAACGTTGCAGGTAAACTACCCCTTTCCCTCAACCGATCTTCACCAAAAACAATAGTTCGCGAGTACTCTTCAAATCAGGGCTGTATGCAAAAAATTATTTGATTCTGTTTGAATTTGCGGCAGTTATCGTTTGCCATAGAAAAAAAATCTACAGATAGACAGATAGACAGACAGACAGACAGACAGACAGACAGACAGACAGACAGACAGACAGACAGACACACAGACACTTTGCTGAAAACGACTTTTTTTCATGTTTTGAGTGTAGTAGAATCAGAATCTGCAATAATCTCGAACACGATTTTTTTTGCCATCACCATACTTCCATTCCTTAAGGAATATGGAAGTAAAATTACCCTTGATAAAAAACCGTTGCAGGTAAACTACCCCTTTCCCTTAACCGATCTTCACCAAAAACGACAGGTCTTGAGAACTCTACAATTAAGGGCTGTATGCAAAATATTATATGATTTTTTTTGAATTTGCGGCTATTATCGTTTGCCATACAAAATACCCTTGATAAAACAAAAAACGTGGCTGGTAAACTACCCCTTTACCTTAAACGATCTTCACCAAAAACAATAGGTCTTTAGTACTCAAGAAATTAGGGCTGTATGCAAAAACTTATTTGATTCTGTTTGAATTTGCGGCTTTTATCGTTTGCCATAGAAAATACCCTTTGAAACATAAAACGTTGTAGGTAAACTACCCCTTTCCCTTAACCGATCTTCACCAAAAACAAAAGGTCTTGAGAACTCTACAATTCAGGGCAGTATACAAAACATTATTTGATTATGTTTGAATTTGCGGCTGTTATCGTTTGCCATAGAAAATACCCTTGTTAAAACATAAAACGTTGCTGGTAAACTACCCCTTTTCCCTAACCGATCTTTACCAAAATCGACAGATCTTGAGAACTCTACAATTCAGAGCTGCCTGCGAAACATTATTTGATTCTGTTTGAATTTGCGGCTGTTATCGTTTGCCAAACAAACAAAATTACCCTTGATAAAAAAAACCGTTGCTGGTAAACTACCCCTTTCCCTCAACCGATCTTCACCAAAAACAATAGGTCGCGAGTACTCTATAAATCAGGCCTGTATGCAAAAAATTATTCGATTCTGTTTGAATTTGCGGCTGTTATCGTTTGCCATAGAAAAAAATCTACAGACACACACACAGACACACACACACAGACACACACACACACACACACACACACACTTTTCGAAAAATGACTTTTTTTCATGTTTTGAGTGTAGTACAATCATATTCTGCAATAATCTCGAACACGATTTTTTTTGCCATCACCATACTTCCATTTCCTTAAGGAACATGGAAGTAAAATTACCCTTCATAAAAAAACGTTGCAGGTAAACTACCCCTTTCCCTTAACCGATCTTCACCAAAAACAATAGGTCTTGAGTTCTCTACAATGCAGGGTTGCATGCAAAGAATTATTTGATTTTGTTTGAATTTGCGGCTGTTATCGTTTGCCATAGAAAATACCCTTGTTAAAACGTAAAACGTCGCTGGTAAACTACCCCTTTCCCTTAACCGATCTTCACCAAAAATAATAAGTCTTGAGAACTCTACAATTCAGGACTGTTTGCCAAACATTATGTGATTCTGTTTGAATTTGGGGTTGTTATCGTTTGCCATAGAAAATACTTTTGTTAAAACTTAAAACGTTGTAGGTAAACTACCCCTTTCCCTTAACCGATCTTAACCAAAAACAATAGGTCTTGAGAACTCTACAATTCAGGGCTGTATGCAAAACATTATTTGATTCTGTTTTAAATTGCGGCTGTTATCGTTTGCCATAGAAAAAATCTACAGACAGACACACTCACAGACACACAGACACACACACAGACACGTTTCGAAAAATTACTTTTTTCATGTTTTGAGTGTAGTACAATCAGAATCTGCAATAATCTCGAACACAATTTTTTTTTGCCATCACCATACTTCCATTTCCTTAAGGAACATGGAAGTAAAATACGACCAAACCATTACGACCAAATAATAAGTGCTGATATACCTAATGGCGATGACGACCCACTTCTTCTCAAAATCATCATTTCAAATATGATCCATGGACCATGTAGAACATTCGATCCATCATCTCCCTGCATGAAGGATGGAAAATGTACAAAACACTATCCGAGAAATTTTCTTAAAGAAACACACACAAGCGAAGATGGTTACTCTTTATATAGACGTAGATCACCCGAAGATGGAGGCAACAAAACAGTTACCATTAAAGTAAGACGAGCTTATGATTTTGAAATTGATAACAGATGGATTGTACCGTACTGCCCACTTCTTTCAAAAATGTTAGATTCCCATATCAATGTTGAAATACGTAATTCAGTGAAGGCCATAAAATACATATGTAAATATATCAACAAAGGTATTTGACAAAGCTATTTTCAATGTGGCACACGACCACCACAATAATATCAATGAAGTAAACACTTATCAAGCAGGACGATATGTAAGCAGTAATGAGGCTGCCTGGCGTATTTTCAGTTTCCCTTTACATGAAAGAGATCCATCTGTTACTCATCTAGCTGTTCACTTGACAAGTGGACAACGAGTATACTTTAATGAGACAAATTTTAACGAAAGAATTTCTAATCCTCCAGATACTACATTAACAGCGTTCTTCAAACTTTGTCAAACAGATCCTTTCGCTAAAAATTTATTGTATTCAGAAGTGTGTATATTATACATGGAGCATCTCGAAGAAGGAATGGAACCGCCGTAAAAGAGGAACGCCAGTTGAAGGTTGGCCTAATGTCAGATTACATAATACTCTTGGACGTCTATACACTGTACAGATTAGTAATTTTGAATGCTACTGTTTGAGATTACTATTGCATCACATTAAAGGACCTACAAGCTTCGTTCATCTCAGGACTATAAATGGAATTGTTCATGACACGTTTAAACAAGCATGTGATGCATTGAATTTATTAGAACATGATAACCATTGGGAATCTACCATTCAAGAATCCATTTTGAGTAGAAATGCTTACCAAATCAGAGAGCTCTTTGCAATTTTATTAACAACATGACCTTTAAAAAATCCCCAAGGAACTATGGATAAAGTATAGAAATGATATGTCTGATGATATTTTACATAGACATCGAATACATGACAGTCAATTACAATTCAACGATTCTATTTATAATGAGGCATTGCTTTTGATAGAACACGATGTTATTGCGATTTCTGGGAAAACTATTGATAACTTTGGAATACCACGACCACAATCTACTGATGCATCCAACTTCAATTTACAACGTGAATTGGATTGTGACTTCAATCAGTTGAGAATACAAGTCAATAATGAACTTCCTACCCTTCTTCCACAACAAAGAAAGATATTTGATTTAGTTATCAATAAAATCGAAAATAATGAAGGAACAGTAATTTTCATTGATGCACCAGGTGGGACAGGAAAAACATATTTAATCAATCGATTATTAGCATACATTAGGCAAAATCGACAAATTGCCATAGCGGTTGCTTCATCTGGAATAGCTGCTACACTTCTAGATGGAGGTCGTACAGCTCATTCGGCTTTAAAATTACCATTGAACTTAACACAACACGAACAACCTATGTGCAATATATCGAAAAATAGTAATGAAGCTACTCTTTTCAAACAATGCAAATTATTAGTATGGGATGAAATTACGATGTCTCATTAAAAAAGCTTAGAAGCTTTAGATAGAACTTTACAAGATATAAGAAGTAACAAATCATTAATGGGTGGTTTAACTGTATTACTTGCTGGTGATTTTCGACAAACACTACCTGTGATTTCCAAAGGTACTCCCACAGATGAATTGAATGCATGCATAAAAGGCTCGTATCAGTGGAAAAATGCAATCAAAGGAAAACTAACTGTTAATATGAGACTCGCTATGCAAAATGATAATTCAACAAAAAAATTTGCAAATGATCTTTTAAAAATCGGAGAAGGAAAAATGCATACTGATAATCATGGCAAAGTACATTTTCAAAAGATTTTTGTAACTTAGTACAATCCACAGAAGAACTAATAATCAGCGTTTTTCCAAATATACAACATAATTATACATCTCAGCAATGGTTATGGGAAAGAGCTTTATTGGCTCCAACCAACGAATTTGTTGATATAATGAATAATATTATTTTAGATAAGATACCTGGTAATTCTATCACCTTAAAATCGTTAGATATTGTGATTAATGACGATGACTCCACATCATATCTTACAGAAGTCTTGAATTCAATAAATATGTCAGATATACCAGCGCATGAAATCCATTTAAAAGTTGGAGCACCCATCATTTTAATGCGCAATTTAAATGCACCAAAACTATGTAATGGAACAAGATTACGTATAACAAACATTGGTAGCAATCTTCTCACGGCTGAAGTATTAACAAGATCGGCTACAGGACAACAAGTTATGTTACCAAGGATCCCAATCATCCCATCAGATTTACCTTTCCAATTTAAAAGGGTACAATTCCCAGTAAAGTTAGCATTCGCTGTCAGTATTAATACATCACAGGGACAAACTCTCAAAGTTGATGGTGTTAATTTATTAAAATCATGTTTTACACACGGACAATTATACGTCGCATGCTCAAGAATAACGAGTAGGCTAATTAGAATATGTATATATTGGCACCAGATGGAACTCATAATATTGTTTATAAAAGAGCATTAAAATAATGCATACTTATTTTATAACTATTTCATTATGATAGCCATAAATAAATTAATTTATTTCAGTTTAATAAAGATATACTTACGTTTCATATTACTTTGATATTTAATTATTTTCATTCCCATTTTCACTGTTCAAAAAATAAATATTTCAAATATAGCTAAAATTCTTTATAATCCATGAATCATTACGTTAACTATATACAGGGTGTCCCGGGAGGAGAGGGAAATAATTTGAGAAACGGTTCTATAGTGTAAAAGAAGAAAAAAAGTTCATATAAACATATGTCGGAAACATAAGCGAGTTACGGCTAGTGAAAGATTTCGCCCGGGTTTCGGTTCCCCCGGGTAAATGAAGACTTTCTGAAATTCTGGGAAGGGGCGAATTCTGTTGTTCCTTATGGTTTTTGACCTGAAAAATCGAATAAAACAGGTCGCAGAACTGTATCTCCGATAAGGTTCATGATATCCGACGTAAAACAGAAAAATCTTTGCCTAAAAACAAATTTTGGAAAATTGGAAACAATTGGAATTTTTTGTTGATTTTTATTGACTTTATTTTCACAATTTTTCTCAGAATTAAATTCTTTACAAGTTTTGTTTTTAACTTTTATTCATTTATTAGTCATTTAACAAAGTTATTGTACTTCTAACCTAAAAACACGTTTTTTTATCGAATCACAGAACGACGAACCCTCAGACTCATATACCGCCGACCACCCCGTACAAAAACCTCCAACGCAGCTCTGTATGCGCTAAACACCCACTTCCCTAACCTCGACTCCTTCCTCATTAAGTTAAACTGGAAGTATTCCCGCACTGCCTCATGCCGCATCTCCCTACAATCAATAGTCCCTTCAATAAACAGAATTACCCGTAACACAAGCAGACCTTCCTACTTAATAAATCGCCTCCTCACAATAGCCAATGGTCCTCCCCCTAGACTCCCCCGCCGCCTGGGTCAGAGACACAGACACAATTAAACACACATAACAATCTCCCTCTCTACTACATTAACCGCCATCGGCAGAGACTAGAAACACACTTGCTGCCGAAATACTCAACAATACGCTAACTTCACCCACACTCTAAACTCTAAACCCTATCATCGCGCAACCTCCTAAACTCAAACAAATTATTTCCTCTCATTCACGTCCCAGCCTGTACTACCCAAAAATGTATCCTCCGCCTATCTTGACGCCACCCACCAGCCTAGGCGACCTGTGTAACACGACCCTGTCTTGGCCGCCCTCCAACAGAACATCGATGAAGAAATAAATAAACAAATATACCACCGAATACCCATAATGGCCGCCTCCATCTACCTCTCCCGTTCACTTCTGGCTACCAACTACACATGCACACAATAAATCCACCTTCTCAACTGCCCGGTCAGCTGACGTACGTCACCCCACTTGCTCCAAAACAGCCTGAGTCCGGCCCAAATGGTCCGGTCTAAACGAACTAAAAAAAAAAAAAAAAAAAAAAAAAAAAAAAAAAAAAAAAAATTGGCGCACTCTTCATCGCCACGCCATCGGACGCACTTCATCTCCTCTCCTCTCTCTGACAACATCGACGCTGAGTCAGCCGGAAGGAACGGCCGAAGAATAGAACCGGCGTTCTTGCGTCTTCGCCCTCCAGTTCCGCGCCAGCGATAGGACGTCGCTGGGCCGGGAGCCGACTCTACAACCGATGCCGAAAGAAGAGGAAGACTGCAGTGCGACATGAACAGCGGGCGCAGCCGCCGAACATATCAGCGCGGCACTACCAACATCAACCTTCTGGCCACACGGTCCTTTTTAGGGCCACCAAAAACACTAAAGTGTATCATTGGCGCCATTTGTCATGCGGCAAGCCTTTTGTCCGGTATACGGACGCTATACGAATAAGTACAGGTTGCAAGGTTGAATATTATAAATTGGTTGATAAGGAACATTGTAAAAAATGTTAGTTTTAGAATTTTTTTGGCTTGTAAAATAACTTTAAGAGCTGTGAAATGGTGCGTAACGATGTTTAGCTGGTGTGTAGTGCGCGTGTGAGAGGGTACGTAATTATTGTACGAGTAATTCATAAATTCACATTAATTTGAATAACTATCGAAACACGAGAAATTCTGAGACGGAATACTCGCAATAAAAAAAAAACCTATCTGACGACAATAGTTGTTCTAAAAGTAACTAACTCAATGTGTGCGTTTTTAAATAAAAATTTGTATAAGCCAAAATACAAAATAGTAATTTGTAAAATTTGTATTTGTATAATCGGATGTTAAATATTTCAGGTTTCTGAACGTAAATTGGTCTGCTTCTAATCCTCCCAAGTCCTTTTGTCGCCATTACGTCGGTTCGCAACCAGCCAAACAGACTCGGGCCGGACTTCAAGAGACTCGAGACGTGTCCCAACGATGTGCAGTGGCGTCAAGCAGAAGCTGCTTGACAAGGTCAGATTGGGCGTTTAACCTGCGTTTGATAGCAGGATCCCGGGTTTGTTGCCATCTCCGGCGGAGCTGGCGCCGAGTTTGGATGGCGAGGAGCACCTCTTCAGGTAGGTGAGACCTGCGATTTGTCTCTGGGACAAGGTAGGAATGTGTGTCCATAGCGGACGTAACGACTTCTTGGAGATAGTCGGCCATACGGTCCGCATCAGCCGTAGAGGCGATGGAGGCCGGGGGGGTCAAATGGCACTGTTCGTAGGAGTTCGTCATGATAGGAGCGCCAGTTGCCTCCGTGGACGAGAAGGGGGTTGGAGAGGTGAGTCCAACGTGGGACGAACAGTGATAAGTACCGGGTAGGGTCGGACGAGAGGTCCAACACAGTACTTACAGTGATAGGAATTGCCAGGTCCTTGACAACGACAATGTCAAGGACATCCGGAAGGCCCCTATTGGGCACGTGGGTCGGTGAATCAGGACCAAAAACTGAGACCTGTAGATGACGCTGAACGTAGCTGTAGAGCGAGTGGCCACGCGGGTTCGTGACACGGCTGTTCCAAGAGGGCTGGTTGAAGTTGAAGTCTCCGGCAGCTATAGTGGGTAGTTCGTGGTCGAGGAGGGCGTCCCACTCCTCAGGCGGCGGAGGCCTGCCGGGCCCGGGAGGGAGGTACGCCGGAATAAGGCGAACCTCCTGGTCCCCGATCCAGAGGGCCACCGCTGTCGTCTCCAAATACCTAGTATCTGGAGTGGGTAAAAGACGATGGGCAATTCGCCTGTAAACGAGTATAGCAGTGCCCCCGCTGAGATGAGCGGGGGGTGGTCGCTGAGCCCTATCCGTGCGATACGTTGTGTACGCCGAAAGCTGAAAGGAAACAGCAGGGGTAAGGAACGTTTCGGAGAGTAGTATAACATTTAAGTCATACTCAGTGGCAAAGTTAGCCAATTCGGCTCGGCGAGACGGGACGCCATGCGCGTTCCATGCCACCAGCCGAAGAGGCCTAGACATTGGGAGGCAGGAGGGTCATGAGGGAGGTGAGAATGGTGACTAGCAGAGACTGGACGTCCTTGGCAGCCAAGATCTGAGGAATGAGGGTCTCAACCGCGGCGCGCAAACGATCGGCAAAGGTCGGGTCCGAGGACCCTTCCTCAGTCGATGGCGTCTGCGGTGTGGGCGGGAGCACTCGATTCATGATTCCATTATCGGGCCGAGGTTTAGGTTTAGGCTGCCGAGGCTCTTTGGGAGATGGGGCAGATGCTGGCTTAGGTGCAGAGGGCCTGAGCTGCGCGAGAACTGTGGTCAATGTCTTTTTTTCTTTGGCGCAGGTTGCTTTCGGGACGGGGCGAAAGGAGGGAATGATGCATCGGAGGCGGCGGCTGCCGCATAATCGGAGCGGGGGCAGCCGGGGCGGCAGATGCAAGGGCTGAGGGTTTCTTGGGAGCATTAGGGGCAGGCTTTTGGGCCTTGTTGATGCGCTTCAGGGCGAGAGCGCCCTGAATGTGAAATGAATGTGTTTGCATTGGCGAGAGCTTGCCGGGCAAGGATCTTGACAGTTTGCGCACGTTGCGATGGCGGTGCGTTCACGAGGACAGTCGCCCTTGTGATAACCTTCGCCGCAACGAACGCAACGTGTCGTGTTGACAATATATGCTGCTGTGCTCGTACCGCTGGCAGTTGTAACACTGCTTGGGGCCGGGTCGGGGCTCGAAAGGGGACACTTTTACCCGAAGGTAAAAGAGAGAGTCTAGTTGGTAGATATCCTTATATTTTCCTACCTTGAGGATTTTTACGAGGAAGGCGTTTCTGGCGACGTGTCTGCGGGAGTAGAAGAGAGGAGTAACTGAACTGACAGTGTAGCCCAAAAGTTCAAGGGCGTGAGATATAGTCGGGACGGGTACATCGGCGGGGACGCCGATGATCTCGACCTTGAGCTCCCTCTCCTCCCACAGTGCGTAGGTATAGTAGGGGATTCCACGATCGGTCAGCAGTTTCTGAGCGAGCCGGAAACTGTCGATGGTCGTGGTTTCAATACGGACGGAGCGGCCACCCTGACAAACTGCAGTCAGGGTATTCGCGGGAGCAGCCCGGTGAAGTCGCCGCATGACCTTATCCCAGTCCTCGGGCCGGTAAAAATCAGAGGCGGCAACCGCCGAGGCGGGGTAGGTTGAGAGGTGGCCGTAGCGGGTCTGTCCGTGGCAGGACCCAGCTGGGAAGACTGCCCGGATCCTGTGGAGTCGCCACTGTTTCGCCGTGTCCGGCTACTCACAGTTTGGCACTCCTCGGTATCCACTACCGCTCGTCCCAGCCGACACCGTCTCGGGTTAGGCTGGTAAAGGTTGCGCTAGAGCGCCAGGAGGGATTTCGTGGCCCTTTTCTAATCCTTCTTATACAGGAAATTTATTATCTGTAAGAAAATCGTGAGAAGGAGTTACTGCAGGAAGTATTATTTTTTATGCCATTCCGGAAAATGATATATAGACACTTCAAGCTAACTGAAGAGGTATAAGCTTAACGCACCAGTTAAGTAGTGATAGTACCGGTTCGCGTTGTGAAAGTATATGTAACCGTGCCTACCAGAAATATCTACACGCCCGAAAGGGGCCCTAAATCCTGACAGAGAGAATACTCACGTATTCATCCAAATAGGATCAACCAGTCGTTTGAAGGAATTGCAGTCGACATTAAATGGAAGTGAGTTTATATTATTTATACACACTTATAAAAACCTGTTTAAAAGAAATATTCTATTAAATCGTTAAAGACTACAGTTTAAACAAGACAAAAAACTTTTTATATATTAATTTTATTTCATTTTACAGAAATTAAATTTTAATTTGTGTTACGAAAGTCAATAGGAACAAGTTAATTATTTTTTGTAAACTGTATTAAAGGCATAGTAGATTGCCAGAAAATAATAGCATCTTTAATAAATCCACTCCATGCCAATAACATACGTATATCTCGACTATTTTTCTATGCGACAACTGTACATTGCAATATGTGTGTGTGTGTGTGTGTGTGTGTGTGTGTGTGTGTGTGTGTGTGTGTGTGTGTGTGTGTGTGTGTGTGTGTGTGTGTGTGTGTGTGTGTGTGTGTGTGTGTGTGTGTGTGTGTGTGTGTGTGTGTGTGTGTGTGTGTGTGTGTGTGTGTGTGTGTGTGTGTGTGTGTGTGTGTGATATTTTGTACGTACAGATACAAAATAGAGAGGTATTTCAATCATCGGTGTGCACTGACGAGACTGTCGACTTCAGTGTTCAGTGCCGGTACGGATCGTGACTGGAAACGGCATCCTCATTACAGAAGGAAGATGTTGCGTGGGGGAAGAACTCACCCTGTACACTACACGTCGTTGATGTATTTATTTATTTCTGCTGTCGTTGTTGTTGGCCTGGCTGGCTACGCCTTGGCACGTTTGTACTGTTCTGTTGTACAGCAACAACGGTGCGTCCAAACATCGCCACCCTGATTAGAATAAGTCGAGACGAGACGTGGACGGTGTACCTGTCGTTCTATGCAAATACAGTGGTCGTTGCTCTCCGCTGCGCAGTCTTAAAAATTTTCGAAGAGAATCGAATACCTGTAACACTATGAAAAAACTCGGACTAAGATCGATGTTCTTGGGAATTAGGTAACTGTAGTTAAGGAGACTGGATAGTTACAAATTCTATATAACTACACGCCTCCAGTTAGATACAATGAGGTCAATCTCGCGCGCGTGTGTGTGTGGTTGTCCGAGGCTTATTGCAGAGGCGCCCTTCCCCCCGAAAGGCCATGGGGCAATTCCCCCCAAGTATTCCGAAATCCACCCAAATTTGATTTTGTGGGTAGGGGAGGGATCACAATACCCGGGGATATGGAATACCTGGTAACGGTGGCTTTATCCAAAAATTTTTGAAAGACTAAAGCCATTTAAGCAATTATTGTAATAAAAATACTAACGTTATTCTTTTTATCAATACCAAAAGGTTTTCTAGTATGCCTAATTAATAACTACATTATGAGAAATGTAAAAGCCTGGTCAAACCTGGCTTAACATTATTTGTAGTATATTAGGCTTTATACGGCAGGATCTGAATATTACTCGATAGGATTGCCCAGTATTGCCGAATGGATGGTTGCCGCATCCCCAAACAACTATGGAACTATAAGCCGAGGGGACGAAGAGGTGTGGTACTTCCGAGGAAGCGCTGGAGTGACCAGCTCTAATCTTTGCCTGTTTGAGACCGGAACAAACCATCCTTGGTTTAATCTTTGAAGATGATGATGATTATTAAGCCTTATCAAGATAATCTAACTTGATTTTGTAATTGCATTCTTTTTCTTCACTGATTTGTTTGATTTACGATGCTTGTAAGGGAGGCAATTGAGCCCTGATTACGCAACTCGCTTAAAGTCACGTAACTTCTATTTCCAACAAGAGATTATGAGAAGAAGAAGAAGATTGTTAATTACAAAAATCGTCTTGCAAAATCCCTTCCCCAAAATTCGAGTGGTGCGACTTGCAACATTGCACCATTCTGTGGGGGCCCCTGGCTTATTGTGTCTGTCGATACTTTTCGCTTTCAGCTTTTCCTCCACACACGTCTCTGTTCTCACATTAATTTTCATTATATATTCCATACTGCCAATGCTTTGCGAGCACCTTCACTCCAGGATTTTGTGATCGTCCTCATTTTCTTCTATCCGGAGGCTTCCATTCTATGGTTTGTTTAGATAATTTGATCCACGTCAATATTTTTAACATGGTCGTGTCAAATACGTTTTCTAGTAATGTTTCTCTTCCTCCCATCAGTTCTATGCTCTTCCATCTACTGCACTGCCTCTTGTCGACATTCGACATAATCTTCTCAATACATCCGTCTAAAGAGGGGTGATCTTTACTCATCAATACCTGTTACTGACTTCCGAGCCATAAAGCGCCATACTCTTAACTATTGTTTCATAAATATTCACTTTTCTCTGTTTCGATATAGTCCCTACCTTTACTCCGCCATGCACAGTTTCACCATCTTAACAGTTATCCCCTTGACTGATTTGGTCTTTTATTTCTCACAAGTCTCTTTCTTCTTTGTTCAAGGCAATTGTCAATTACTGTCATAAACATAACATATTTTATTGTCCCCTAATTACGAATTATCTGCTGCTTCCCAACACAGGTATTTGTTTTAATTATATTTATTAACAGCCCGACGTTTGTTTACACTGTCAGATAACACGTCCACCCCTCGCGAACTAGGTAATTATCGGCAGACGTTTAATAGTAAATTGTTTGAATAATTCTTCAGACTTTCGATTAATTTAAGATCGTCTCATTTACTGCGAGAAGAATATTTTTTATAATTCTGAGAAATCCAAAAAAACTTCTTATACGAATAAATGTGATAAAAATTCTCAGATTCACTAGTTTTATCATCAGCAAACAGTTAAGGTCAGTTGTCTCCACCACAGAACTTAATAACTGTGAATTTAATTTTCTTAATTTTTGTCAGTTTTGCTCTGATGTAAAAATAAATGAATACCAAAAGTATTTAAATAGAATATCGATAGAACGCTTTAGAACAAATTACGACTAGCTACTAAAATTGAATTAAAAACAAAACGGAAGCTGTCCCCCCTGTTGTAATAATGCGACATAGGTTATGTTCACAATAAAATTGAAAAGAAAATTTTCCGCAATCCACGATCTGTCAGAATTCTACGTTCAGGATCCGCGACTGCTGACAGAATTGGAAATTAATACATAGTAACAGGTGGCAAGTGACAGGATTCCAGTGCTAGCAATGGAGTGTAGACCTGTGAGGAAGAGAGATGTAGGACGGGCGAGAGCGAAGTGGATCCCGGAACAGGTTCAGGATAGAGCCTAATCCTTGAGGTTGTTGATGATGATGAGTATAGTAACAACACCAAATAAAAAATGAAAGCTAATAAGCACTGCCTAAGAATGATAAGGTATGAATAATAGAAAAGCCACTTATAAATTCTCAAGTACAAAGGAAAAGGAAAAAGGAATGATGGACGACCAAGGAAAAGACGGTCAGATACTTGAGGACGAAACATTATCATAGTTTATGAGGATGATGATAATAACTAAGTGTTCCTCGCCCCTTTTCTTAGTTTAAATTTCATCATCATCATCTTCACATCACGGCATAGGCAAGATGTTGCTCGTTCCGCCTTCAGAGATTCTCCAGTCATCTCTTCATGTGTCTACCCGTACACCTGTTCCCTATAGGTTTATATTTGCAGACTTGTTTGGCAGGTATTGAATCTGACATTCTTTCCAAGTGTACTTTCCACCGTTGTTTATAATCTTTTAGTATTTCATTAAAGTTGAAAATATTTTTCAAGAAATTAAAAGTAATATTTCTCGTATGACCTCATTCTTTATACGATCAATTTTAAAACACTTTTAACTCCTCTTAAGAACGCCATATCCGAGGTCTGTATTTTACATTCTTGTTTTGTGGTTTTCGTCCATAATTCGCATCCATAGAACCGTACAGGGACCGCCATAACTTTGTAAAACTTTTTTTTGTATCTCGAGGAAACTTGTTTTTAAAATAAAGGTTAAATTTAGAGGTTTATGTGTAGTAGTATTTATCGTTTTTCTCCGCACTCACAATTCTGCTGCCGGGTCTTTTCCTTCGTCACCAAGGTCCAAGCTTCACTTCTACGAAGGAGGGTACTTAACACATGCGTTTATGCAAATCCCTTTCTAATCTGTACCGTTATTCGTAAAAAAAGATATATGCAGGATTAACGTTAGTTAGCCAGTTTAAATCAAATTGCTAGAAACGATAGAAACACTGCAAGCAGTAATTCAGATGATAATACGAAACGGCAGTAAATTTAATAAATTCTCAGATAAATATTGACAGGCGGGTATTACGTCAATGGTGGAGCGCTACGGTGGTTGGAGCATTAATAATGATTGCTAATAAGTAATGGCAACCAGTTTCTTGCTCCCGTTCTATATTTCGTAACTGGCTTATTCTATTCATTCTAAAGTTCATACGAGATTTACGTGGCCGATAATAACGGAGCGCTAACAAATAGTAGTTATATTGCAAAAAAGCTCTAAAATAGTTTTAAGTACTTTAACTAAGAAAGTTGTGTTAGTGGTTATAATCACAAACAGAATTATCACTGTTGCACACCACTATAGAAAAATTATTCCGATTAGCGCTTTTAGGCTTCTCAGCTCATCGTCATATCGGAACTGACGATGAGCTGAGAAGCTTGAAAGCGCTAATCGGAATAATGTTTCTATAGTGGTGTGCAACAGTGATAATTCTGTTAATTTTAAGTACTACGCATATTAGGAATTTGGATCCAAAAACGAATAGAGTGCACCAAATGCTTTCTGCAGGAAATATCGAAACAATAATGAAATGAATTTTGATTGTTATTTTTACGTATGTGTGCCGGCTTATTATTATTTTTGTATGTTTGCTGATAACACAGAACAAATTTATTTTTAAACTGTAAATACGAGTATGTCAATACATAAACTGGTTTTTATTGCTTTTCATACTCTTTTTAATTTAGCTTCATTGTAGCTGTTGAACCCAAAATAGGCAGATGGTTGGGGCCGAAGCCCCACAGGACACACTACCACCCCTCAGGCTCGCAAGTAACGAAGACTTATTACCCAAGGCTTCTGACTCCGGGCTATTCCATAACGTGTCTTCTCTTTCCTGTTGTCTCTATTAGTGTCGCACCACCAACCATCTTTACTGTCCCCCCCCCCAACATTGGGAGGCGACCCTAGTCCTATTCACTCTTGACGCTCAACTATTCGTCTGCACTCTTTGATTCTTCCAACTTTACGGGCAACTTTTGAGAAATCAGGAAGTTCTCGACGTTCCATCCACAGACCTGTCTGCGGTCTTCGCCCTCCAAGTTCCTCCTCCATCTCATCTCCGAAAGACAGGACAACTTATGAATATTTTCCTAAGATTAAAGACCGAATGGAGGTAAACCTAAATAGGCAGTTTCTTTCTGGACTCGAAACTGCAAGGAGGGATTATACAGGTTCAGACTCGCTGAGTACCCATGGTGCGAGAATTGTGGAATAGAGATAGAGGAAACTGCGTGGAATGTGCTTGCAGAGTGTCCTGACTTTCCCAGGCACACACATGGATTATACGATTCAACAATTTCGTTTTGAGGCAGATTAGGAATGATTCCGTTTGCTTCCGTTTGCCCGCCGCATACAGTGTATAGTCGGCGACTCATAATCATAACGGCCGTACTGCGGTTTGCGGATCGAGTCAAGGTCATGACTTGGTCCGCCTGCATCCTCTACCACTGAGCACAAATAATTCAGCGGTCTTTGGGCCAGAATGGCACACTTGCATCAGACGCACACACAAAACACAATCTCCTTTCCACCGTGTGCTTCGCCACAAAGGGTTTCCTGATGATGATGGAACATAAGTGTACCAGGGGTAAAGAGTGCAACGGACGTGGACCTAATGCTTAAAGTAAATAAGGAGTGGGATAGGAGAAGGGAAGGAAGAAAGGACGAGAAGAGAAGGAGGAAGAAGAAACAGAGAAGTAGGAGGAGGAGAAGCAGAAGAAGGAGGAGGAGGAGGAGGAGGGGAGGAAGGGGAAGGGGAAGGGGAAAAGGAAGAGGAAGAGTAGGAAGAAGAAGAAGAAGAAGAAGAAGAAGAAGAAGAAGAAGAAGAAGAAGAAGAAGAAGAAGAAGAAGAAGAAGAAGAAGAAGAAGAAGAAGATATATAAACTCCTTAACAACTCCGTCTGTCTCACTTCTTTTTTCAATTCATTATTAAGCCTGTACCTGTATAGGAAGGACAACCCTTGTTAACATTTATCCATTTATAGCAGATACATTGAACCCCCTTTAGAGGAGGGACAGACAGACGTACACAAGTTATGTTACAGGTGAAGAAAGAGGGATGTCGAAAGCAGCTAGAGGTATAGAAGGAGAAAGAGTTAGATATAGTTATTAATGCTTCCTCTTAGGTCACACAAGGAGATAAATAGTTAGACCATGTGGTGGTAAAAAGGATGCAGAGCTGGAGAAGTATGGTCGCAACAACGGAGAGATAGATTTCCTCTGAACCCATCATCATTAATCCGTTGTACAAGACTGTACTCAACACAACAGTTTAAGTATTTATTATTTTCACTGCTGCCGCCGCCGCCTTACACGCACACGAGCGCGAATCAACAACGGCGACGACAAATTAGATTTACCGGCCACCGCAGTATGATGCCCTTCCAGGAGCATAATGTGTCTGTGGTAATGCCTAAACGGTACGGGAAATGTTTGCGGAAACCACACCATACACATAAATGTACCAGTGTCTTGTTGTCTTGTCTTTACGTTAAAACCAGTTTTTGCTTTTGCTTTTTTGGTCGCATGTTGGCCATATTTTACTCCATATCTGGTTGACACCGTGTAAACACGTAAGTAAAAACAACAAGACGAACTACCTGTTCTCTTTATTATTTTTTCATTCGCGTTTTTCCAGCCTCTGTCTCTCTGTCTATCTCTCTTCCTACCCTCCTCTTTTGCCGTTTCTTTTTCTTTTTTTTTTATCTCGGTCTTTCCACCGGTAATATTAGAAAATGATATTCATGTAACATGAAATATCTTATATATATTAAACATACATTAGTAATATTAATACAATATTATTTTCTATTAATGTTATAGGCCTATATCTTTTTAATATGTAGGCCTATGTAGTACAACTTTTTAAAAATACTTTAGGTAACTTCAGGCTGTCTTTTAGGTAATTTAAAGAATTTCTTTTATATTGTTTTAAATAATACCTTATATATTTTAAATGTAAATCCTTACAACGGCAAAAATTGGGGATGCACAATTAGTTTCCTTATGACTCTAATTATTAGCAATATACAAAACAAAGTTAATGTATCAAAAAACATTTTTAAAATTAAAATTTCTTTTTTGTTTTCTAAAAGAAAAATCCAGTTCTTTTCTGACTTTAAAGTAGAACTCAGCTGATGAAGTAGAACTTAACATTAAATACTGAAGAAGACGAATCAAAATTTTTAAGTCATCAAGTCATACACTATGATTATGATGATGATGAGACCTTATGGCCTATTCGTTATGGTCACTATTTATCTTTGGGATTTAGAGGTGCATTCAAATGTGTATTTGTATTTGAGTATATACACAATTATTAAAATTCGAAGCAAGAAAAACGAAGCAAAGGGTTATTAGTTGTAATTATGTTCAAAACTACAGTCAATTTGTTCAAAGTTACAGTGGACATCACCAATATATCTGTTGTGTCAACAAAGTTTTGGTCTGATACGTTGACAAAGAGCAACTAAATCCGCGAGAGTTTTCACAATCATTGTTCTCTTTGCCAGATAATTGTCCTGAATGTTGCAACGGAATTTAGAGTTTGTTCCTCACTCTTCTTCAAGAAGGATAAAGACACGATTTCCGTAGGCTAATGTATAGCCTACTAATAAAAATTTGAAACGCAATCGGAAATGTCTGGTGATACCATATCTCAGTATAGACGGGTACATCTGTACCTATACCTCGATTTACAATAGATTTATACCTGTCTGAACTTTGTCACCGGAAAAAAGGCTTGACGCATGACAGCTAATCGTACACTCTAGTGTTTTTGGTGGCCCTAAAAAGGACCTGGTGGCGATAAAGCTGATGTTGGTCGTGCCGTGCTGAGATGTTCGGCGGCTGCGCCCGCTGTTTGGGCGTACTGCAGTCCTCCTCGTCTTTCGGCATCGGTTGTAGAGTCGGCTGCCGGCCCAGCGAAATCCATCGCTGGAGCGGAACTGGAGGGCGAAGACGCAAGAACGCCGGTTCTATTCTTCGGCCGTTCCTTCCGGCTGACTCCGCGTCGATGTCGTCCGAGAGAGGAGAGGAGAGGAGATGAAGTGCGTCCGATGGCGTGGCGATGAAGAGTGCGCCAAAACTTGTATTGCATTGCATTATGGATACGGGGTGTCTTTGCACCTGTGGCTTATTTGCAGGATCTGGAGGGCTGGTACATTTTCGACTGGTGACCTAAAACTGGAAAAGGAAACCGCCTACCAGTTAACTGTGAAGGCGGGGGAGTATAAACTTTATTTTGGTTTGTGCACTGCCGCTGGTACCGATTCGAGCAACAGATGTTGCCCGTTTCAAGTCCAGTCAGCAGACGCCCTGAGGGTGTCGGTCGCTCCCCGCGAGGCGGAGAGCCTCCGTAGCAATTATTGATGACAGCGACAATTAGCCGACTCAGCGTGCTAGGAGGAGGGCAGGAAGGAGAGAAGGACAGTTTAAGTGAAAAACTCTGGTCTAGGACTGATGATTACATTTTTTAGTTTAGTTTAAAGAGGATGGCGTTATGGCGGATAATCAAGAAGCGCCCGAGAGGGCTTGACCCGAATGGGCGGTGATGGTTCTGATGCACTGATGGTTCGTAAGTATGGGAAGGTGGAGGTCGAGGCTTTAGCAAAGACAGTTAGAGCCAGCGACCGGACAAAGGCAGTCAAGGTAGGAACACGGAGATCCCTTCGAATCACGTCGTTCCTTACAAACCAAGGGGACCCCGTCAAGGAACGGAGGGTTCGGAACTGGAAAGCTTCCAGCCTACATCTGTTGGTGGTGGATAAAAGAGACCACCAGGCGGGAGCCGCATAGGTCAGTACAGACCTGAGAAAAAGCAGATAGATGGTAAACTTCGTGCGCATGGCCAGGCGGCTGCGACTCGAGAGGAAAGGAGATAATTTGGCTCGGACGCCGCGAGCTTTGGCAAAGGCAAACGTCACGTGGGCGTTGAAGCAAAGGCGACGATCTAGCCGAACGCCAAAAAAATACTTCACCGATTCTTTGTAGGCGATGGGCCTCCCTTCTAGGGGGAAGGGGCTGGCATCGGGAAATGGACTTACGGGTGAAGCAGATTGCCTCGGATTTCTCCGTGATCGTCACCCGCCATTTCCGTAGCCAGCCCGGAAGCTGGTTCAACTGACGCTGCAGCTTTGTACTCGCAAAACGCGGGGACAGGGAGCTAGAGTGATACATAGCGTCGTCAGCGAACAAAGACAACGTGACTCCGGGCAATACAGGCAGGTCGTTCGTGTACACAAGGTACAGAACGGGGCCGAGGACAGATCCCGGTGGTACGCCGGCGGCGACGGGTCGAACAGTAGAACAGGACCCGTCGACGCTCACCTTGAAGGTTCGGTCGCTGAGATACGACCGGAGGAAAAACACTATGGCCGATGGTAGAGGGGAATTGGCAAGTTTGAAGAGAAGACCTTCGTGCCAGACTTTATCGAAGGCCTTGCTTACGTCCAACAGTACGGCAGCCGTAGCCGCTCGCCTGTTGGTGGCGTCTGACAAGTGCGTAACAACGCGGACCAATTGAAGCGTGGTCGAGTGCTCTCTGCGAAACCCGAACAGTTCGCTGAGGATGAAATAATCTAGCAGCGGCGAGATGCGAGCTAGCAGGAGACGCTCGAACACCTTCGAGATGACTGGCAAGAGAGAGATTGGTCGATAGCTTTCAGGAAGCATGCGCGGCTTGCGAGGCTTCGGAATCATTACGATATTGGCTGTTTTCCACAGGCGGGGAAAGTACTGTAGCCGGAGACAGGAGTTAAACAGCTCAAGAACGAGGTCAACGCCTGAGGCCGGTAGATTTTGTAGAGCAGCGGCCCCGATCCGGTCAGGACCGGGGGCGCGACGGCGATTTAGTCGGCAGATAGACGAAACTAGTTCATCCCTGTCGAACGGAAGGGCTGGGACATCGGGAGGGCGAGAAAAATGTCCAGATAGGAAGTCACGGAATTCTGCCGAGTGGGCAGGGTCCGAGACGCCTTGGTGAACACTAAATTCCACCTCCATGCAGTCGGCGAAGACCTCGCCCTTGCCTTCTGACGAAGATACAACCCCGTTCGGAGTTTCAAGTGGGTTGCGAGTTCTCTTCTCTCGGGTCAGTCTACTCGCCGCTCTCCAGACGGAGGCGTGGTCGACTTCAAGAGACTCAAGATATGAGTCCCATCGATCAGAGTTTACGTCCCGCAGTAGCTGCTGGACGTAAAGAGACTGGGCCTGAAAGCGCCTTTTGACGCCGGGGTCACGGGTTCTTTGCCATCTGCGACGGAGCTTGCGCCGTAACCAGATGGCGTGGAGAGCTTCCGGTGGTAGGGCCGAGCGTGGATGGTTCACCTCGAGAGCATAGGTGTGTCGATCCATGACATCTTGGACCAACTCCTGAAGATGAGTGGCTCGGAGGTCCAAATCGTCACAAGTGACGATAGGGTCCGCGGGGAGTGATGAAAACCGCCGTGAGAGCTCGTCATGGTAGGAGCGCCAGTTGACTCTCCTAACAATCTGAGCGGGAGGTCGGGGTGAGGCCGACATCTCACGGGCAGTTATAAAAAGGGGATTGTGATCGGATGAGAGATCCGACACTGACGAGACCTGGATGTGATGGGTCACGTCCTTGGCTATGACAATGTCAAGGACGTCCGGTCGATGACTGGAAAAGGGGAAGTGAGTAGGGTCTTCTGGGCCGATGACTTGAAGTACCGGGTCGTCGGAGACGAACCGATACAGAGATTTTCCGTAGGCGTTGGCTTCTCTGCTGTTCCAAGAGGGATGTTTGGCATTTAAGTCGCCGGTTACAATGGTTGGTAGGGGATGATCGAGGAGAGCGTCCCACTCGTCGGGCGGTGGAGGTATCCGCAGGCCGGGCCGGAGATACGCCGCAACAAAGCACAACTCCGATCCGCCAGCGTCTATCGCCACCGCACAACCTTCAACAAGAGATGTATCTAAAGGGGGTAGTGGCCTGTGGGATATCCGCCTGTGGACTAAGACGGCTGTCCCCACCGAGGGGCGACAGCCAGGCCGCTGGGGACGATCCTGACGAAAACAGATGTAAGATGGCAGGTTGAAGGTATAGTAGCGAGCCAAATAAGTCTCGCAAAGAAGGACGACATCAGCGTCGTACTCCGTTACGAAAGTCGTCAGTTCAGAACGTCGAGGGACTACCCCATGGGCATTCCACGCAACGATCCTAAGACTCCTAGCCATGCAAAGGAAGAAGAGGAAAGAGGGTAGACAAGGATTGAAACACCAGGGCGAGAACCGTGGTTGTATCTGGAGCAGACCTGATGTTATTTACCAAAGTTTCAGCCCAGGCAGTCAGGGGGTCCACCGGGGCCCGGGAAGATTCCGGAAGACGGACTTGGCTGGCCTCAACCTGTGTCGTAGATGGCGCAGGGCTCGGGGACGGACCTGAAATCTGCTCAGTTGGGAGCTTAGTTTGATGTCTGGGAGCGGGCGGGGCCCGCTGAGGCTTTACAGGCAAGGGTCTGTGGAACTTGTCGCTGACGGCGACGAGTCCGCTTTGTTTTGGAGCTCCGAGGAGCGGAAAGCCTGGGAGCAGCCGGAACTGCTGCCGGGGCCTGAAATTATGCTCCGGAGAGAGGAGGGAAGGCTTCTCTGCGGTTAGGGAGGGGACCTGCAACACGGCCTGCCTGTGCGCCAGGGCGAGCAGGAGTCCGCTGCAGCTTCATGGCCGATATAAAGTCTTTACATCCTCTATAACTAGCCGGATGGTCCCCGCCGCAGTTGCAGCAAATGGCAGTGAACCCCGTCTTAGTCTTATCACACCCACGATGAGGCTCAGTACATCGCACGCAACGCGGAGGGTGGTTGCAGAACAAGCTAGAGTGGCCAAACCTCTGGCAGTTAAAACACTGCGAGGGGCCTGGCCGCGGGTCGAAGGTACGGACTTGCACCCGAAGGTTCAGGAAGTTTTGCAGGCCATAGACCTCCTCGAATTGGCCTACTTTGAGTAATTTCACTAGGAAACTATTCACGGGACGGCGATCTTCCCCCTTGCCAACATGCAGTACAATTACCGCCGTCGGCGAATAGCCTAGGGCGACAAGCTCCTGCCTGATGGCATCGGGAGGGGTCCAGGAAGGAAGTCCTGAGAGAACAAATTTAATTTCGCGCTCAGAAGGAAGCGCGAAAGTATGGAAGGAAATCTTCCTCTCGGTGAGAAACTGTTGTACCGATCGGAAGTCCGGGACAGTAGTGGCCGCAATTCGAAGTGAGACGCCTTGGCACCTGGCCTCGAGGTTGGCCGAAGGAAGGAGATTCTGCAGGGAACAGAGAATTTCCCTATAATTGCGATTGTCGGGAATGACAATCGATGGAATTTTTGGTTTGGACACAGATTGGATGGATGGATGGATGGATGATGCGCGGGCGTCTTGCGCCCTAATTTGTGTGCGTTGTCCAGGCCAAGGCCTGATGAACGCCAGGTGCCAACAGGTCAGCGCGGTCGTTTGCTCTGCACAAGGAGTTATGGTGCAGTCCGCGTGTCCATGATAAGACATGGCCACCACGGAGGCAAGCTTGAGCTTTTGCTTCAGCCAATTGTCCCGCCGAGGCGCGACACCATGGTCCCCTCAGGCTAGCCTTTGGGAACGTAGTGACGCACTGGCTGACAAGAGGCTCGAGCGCCCTAGGGCGTCGGCCGAAACGGTAAGGAATGGCTCAGAGACAGCCAGCTTCCGCAAGGAAGGCACTTGCACATCCTCGCAGAAGCCCGTGTCTCAGATCATTACCCTGCCGAATCAGCAAAGCAGGTGCTGACGGGGATCTCAGTGGTCATGGCTTCAGCCAATCGCAACGCCTGGTCGCGGCTCCTTGGTCTCCGAGGACATAGCCCACGGAAACCTAGAGGCGCGCTGGCGAGGACAAGAGGCTCGACCGCCCAAAGGCGGCGGCCGAGTCGAGGGGACTAGTCACCGGGGCAGTCGGCTCTCGCAAGGAAGGCATTTGCACAACCTCGCGGGAGCCCGTGTCCCGGATCAAAGCCCTGCCTAATCCGCCAGGGAGAGGCGAGATTAAGATCGCCACTCCGCCAGATGCGTGGCGGCGATCGGGTCCATTCCTGTCTTTCCTGTAGCAAGCATAGGCTGGCAGGGAGAATCGACGATTAGGGACAAGATGTGTTTCGGAGAGGAGTACGACATCTGCGTCGTACTCCACAAGGAAAGCTGCCAGTTTGGCCCGACGCGCCGGAACACCATCTGCATTCCACGCGACGAACCGAAAATGTCTAGCCATGGTTAGATGAAGGAACAATCAGGGCGATCAGCGATGTTAGGATCGCCATGAGTATAGTCGGGACATTCCGCTGACCCAGGCCATCAGCTGAGCCTCAGTGACCAATGGTGAACCACCGGCCACAGGGGCCTGACTAGCCGGCGCTGGGGCCGCGGAAGGTGCAGATGCCGCCTCCAGGGGAGGTTGGGCAGTTGGAGCTGGCTGCTCGGGGGCTGGCGAGACTTCCATGGAAGTCGCAGGGGACTGGGCAACAGAAGCAGGCTCCTGGCCGGGTAGATGCTGGGCAGCCGGAGGGGCGTTGTTAGCCTCCAGGTATAGTTGTTTTGCCACTAGTGGTTGTCTAACCTTGCGCTTAGAGCGCCGTTTCTTAGGCGGCTGGGTCTGTGAGGGGGGTACTGCGGGCGTTGCTGCTTGAGGAGATGGCACTCCGGCAGGTGCTAAAGTTCTGGGGGCCACAGGGGGCGCCGTAGCGACCGCTGTAGCGTAAGTTATGGTTCCTCCAGCGGCAGGTGCCGCAGGAAGAGCCGTAGATGCCGAGACGGGTGGTTGGACTGCCGCCCGCTTCGAGGGTCTAGGAGCAGGGCGAGGAGGTTCAACCTGACGGTTTTGCTCCCGCTGCTGTTTCTTTAGGGCCTTCTTAAAGTGGTTACAACCCCTAAAGTTAGCCGGGTGACTCCCTCCGCAGTTGCAGCACGTCGCAGGTTGAGGCTTCACAACCGGACAATTCTCGTTGTGGGCCTCTCCGCAGCGTACACAACGCGGCGGCATCTTACAAAAGGCCGATGAATGGCCGAATAGCTGACATTGGAAGCACTGGGAAGGCCCAGGCTTACTATTGAATGCCCTAACCTGTACCCGGAGGCACAGAATGGTCTCCAGTTGATATACCTCAGTGAAGGAACCAACCTTCTGGAGTATTATGTAAAAGGAATTGATTTTCCTCTTACAATCACCGGATAGGAGAGGGACGACGGAGGTAGGGAAGAAACCTTTCTCCGCCAGACCCTCCCAGATCCACAAGATCGGTGCGTCATGGGGAACCCCGGACACCACAATCTTGAGTTCCCTCTCCTCAGGGAGGGGGAAGGTATGAAAGGCGCCACCGGAGTCGGCCAGGAATTTCTGGCAAGCCCGAAAGTCCTGGATCGACTTCGGCAGCAGTCGAGTTGACGAACCTTGGCTTTTGGCCTCGATTCGCCCAGACGGCACAACTTGTTTAAGCTCCCGAAGGAGTGTATGCCAGTCGCTGCACTGCGGCACGACGATTGGCGTATCTTTGGTTGTTTAGGTGTTGGTTCTGGTTCTGGTACAGTGATTTCAGGGGAAGGTGATATGCGGCCTGCCGACTCTGCAGCCACGGCTCGTTTCGCCGGGACAGTCCGTTTTGTGGACGTCGGCATACATCGGGTACCTCGCCGTTTCCGGCTAGGCACGGGCTGGAAGCCGTCCTCCGTCTCCATCTCAGAGTCCGACGACAACGTAGTGCCGAGGGCTGCGGCATAAGCGATGGAAAGAGGGTGCTGAGAAGGACCAGCACAAGGCTGGTCGCTCACGGGAGGGTCAGATGTTTGGTGGTCCTTAGCAGGACCAGCAGAAGGCTGGACCTGCAAAAGAACAGACGATTGGCGGCCCTTAGAAGGACCAGCAGAAGGCTGGTCCCCCTCGGGATGGTCAGATGCATGGTGGCTCTCTGCAGGATAGGCAGTATGCCGGACCTGCAAAGTAGCTGTAGTTGGTTGGTGGTCCTTAGCCTTCCAACTGAAGGCTGGTCCCGCGAAGAATCTCCAGAAACTCGGCGGGCCTTAGAAGGGCCTTCGCCGCGAACTGGGTCAGTATCGGGTTTAGTAGCAGGACCAGCAGAAGGCTGGGCCCGCGAAAATTCTTCAGATGCTGGGTGGACCTTAAAAGGACCATCGCCGCTGACTGCGGCAATTTCAGATTTTGGGGGAATTGTGTTTGGGATTCTTACTGTTGGCCCATCTGTGGAGCTTAGCTTAATGCTTCGCACCACAGATGGCTTCAGCAAGGGGGCTACCCTGAAATCGGATCTATTATGACCCTTTTTAGGGCCACAACTTTCCGCGGACAGGGGCTCCCCTTGGTCTCGTCCCGACATCGCCGTCGTCATCGGGTGTCGGGTACGCTCTTGGGGCAGAGGAGAGAGCAAACTCCCGTACTGTCCTGCACTGGCACTTTGTCACTGGCTCTCACCACGCTTCGGCACAGAACACCGCGCACAAAGTAGGAACAATAGCCCGCACACAACTTGTCGCGAATTGGCCAAACTCTGGCCCACTCGAACTAATCCGAATATTTTAGCCAACTGGCTAGTCAGGAGAGGATTTTTTGAGGTTAGGATTCTGTTGTGCTTCCTTTCAATCGCTGGAGTAGAATGACACAGATTGAGATGCGATGCGATGCGTTAGATAGTGGGGCGTCTTTGCAACCATGTCTGTATTACAGCTTCCGGGGCGTGCCTGCTGGCTGTCAGAAGAAAACAGTGCTGGACTTTCATAAAGAAGGTTTCCTAATTATCGGGAGGGACACGCCAACCAGTTAACTGAGAAGGCGGCGGAAACACAACGGGGGGTTGCGCGGGTCGCGAGTAGTGCAGTGTCCCGAGTCTCAGAAAGGACTCCTGCCACTGGGTCTGTTCGATTTCATTTTATACTTTTTGTCTACTTATGGGGGGGTCTGAAACGACCTGCGATTGGTGGATTATACCACCGGGACTAATAAACGAGGTCGCTTCCAGGACTCACCTGGTCGCGGGGTGTATTTACCAAGTCCGGCAATGAGGGAATTGTGGGTCACTCTGTCGGAACGAACATAGAATCTACGCGCCAGGCGTCTCACGCTGTCATCAAGAGAGCGGACACCGAGTCCTCTCCTCAAAAGACGAGAAGAGTACCTCCGGAGGACTTTACACGCAAGCTTCAGTCCCCGGTCGAGTACGCGCTGGAGCGTTGTTCTATGACCACGAGCCAGGTATCCCCAAACAGGACAGGCGTAGGTAATCACGGGCAACACGTACGAGTTGACTATGAGCTTACCTAGCCGGGGAGTCATTGCCCGATTAGATAGCACGGGCCAGAGTCTACTGAGTTGCGCCGAAGCGCGTTGTCGGATTAATTTGTATGGGTTCGCCAGGTGAGTCGGGAATCCACGTGGAGCCCGAGGTACTTGACGCTATTGGTCCAGGGCACCTCGACGGGGCCTACTTTAAGCGGCCGAGGCCGCTTGCGTTTGCGCGAGAATATTACCGCGGCGCTCTTGGAAGCGTTAAGGGCAACTCTCCAGTCATCGGTCCACCCGACATACGCGTCGAGTTGACGCTGGAGCTTAATTGCCGCATAACTTGCGTTCGGCTCTGAGGCAAAAGCCGCAGTGTCGTCCGCGAACAGCGACAACTTTACTCCAGGAACTCGGGGCGTGTCGTTGACAAACAGCGAGAACAGGAGAGGCCCAAGGACACTTCCCTGAGGGACGCCAGCGGTAATTTGCCTCTCCGAAGAGAGAGCGTGGTCTACTCTCACTCGGAAGCTACGTTCTCTCAGAAAGCTGCCGATCAAGTGAACGTAGCAGTCTGGGAGAAGGACTTCCGTGAGTTTGTAAAGGACATCCTCGTGCCACACGCGGTCAAAGCCTTTCTCTACGTCTAGGAAGATCGCAGTCGTCTGTTTGCCCTGGCAGCCAGCCTCGGTAATACATTCCACGAGCCTCATCAGCTGATGAGTCGAGGAGTGCAGCTCACGAAAGCCGAACTGTTCGGGGATCAGCACGTCTAGTTTTCTAAATGGTCGCGGATCCTACGCTGGATCAGTTGCTCGAAAACCTTGGACGTCGCGGACAAGAGGCTGATGGGTCTGAGGTTTTCCACGCGAGAAGAATTCTTTCCCGGCTTGAGTATCACTATTACTGTAGCCGTTTTCCATTTCACCGGAAAGTAGGCGAGCCTGAGACATGAATTGAACAGGTCAGACAGGAACTGGGTTCCTCTCTCCGGAAGGCGATGGAGGGCGGAATTCATGACTCCGTCCGGGCCAGGCGCCTTCCGGGGCTTGAGCTGAGCAATCCTCTCAGAGACCTCCTCCGGGGATATGGGCTCCGGTTGGACTGTGATACCTGCCGATAGAAAGCGCTCTACCTCGCGGCAGGTTTGCTCAGTGAAAGCCGGGTTCTTGGATGGGTTGGGAACGAACTGACGCTCTAAACTGTCAGCCAAGAACTCTGCCTTTTCGAGGGGGCGGCCAAGGGGTTGACCGCCGGGTCCGACCTGTGCGGGGAGAGGCGCGCATTTACGCTTTCCCGTTAGGGCACTGGGAATCCGCCAGTCATTACGGCTCTCGGCAGGGCCATCCATCTGTGTAACAGCTAGCTCCCAGTTGTGTCTAACCGGTTGTGTCAGCCGGGTCACGAGTCCTCTGCCAGCGTCTCCGGAGGCGATTCCTCTCGCAAGCGAGCTGAGACACCTCTTCGGGGATACGCTGATAATCGGGCGTGAGCCCCGGCTTCATCCGGGAGGACAAGTCAACCGCCGAGACTACGGCTGTGTCGAATAAGGCAACTGCCTCGTCGACATGCTGGGTAGTGCCGAGCGGGATATGCTCAGGTAGGCGGCGACTGAACGCCTGGCCAAAGTGGTCCCAATCAATTACCCGCCGTTCGTCGCGGATGGTGGCGTGCTGGGTAGCTATATGCACACTGATAGGGCAATGGTCCGAGGACAGTTCCGAAATGACGGAGACGTGGACCGGGCAATAAACTCCCCTGACCGCGGCAATATCCAGTACGTCAGGGCGGGAGTTAGCCCTCGAGGGATAGTACGTAGGCCCGGTAGGACCCATGACTGTGACCCGAGCCGCATTAGCATACATGCGTAAGCGGGCCCCGTTTGGGTTCACCAAGCGGCTCCCCCAGTCAGGGTGCTTACAGTTCAGGTCGCCCGCCAGGACTACCCTCCTGTGTGCGCCGAAGACGGCGTCCAGATCGTTCGACAGGAGCTCCGTTTGTGGAGGCTTGTAAGCGGAAACCACGAGTAGACCACCGAGAGCACCATGGAGCTCACCCGCGGTGCACTCGAGGTTCCGCCGCTGAGGCAGGACAACGTGGTGATGGCGAAGACTCGCCTCCACCGCGATGGCTGTGCCCCCTCCTGCGCGACCCGACCGGTCATCCCGGTAGCACACGTAGTTGGGCAGTCGGAAACGACGATGCGGGGTCAGGTGCGTCTCACCAAGAAGAAGCACATCGGGCAACGAACCCTAAGAGCTCAGAATGCCGGGAAGCGAGGCCGTTGGCGTTCCACGCCACGAGCTCGAGGTCTCGCTTGAGGGATTGCCGTGGATGTCCGTTCATAACAGACCAATAATTCGGCAGGCTTCCACCAAGAGGAGGAATTTGTCTTGGGGCGAGGCTGTTGCCAAGCGTTCCTTGATTTTAAGGAAAGTTTGGGCTACTTTCTGCAAGTCGTAGCTTGCCAGAAAGTCGGACACGACGGCGAGATCATCGGTAGATGAGGCCTGGGGTGAACGCTTGGCGGCAGCTGCATAGCTGCGGCGGGGCGAGGCGGTGGAAGCCTTGGGGGCAGGTTCTGGAGCGGGTGGTCGCTCTGGCTTTTGGTGGACAGGCTTTGGTCCAGTGGCAGGTAACTTTGGCTGGCCCGTGATCTTGTCCTGAGGTTTACCTTTTTTGCCTGACCTGGGGTATCTAGGCTTGGGTGGCGGCGGCAGTGGAGGATCAATTTCCTCCTTATCATCCGGCAACGGGACTAGAGCGTAGGGGGGTACCTCGCGTTCCGGTTCTGGGGGCGCGGCTTTGGGTTTGGCCTGCTGAGCTTTGCTCGGGCTCACTGCACGTTGAGGTTTCGGAACCGGAGCAGACCTAGGGGCTGGTTTCCGGACCACAGGTTCAGAGGCTTTGGCCGTTTTGACTGGTTGGCTAACAACTTGTCGAGGCTTAGGCTGGACAAGTTTAGTAAGTTTGTCCAGCTGCTCTTTGTAAACTTGGCAGCGCCTGTTATTAGCAGCATGGGCGCCGCCACAGTTGATACAATATCTGTGGTTGTCAGGAACAGCGCAGGCCTGCGTTAGGTGGTCATTTCCACAGCGGACGCAGGTCGGCGCGTTCCGACAACCGAAGCTGCTGTGGCCGAACCTCTGAGACCTGTGGCACTGGAAGATTCGCCCGGTCTGACGGCAGGGCTCTACGCTAACGCAGAGCCCGAAAAGCCGTTTCAAGTCTAAAAGGGCCTGGGTGGAATCGCCCTTCTCCACCAGAAGTCTGATTATGGGGAGTGGTCGACGCGAGCCATAAGTAGTGTACAGCCGAGAGGCTCCCACAACCTTATAGCCCGCGTCGCACAGTTCGTCCAGGACAACCTGCGGATCCGCCTGTATGTCCAGGCCCCGAAGGTCGAGGGCTACAGGCTTGATTCTGTTCAGGGAGTATGTGTGGAACTGAAACGATTCACGTTCCAGCCACTGGATTACTCCCAAGTGTTCAGAAGCGCTGCGGCAGGCAACGCGCACAGTCTCACTCGCTAGGAGTTTGACAGAAGCGTTATCTGCCAGCGCAACGACCTTGCGGAGTCGGCGACTAAAGCCGATAATATCCCTGACGTTCGTGACGAACACCGGCGGGATCCTTCCTTCGGAGGTGCGGCTAGGCGCAACCTCAGCGGAGGCTTGGAATACCACGGAGTCCGTAGCCGAACTCAGGGAAGCCAGGGAAGGAGACTTCCTCGGCTTGCCACCGTGCCCTACTACCACCCAGTCGGTGGAAGTCGATGTCTCCATGTCTGGGGAGTCCGACTCCGGCAGAGGATTAGGGCTGCCTGGCCTACTAGCGGCCGTGCAGCCGGAAGTTCCGGCCTTTACGGGCTTGGTCGGCCCTAACAAGGACCGATTATTGTCACAAACTTGCGCGGGTTGAGCAGGGCTTCCCGCGCGAGTCGTAGGGTTCCCGACTGGCCCAAGTGGCCGGCCGGGGGGCTCGTCGCTGCCGCACAGTGCTTCAGGGGCACTAACAGCTGGTCCAATGCTGACTAGCTCAGCTCTTTGCCCAGCGTGTCTCCGGGGGCCGAACTGTGACACCGTCACAGTGGCGGCGCAACTCGCATCTGTATTCGTGAGTCCTACTCTCGGACTCCCCGGATTCCGCTGGGTAGAGTTACCTAAACGACTTACCGGCACTGTGCGGCAGGTCCCAGTTGTGTTTTGTTTGTCTTCGTCTTGGCAAGACGGCTGGTCCACTTCCATCGCTGCAGCTGGATGGTGGCGCTGGCGATGAGGCGAGTCTTGATCCAGCGGCTTCTTCTTTACTGGCGCCGCAGTAGCTTGTCCTGAAGGCCTCTTCATGGCAGTAGTGTAAAGGTCGAGGCGATCCTCTTCTGCGATGTTCTGTTCAGACGTCTGTTCTCTTCCGATGCTGAATGCAGAATCTCTCGTCAGTCACGATTCTATGTCACCCACTCTCCCGTCCGCTGACCCGCTGTCCTCGTTCTGCTTCTGCTGTTGAGAAGGCGGCGGAAATTTCTCTCAATTTTGTATTGTATAGGTTGCGGTCATGGTAACACTGCCACCGGTCCGGCCCGGCCCGGTATGCAGGCGCCTTGTGGCGCCGGGTCGTTCCCCGCCGAAAGACTAGACGTGCTGATCCCCGAACAGTTCGGCTTTCGTGAGCTGCACTCCTCGACTCATCAGCTGATGAGACTCGTGGAATGCATAACCGAGGCTGGCTGCCAGGGCAAACAGACGGCTGCGATCTTCCTAGACGTAGAGAAAGCCTTTGACCGCGTGTGGCACGAGGGTGTCCTTTACAAACTAACGGAAGTCCTTCTCCCAGACTGCTACGTTCACTTGATCGGCAGCTTTCTGCGAGACCGTAGCTTCCGAGTGAGAGTAGACCACGCTCTCTCTTCGGAGAGGCGTATTACCGCTGGCGTCCCTCAGGGAAGTGTCCTTGGGCCTCTCCTGTTCTCGTTGTTTGTCAACGACACGCCCCGAGTTCCTGGAGTGAAACTGTCGCTGTTCGCGGACGACACTGCGGCTTTTGCCTCAGAGCCGAACGCGAGTTATGCGGCAATTAAGCTCCAGCGCCAACTCGACGCGTATGTCGGGTGGACCGATGACTGGAGAGTTGCCGTTAACGCTTCCAAGAGCGCCGCGGTAATATTCTCGCGAAAACGCAAGCGGCCTCGGCCGCTTAAAGTAGGCCCCGTCGAGGTGCCCTGGACCAACAGCGTCAAGTACCTCGGGCTCCACGTGGATTCCCGACTCACCTGGCGAACCCATGCAAATTACATCAGACAACGCGCTTCGGCGCAACTCAGTAGACTCTGGCCCGTGCTATCTAATCGGGCAATGACCCCCCGGCTAGGTAAGCTCATAGTCAACACGTACGTGTTGCCGGTGATTACCTACGCCTGTCCTGTTTGGGGATACCTGGCTCGTGGTCATAGAATCACGCTCCAGCGCGTACTCGACCGGGGACTGAAGCTCGCGTGCAAAGTCCCCCGGAGGTACTCTTCTCGTCTTTTGAGGAGAGGACTCGGTGTCCGCTCTCTTGATGACACCGTGAGACGCCTGGCGCGACGATTCTATGTTCGTTCCGACAGAGTGACCCACAATTCCCTCATTGCCGGACTTGGTAAATACACCCCGCGACCAGGTGAGTCCTGGAAGCGACCTCGTTTGCTAGTCCCGGTGGTATAATCCACCAATCGCAGGTCGCTTCAGACCCCCCCCATAAGTAGATAAAAGTATATATTGAACTCAACCAGACCCGGGCCGCGCAACCCCCAGTTGTGTGTGGTCGTTCCCCGCGAGGCAGGGAACCTCCGTGTCCGTGGCATACGGTAACAGCACCAAGCAGTTTGCAAACCAACATACTTGGGGAAGGTATCAGACTGGATAGAAAGGTAACAAGGAAATCAAATTGCTTGGGAACCTAAGTTACAGCATACAGAATTACGGGGTTCGTCTATGATCGCTCGAGGGCGTTTGACACGTATAGCGGGAGGTGGTGCTGACGTGCCGATAGTACGGAGGTGAGGAAAGGACGAGGTCGCTGCAGAAGCAAAGAGAGTTTCGGCAAGCGACCGGACGAAATCAGCGAGGGTAGGAACTCGAAGGTCTCCACGAATAACATTATTTCTCACAAACCATGGAGACCCCGACAAGGATCTGAGGGTGCGGGATTGGAAAGCTTCCAACCTACACTTGTTAGTGGTCGACAAAAGCGACCACCATGCGGGAGCAGCATAGGTCAATACTGACCGGAGAAACAAGAGATAGATGGTGACTTTAGTGCGCAAAGCCAGGCGGTTGCGGCACGAGAGCATGGGAAATATTTTGCTCGGACGCCTCGAGCTTTGTTGAGGGTATCAGTCACGTGGCCGTTGAAGCTAAGGCGCTGGTCTAGCCGAACGCCCAAATACTTCACCGACTTATGGCAGGCGATAGGCCTCCCTTCGAGGGAGAGGGGCTGGCACCGGGAAGTGAACTTACTGGTGAAGCAGATCGCCTCGGATTTCTCCGCGTTGATCATCACCCGCCACTTCCGTAGCCAGTCCGGAAGCTGATTCAACTGACGCTGCAGCTTTGTACTCGCTAATCGCGGGGACAGGGAGCTGCAGTAATACATTGCGTCGTCAGCGAATAGAGATAACGTGAATCCAGGAATAACAGGCAGGTCGTTCGTGTACACTAGGTACAGAACGGGGCCGAGGACAGATCCCTGCGGAACGCCAGCGGCGACGGGTCGAACTGATGAACAGGACCCTTCGACGCTAACCCTGAAGGTACGATCACTGAGGTATGACCGCAAGAAATACACAATGGACGGTGGGATGGGGGAATGAGCGAGTTTGTAGAGAAGACCTTAGTGCCAGACTTTGTCGAAGGCCTTACTCACGTCCAACAAGACAGCGCCCGTAGACTCTATCTTGTTGGCGGCGTCGGACAATGCTGTGACAACTCGGACGAGTTGTAAAGTTGTCGAGTGCTCTCTACGGAACCCGAACTGTTCTTTCCGAAGAAAATTATCCAGCAGCGGCCAGAGACGCTCAAACACCTTTGAGAGTACTGACAACAATGATATGGGACGATAGCTGCCTCCAAGCATTCTAGGCTTGCGGGGCTTGGGAATCATACAGATGTTGGCATTTTTCCACAGGCGGGGGAAGTATTGCAGCCGGAGACTGGAGTTGAACAGATCCAGGACCAATTCAACGCCTGAGGCCGGGAGATGTTGCAAAGCTGCGGCCCCGATCCGATCAGGACCAGGGGCGCGACGTCGGTTCAATCGACAGATAGACGAAACTAGTTCGTCCCTGTCGAAGAGAGTGGGAGGGTCAGGTGGAGGGCGGGAAAAATATCCAGATAGCAAGTCTCGAACCACCACCGAGTGGGCAGGGTCCGGGACGCCTCCATGAACGGTGAATTGAGTCTCCATGCAGTCGGCGAAGATCTCAGCCTTGCCTTCCGATGAAGAAACAATGCCGTTCGGGGTATTCAACGGGTTACGAGTACGCTTCTCGCGAGTAAGGCGACTCGTCGCTCTCCAGACGGAGGCTTGGTCGACTTGAAGGGGCTCAAGATATGAGTCCCACTGATCAGAGTTTACGTCCCGCAAAAGTTGCTGGATGTAAAGAGACTGGGCCTGAAACCGTCGTTTGACGGCGGGATCTCGGGTTCGTTGCCATCTGCGGCGGAGCTTGCGCCGAAGCCAGATGGCGTGGATAACTTCCGGTTGAAGGGCCGATTTGCGATTCACCTCAACGTTGTATGTGTGTCGATCCATGACACCTTGGACCAACTCCTGAAGATGAGTGGCACGGAGATCCAGATCGTCACGAGTGGCGATCGGGTCCGCTGGGACAGATGGTAACCTTCGAGAGAGCTCGTCGTGATAGGTGCGCCAATTGACCCTCCTTGCAGGACCAGCGGGAAGTCGGGGTGAAGCCGACACCTCTCGAACAGTTATTAGCAGGGGATTGTGATTAGACGAGAGGTCTGACACTGACGAGACCTGGATGTTGTGGGCCACGTTCCTGACTACATCAAGAACGTCCGGTCGTTGACCGCCATAGGGGTAGTGGGTAGCATCATCAGGGCCGATGACGTGCGTATCCGGGTCGTCTAGGACGAACCGGCGGAGTGAGTTGCCGTAGGCGTTGGTAGCCCTACTGTTCCAAGAAGGATGTTTGGCGTTAAAGTCGCCGGCTGCAATCATCGAGATTGGGTGGTCGAGGAGAGAGTTCCACTCCTCCGGCGGGGGCGGCGGGCTCCGGCGAGGTCAGAGATACACAGAAACAATGCGTAACTCCGAGTCGCCGGCGTCTACCGCCACCGCACAACCTTCGACGAGTCGAGTAGTGAGGGGGGTAGTGGCCTATGGGATATCCGCCTGTGGACCAGAATCGCCGTACCCCCAGACGGGGGATGGCGCGGCTGTAGGGGACAATCCTGACGATAACAAGTGTAAGCAGGAAGTGAGAATCAATGGTAGGGGGCTAGATGGGTTTCGGAGAAAAGCACGACATCAGCGTCGTACTCCACGACGAAAGCCGCCAGCTCAGATCGACGAGAGGAAACACCATCGGCGTTCCAAGCGACGATCCGCAGGGATCTAGCCATTGAGGGGAGGAGAGGGAAGAGAGCAGAGAGGGATTGGAAAACTAACATCAGTACTGTCGAGGTGTCAGGAGCAGACCTGGTGCTTTCTACAAGTTGAGTGGACCAAGCCGTCAGGTGGTCCGCTGGAGCCCGAGAAATTTCCCGGGACCCGCGCGGACGTTCCTGAGGAACTTCGGCCAGGACTACAGATGGCGCTGGGTTAGCGGACTGAACTATGGTCTGCTCACGCGGAGGTTGGGAGATGACAGGGGCGGGAGAGTCCCGCTGAGTTTGGGCAGGTCGAGCCTGCTGATGTCGTCGGCCGGGAGTCCGGCGACGCGAGCGCTTTTTGGTACCCTTGCGGGCGGAAGTGGATTGCGATGATGTCTTGGCAGCGACAGCTGCTTGGGAAGGGACGGGCGCTCCGGCAGGCGCCGGTAGTGGCGCCGTCACAGGAGCCGCCGGATCGACGCCTGCAGGCGGGACTGAGACCGCGGGAGCGACAGGAGTCGCTGCCGGTGCCTTGACATATGAACTGGAGAGAGGGGGGAATGCCTCTCGCCGATTAGGGGCAGAGCCAGCTACACGACGCTGCGCGCCAGGGCGCGCAGATCGCTACTGTCTTTCAGCTTCGATATATTTAATACAACCCCTGTAACTAGCCGGATGGGCGCCCTTGCAGTTGCAGCAGTACGGGACAAAACCCGGCACACGAGGCTTATCACAGCCACGGTGAGGGTCGCCGCACCGCACGCAACGTGGGGGCGCATGACAGAACAGGGAGGAGTGCCCGAAGCCCTGACAGTTGAAACACTGAGCAGGGCCTGGGCGCGGGTCAAATGATCTAACTATCACCCGCAGGTGAAGCAGTGTTTGAAGGCGATAGACCTCCTCAAAATTTCCAGTTTTTAGCATTTTAACCAGGAAAGTATTGACGGGATCCTTGTTGTTCCCTTTGCCAGCGTGCAAAACCGACACAGCTTTTGGCGAATAGCCAAGAGTCGTCAATTCCTGCACGATAGCATCGGAGGAGGTATGGTAGGGAATGCCCTGAATGACAATTTTTACCTCACGCTCCTCAGGGAGAGCGAAGGTATGGAAGGAAATGTTCCGCGCTGACAGAAAGTGCTGAACAGCGCGGAAGTCGACAATGGTTTTGACGCCCAGCTTCAGCGATTTGCCGGAGCATTTCGCTTCCACGGACGTCGAAGGAAGGGCAGAACGGAGGTTAGCAAGAATCTGGGTATAATTCCTATTATCGGGGATGATAATAGGCGGAAACGTAGGGGTAGATGGGTCAGGCTTAGTGGAAGAAGAAGCAAGATTGACAGACTGCCTGCCGCTGTTACCTGAATCAGCGACCTGGTTTGGTGAGGCGGCAGACTGACTGGCGGCGGCCAGCTTTCGCTTGCGTGCATTATGGATGCGGGGTGTCTTTGCACCCGTGGCTTGATTGCAGCATCTGGATCGTGTCCAATGGCTGCCAGAAGTAAACATAGTGCTGGTACATGTCGACTGGTTACCTAAGACTGGAAAAGGAAACCGCCAACCAGTTAACTGAGAAGGCGGGGGAGTATAACTTTTATTTGTTTAATGCACTGCCGCTGGTACCGATTCGAGCAACAAATGTTGCCCGTTTCAGGTCCAGTCAGCAGACGCCCTGAGGGCGTCGGTCGCTCCCCGCGAGGCGGAGAGCCTCCGTGCCAGTGACTGATGACAGCGACAAGCAGCCGGCTCAGCGTGCTAGGAGGTTGACAGGAAGGAGAGAAGGACAGTTTGGTGAAATACTCTGGTCTAGGACTGATGATTACTTGTTTTTGTTTAAATTAAAGAGGATGGCGTTATGGCGGGTCATCAAGAAGCGCCCGAGGGCGCTTGACCCGAATGGGCGGTGGTGGTTCTGATGCACTGATGGTTCGTAGGTACGGAAAGGTGGAGGTCGAGGCTTTAGCAAAGAGAGTTAGAGCCAGCGACCGGACAAAGGAAGTCAAGGTAGGAACACGGAGACCCCTTCGAATCACGTCGTTCCTTACAAACCAAGGGGACCCCGTCAAGGATCGGAGTGTTCGGGACTGGAAAGCTTCCAGCCTACATCTGTTGGTGGTGGATAAAAGAGACCACCAGGCGGGTGCCGCATAGGTCAATACAGACCTGAGAAATAGTAGATAGATGGTAAGTTTCGTGCGCATGGCCAGGCGGCTGCGACACGAGAGGAAAGGAGATAATTTGGCTCGGACGCCGCGAGCCTTGGCAAGGGTTTCCGTCACGTGGGCGTTGAAGCAAAGGCGACGATCTAGCCGAACGCCTAAATACTTCACCGATTCTTTGTAGGCGATGGGTCTCCCTGCTAGGGAGAGGGGCTGGCATCGGGAGATGGACTTACGGGTGAAGCAGATCGCCTCGGATTTCTCCGTGTTGATCGTCACCCGCCATTTCCGTAGCCAGTCCGGAAGCTGGTTCAACTGACGCTGCAGCTTTGTACTCGCAAATCGCGGGGACAGGGAGCTGCAGTGATACATAGCATCGTCAGCGAACAAAGACAACGTGACTCCGGGCAAGACAGGCAGGTCGTTCGTGTACACAAGATACAGAACGGGGCCGAGGACAGATCCCTGAGGTACGCCGGCGGCGACGGGTCGAACTGTAGAACAGGACCCGTCGACCCTCACCCTGAAGGTTCGGTCGCTGAGATACGACCGGAGGAAAAACACTATGGTCGATGGTAGAGGGGAATTGGCAAGTTTGAAGAGACGACCTTCGTGCCAGACTTTATCAAAGGCCTTGCTCACGTCCAACAGTACGGCGGCCGTAGCCGCTCGCCTGTTGGTGGCGTCTGACAAGTGCGTAACAACGCGGACCAATTGAAGCGTGGTCGAGTGCTCTCTGCGAAACCCGAACTGTTCGCTGCGGATGAAACCATCTAGCAGCGGCGAGATGCGAGCCAGCAGGAGACGCTCGAACACCTTCGAGATGACTGGCAAGAGAGAGATTGGACGATAGCTTTCAGGAAGCATGCGCGGCATGCGAGGCTTCGGAATCATTACGATGTTGGCTGATTTCCACAGGCGGGGAAAGTACTGTAGCCGGAGACAGGAGTTAAACAGCTCAAGAACGAGGTCAACGCCTGAGGCCGGGAGATTTTGTAGAGCAGCGGCCCCGATCCGGTCAGGACCGGGGGCGCGACGGCGATTTAGTCGGCAGATAGATGAAACTAGTTCATCCCTGTCGAACGGGAGGGCTGGGATTTCGGGAGGGCGTGAAAAATGTCCAGATAGGAAGTCACGGACTTCTGCCGAGTGGGCAGGGTCCGAGACGCCTTGGTGAACAGTAAATTGCACCTCCATGCAGTCGGCGAAGACCTCGGCCTTGCCTTCTGATGGAGATACAACCCCGTTCGGAGTTTCAAGTGGGTTGCGAGTTCTCTTCTCGCGGGTCAGTCTACTCGCCGCTCTCCAGACGGAGGCGTGGTCGACTTCAAGAGACTCAGGGTATGAGTCCCATCGATCAGAGTTTACGTCCCGCAGTAGCTGCTGGACGTAAAGAGACTGGGCCTGAAAGCGCCTTTTGACGCCGGGATCACGGGTTCTTTGCCATCTGCGGCGGAGATTGCGCCGTAGCCAGATGGCGTGGAGTACTTCCGCAGGTAAGGCCGATTTACGATGATTCACCTCGAGAGTATATGTGTGTCGATCCATGACACCTTGGACCAACTCCTGAAGATGAGTGGCTCGGAGATCCAAATCGTCACAAGTGACGATCGGGTCCGCGGGGAGTGATGGTAACCGCCGTGAGAGCTCATCATGGTAGGAGCGCCAGTTGACTCTCCTAACAATCTGAGCGGGAGGTCGGGGTGAGGCCGACAGCTCACGGGCAGTTATAAAAAGGGGATTGTGATCGGATGAGAGATCCGACACTGACGAGACCTGGATGTGATGGGTCACGTCCTTGGCTATGACAATGTCAAGGTCGTCCGGTCGATGACCGGAAAAGGGGAAGTGAGTAGGGTCTTCAGGGCCGATGACTTGAAGTACCGGGTCGTCGGAGACGAACCGATACAGAGATTTTCCGTAGGCGTTGGCTACTCTGCTGTTCCAGGAGGGATGCTTGGCATTTAAGTCGCCGGCTACGATGGTTGGTAGGGGATGATCGAGGAGAGCGTCCCACTCCTCGGGCGGTGGAGGTAGCCGCAGGCCGGGCCGGAGATACGCCGCAACAACGCCGCTACGAGCGATTCGCCGTGTTCTCCGGCTATGGATGCGGACCAAGTAGTCGATCCCCGGACGGTTCCGCTGCCCGGTGACGAGACCGACGCTTTCGTGGCGGTTGGGCCACGGTGGCGCCCGGTTAAGAAACCGAGGCGGAACCGGACATCCTCAACCTCTTCCTCGGCGTCCGCCATGGAAGTTGTCCCCGCCGATGGCGAATCCGGCTCGGGGCCGACTGTGCCCGGCGCTGCCCAAGCACCGCCGGCCACTCGTCGCATCCCGCCCGTGTTCGTTCACCGGTTTTTACCGGCGACTCATAGTGGCTCCCGGACTTTCCCCGGCCAGCGTTGACCTGAAGCTCCTTGGGGGCGACACTGTCAAGATCGCTGTCCGCGGAATGGACGAGTACCGCAGCGTCATGGCGTTCGTCGAATCAGCCAACCTGCAATTCCACACCTTTACCCCGAAACACGTGAAGCCTCTGTCCCTCGTGCTCAGAGGCTTAGACGTGGACTCTCCTCTCGAGGAAATCCTCGATGAGCTGCGCGAGCTGGGCTATCCGGTTCGCGCGGTACATCGGGTGTTTGCTCCTGCCGGACCAAGGCGTCCAATTCCCCTGGTTCGCATCATGGCCGAGAACAGCGAGGCAGGCGCAAGCCTACTCTCTCTTACGCGGCTTTTTGGTTTCCGCGTAAAAGTGGAAAGAAGCCGCGCTCCCGGGGCTCTGCCTCAGTGCTACAAGTGCCAACGCTTCGGGCACCATTCAGAGACTTGTTCAAACGCTCCGGCGTGCGTGAGGTGCTCTCTGCCTCACGCTAGTAAACTCTGCGATGCCCCTGCTTTCAAAAGGTGCATCAACTGCGGCGGAAGTCACCCCGCCAACTACCGGGCATATCCGGTGTTTCAGCGGGAGCTCGAGCGGCGAAAGCCGAAAGGGCGCCTGCCACCACCGAGGCATCCGGAAGCTGGTTCTAGACCTGCTACCGAGCAGCCAGTCCCATCGCCTCCTGCTACGGCTGCCGTGTCTTTCGCCGCAGTTGCTAACAGGCAACGGAAACGTAGCAAAGGCCCGAAGCAGACACCTGTGGTACAGGCATCTCCAACTCAGGCTCCTTCCCAGGCCCCTGTCCCGCCTCAGGCGAAAAAGCGCCGTAACCTCGCGGCTTCTAGACAAAGTGAGACAGACCACCCACTCCCAAACATCTCGGTTGTGGAGCCTGAGAATTCTCAACCCTCCCCAGCACCGGAGAATCCTGCCCCTGCTTTAGAAGCAGCCTCGCCTGACCTCCCGCCCCCGCGGTTCCCTAATGCAGGCAAAAAGAAGCGGCAACGTAAGCCCCGTGGCGCTAGATCCCGGGCTCCTGCCAACCCAGCCGCACAGTCCAGACAGCCTGCGCAGCGCGTGAAGACCGACGTTATCGCATCTGTCCCTCTTCCTAGCACCTCCGCTAGAGGCGCTACACCTGGCCCTAAGAAACCCCTGGCTTCCACCAATCCCCCGATTGACAAGCCTCGGCGCTCTTATGCGCAAACAGTCTCCGGGCACTCTTCCTCAAAAACCGATCCGGACGACTATCAGGTCGTCAAAGACTTACTTGCGGAATTTGACCTCCGCAAAGTCGCCCAGACCTTCAGGTCCATCCGCTCCCGCTTGGAGATTGCCGATACAACCGAGAGATTCATGCTCTTGGTGGAAGCCGCCACTTGTGTAGGTTTTCTATGAGTCGGGTCCTCAAACGTGATCTCTCAATTCTTTCCTGGAACGCCAACGGGTTGTCCAACAAGATCCAGGAACTCCAAGAATTACTGGCCCGACTCAAACCCGACGTAGTCCTTCTCAATGAGACCCACTTGACTCCTGCGAGTCGGTTACGACTGGCCAACTATGTGTGCTATCGAAACGACAGGCCCGGCACTGCTGGTGGCGGTACTGTCGTCGCGGTGAGGCTCACTCTCGAGCATCACCGAGTCGTCTTGCCTGCAATGACTCACCTCGAAGGCACCGCTGTGGAGTTGTTAAACACTCTAGGCGGCGTACAGATGGTCGCGGCGTATAAACCGCCGCAAAAAGAGCTCCTTCACCCCGATCTAGCTGTCGCGTTCGATGCACACAGGAGGGTCATCATGGCCGGCGACCTGAACTGTAAACATCGCGATTGGAACAGTTGCTTGACTGCCCCAAACGGGAAACGTTTACGCAGGTTTGCCGATTCTCGCAGGATACAAGTGATTGGGCCTACCCAACCTACGTTCTACCCCTCACAACGCAACGTGGCTCCCGATGTCTTGGACATAGCGGTGATTCAAGGAATTGACTGTCCGGTCCATGTGTCCGCGCTAACGGAACTATCGTCCGATCATCTCCCTATCCTGATACACGTCGCTACCCAGCACGTCGTACGCAGAGATGTCAGGAAGGTGGTGGAATGGGATCGCTATGGCCCGGCGTTAAGTCGCCGATTGCCAGACGCGGGACCACTCGACACCTTCCGCCAAGTCGACGAGGCAGTTGCCGCGTTTGACGAGGCTGTCGTATCTGCGATCGACGCGTCTTCCAGGATGAAGCCTGGAGTCACGCCCCACTGGCAGCGGATCCCAGAGGAGACGAGTGCACTCGCTTGCGAGAGAAATCGCCTCCGGAGACGCTGGCAGCGGACCCGTGATCCGGCCGACAAGGCAGCGTACAACCGGGCGACCGGCATTTTACGTCGTGAAATGCAGGCCTACCGGAGACGCTGTTGGGAACTCGCCGTGGCCCAGGCAGGGGACGGATCGGACGAAAGTAGCCCTTACCGGATACCTTCGGCGTTGGTAGGGAAGAGGCGCCGGCCTCGCATCCCGGCCATTGCTGGAACTTTCGGTCAAATCCTGGCTCGCCCGGAGGCGAAGGCCGAGTACTTGGGCGCGTGTTTTGAGCGACAGTTCGCATCTAACCCGCCCATGGACTGGGACTTCGACGAAGAAGTCGAGAACGAAGTGGAAGACTTTCTGTCTCTTCCGATCACTACGGAGCCCGAACCCATTACTAGGGAAGAGGTCTCAGATCGGCTCGTTGAACTCGTGCCGAGAAAAGCTCCTGGCCCGGACGGCGGCTCGAACGCCGCTCTTACTCGACTCCCGGAGCGAGGAGTACTGTTCTTGGTCGCGCTGTTCAACGCGTGGCTTAGACTGGCCTATTTTCCCCAGAAATGGCGTAAGGCGACGGTCATAGTGATCCCGAAGCAGGGAAAGGACGCTTCCCGTCCCGGCAACCTCCGGCCCATTAGTCACTGTCAGCCACGTCAAAGGTCCTCGAACGTCTCGTACAACGGAGAGTATTAGATCATCTAAGAAACTTCGATGTACTGGTCCCCGAACAGTTCGGCTTCCGTGTGGGGCATTCCACCACTCATCAACTGATGAGACTGGTGGAATACATCACGGACGCCGGGTGTCGGAAAGAGCAGACTGTCGCCTGTTTCCTAGATGTGGAAAAGGCCATTGATAGTGTCTGGCACGACGGGCTCTTGTTCAAGCTTCGGGAAATCCAGCTCCCAGATTGCTACCTTCGCTTGATTGCTAGCTTTCTGACGGAGAGGACTTTCTGCGTGCGAATAGACGACCACGTCTCTTCCGAGAGACGTATCACAGCCGGGGTACCTCAAGGTAGCGTGCTAGGGCCTCTCCTGTTCTCCGTGTATGTCAACGACGCACCCAGAGAGCCTGGAGTCCAGATGGCTTTGTTTGCCGACGACACGGCGGTCTATACCGCCGATCGGAACGCAGACTTTGCTATCCCACGACTTCAGCGCGCACTCGATGCGTATTCGACGTGGTCGGAAAGCTGGAAAGTTGCCGTCAACGAAACCAAGAGCTCCGCGGTGCTATTCACAAAGCGCCGGAAAGAACCACGAGGCCGAGTGAGACTCGGTAGAACGTACCTGCCCTGGTCGAGGGAAGTTAAGTACCTCGGTGTCCACCTTGATCGTCTGCTCACCTGGCGTACCCACGCTGAGACGATGCGAAAGAAAGCGTCCGCTCGTCTCGCGCAACTGTTTCCGATACTTGCCAACAAGGCTATGACCCGCAAGCTGGGTAAGTTGATTGTCAACGCGTACCTGCTGCCGATCATTACCTACGCTCTTCCCGTCTGGGGTTACCTCGCAACCGTTCATAAAAGAAGGTTGCAAAGCGTTCTCGATAGATGTCTTCGGCTAGCGGCCAAAGTCCCCTATCGGTTTTCTTCTCGTCTCCTGAGAAGAGGACTCGGTGTCTGCTCCTTGGATGACACCGCAAGGCGACTTGCACGTAAATTTTACGTCCGAGCTGCGAGGACCCAGACAAACCCACTCATAGCTGGCCTTGGCAAGTACCGAATACGTCCAGGTAAATCTTGGAAACAGCCTCGACAAATACTGTACTAGTCGACCTAGTACGAGCATGTCGTTGTAGCGACCACTAAAAATTAATTAACAATATTCCGTCTGGACAGGACCACTAGGCAGGAGCCCCTACCGGAGGCTCGGTACTAGGAAACCATTGGGTCGTCTCACGACGCGCAACCCAACAGCTCTGACCTGGACAATCCTTTTCGCCGACATTCGACATTCGCCGACTCTCACTCACATTCACGAGACAACCCACATTCGACATTACTTCGCTTCCAGATCTTGGACTGAACAGGACTCTTCTCTTCAGCTCTGCTCTGGACGCTGCTGCAGCCTCTGCTGCTACCGCCTGCCTCTCCGTTGGACGAGGAATACCGCCTTTCTGCAAGGAAAGAAGACCCAGGAGCCAGCTGCTACCAGTGAATTGAGTAGCTGGTACAAGTGGCAGCTGGCGGAAGACCTTATTAGGACCACCTGCGCCGGAATACATCTCACCGGACAGGAAAGAAGAGGACACTGCTCTGGGCTCTTGGTGAGTGCTGCATCAGTGAATAATCCCTAACCTGCCTACGGCTGTTAGGTAGCGCTGCCCCGGACGATCCATGCGAGCCCCCACCAGTGGTAAGCGAGCTTGGATATCGCCGGGGTAAAGGGACCAGTGGACACCAGTCTTGGTAAGGACTGGTATCTAACGAAGCTGGTCGTTAGCCCAGCTCCTCCCGCATCGCCGTGAGCAGGAAAGTCGCGTGGGTAACCCAGCTTCGGCCGGACCCAAGATCCCTGGCGTCTGGCAGTGACTGCCTAGCAGTCTCAGCCCGGCAGCCACACTTGCCCAGCATGCCCACTACGGGCAACGGCTCGAGTGCCGAGTCGCTCGGCTCTGCCTTACCCCACGCGGGCGACTCACCTCAATCGCCTCGGGCGATGGAGACGGTCGATCCTCTCCCTAACCCGTTACCAGAGGGCTCCCGGTGGACGAGTCGGACGACTTCGCGACTGTTGGTCGGCGGAGACGCCCGGCAAAGAAGCCGAAGAGGAACCACTCTACCGGATCCGCTTCCTCTCGGACCTCGGCCATGGACATCGGACCTTCTCAGGGCCAACAGGCTGCGGTTCCGACTGCTTCGGTAACAGCTCCGGCTGCTACCGCTGTTGGTCGCGCGCCGCCCCTGTTCGTCCACGTGGTGTCCAATGTCGCCGCCTTATACAGGCGGCTGATCGCAGCCCACGGCCTGTGGGCCGACAAACTTGATCTTAAGCTGCTTGGCGGTGACACGGTCAAGGTTGTCGTCCGTCGGATCGAGGCCCACCGCTTGGTCGAGGCCTGTCTGCAGGCTAAGAAACTGCAATACCATAACTTTTCCCCCAAACGTGTCAAGCCCTTGTCAGTAATTCTGCGTGGGCTTGACACGCACACTGATCCTCAGGAGATCCTTATGGAACTCCGTGAACTCGGGTACCCGGTGCAGGCAATTTTCCGCCTGTTCACCAACTCAGAAACCCGAGTACCTCTCCCACTCGTCCGTCGAGAAGGGCGAGGCTGCAGATAAGATATTCCACCTGACGCGGCTGTTTGGCTTCCACCGCAGGGTGGAATCCAGTCGCCCCCAGGGCAAGCTTGCGCAGTGCCACCGGTGTCAAAGGTTTGGCCATCATACAGACGTCTGTCGCAGTGCCCCGGCCTGTTTACGTTGTTCCTTGGGACATTCCACGCAGGCCTGCACTGTATCAGACAAGTCCTATTATGGCTGCATCAATTGTGGCCAAAGCCATGCAGCAAATAATAGTAACTGCCCGGTGTACAAGGCGGAACTCCTGCGGAAACAAAAGCCGCAGGGGCAACCGAAACCGAGGCAACCAGTTTTGCAGCACCAATCACAAAGGCAGCCTAATGTACAGGCCAAGCAGCAACCAAAGGCACCACCGGCACGGCGCGCGCCTTCTCCGGCTCCACCTCCACCCCCTACAAAGGCACAAAAACGTACCGCGTCGCCTTCCGTAGCAGAGACAAGCCCTGTAGCCAACATCTCGGTTATGGAGCCGGAGAATCAACCCTCCACCTCCGCGGAAACACCAACTCCCGCCTCTGAACCAGAGGTAGCCTCGCCACCACTGCCACCTCCGCGATATCCGCGAGCAAGCAAAACTGAAACCAACTCAAAAGGGATAACCACACCAGATGCTCGGGCCCGAGCTCCTGCCTGCCCACAGCTCAAGAAAAGTCCTGCTTCCAGGTACAAGTCCGACGAAGCGCAACAGCGTACATTTCCTGTCGCACATTCAAAAACGTCTGCCTCTGGTCCTGTGGCTTCCACCACGACCCGATCTGCCGTTAAACCTGGTCGCACTTAGGCGGTCTCAGTTTCCAGGCAAACAGCCCAGTCCGTCATATGCGATGACGCACAGTTCGTCCGCGACATTCTGTCCACCTTCAGGTCCATCCGAGACCGCATGGAAACTGCCGACCCAACTGACAGATTCATGCTCTTGGTGGAAGCTTGTAACGTCATAGGTCTTCTATAAACCGAGCCCTTAGACGAGATCTTTCACTCATAGCCTGGAATGCTAACTCCATCGGTTCCAAGCATTCCGACTTTCTAGAATTCCAGGCTCGGATCAAACCCGACGTACTTCTCCTCTCAGAAACCCACCTGACTCCGGCGAACCGGTTTCGATTACCAAATTACGTGGTCTATCGGGATGACCGAGTTGGCCGACAAGGAGGCGGCACGATCCTTGAAATCAATTCTTGAAATCTTTCTATTAGTGACTCAATCAGTTTCAAAGAACCCAAAATCAAAAGAAATTTATCATAAAGTTTACATGTTGATATTGCTAATCAATCAAGATTATTAAATGTAATATTTAAATCCAAAAGTTATTAAACATACAAGTTATAACATTTAATATTGTGTTTATTTATTACTGGCGCCCTGGGATAAACTATAAGAGTCGCTGCCCAAAGCAAGAGTTAAGTAATTAGTAAAATTATGCCTAACATATCAATTACAAGATAGGTGTAATAAGTAAAACTTCAATAACTATCAATATTAGTTTAGTGGTGATTCCATTTAATGCTTGATTAGAGTGTTATAAATTAACCCTTGCTTTGAACAGCTCAAGGTGTAGTAAGGTTCACAAAAAAAGAACTGAAGGTGGTAAGCCGTCGAATTCTCGAAGCGACGGAAGAACCCTGTTAGGCAGTTACGTATCGGCAGAACGTACTTGCGCTGGTCCAAAGAGGTCAAGTACCTCGGATTACACCTCGACCGTCGGCTCACCTGGCGTACCCACGCTCAGACAGTTCATAAGCGAGCATCCGCTCCTCCGAGCTTACTGTTTCCATTCCTGATCAGCTCAGCCATGACCAGGAATTTGGGCAGGATGATCGTCGGCGCGTATCTGCTGCCGGTCATTACCTACGCTTGCCCGGTCTGGGGTTACCTCGCCGCAATGCATAAAAAGAAGTTGCAGAGCGTCCTCGACAGGGGTCTTCGGCTAGCGGCCAATGTCCCCCGTCGCTTCTCATCACGCCTTCTAAGGAGAGGACTTGGCGTCCGCTCCTTAGACGAAACATTCAGGCGGCTTGCACGCAAATTTTATGCACGTGCTGCGAGGTTCCCAGACAATCCTCTAGTGGCTGGGCTGGGCAGGTACCGTATACGTCCAGGTGATTCGTGAAAACGCCCTCGGTGTATACTGCGCTAGTGTAGGCTAGCACAACAGCCGAGAATCGGCCTGCTATAGAGCACACGCCCTACTTGGGCAGGGCCACGAGGCAGGAGCTCCAGAAGGTAGCTCGGGACTCAGAAACCGAGCGGTTCGTCTCTGCGACGCACAACCGCACAGCCCAGAGCGTCACAATCCTTTATTTGTGTAGGGATTCAAATATAAGGGAATCCTGAAATAAGCGAAAATCGAACACTCACCTATCTGCTCACTAACATCCAGATGGACAAAATCTGTGAACAAATAACTACTCTTGCTGACGCTTAATTTGGGGTGTGATTAACAAACGTATGCTGGCTGCCCAAATTGGGTTTCACGCTAGAAGTATGTGCCTTATTGGTTGTCCTATACTTCTATTTAAGACTATTAAACTGTACTAATAATTCTACACTAATTAATTTATAATTTATTTTATTATCCTCTTTTCGTAGTTATCTTGCTAATTATACACATAGGTTTCCATAATTTTTACAGAGTTGCAAATGGCTAAGTTTTACATTCTTGTTAACAACATTAATTCACATTTAATTCTGTTTCTTTACTCAACTTTGTTGACAGTATTAATTATATTCGGTCTGTTGCTTGCATGATAAACTACTGTATACTAAAGTTATTTTTATGTAGGGAAACCCATATCTTTGTTTAGTTCTTGTTTTTTGTAAAATCGATCTTTCCTTGGGGCCAAAATCTTGGTTTCACTAGAACTAAAATTAATACTAATAATACTCAATATCATAAATTAATTTATGATAATAAAATAATAATAAAACAATTTATGATTTATAAATGCCTACAGTAGTGTAGTATAATATAAAATATGATAATATATAATTATTATAAATAAAGTTAACAGACAGTTTCTGTCGTTTCAATTATTACAGAAATGAAGAGTGTTATACCAGCTCTCGTGAGCGTTACTGCTATGTTTTCTCCTCTTCTCCTCAACGCAGAGGTTATGCGTTTGCAATTTCTACCCTTCTATAGACAGACTCATATTCATCACGTACGTGCTTCCTCCTTTTAGCTCACCCATGTACTCCCCTCTGGGCCTTCCCTCCCACTATGCCCCTCGATAAGAGTGTTGCACCAATTTGAATAACGTAGCAGATGACCGATCATACTGCTTCTCCTTTCTTTTCGACAATGTTCCAATCAACGTCCTTCTTTCACTGACTTTCTTAAAAACCTCGTTATAAGGTATTCTTTCTATGTACGATATTCTTAAGGCACTGATCTAGTACTACATCTCAAAAGCTGCAAGGTAGCTCATCTCAAAATTACTTCTGTTACTGCCTAGAACGTAGTCCTATATCAAATAATCCAAAAAATATTTTATACAATTTGCTGGATGTAACAAGAGCTCTTTTTTCTACCACTGAAATGGTTTAGAAAGATTTTTGTACCAAAATTTTTTATTTTTTATATTTATATTTATTTACATTTACATTTATACTTTTTATTTTTTAAATTCAACGTTCACAGTAAATATGGTATAAACAAAAGAGAATGTCCAGATTGCAATAAATTTTACGTAGGACACACGAATCAAAAGCAACTCGATAGATTCCTTCAGCACCGCAATGCTTTTTCAAAACCAAATATTTACAAATCTAATATTTCCACGCATTGTCTAAATAATTCAAAACATGAAATTCGTTTTAAAAATGCAGTATGGCTAAGAAATTAATATTTGGGAAAATTTTAATATTTACAAACATATTAACAATAATTTGCTAATTGAAGGACAAATCAAATAAAAAACAAGATGTTCTATTCAAATTGTTTAACTTATTAAAATAAATGTAGTATAAACATTAAGTATTTTCAATATAATCGCCAAAATAGCTGATTAAGTAGGCAAACATTACAACATCAGGAAGATTTAAATCGATTATTCGTTATTTTATATTCAAATGGAAACAAAACTGATTATTCGTTAATTCATGTGGAAACCTCTGATGATACAGATCTATTCTGTGAAACTTGCGTCGTTGCAGAAGTTAAGAACATTCTGCTTGCAGAAGTAACTATAATTTGATAAAACATATATGTTATACGTAAAAATAGAAATTTCTTTTCATTATAAATATAAATATAATATATTATATTAGTCTATATATTATCAAATTATAATTACTTATGGAAGTAGCTGATCTTTTTTTTATCGTTTTTAATTGACCTGACGCACGTTTGACTGATTGTATCAGTAAAACGTGAGTCAGGTCAATTAAAAAAATATCAGCTGCTTGCAGAAGTAATTATAATTTGATAATATATAATACTATACAATAATACTCCAAGAATCTCATCGATTTACAGTACTTATAAAGAAATATAATTGTATATAAAATTTTTTTGTTCTGTACAAAATTATAACGCAGAATTTATATAACATAAAATTTAAAAATACTGTATTTTATATAAAATGTTTCAATCTTCTGTTTCTACTATTCAGTGTAGTATACTGGGTATTTCGGTCTACAGTGTTATGAATTACTATTTCGCTGCTTTTTGTGCGTGTATTTTACATTAAATGATCTACAGTAGTGGCAGTCATCCTTTTAGTGTCATGAGCCACTATTTTCACTGTGATACCTGGGTATGCCACTTGGGAGAATTACGTCTTGAAAACACAATACATAATAGGTATAAAGCATAGGCGAATAGGCAAAGATTAAGTTTTGTTTAGGAATACGTTATTACTACTAAAAGTACATATAAACATGAACTACTGACTTTTTGGAGTAGCCTTACGTGCAATGTTGAAATCCAAAGACTTATATAGCCTACATTAGTGTTATGGACAATCCACTGCAATTCTTAATTGTTAGTAACAGTTTCTAACATCTAACTGAGGTTAATTGAAACACTTCAGTTGTACTAAACATTTCAATAAAATAAAAATATTTTCAGTTGTATAAATTTCAGAAGTACATGGAGAGCGTATAACGGTACTCCGATTTATTTTCAAATAACCGAAATTTTAAAAAAGTATTTTTTGTTTCATTAACTTATAATTTAAAAACAGGTTTAAATCTATTAATGGCACTTTAGTTTATATTTCACCACATTCTACTTCAAATAGGCCTATTATTTTGCAGTACGGAATTTTTCGCACTGCAGATGTACATTTAAAATTAAGTAAATAGAATGGTTCGAAATTATTATGAACCCAATAAAATATTTACAAGAACATACAATGTTGAGTGTTACCGTGTGCCGAGGATTGATATTGAAATACTATTAGTATACTAGTATTCTAGTTTGGCCACAAACTCTGTTTAAAATACTACTGCAATTTATAAAGACACATATCCTTAAAATATAATACCTATTACCTTACGAAAATCCATTTCAACCCTTTTCATTATTTCACAGACGCGTGTCCTGCGCAAAAATTGCAACCGAATGTATACGCAAACAAACAAAAAATATCTAGTTTTGTAGTGTTCGAGCCGTAAGCAAAGAGAAACAATGGAGCGGCTGCGGAAACGGTAAGCTGATCTCAAGATTTGGCAATTTACAGTGTACTGCAAGATCTTCTGATATAGATCCTACAGACTACATTCTCTGCGGCTATTTAAAAGACAGACTTTAGAGAAACCAATCACAAATAATTCAAGAGCTTAAATAAAATATACTAGATGATATAAAAGGTTTAGTCTACAATCCTGAAACACTTAAGGATTTTCAAATTACCGAAATTAAAAAAAAGAAAAGAAAAATTATTTTTTGTTTTATAAATTTATAATTTAAAAAATCAATTAAAATGTATGAAGGGAACGTTAGTATAGGGCTATATTTTACCATATTCTGATTCAAATATTATTTTGCAGTACAGGATTTTTGGCTTCTACTGAAGCTGTATTTTTTAATTTGTGTAAATGGAATGGTTCAAAATTTATTACGCATCCAATAAAATGATTAGAAGAACTAACAAGGCTCTGAGTTGCCGTGTGCCACAGATTAGCACACGTAGGTTTGAAGAATTTTCGTCGAAGATTTCAAGAAGTCATAAACCGCCATGGAGAACACCTGCAAGATGACATTTTTAAAAACTAACCTATGCGGAAAAAGCAACTATTCAGTGTTTTGTTGTATCATTTTTATTTCCGTGTAACTTTCCAGTAGGCCTATTCCTTTCTGACCCTTTCAAAATCGTAAGTTACTGTTACCTGACCCTTTATACAGCTGCTCGATTTTGGACTATATATGTAAAAATGGGAACTTGAACGCACATCCAGTTAGTTAAGAAAATACTGAACTATTGATCATATACAACATGGTTCCTTGAATACACCAGGCAATATAAATTTCGATGTTACAAAAGAAAATAATTATTTTGTAGTCTTACGTAAACAAATGTAACAAATGTAATTTAACAGTTTACGAAATGATAATAATTTACTTGTAATAATATAATATAATAGAATTATTTACTTATTAATATAATTTAATTACATTCTGTGAGCGTGCGTAAGCGCGGCATCTATGAATCGCATTCATATACGACGTGTTTTCATTAAAGATTACAATTATGTATACACTGCAATTATAGTACACTTCTGATATGGAAGCCAATATCGTGCATTGTTTACATGCCGATAGATTTGCGTAACAAAAGGGTATTTCGAAAGTTAATTAAATTTGAAATGGACAGAGCGTATATGCATACGGTGTAATCTAGGAAACATGCGACGCAATTAAAATGCAATTAATTACGGACATAGCCCGTATATGGTCAGGAATATAATTGTTGTGACGTCGTGCTACGCCTTATCGATGAATCTTATGATGTTTAATGTTGTCCTGTTGAATACTGTGCGTCGTCCCAATCGCATTCACTGCACATAGGTTTGTACCGTTTTTTTGCGAACATTCACTCTTTCTTCCACACGATCCCGCTTCCAGAATATATTTCTGACAGAATCAGCATGACGGTACATCTTTCCTTTGTACTCATGATCCGGTAGTCACCAGAGAAATCCCCAGCCTTCGTTAGTCAAGCTACTGTCGATAACACTCTATGCGTAAGGATAGAATATTTTTTTCTGATTTTCCAGTGTTGTCTGTAGACAAGTTCTTTGTCGGGACATTAAAATATCTCTAGTGTAATCATTCCTCAAAATTTTGTGAGAAATTTCTGTTACGACAATTGCACAATCGTCCTCTTAGACATTGAAACAAGTGAACAGCATAGGATACGTTGCAAAATTTAATTACAGTTCAATAAACAAAAACAGCAATAAACACTGATAACTCTTCAAGTGTGTGTTACGATTGTCTAAGAAATCCACTAATTGAACTAATATAACAAACAATGTATATCATCATTTAACATTGTCACAATAAGTAGGATAAATCATCAATTACAGAAGACTGGACATAACAATTGACGGCTGTCACTAAGCCGTTGTAAAATATACGTGATATGACGCTGAAAAACAGCAACTCATACCACGTCTTATCGCTTCGCTTCACAATATGCGACTGACTGATCCTGCAATGACGGTGTAATACTTGTTGTCGGCAGGAGTATAAATTACGTACTGAGAAAGTTTCACCATGCGTAGCACAGTCAGGGTAAATGAAAGCGCGCGCCAGTTCCAGAAGCCAGAAGCCCCGACAACGTCCTACACTTGACGACTAGACGTTTTAGGTAACATGCGTATAACATCGCAGGGTTAGTGCATGAGTTGCATAATTCGCGACGTGTAAATAATAAAAACCATAGCTTTATAATCTGACTTAGTGCCAAATTCTTTTTTTTATCATGCAGTCAGACCTATAAAATTTGTGAATTTCTTGAATCAATGTATCATGAGATAATGAAAAATGGAGGAGTAGATGTTACCACCAAAATGACAAAACTGATACAGAAAATTATAGCTGTTTTAAAAGTACTACAAGACTAGAAAAAAGCATAACGATTCCCCTCTTCAAGAAAGGATATAAGTAACTACCAAATTACTATTAAACAATAGCACTCATTAAAAATGACAGTAACACGTGTATAAAACAAATTTGCTCAAACAGTGCTGAGAAGGACAGCAATGGATTAGAAGGAAATCTGCATGGGTGCAGTAATTGTTACCCCACGATCGCACGGATCGTAGGTTTAAACAGTGGCATAAAACAATTGAATATAAGACAACACGTTACTCACTCAGATTTTTAATACTATTTTATATAAACAAAGACACACGTGTAGAACAGTTCAGTCAAGTTTACGATTATTCTCTCTCTCTCTCTCTCTCTCTCTCTCTCTCTCTCTCTCTCTCTCTCTCTCTCTCTCTCTCTCTCTCTCTCTCTCTCACACACACACACACACACACACGCGCGCCCCCCTAATATAACAAACAACAAATATCATCTAATGAACACTGTCGAAATATATAATAAAAGATACCGATTACTCATAATTATAACTTTACACTAAACCGCTATTAAAACAACACGAAAGCTGCAAATCACAGCTATTAACAATATGTCTTATCGCTTCAGTTCGTAGTACACCGAACTTCACAGCTGCAACTCCCGACGGCTTACAAAACACCGCTACATATGGGCCTACACCACCAAGCACGAAGGCTGCGAGAACCTTGGAGAAAAGACTACCCCTGGAAGTCGTAGAAAGCTCTAGATTATTCGAGACTGCTAGTTTAGCCGACCTTGTAAACATCACTGTTAGGCACGTTGCATATCTTACAGGCGCAAGGCTGTAATATACGGCGAGAAAAATATGTTGAAATTACCAGAGAATAACAGAAGAATTATCATCATCATCATCATCGTCATCATCATCATCATCATCTCCACTTCACGGATTAGGCTGCACTGCCTGTTCCGGAAACCATCTCGTCCTCGGACACCCCACCCTACGATACCCTGTGGGTTATAATTCAAGACAAGTTTGGGAAGGGGATCTTGCTCCATTCTTCCCGAATGATTACATCAGTTGGCCTTGTATTACGTAATTCTATCCTGTAATTTAAAAATTTGCAACTCCCACTTTATATGTGCATTACTTATTTTGTCTCGTAACGTGCACCCTTTGACCAACATAAGAAATTTCATTTCTGCTGATGTACCTTCCATCTGTCTCACTGTGAAAGTACCCATGTCTTACTCCCATACAGCACCACCAGTACACCCATAGTCTTATAAAAATCAAGCTTAGTGTCTTTCGTAGTTTTGTATTTTAAAATTATATGGATTGTCCCACATCTTCTTCTTCTTCACTTCAAGTTTTAGGCATTCTGCCTGTTACGGTTCCCTCCTTTTCCTTGGTCTACCTACATTTCTTCTTCCTCTGGCTTTGTATTTTCTAGCTTTTACTGGAATTCTGTATTGTTGCATTCTTTCTAAATGCTCTTGCCACTTGTTTCTATTAAATTTTATCTTTTCATTTAAGTTGAATACCTAAAGTTCTTGTCTAATCGTTTCATTTCTTATTCTGTCTATTCGACTACAGCCATTAACTCGTCTTAAGAATCTCATTTCCTGTGCCAGAATTCGATTTTTTGTGCCTTTGTCGTTACCCATATTTCGCTGCCAAATGTAAGTGCGGGGACAGCCATTGTTGTATAAAATTACCCCATTGTCCCACATATATATTTAAATATATTATGTTTATTCGCGACATCACAATCAACTCCGGGTCATATTTCGCACTCAAGATAATTAAAACTGGATACGTGCTCCAAGATGTTTCCATTTACATCTGTCTTTGTCCTTACTGGATACTTCCCTCTAAAAGCCATTACTTGTGTTTTATGTGGAGAGCGCACCAAACCATATTCCTCTGCAAAATTCCTCAAGATGAATACTCCCCTCTGCAAGTCTTTTCTCTCTGTTGTATAATAACATCGTCTGCATATAAAATAATACTAAGTGTACATTGAGGAGAAAACTTAATTCCACATTTAAAATGTTCCTTCCGTCTTTTAATGATATCGTCCAAATAAATATTAAAAAGTATCGGGGAGATACCACAACCTTGTCTAACTCCTTGATTTGTCTCAACCGGCACTGTCAATCGTTTTCCCATATCAATGACAACAGATGTGTTCTGATACAGACTTTTAATCACCTTGACAAGATGAAAAGGAAAACCTCTTCTGATTATAATCTTTCACAACTGAGCTGTCCCTGTGCAGCGGCCGTAACGCAGCCAAGGGGGAATTTTTTTGTGTTACTGGCAGAAACCAGAATAGCCTCGGAGATAGAACTAGAAGTCTTTAATTTATTATTATTTTCATGAAAATAGGTATTCTATGACGTACCTCCAGTATAGCGCAAATATTTATTTCTTAGAAAACTTATGGTAGTAAAGTACGTTCACATCAAATATAGTTGAACTACTTACATATCATTGAGTTGTACACAACCGAATATCTCAAGATGATTTACGACAGCTTGTAATTCAAAATAAATTTATTGAGAATGTTTGCAGTGTAGACAATTTTTGTGTTGTATACATTGTTTAGTTGCCGTATTTAACTTTTGAAGTTACTAAATTTTTTGGTGCTTGCTCAGCTTTCCGAGTCAGCAAATGTTTTCCGCGAAGAATAAAATTTTGAATCATTAGAATACGAAAATTCGAAGTCAGATCGGTCTCAAGCCTGGGGAATTGTGGTTTAAGTAAGGGGAGGGCAATAACGTCATATTATAGTATAAGAATATTATCATATAAGGGATTCTATCAACCAGTACAGGTGAAGATCAGTCAATGATCCACAAAAACGGCGGAAGTGCAGTATGCCTAACCCGGGGAGTAAAGAAGAAGAGGAAGAAGAAGAAGAACAACAACAACAATAACAAGTAGGAGTATAACGAGGAGAAGAAAAAATAGAAAGAAGGAAACGGAGGACGAGAGACAGAAAAAGAGGTAGAAAAAGCAGATGAAGAAGGTGGTAATACTGTAAGAGGATAGTGGTTTTGGGGGGTTCAAAATTACGTCCATTGGTATTTGAGACACTTTATGGTTAGTAAGTTGGTCTAAATATATTCATTTAAACCAACACACCAACGTTTAATATACCTTTTAAACGGGACACACAAGTAAAATGGAATAAAATAATTGTACAGGGAACAAAGCTTTGAAAATGATTTTAACCAACTTAACATACGTTTAAACAATAACTTATTGAATTTTCAGCGCACACACACACACAGACACACACACACACACACACACACACATGGGCACGCATATTGTAACGAATTGACTGGTGTGTCTCTGTAAAATGTGTACCAGTTTTATATTTGTGTAGTGTTAGTATTAGTGCGTTCGTCTCGCACTGGGGTCGTTACATCTATTTTGCGCTAACGATGTCCGTAGCGTTGCGGTAATTACCAGTACAACACAGCAGTAACCTTACCAGTTCTTATATAGGGGTGTGTTAATCCCGGGTGGGGCCAAATTGTTTATTAAAACAATTAAACTTATGAATTATTATCTTAATAGGGTTTTCTCAGCTATGACGGTCGGGGCGTTCAAATAATTCCCGCTCGTTCAGCCTTCTGGATCGAGTAGGTAGTTGTACGAATTGCAACTTGAGCGCTGATCGTCAAATCTAGCTTTCGTAAACCAACACAAGTAATACAATACACTCCCTATGAAATAATAACAACGGTTACTCCCTGTACTAGTTATTTTAATGTTTGATAAGTAAAATTTTCAGTTAGACAATTAAATTAATTTGGTTGATTAATAAATTTGCACCGACTTTTTACATGAAACAATATCTCTCGATGACGAATCGATTATGGAACGATACATTCACATCAGCATGGCAGCTGAACGTGTAGTTATTATAATTAATTTCGTTCCAAAATCGAGGGATTCTTTTGATTACAAGGCAAAGAATTCCTATGATTACAATAAAAGTATTTTACCTTACTCTAAGTGTACATAAATAATAAGGTGTGTGGTTACAATCTGTTCTGTAGTGACGTTAAATGTGTTTCGAAAGTTCGTATTTAAACAATAGGTTAGATTTTATGTTAACAAATTTTCAGTGTGTTTATTTTTCTTAATTAATCTTTGAAAGAGAATATTCGGATTATAGTGAGAGATCAAATTACTTTTAGTAATATTTAAAGTGATTTTGTTTTTGGAAATAAGGTAATTCAATGGTACTTAACACATCAGATGATTTGGTGTTTTCATTCATTGGGTCGGAAGAGGATTGGGCTGCAATAGTTTCTATTTTCATTAATCTTGGGACTTAAGTAGGTCAGGCGTCCTTTTCATATAGGATGTGGTCATATTTTTCTTTTATTTTTCTGTTTTATGGTCCTTGGCCTTTATTTGGCTGCTCCAATGGTTCGTCGGCTTCTTATTCAGTCATGGTTTTGAATTTCGTTCACTGTTTTACATTATTTAATTAAAAATTCGTCTTCCAAAATTCGGCTTCTGTCCTAGTAGAGTGACGCTTTACGAGTAACGATATTCAACGGTAATTTCTTCCACCAACGTTAGTTTCTATGGTTACCAATGAATTCTGATTGGCTTAGATTGATATAAATCCATTTTTATCAAAATTTGAATTCTTTTCAAAATCCTAGTATATCTTCTGATTGCTGTTATTCCTCTATCTTCCTTCCTAAGTATTAAATATTGTCACTATAGTATGTATTTCCTTTCATAGATTAATTTGATACCCCACAAGTTTGGGTTATTTTAGGTTTTATGGTTTTACAATTATTTTAATACTTGTTAATTACATTTCTTTTTGTATTCAAATGCTTATTATAATATTTTGTCTTAAAAATGATTTACAATTTATCCTTGGTGAACCATTCGCCTCGGATTTACTAATTTCTTAGTTAACTTGTTATAATTTGTAGTTGTTTGTTTTTGACAGTTAGACATTTTCATAGGCCTAAGTAGCCATTATGGTATCTGACTTATTTCATTCAAATTACATCTCATTTTAGCCTAATGGGCTTTATTTTGTTATTATAATGGGTTGTGTTATTTATTGTTGTGTTTTGGGTCTGTTTATGTGTTATTATTATGTCACTATTATTTTATACATCATTGTTTACTATCTGGTTTCCTCGTTTTCTAGGTCATACATTTCTTAACTTTTTTACTTATTTAATTTGCCAATAATAACAATGTGGCTATTATTTACTATTTTTTGATCTTATTAAATACAACATCTAGGCCTATGGTCTGTATAATTCTTCCAGCCATATCCTATTCATAAACTTGCTTAAATAATTATTTAACTATTATTTGCTAATATTTGTTTACAATTCATCTCATTTTATATCATTTTTTGTGTGATAAACAACATCACTTTTTATGAACATATTTTAATAACGATCCCTTATAACATGGGTGTTTATTGATTGGTTTTTAACTCCTTAACTTTTAAACAATCTTTACTTTCCCTCTATGTTAACACTTTCTGTTTTTTCTTTCAGGGTATTCTTCCTTTTAATTATAATTGCATTCACTTAAATTTAACAATAACATTCTTTCTTAACTAAATACTGTCTTCATCACTTTTCAGCGTTCATTATACCTTAATTAACTGTTTATAATTACTACTATTCTTGATTACTAATATTCTTCACTTTTAATCATTTAGTGTTTCATTTGGATTTATTAAGTGTTTATGCTTTTATCCTTCACTATTTTTCACTATGTTAACATTCTTTATTTTACACTATTCTCACTTAATCATCACCTTCACCTTTAAATTATTTATAGTTTATTATAATTTATTTTTGGTGTTCCTTCTTTATCACTATACTTTGGGGTTTTTGCACTTTCATTTTGCACTTCACAAATGTTTTTGTTTTTTAGTGTTTCTAAATGGGTAATCCCTCTAATTACTATCTCACTACCGTACTATCTCTTTCATTACAAATGTCATTAATAATATTAACAACTTTATGTCTTTATATTTTAACATTACATCTAACTCTAAATTGTGGGTTAGTTTGCTTTTTTATTTTTAACATTGTTTAATTGGGTTTCTTTCAATTGTCATTTACTTTTTTATCCCTTAATTGATAATAATATTTACTCTTTTTCATAGGTTAATTATTGGTCTTTTTTCCAATATTACATTTGAGTGTATCATTTCTCCTGCTCATATTCTTTATTACTTGTTTGTGTCTTATCATTTGTTTTCATTTTTATTTATTTCTCTTTATCTTGGGTTTGTTTCTTTTTCATTTCCCTCCTTCTTCATTTTCATTGTATTTGGTTAATACCTTGGTTTTACACCTTCTCCTTTGGGTTCACTTTAATATGTTGCATTGAGTCATTCAAATCCTTGAAATTGTTTCATTTTTGTTTGGTTTCGGTTTTTCCCTTCTTCATTTGGTTTTGTTAATCACTTTCTTGGTTTTATTCTCGTTTGCTTTTTGTGGTTCCCTTCTTCTTTTGTTTCCTTTTTGTTGGGTCAATGACTTGGGTTAGGTCATGTCGTCGTTTGTCGTGTCATTGTCTTTATATTTTATTTCTATTAAACATTTTATTTTATATGAAGTATTATTTTATATTCAGAATCATCTTTTCATCCCTGGTATTGGGGTGGCTTATTTGTGTTGTAACAATATATATATATATATATATTGTAGCGTGACAGATGTATGCATAATATTGAATGGCAATTGATCATTAGAATAATGAAGTTATAATATTTAAAGTTGGAAGAAAGCATTAAGTTTAATATAAATAGATTAATTCATAGCAACTGTGGAAAGAAATCATTATTATAAAGTAAATACAAGTTCAAGTAAAAGGAGTTACTAGTGATGAGTCATCCAAAACCAGTCTCATAACCAAAGGTTTTCAAGGTATAACCCAGGAAGGTAAAATAGTAAATAACAAAGCAGTACAGAATATGACCAAACCCACGACGAGGGAGAATAAATAGAAGAGAAACCCTAAAATAAGCCAAGATCAACCAATACAGGTGGTGTATTTCTGAAATCAAGAAGAAGATGGAGAAGATCCCAAGAAACCTGATGGCAACAAGAAGAAGATGGAGAAGATACCAGTCCCAGAAGGCAGGAGAAAAGAAGACTGAAGAAAGAAGAAGAGGGCAGCATCCTGAAGAAGATGTCATGCTCTTATAAAAGACACCCAAATCCCTATATCCCCAAAATAAATATCTAAAAATAAAAGTATAACGAAATAAAAACCACATGTATATAAATTTAAGAGAGAGGAGTGTATAAAGTAAAAGTTTCCTGTGAACTAAGATGAAACAATAATATAGTACCCATGGAACAAATCTCCATTGAAAAAACGCTAACCAATTTATTATGTTAATAAGACTATACGACCATTTAGCATTAACATAATATATAAGTGCAAAGTGAACCAGTGATAGTTTTGGGTATTATAAAAAATGAACCTTGTGTTTCATTCTTGGCAATCACAAACATTGGATGCAATGAAATATGCATTTTTCAATGACTTAAAATATGTACTGTGACAATATGTTGTTCATAAGACATGAATCTGTTTAAAATAACATTTTGTTTTACATGAAAAAAGGAAAACAGAGTTCATAATACCTTTTGAACAATTAATACTATTTATTTGTTAATGACAGGGTACAATTCCCCAAAGACAATGTAAAAGACAGTATAAAAACTGTAGAATCCTACTTATAATAATAGTTAGAAATAAGAATATAAATATAAGGTTTTTTATGTATATAGTACAAGAATGTTTAAAAATGTATTAGATATAAGGCCATTTGTTTGGGTCTGAAACAACTAACATCAGAACTATAAAAATAGTTACCACTTGTAAATAGTAGAGAGTAATTAAGATGTTAGTTAGTACAAAACCTTTGTTGTAAACCATATTTACATGTTGGAAATGGGAATTTTGTTGCAAAATGTCTGATTTGAAGACAACCATTTATTTAAAAAAAATGTTCTTTATTCTGTTTAACTATTATTTGTATTGTAACCAATACTAATTGTTTTTGTGTAATTTGAAAGCATGTTTAATTTATAATACTATTTGTAAAAGTCAGAGAGGGTATCACACATCATATATTGTTTGTAAATTATTTTGTAAGAAAAATTGTTAAAAAAATCATAGGCCAAAAGAATGGAAACCAAACTTCATCAAAACAGAGAAATTGCTCAATTAAATGCAAATAAACAAAAGGGGTTTAGACAAAATAAACTTGAGATCATGCCATATAATTGCACATACCATTTAGAGAGATTTTAATAAATTATATTCAGAATTATAAATAAAAATAAAATGACTAAACTCAGAAATTTAGACATGGGAGTCATATATTCCTGAATAATGTTTCAGGATACAACTAATTCAATTAACTACCAGAAAATAAGGGAATATGAACCTTTTAATGCAATATAGGATTATTAATATTAAATATAACTGATAAAATGGCTGAATTTACATTATAACAGGAAGCAAATTTTGGAGATGTTTGACTATTCAGAGTATACCCAAACTGAAAATAAAATTACTATTTTTTGGACAGAAAACACTATAAAATGGCATTATTTAATCTGAAAATAACCAGAATGAACTGAAAGATTAATTTAAATCAAATCTAGTAAATAAAATTGACAAATAACCAAAGTTTAGGCATTCATATAGTGAAATAGTAAAATGTACACAGGATGTGAAAATATTTTTGAACAATGTTAAGGATAATATTATATGGGCTAAGAGTTTAATTGAAACTGAAGGAAACAGTTAGTTAATTATTGGTAGTTGAACGGTTAACATGACATACATTTAATAACGTGGATAACCTAACCTATAATCGTCATACAAGCGAGTGTATAGTGAGTTATTGTGAAATCGCGAGTGACTTGTAAAATACTTCTGAAACTATCATATTATAACAGAAACGATCAAGTAACACTCCATAACACAGAACAATATAAATCTACTCCGAAAAACACCATAAAACACTAGAAAACTGTATAATACATTAAACCAAATTAGTGACGGAATCGGAGAAAGTGTTTGAACTAATAATTATACAGATACACTAAATACAACCCAGAATCACTACACCAGTCACTACACAACATATAACAAGAGATTTGCGGACACGAGAACAGAAATATTGCGTCAAAATACATTATTTGGAATGCAGCAGCAACGAGCAACATTTTCATCGACTTGACGGCGGCCATTTGCTTTGACAATTCCAGTGCCTCTTCTTGGTTCAGCACAGCTGTTTGGTGAAAACAATTATTATATTTACAATTTATTATTCAATGTCTGTGTTTATTAATAACTATTAATTTGATTGTAACGTTATACTTTTTAAATATTAGCCCGATTTCTCTGACTTTGGTAATAACTGGCTGTTTAAAGAACCCTATATAATTTTTATAACATATACTTGTAACTTTTTTCGATACCCTGAGAATCGATACTAATCGATAAGAGTCAATATTGCTGTTACTTAATAAAACATTAATACTTTTCAATACTTAATAGTTCTTTATATCTTCAATAATACTAATTACCAATAATATAATTCTAATTGATAATCTACAAGGACTTTACCACCCGTAAGTGAAGATAACCTAAAAAATAGAAAGGTAAACAAATATCGATTGGTTTACAGACAGTCTTATGAGTGGTGATAGATTATTTAAATTATACTAAAACTTTAATAAAAATTTTCAGAAGAGCATTACACTGTTTAAAACTTCACAGCCCTATATTAATTAATTGATCCTAATTAATTAATTAATAAAATTAAAATTTTTTTTTATTATTATTTTTTATAAACATAATTTTTTTTTAATTTTCTTCAAAACAATAATTTTTGTTTTGAAACTTTCGGTGAAGCTGAGCATATATATTTCTTCATCAACTTTACGCTACTCGACCGGTCTTGCTACCATTGGGACTCGACCAGCTGGGAAACTTAAGGAAGTGTTTCAGGCCAGTAAGACGTCGAGAGCCACACCAATCACACCAATTACACACACATTTTATTTGTAATTATTACAATATATATATATATTCGTTTATTCGTTACATTATATATTCTAAAAGACAGTAAGTCACTTTAGAAACTTTAAATAGTTAAGATAAGGTTTTTTACCCTTGTTTGTAGCACCCATGTGTTAGTGGTCGTAAAACGTACCCGCAGCTCCTTCTCCCTTCATGTTTGAACCCTTTTTGGTAAGTCTTCATCTAATTCGTTTGTAACTCATGTTTATTGACTCCTTTCTCACACGTTTTTTTTGCTTTTGCTCCACTTGTCTATTGGTTGCTGATTAGACAATAAGAAGGACGAGTGAGAACTTTAGGATTTGTTAAGTCTACAACAATTTTATTTTTCTATATCGATCGTACCGTACTTTAGAAACGAAAGCTAACGTTTAGTACAGTGAAGAAAGGAAAGGGAGGGGACGAGAGTTAGGGGATGGAGAGAGAGAAAGAGAGAGAGAGGGGGTAGAGAGAGTTGGGCGGCGCGCTCGCGCCTGTGATGTACTAGTTCTGTACGGAGAATCTTAATTGGGATAATACGGTACGCCGGCGTGTCTGCGTTTACGCGCGGCATCGTTATATCTTCTTATTTAAACATTTGAAATAAAAGAGAACAGTGACAGATGATGGCACACGCGTGCACCTACCACATTACATACGCGCCATAAATCTCCCTCGTTCAGTAACATCATTTTGACGTATATTGGCTCCGACACACTTCGTTCATCTCCATTTCTCATTACTGCCGTAGTAATGGTAACAACCAAAGTAACGACAACAGTAACGGTAATTGTAATTTATTGGCTAAGTCGTGCAGCCTATTTAAATAAATAATGCTATCATAAGTTTCATAAATCCCTTATTATACACGTGGAATTACAGTATTACAGTTCTGCGAAGAATGAAACTAGCACGGTTACAGTTGTACAATTAAGTAATGGGAGTTTTAGTTAACTACTCTTTTCTAAAAAGCTGGATTACGAACGGAGGAAATGAAAGATTCAAGGAGAATCAAAAATTGCACAATGAAAGGAAGATTCACCAATATATACATGAGAAAAGATGATGCACAACGGACTGGCTAAAATACAGTAAAGAAGAATGGAAATGATGGATGAAGTAAAAAAATTAAACCACAGTCAAATAAATAATACAATACTCGATCAAGTTGATAGTCAATACACGGTCAACAGTGAAAGTAAGATTCACCAATCATACATGAGGGAAGATGATGTACAACGGACTGGCTAAAATCTAGTAAAGAAGAATGGAAGTGATGAATTAAGAAGAAAAATTAAACCACAGTCAAAGGAATAATACAATACTCGATCAAATTCGTTGTCAATACACAGTTAGCAAAATGAACTGTACAATCTGAAAGATAATGGGATGAAATCTTTCTTTACTCCGTATGCGTTAAGGGCGAAGTCGAAATACAGTTTCCTTATTCATCCGCAACATGAAAAACGCATTTCACTTGCCACGTAATAAAGCCTTCTACACCCACAGCTAACCGGGAACTGTGTAGCCAAATAGATTGCCTAATGTAATTTTTTTTAATATTGCCATTTGGGTAGACGCAATGTGAATTACAAATCCCTCAACTGCAACAGATTTTTTGAGCTCACTCGAATTGAGAAACATTTACTTACCATTGGCGGGGAGGCAGACAAAACTAGTCTCTAAAGGGCCGAAATTTCCAGAAAATAATACACATGGCCTATTATTTACTTGTCAACATACCAGTACACTTATTTATTTATGTATATAAACACCTGTTAAACAGATAATTAAATGAACATTTCAAAAACAGTAAGGCGACTACATTTGTTGCTAGTATACATAAAATTTTTTAGAAATAATCTCAAAAATATTCAGCAACTGGGTTTGGCTACAACTTATAAGTCCGAGAAGTCGGAGAAAGGGAAATGGCTTTACTATTGCTTTTAAATCCTGAAGATGTTGCCGCAGTATTTTCTGACCGTCTGAGCATCCAACCCCCTGTCGCGTGACTGACCAAGTTTCCAGACTATCTCAAGGAGGACTATATGCTTTTCTCCCACCTTCCAACTGTGCGGACGGATAGGCGGCTCTGTGGAAAACCATGGGAACGTTTGCGAAAGCTTTCATTCGAGGTTTAACGCATTATGTGATTCTTCAGATACCAGCATTTTTGAGTTTGTTAAAACTTGAAATTCAAATGATACTTATATTCGTCTCAACAGTGTCTCAAATGAAGTTACATATCAAACAGATAAAAAAACAAAACAAAAACATCAAGAGTTATGCTAAACAACTGCAACTGAAAGATGGTGATATATTAACCGATAAAATTTTGGAACTGTAGAAGTTTGTAGTTAGACCTGTAGTTTAATGGGTTTGTGCAAAACTGCTGTCTTACTTGCTACGTCTTAACATAATTTGCGATTAAGAACGTAAGTCTTGTGATGTAATTCCATATGCATTTTGTTCAATTTATTATAAATTTTATTTGTTGTCTTATATTTTGCTTAGTTGTAACAAAATATTATTATTAACAAATCTTCTGTAATTTGGCTTTTCTATTGGAAACAAATTATTAAATAATAACCTCTATTACTCTAAGACACATCGAGTGTCTTTCTCTGAAACATATCATTTACAACAGGACTTTGTTGTTGAGGGTAATAAAAATATTAGAAGGTCTGATTAAATTATTGGTCCGCATGTTTCTCAGACTGAGTGTTGACTGAGAGGGTAGTGATGGACAAGTTTTATCAATTCAAGTGTAACATGTACCGGAAGCAGATAGAAGTTTCTCATTTCGTGTGAGCCGGATTTTAGCCTTAATGTCGGAAAGGTAGACTGATAATCACGACGCTGACGATTTTTATACTAACTCATTTGCTAACTGTTAATCCTTTGGAAGACTATGAAATTTTAAAAGTAGTAAATAACACAGTTGAAAGAAAGCTTAGGGAGGAGTTAGAAATATTGAAAGAAAGAGAGAAAGGGTTAGAAAATTTAATTAATACTAAAACTAAATTTGATAACGAAGAAATATTTTACAATATAATTAAGAAGTAAGAGGTAGAGCAAGGATAGATAACATTAAGAATTAAATTGTATATAGGGATGTTTTTTAAATAAGGACGAATGACCGCGCCCAAAAGTGTGAATGGGGAAGGCTTTACAACATTAGGTTTTGAAAAGAATGTACACGCGCGCGTGCGCACACACACACAACACACATATACAAGGAATGTGCTAGAAAAATATGTAACTGTACCGACGGGGGTGACAGGGCTCGGAGGTTGGGAAGGGACATTTGACTTATAGCTTGTTTGCGGTGATGTGTGCACAGGGGGGGGGTATGTGAAGAGTTTGTTTTATTTCTGTTGTTATTTCCGATCTGACGATGAGCTGAGAAGCTTGAAAGCGCTAATCGGAATAATTTTTCTATAGTGGTGTGCGACAGTGTTAATTGTGTTTGATATTATCATAACTTGAATTATTTTAGTAAAGCAACGATGAGTAATAATAATACACTAATAGTAACAACAATACTTAATATTTATGTAGTACTAGATAGAACTGTCGTCAAGTCATTATCATTATAAAAAGACTTTTTTTTTCCATTCAGAGATGGCGTTATGTATAACATCTGCCACATTTTTGTCTGGTTGTCGACTTTAAAGTGTAGAAAAATCCATTTTAATCTTCATACCTAGGTTAAGATACAATCTAAGAGGAAAATGCACGCACAATGTAATACACATTAACAAGTAGAAATAGTGACAAAAGCTTGGGCTGCGAATCCATCCTTGTTATGGACCATCCTTTGGATTCAGTACTTTACAAACTGTCTTGAGACAAAAGTTATTTGGAAAATCGAAACCTTAGAAACACGACAAACGTGTTTAGCAATATTAAAGCCATTAAAACTCTTAATAACTCTTAAAACTCTTTGCTGTTATACTATATTTGTAATGTATCAAGATCGTGTCTTTAATATCTTACAAATATTTAGCGACACCCTAAAAAAAGGAATTATTGAGTATATGTACTTTATAGCGATTCTAATCTATTAAATGTCTTTGGTCTTATTATATAAGATTACTCGTGTTTGCAAAAATGTGAGAAGACATCAATTCTATTATTTTAGTAGAATTAATGTTTTTTTAGGAAAATTTTTACCTCTTACGTTTACCGCTATAAGGTCTACCACATATACCACATTTACCTCTTATAAGGTCAGCTATGATTAAGACCCCGGGAAACACTAAATAATTAGATGCGAGTATTCATACTTGATAAGAGATGAAATATCTGCCAATCACATGACTGGTCTGGTTACGAATATGGTATATGGTAACTTTATACGGTAAATTGCGAAAGAGATTTGAGAAGTTTAGATGGAGTGGTTATGGAATTTATGAAACAGAAATATTGATGACAAAGAAAAGAAAACGCCTTTGGAGGCGGGTGGAACGAATAAGGTCGGAGGATAAAGTAAGGATTGAAGAGGTACTGCAAATAATCAATAATAGTAGAGCATTTCTACGGATTATAATCCTTTATAAATGAAATCGGATTGGCCACATTCTATGAGCAAGTGACTAACGGTTTTGAGGAAATAGTTGAAAGAGATATGAAGAGAGCGGGGAGGAAATTGAAGTCCCTGGATTACGTAGAATGTCGGATATTATGTAAAAGCTCAATCGTGTACGTAGACCGTGTATGGGACTTCAAGACACCAACATGATGATGAACAAGACAAACGGAACGATACATACAGCACGTTACTGTTCCGACCGTGTAGGAATAAATCATGCAGAGAAATTTTGGAAAATAGGACTATTACTATCAAGCTGACTGCCTTTCAAAAGACCACAGGTTTTTCAATATGTAAATTTAACATTTTGCAATTACTACACTTGCTGTCCATTTTCAGCCTAACTAAATTTCTCGTATTTCGTTAGTATCCTTTGTTCGTTTCTTATCAAGATCGACGTGGTCGTTGTTAACGATTCCAAAAATGTTATAATTATGTTCGTTACATATTTAGTGTTGAGACAAGTACAGTCTTACATCAACTTGATACCACTTTATCCAAGTTTTAAGAATGTTATTCTGAAAACACCTTTCGTCTTAAGATACAATTTGTCATTTTAATTTTATAATTTGACTAAAATATGCGGCAAACATAAAACAAGATCTTACATTCTTCTTAACAAATCATTCATTTCTCAGGCACAGACGACTGGTCCTTTAATGTCGACCAAACAAGTTACATGTTTTACATAACCAAGCGTTTCTTAAGAACCGGGTTGTTGTAAACAGAATTCTGAGATTCACTTGAATGCCGGTACGATCTGCCGTAGGTCATACGCTCACCTGTTGCCCCTCCGACAAAAAAGTTGCCATCCCGACGAACATATGTGCACGCAACCCATTAAAAGGCAACTAAAAGTAACGAACAGAAAATAAAATCGATTATCGTTGTCGTAAGTAAAAACTGGTACTTATTCCGGCTAATTACGGCAATTCATTTGTGCTCTCGTTATGTGCTACACGCCCATGTCGGATATGAAATCTTACCCGTCTTTTTCACTTTCGGCCCCTTTGATATCAACAATGAGAGAATAAATGCAATTACAGCTAATTTATGTTTACTGCTGGTATTTGAACCTTACTTAAAACTCGAGATGAGTCTTTCTTTTTTTGTGTAAAAATGTCGTCGTTGTCGGAACTATGACATATTTTGACAACTTTTTTCCCGGCTAGCTTTTTTGATGTAAAGAGAAATTTTTCTTATAAGGACGAACGTGATTCGTCTCGTGATGAATGATTTTCGTACGATATTATTTTAAAAATGCGGACGACGCTCGCGACTATGCATTGCGTTGCTTTGAATTACAGAACGACCGCATACGATGAAAAGTACCGCGAAAAAATTCCCTCACTCCGTCAGCCTGTTGTACATCTTTCCAACCTTTCTTCATTACTCGTCCTCTTTTATCCGGACGTTGCATACGTTACTTTTTACGCAGTTATCTATGAAAATCTAGCTCTAAACGTAGGCACATTCAACTTCACGTATGCAGAACGGCATTTGTAAGTTTTTTACTTACATACATTTTTTAAATGTACATTAAGCATCTCGTCTGTTATTTTAACACGTTTTATTTCAACCGATTAACAATATTTTTTCTAAAAAAAACTGTGAGAGAGAAAGTACACTTTTAAACAGTATAAAGTTTGAATTATTTGGATTGTAATTTCTTGTATAAGAAGTATCGAAAGAAATTAGTGTACGGAAAGCAAACTTGAAATAAGATAATGCAAATTTACTTGAATCAGAAATGATATTACTATATCTCTTATAGGAATAGAGTAATGACCAGTAGAATAGTAGAGTAATAGATCAAACACATGTAGGCTATAGATAATTAATTGTTCAGTAGAGTAATAGATAGAAATTTGAGTATTGTAGAGTAATCAATAGAGTAATGATCAGTAAATTTGAACTTGAGATCATCTTCGAAAAGAGAACTATTAATTATTAATAATTATTTGTAAAGAATAAAGAAACCAACTTGTTAAAATTACATAATTTTCTATTTTCTCATTTCGTTCGGATTTGAGGTCTACGAAACTCAAATATTTATTTCCATTGCAAATTAGGTATTTAAAATTTCTTAAGCTAAGTGTTTACCTATGACGAAAAGCTTGGACGTTTAATACATAAGACAGTTATCCATCTTACTGAAGAAATCCTACAGTATTTACCACACGCCATATGAAGGTCACATGGACAAGTTAAGAGACTTATAAGAAGCAAAGAAAGTTCTTGAACAAGTTGGTATGGCAAAATCGCACAGAATACCAGAAGTACAATACAAATAAAATTTCATCAGAAAGAAAAAACGAGAATCCTTGAGAGGAGCAATTAATAATGTACTCTATTATAGTATTCCAAAGAATTACGACTCTTACGATGAAGGAAACAGTTTTACACAGAGAACACCACACAAAGCTTGGGCTGTCTTAAAGCTATTTTTGCCCGCCCGTTTCAATGTACGTTCTAAAAATTGTATTAGATCCTTGAAGGTTGAAACCTCAGTAATACGACTTCGGTCTACGACAACAGGAACTGAAAGCATTCGTAGATAGTATGATTCGTCCTCCCCTTTAGTTCCCAAGAACTCTACAAGGTTGCTGGAACACGGCGCGGTGCAGGACCTCACGCAAATTAACTCAACAGACGTCACTCAAACAGTTTATTCCTGTATCTTATTAAAATGGAAAAATTATGTTAATTTTAATAACTTATTAACATGAACGCCCTCCGTGATGGCGAATTCGTTACCGGTCTTTCGTGATTTTTGCTTTTCAAGATGTGCGCCTCTAAAGCAAATTAGTCGTGAAACTAAATTAAAAATACCGTTTCTGGCCGGATGAGCCGCTCTGTATGTCACGTGAAGGCTGCCGAGTACGTCAAAAGTTCGTCACGATGGCGCATGGGTCAGACCACACAGGTGCGTGTGTGCGCGCACGCGTGTGTATCTGTGAGTGTGTTTGAAGAAAAAACAATAAAGACATATAGGGAAGAGGTAGACACAATCATCGTAATGTTTGTAGAAATTCTCATCGAAATTTTAATTCTTCAAAACTCTTTATTGGTAGTTAAACTGCAAAACGTTTTAGTGGTTTTCATATAAAATAGTTCTCTTCCCATAGAAATGGATCACATAGTTCTCTTTTTAACTAGAAATGGATATCATTTAACGTCTTAGCAAACTGTCAATCTGGCTACGGTTTTTACATAACCGCCTACCGTTTCGTATTGATATCGTAATGATATTGATATACCGAATAGGCCTACTCCATAAGCCAGTTTATCGGTAGAAACAGAGCACACAAACATTTATGCAATTTATTGCCGTCTGTGTAGGCTATACAAAGTAAAATTAATTAGTACCGCAATTTCTTTTCTTTTTATTAGTTTCAACATTACTCACCTAAAGAATCCAATATTAGTTGTCATTGTTCTATATGAATGTTTGTCTGAATCAAGGACTAATAAAGTTTACTTTTCTAATGTTAAAGACGAAAAAAGTTAGCAGGGTTTTTCTATCGTGGAAAACTATCCTGAGACTGTTGTACCTACTACACAAACAATCTACAAGTGAGATAAATTTGAGGTTACGGACAATGTTCACGATCTGCAAAAAGTGAATACTTCAATTGTTTAATAACAGACAGTACTTTGACAACACCTAATAGAAATCCCTCGAAATTTCACCAGAATCGCGTCCGCAGAATTGTGTATTCTCACTACAAACAGCTGTCGTATTAAAAAAAAAGGGAAACTACATCGCTGATATCGTTTGTAAACGTTAGAGATGATGAATTTCATTGACTGGTGGTTACATTTTACTTCAATGTTCCGTAAGGAAATGGAAGTATGGTGATCGCGAAGAAAATCGTGTTCGAGATAAGGGCTCATTCTGATCGTACAACCCCCAAAATATGAAGAAAAGTCATTTTCCGAAAAGTGTATGTGTGTAGAATTTTCTTTATGGCGAACGATAACTGCCGCAAATTCAAACGGAATCAAATAATTTTTTGCATATGTGCCCGAGTTGTAAAGAACTCAAGGCCTGTTGATTTTGGTGAAGATTGGTTAAGGCGAACGACTAGTTTACTTGTAAAGTTTTATGTTTTAACAAGAGTAAAGTACTTAATTTTGATAAATAAAGTATCCTTAAAAGAAGGTCATAATAATCCATTGTAGAAAGGTAGATGACATATCTATAAATTCAAAGGGCAGTTGAAGGGAGGGTTGAATTATCTATAAATGGAAATGATAGTTGAAGGGAGAGGGGATAATTTTTACTTCCATGTTCCATAAGGTGATGGCGAAAAAATCGTATTCGAGATAAGGGCTGATTCTGATTGTACTACCCTCAGAACAAGAAGGACAGTAATTTTTCGAAAAGTGTGTGCGTGTGTGTGTGTGTGTCTGTGTGTAGAATTTTCTCTATGGCAAACGATAATAACAGCCGTAAATTTAAACCGAATCAAATAATTTTTTTGCATACATCCCTGAATTGTAGAGGACTCAAGACCTATTGATTTTGGTGAAGATCGGTTAAGGGGAAGGGATAGTTTATCTGCAACGTTTTATGCTTTAACAAGGGTAATTTTTACTTCCATGTTCCTTTAATCCTCATTTATTAACGTAACAATTTGAAACGTTACGTAAAGCCATTTTTCTTGCGCAGGCCCCTATGTACTGTATAAACCGTAACATCATTTGACAGCTCCACCACAATAAACATTCACCACCATCGAGATGGTCTTTCACCATAAGATTCGATTTATTTGGTTTTATATTCGTATTTCTATTATCATTAATAATAACACTTTTTACAAGAATATATTTTTATTATTTTGCAAATTACGGTGTTTCAATAGCATTCAGCTATCATCATCAGATATAAATTAATTTTTTTTATACGTTTATTTATGCAGCCTGTTAATACATAACAAGAAGCATAATTGTTCACAGAATACATGGCATGAATGAACTAATCCATTGACTAGTTCTCTGTATGAGTATTTAAAAGTAACATATTATCTACAATAATTTTATAGTTTCTAGGTAAGTTCAGAGGAAATGTTAACTTTAAACGTCTTGTCAGAAGGCGGGTGCCCAGTAGACTTATGGCTAAAGGATCTGTGTGCTCTTCAAGCCGTTTCACATATCTTTCGCTGCACATCGCAATGGTTTCACTGACTGACGCCAGGTCTAGGTCGCTATAGATGTCTTTGTTGCTGATGAACCACGATGCGTTGGTTATGGCACGCAGCACCTTGGTCTGAAACCTTTCCATTATGGTGACATTGGATTTAGATGCAGTTCCCCGAAGCTGTAATCAGACATAAATTAATTAATAAAAATTTTTAAATCAATTGTTCAAAATAGCTCTTTATATGAAGACTAAATTTAATATTTTATATGTGTATATAAATATGTTATATAATTAATTGTAAAGTATAATATATAAATATTTATCATTTTAGTAAATATGTAATAATATGTAGATACGTATTGTAAAAATTAAATATGTAGATAGAGTAGCAATGGGATCTCCTACTTCCGCAATAACATCAGAAATATTTTTACAGCTTTTAGATATAAAAATACATGATATTATTAAAAGTTTAGACCCTCTACGTCATTATTACAGATATATAGTGGACACATATAATTAAATTAAATTTAATTAATTAAATTTAATCTTCATATAAACAGCTGTTTTGAACAAGTTGTAAAAAGTTGTATTATTAATAATACTAAAAATATATAACAAAAAATATGAGCATTTATGAATATTCACATTTATAGTATTAAAATAGAATGACATAACTTTATGGCTAAAATAGAAGCTAAGAATCTTATTACGTACCTTCCTTATCGTCATCAACATCTCCCCTACAAATTTAAGTATTAGCTTCCTACTTCATGTTTCTTACCAACTTATCTTTCGTAATATTTTGTTTCGTTTTCCTTTTGCTTTGAATCTGAGATCATGTTTTGGCAGTTTTCGTTATTTTCCTTTCTACGCGCTTCTGCAATTTTGACTTTGATTATTTCACTTTATGTTGATCTTAGACACACACACGCGCGAGCGCACATATATGTATATATTATATGCTTGCGTGAAGGCTTTCACGATGAATATCTGTTGTAGTAGGTTTTTGGGTACAACCGTTTTTGAAGTCTTCTGAGTGCCAGCGAGCCCGCAACAGCGAGTGCGTCCGTGAACCCGCAACATTTTCAAGGCGTACTGTACTCGATTTGGCTACGGAGCGCGTTATATATCTGGCTTCCGTTACGGTTTTTGCCGACACTCTGAAAAGTTCAAACCTTCTTGAACCCAAAAAGAAAACTACAACATACCCTAGCGTGTGCATGTGATCAAATTACAAGCAATGGATATATAAGTAAGGAAAATTAAAACAAGTTTTTCAAGATGATGGTGTGGCAAAAATTATGCGGCCTACTCAAATACAAAAACCATCGGAAAAACGATAGGCCTGGAGAAGCGTAGTTTAAAACATGGAACATTAAATTATTTCGTAGAGTTGCGACTCTTATGATGAAGGAAAAGTGCTTTGAGTTGTATTAAAAAGCCATTTCTTTGAGTGTTTTATCCGTTCGTCTCAATGACGAACTAAAAAGCATACTATACCAGATTGTCTCGAATATCGGTGAGTGAGTGAGTGAGTGTGTGTGTGTGTGTGTGTGTGTGTGTGTGTGTGTGTGTGTGTGTGTGTGTGTGTGTGTGTGTGTGTGTGTAGGTGTGAATACATAAAAATAGTGTGACGATAACATTAATGTAACTAATAATAGTAAGATGATATTTTAAATTATTTTTATTATAAACCATTAGATAATAAAATAATAATTATTATTTTACTCTTTGCTTTTTAGTGAATAAATATATAGTTAAACGACACTGCTGGAGGCGAAATGAAACAGAATTGCATGAGAATGACCGTGCAGAAAAACTAGAACTCGCCGAGGTTCTTCACTCGCTAACATATTCACAAAGTATTTTTCTTTCTTTCCTAAGTTGTACGTAGCTGTGACAAAACGCAACCAGTACTGAATACCCACTGTTGCTCTTCGTCGATTTTCCATTTTTTGCTGTCAGCTATTCCAGCTTTTCAGCCGACCTGACGTGTGCGTGTGTATGCGTTCGCGCAACAACACGGTGTATTTATGTGAGATTGCACGACAGACTGGGAGCTGCCAACCGCGTTGGAAAGCGATTACACGGCTGGTAACGCTTATGCAGCAGATACCGTGAAATGGTGTAGCGTGGCCTGCTTGATCTTAACAACGCGGGGCAGCCAGCTTCCCGCGGCTTCGATGTGGAACCTTCGGCAGTACATCACCTTACACAACCGATCCTGTCCTTCTTTCACTCCCTCACTCACTCTCTCTCTCTCTCTCTCTCTCTCTCTCTCTCTCTCTCTCTCTCTGTATATATATATATATATAATATGTATAACCAGCAAAGAGTGTGTGTTCATTGCGTTGTAGCTGTTAATTACAGATTATACACACGTTGCAACAATAGAGGTCGAACCGAACACTAATACCCGAGGGCCCCGCCGCTGTAGCATTTTCACTCTCGACACCGGATCGTCCTGACAACGCGCTACTTAATTTATTCAGAAATCCTGCACCATTGCCGACGTAATTTCTTCGTTTCACGCCAGTAACATGAACACACACATTTTTAACACTTTTGGCTGAATTGAGTTTGTTTCCCGCGTACGTTTTAGTGTCTAGTAGTGAACGGAGAACCACCGACGGATCGAATTTATACTGTTACCCGAATAGTTTGGACAGAACCGTATGATTATATATTATAAGTTCTCTCATAGATTTGTCTTTCATAGATTTGGTTTTCTGTTGGTCTCTGGTGCTTTAAATTGGTATTATTGTGTGTGATTGTGGTGTATATATTAGTATTTTCTATGTTGAGTGCTTTGAAAATTGTGTCATGTTTTGTATTGATTTGTATTTGTTCAGGTATTAGTTTGTTTTGTGTTTGTATATTTGTAAATATACTTCACATGCTCAAAATCAGGAAGGCTGAAGATGGGAACACAAGGCTTCCCGAAACATGTTCCAAATAGGGAGAAAACATCTTGAGGTAAAGTAATTATAAAATATATATTATATACATCAAGAAACGGACTGTAGCAGAGTGTTTGAATATATATATATATATATATATATATATATATATATATCTTATAACAATTTTAAATTGTGTACAAATTTAATGTAATTTAAATTGTGTACCCCCACGCTTTTGGGAGACAATTTATAACATTTTTAAATTGTGTAACCCCACGTTGGGAGCAAAACAAAAATAAATTAATTTGTGTTGTGACAAAATGTATATAATTTGGTAAGTGTAAAGTGGTAAAGTGTAAAGTGTACCAATTACTGGGGTTTGGGTGTAATAGTAATAAGAGTAGTCATTGATTGAATTGTAACAAGTTTTCATCAATTTATGCAAAAACAACACAACCGTTGTTTTAAAAATCTCATTTCTTCGCTATAAACCTTCATTATTGTTTGCTTAACGTTCAATCGTTGCAGTACATTTATCATAAATAAATCTTTATGATAAATCTACAGTAACAAAATTGTATTCTAAGTCTTTATTTGTTAATCTTAAAATTTCGACTGCTCAGTCTGATTGTGTGCTTTACAGCAGTTTTGTTTTATTTTCTTTATATAACTTCAAACTACGTTACTGTATGCATTGTATATATCTTAATCATTTATTGCTTTACAAACTTTAAATGAAATTTAAATTTACTAAATTAATTATTAATCGTCACAGCAAATATTTATTGAATTTAAGTTAATTGTTAATCATCAAAGAAAATATTTATTGAATTTAAATTAGATTCTCTTATCTCTATATCTACATTTTACATAACTCTTATTTATTTTTAAATTTTAAAGTGTCTTTTCAATGTCTTTATTCTCTCATTTACAAATTATAAATTGATTATTAATCGATTCTGAAGATCGTACCCATGTCCTCCGTTGATCCATAGGTCCTCTTCTGATGGAGTTCCCTGCACGTTCCTCCGGTTCCACTCATCGTCCTCCAGTTACTCGTCCCTCATGGTCCCATCTGGTTGCTGTAGTATAGAGTGATATGTTGCTCTGCACTCGCTGCTGTTGTTCTAGCAGACGCCTCTATTTTTCTGCATAGCGTTCTTCTGCCTGATGTAACCTCGTTGCTTGTCTTGCGTGACGGACGTTTGTGGATGTAGACATCGTAGAGTATGTTCTATAATCGTATTCGTAACCAAACCATGAGTTACTGTTTGATACTTAGATGAACATATCGTCCATCCGACTTTACAGTTCAATTAACAAAATTTAAAAATCGCGTCGATACTGGACATAGCGTCCCGCCGCTTCTGAAGAAAGATTGAAAGTAATTTGGCTTCTTCCGTACCCTTATTTATATTCAAGCATCGTACTGCACCTGTTCGGACAGAATTCAGCCTGTCAGAAATTGCTTGGAGGCGTCACTTCGCCCACTATCGTCCAATTTCATATTTTTGCACATTTCTGCCAATTGTAATGCCTAATGTGGATTACAAGGTGCTCTAACGATGGATAATTTAATTACACATGTTCAGTGTAATTACCATCGTTATCGCAAAATTCGTGTAATTACTACGTTCTTAAAATCGCACTGAATTCGCAATGTACGTCCTTTTCACGCCGTTTTCTCACTGCACACGTGTGTTAATCTTAAACATATTTAGAAGTCTTTGAATTTTTTCTACCATTTATGGTTTTCTTATAATTACATAAAAACTATAATTTAACACCTATTTAGGGTGAGATTGCAAACTTTCATGCTTGAACCGGCCTCACGCACACACACTATTTACTACTGTACACACTCTCAGCGATAATCGCGTGATCGTGCAGGTCGGTTCCTGCATATCTACATGCAGTATTTTTAACATCGACTCAGCTTTCAATCTCAGACCTGCTTATTTATTACATATTTATTAATTTAATTTAAATATTTATATAATCTATTACATGCACAGTACAGCATATGATTGTACTTTCGCCATTATGCTTGATAATGGTGATCCCATTGCTAAACCTTCTTGCTGTTGGCTATATATATAAAATAGCCTCCAACTAATGCTAAAACAAAATTACTTTGAATTTAATAGCAAAATTTATCAACAGCAAGAAGGTTTAGCAATGGGATCACCATTATCAAGCATAATAGCAGAAATATTCCTACAACACATAAACACCAAAATACAAAATATTATAAAATCATATGATCCAAATGGCATATGGATAAGATATGTAGATGATGGGCTATATGTATCAAATAACAAAAACACAAATCAGAGAACATACTGAAACAAATCAATAACACATCCTAAAATACAATTCACAGAAGAAAAAGAAAAACATAACAAAATCAACTATTTAGACATAACCATCAAAAGATACAACAACCACATACAATATGCAATATATAGAAAACCAATTTCTACTAACATCATTATACCTATCCATTCTGACCACCCACCACAACATAAAATGGCAGCATTCTATTCGCTATTTAACAGAATGTACAAAATTCCCCTAAACAAACAAGAAACTGACAAAGAAAGAAATATAATATACCAAATTGGTTATGAAAATGGATACAATAAAAATACTGTAAACAAAATAGAAAATAAAATCAAATATAAAATAAAAACTGAAGAATTAAGAATTAATCAAAATGAACAACACATAAATAATAACAACAACAAAAAATGGGCCACATTCACATACATAAATAATAAAATGATAAAACTAACAAAACTATTTAAAAACACAGATATAAGAATAGCATACAAAATTAATAAAAATAATTTACAAAAACTAAATAGCCCACACAACAAAGTTAATACAACAACTAACGGTATATACAAAATTGAATGCCAAGATTGTAATGAATGTTACATAGGACAAACAAAAAAACAGCTGAAAAAACGTTAGTTTGAACACCTAAACGCATACAAAAAACCAGAAATATATAAATCCAATTTAGCTACCCATGCAAAAAAAACAGAACATGAATTCCCAGACATAACCAATGTGACACTAATAAAACATATACCACACAAAGGCACTATAATGAAGATTTGGGAAAATTTACAAATATACAAACATAAAACACAAAACAAACTAATACCTGAACAAATACAAATCAATACAAAACATGACACAATATTCAAAGCACTCAACATCGAAAATACACAAAAAACTAACACACACACACCACAATCACATACAATAAAACCAATTTGAAGTACCAGAAGCCAACAGGAAGCCACAATAACAATAGTCAACCACAACATATGTACTTCACCAGACACAAAAACCGGAAGGCTGAGGATGGGTACAAGATGGTACCCGAAACATGTTCCTAATAAGGAAAAAAAGGTATATCTTGAGGTAAATTTATTTATAAATATTAAATGTAATATATATATATATATATATATATATATATATATAGTCTACATATTGCAACAATACATATATGTGCATAGTTGCCCAGGGCGGTATGTTTTATATTGTAATTAGCGTAAATAGAATAAGGAACAGTATTATACAATTTTGTGCAGTTAGTTATACAATTGACAATATCTAACCTGTCGAGAGGACACCTGCTTATATTATATATTATAAGTTATAGCGTTCGTGTGTTTGTGTTTGTCAGCCAGTTCCGACAGGCATTGAACGAAAAGATGGGGTGATGCGTTACAGCCGTAATCATGTCTTAACAGGATTATAATAAACTAATTAATACGTTTTAAACCTGTTAACGATGACTTACGCCAATTATAAAAACACCACTACATTAAGGTATTTTTAACGAGTATGGTAATATAAAATTTATTTCCAGAGGTGCAATATTAAAGATGCTAACTAATTAATATTAATTACTAGTGTAATTGAAGAGTAATTAATGTGTGGTATATGTGAGTGACCAGAGAAAAATTACGCAAACAATGATATCGATCATGTGACGAATATGGTCATGAGTTCGCGATAATTAACCAAAAAGTGAGTGTAATAAATGGACGCCTTGGCGCGAACGGACCAACTCTCTAGCTTGTCGAAAACAGGCCTGATCCTGTCAAATCGCCACCAGTATAAATACCACTGGCAATTTTGGGCGATCACACACTCAGACTCAAGAAATCTACAGACGACGTTACGCTGCCCGATTGCAGATCGACCAGGACACACACACTGTATCACACTCACACCAAGACGTGAGGAGGAACGCTGGAACACCACTAACCGCAACAACCCATAGAGACAACAAACACCGCATCAGCATAGTCATCATCATCATCATCATACTCTCAAGATTCTGGACACACGCACACGCGCAACTGTAACAGCAGATAAACGCAGGTGATAAAAAATAATTATATTTTATTGTGAAGAGAGCTCTCGAAAAAGATCTTAACTATGAACATATAACAATTATAATGCAGCCGTACTGTGGGTAGCTGTCCTCCCCAGTCTGCACCTCGCTGATGAGAGGCAGAGGGCATGTGTTACTGCAAGAACCATTCACCAATCAGGGCGAGTTCTGATTGAGAGATCCGCACGGGCCATGTAGAGTATTATGGTCGAAAAATTCATTGAGGGCTCGGTCGAGCACGGGGTCAGGGATTTTGGCACTGATTATTTTCTTAATTGAATCTGACTTTATCTTGTCTTCCATCCACACAAGAATGTGAATGTGGGGGGGGGGCACCTCGTTTCTGCCATTCCACAATTCAGATATGACAGCTGGTGGGGCCAAACATAAACCCTATTGTAAGGACTTTCATCTGTTTAATTATCTGTTTCACCTTGAAATGGAAAATGTGCGCTACTATATCGTGTGTGTGCTCAGGTTTTTGCCCTTGTTTCCAAAGTTTCTAGATTTCTTACCATTTCGGGTTACATGTAAATGTAATAAAAATATCAGGCTGTCCGAAATGGCGCACGTAGGTCATGGCATCTTGAGTTCGCTTATGCATATAGCGGGGTTCCCCAGTGAAACTAGACGTCAACACCACCATCTTGCTGAATTCAGACAATTGACCGTAACCCTTCTTCGAAGCGTTTTTCAGTTGCACGTAATCCTCACTTCTCATTTTTTCTGGTTGTTGCGAATCCAACTGAGCCTTTTATTTCAATTTTGCATACATATCAACCAGAAATTGACTGAGAAGGTTGCAGATTAGCAGCAACAGCACTCCTTCAGTACGTTTCATTATACTGTAGCTGTAAAATTCTGCAGCGTATACATGTTTCTTAATGAGAGGCGTCATGGTCTTTGGATCGTGATGAGGGGTATTGATGTAGTAGCCATCCTCCCTCTCTACGATAGAACATAAGAGGGTACTGAAGGGTATCACAGACACGGTGCGTCTCACTTATTTCTCTGGTTCCTGTTGGCGTTGCAATACAAAACGTTACAAAATGATTGTAATTTTATATAACAACAAAGGCTACCTCAGTCTTATCGGCTCTAGTTAATTTCTCTCCTTGGTAAAAATAAATCTCATAAATTATCGAAACCACTGTCCGCAAACACAGATTTTAGTATATAATTTTTATAAGTTTCACATATCGTTTATCAACATTTTATAAAAATTTGTTATTGCAAAACAAAGAAAAGTGTATTTTAAACCCGTGTAAAGGGGATTCATAATTAATGTTTGTTTTTGATTTCATAATAGTATTTTGAATCGTTTCGAAACTCTGGCGCAGCTACGAAAACTATCCAAACCGGAGATTATCGTGTCAGATTCGTGGGACCATTAATTAAACTATTATTACAATCAACGTCAGCCGGTTGTCATCTCGGATTAAGCAGAACGGCAGTCGCACTAGTTTTCAAGAAATATACACTATAATTAATAGTTTAGTCCGGAGGATTAAGAATCAAATCTCGCAGTGTAAACATCGCTGGAATCCAATTTTACGCAAGTCATTGTTTGCGTTTTCCACATGTGTAGATATTAAAATTCGTCTACTGACCAGCTGGTCTTGGAGCGGCCAACCAAATAGGTTTTCGTAGCAATTAACATATCAGCTGACCCAGTACTGACAAACGTTATCAAGATTCCGTATCAACAGAACGACTTCAGTCAGATTTAATTTATTGCCTGTCTCGCTAGCTACGCGTTGTACGATTATTATGATGTTTTAATTTACGCGCGTAAATTGAGCGTAACGAATTTAATTATATAACTGTAATGCTAGTTCACAGTTATCGAAATAATCGGACCTTCAATAGAACACCACACCACACGTACCAATAAGACAAACGTAGAATTAAAGCCGATAAAAATGAAACTGTATAAAATATCTTGTTAACGATTTATGCATGCCATTCGTGTTTGTTTGTGTGTCTGTAGGCACAGACAGATGTGAGCTGTTGATACAACTGTTGATAAATTAATTTATTAACAGCTTTCGGTGTTTCACAGATATTCCAGGTGTTGAAAGATTGTGAAATCTAGGCGAGAACAAAGCCATGTTGATGTTGAAACTGACTTGCATAATGTTTTTTGATAAGAAATCAAATTTTTTATTATTTTGAAATAGTGGTTTTAAATTTGACGTAATTTTAAATAGTACCTCTTCAGGATTTTGAGTCAATACAAAATACCCTACTTCTTGAATCTCAATCTATATACTGTTTGCCGTAAAAGAAGTAAACGTTTTTAGAAATTTGTCAGTTGTACCATGACACCCTTTGCTAACGTTTATGCAGAGGAAAGGCTAATATAAGAAATAGTAGAAAATGCAAAGGAAGATGGTAGAATTTAAGCATCATATGGATCAGAAAGCACTAACACCAGAGGCGAATCCTCAGAACAAGCAACCCAAGCAGTACTTGCCTAAAGAAAATAAGGCAAAAGCAAATAAATGATTACGTGACAAACATTATTGTTGTCACCAAAAACTGTTTCACATGCCTTCTTATCTCTCATCATTTTAAAATCGGCGGCGCATTTCTCATCTATCTTCCAGTCAAAATGATATTGATGACTCGAATTGATCAGAGTCATTAATATCACTTCGCTACCAATTCTGAGTGCTGTTTTAACAGCTGACTGACCGCTCCGCCCCGAAGGCAATCACTTCAAAAAATATTTCGGTGCACTAACTACGAGTTATCAATAATTTCAGAAATATTAGCATTTATTTAGAATTAATTTAATTACTACGCTTTCATTATATAGCCTAACGTTTACATTAAGCTGTACTTAAAAGTACTAAAATTTACAACACTCTAACCTACGAGTACTATGGTTTGCTGGTACCTCCGTAGAATGCTAAACCTCACAGTACCTGGCTCCCACAGACGCAAGAAGGAAGCACTCCTTAGTAGTGCTTTAAGTCGCTGGGAGCGTTAGCAGTGTCCCTGCTTCGTAACTCAGAACGTCCGAGTTTCTTAAATTTCTTGTTATATGAAAAAAGCGTTATTGGAGGCTGTGAGAATAAGTGATTCTCATCAATATTTATTCACATTGAAAAAAACTGTTCTGCCTACCATAAAAATGTCTCAGAATATTTTTCCCAATTTCCTCTCTTCGTCTACATGGTTGGGAAATGGTTGGGGTGTACCAGGAAGCGCACACGTGGCGTACCTCTCAGCGTTGTGTCTTGAGTGTTGGCTGTTGAAATCATAATTGTTTTTAAACTATCAAGTAGAATCACACCTTGCTAAACGCCAGTTTTTCAATCCTCATACTAATTAGGCCCTATACATGATGAATATTTTTCGCACAGCAACACAAACAAGTACGTACCTGAATATATTAAAATAATTTTCTTCCATTGGAATTTTATGTACATGTGCTTATATTGTGCACATGCTTGTCCTTCCCATCGTGTCAGAAATCGGCACCCTTCAAAGACCCTTCAAAAACATACAACTCGCGTACTCTAAACTGGCGATTATTATAAAACTATTCTTGTTTTCATGTGCTACAACAGGCCAACCAACGTCAAACTATACTCTGGATGAATTTTAGAGCAAAGGAGTTCGTATTGCAGAATGGTGGGGCAAGAGATGTACCCGGACGCATTAATTACGAAAACAACAAATAACAAAGTTAACGTATGTTTAGGTAAGGGGTGTATAAGAAGTGGCAACACTAACAAGATCAGAGGTTAAGGAAACTTTAACAGACGCACTGTCCAACACGTTGATAAGGGATATACCGATAATTCATTTAGGCTGATAAGAGCTTAAAGATTCTGTATAGGTCTTACTGAACGAGACAACTTGACAGCGACGGGGACGTCTGCCAAAACCTATTAGCAGGCTGATGCTGATGCCGATGTTACATATACGACTTTTCGACTAGAAACGATGAGGTATATTTTTACCTCAGAATATTTGGATATAATGTGGTAGGTAAACTCTCTGCTTTAAGAGATAAATTAAGATAAATGGCAGGCATGATGTAATTAATGAGGAGTTATGGTAATGCATAACGCGCCAAATTTGGCAGACCCTCTTGCTTAAGAATGTCATTAACCGCACCTTTAGAATATGAACAAATGCAAAGGAATATTGTCTTAACAAAACCAGTACATACGTATGTTACTGAAAAATGGAAAAATTGAAGATTCTCATTGATTGTGATTGATAGTAGTCATTACTTCTAGGATACCAGACAAAATAGTTACTTCTCTAAAATACAGTTCTTGTTCTTTTCTAAAAACAGTTTTTGTTAGAGAGAAGGCTACTACTTTCACGAAATCCTTCCCTCGGAACAATAAAGAATTTCATGAATTCTTTGTTATATATCGTTGGACTGTTTGGCTGTGGCTTATGGATTAACAAACAGAGGAACTTATGAATGATCAGAGGCTTTTGAGGCATGGTGCTGGAGGAGGAGCAGATGGTATTATAGAAGGATAGAAAAAACAATTACAAAGAAGACATACAAAGAGAATTTTGTAGAAAACCCTCATGAGAAGGAAAGGCGATAAATGGGAACATAATTAGTGTAATAGAAATATGGTGTAAAGAGAAACGTTGATGAGAGGAATGTAACACCAAACAATGTAACAGATGTTTACAGTGTAAATTTTTAGAGTGAAATACTGATTGCCATGAGTCAACTCTTTATTATAAACGGAATGTATGAAGACCATGACTGGAAAAAGCCGTCTGAAAAGACACAAGGAATTTTAAAAAAGTAAGGACGATCAAAAGAATAATAAGATTTTTTAATACGGCCACGCAACAATCTCTGGATTGGAGTTCCAGGAGGAAGAAGAAGAAGAAGTACAATAATGATAATAAGAAGAAGTAAAAGAAAAAGAAGAAAAACGAGAAGAAGAGGATCTATTGTGTCCCCCTAAACGTGTTTCGTAACAAACGTTATACGATGAAAGCGTAATTCCTTTCTTCAACTTGTGTGACATGAATTTCAATTCAGTACAGTCTATTCTTTAAAACATTGGGTACGAGTACTTTATTCAGTACTTTATAACAAGAGGAAACGAGAAGATTTTAGTCTTACAGTATTTACTAAAACTGAAAACACACCAACTCCCAACCAATATACGTTTACCCCCCCCCCCCACCCACACACACACACAGAAACGAATCAATGAACGCGTATATTTATATTTATTTACAGGTAAATAGACGACTACTTATGTTCACTAACTTGTATCCATAATTTTATTATTTCGAAGTAACTCGCACAGAAAGTGTCACCTTTGACCCGTGTACAAAGGTCACAATCACATTATATTTGCTTGCCTTGTACACATGATAATCAGTGAAGTTATGATTCCCTCTGTGAGACGCTCCGTAGGAGGGTGTAAACGCCCCTGTTGGCCTTCGTGCCAGCAATTTTACCACCCACCTACCCCGCTAAGTACCGTATACGCACCGTAGAGATTATTTTTATGTAAATGCGCGTAAATAGCTTTCTGTTGCCGCGCTCGGCTTTTAGAGGACGTCTTAAAGAGAACATTTTTATTATAAGTTTAAGTTATTTTTTTTATTTACACTTTTGAAAGGTCAAAAGTCTAAGAATAATGTCGACCTGCTTACGGCGTTAATGTTTAGAGTGCAATACTGGTTGCCATGAGTCAACTCTTATTATAAACGGAATATATGAATATCGTCCTTAACAAACGGCTCATCAAATTACATACGTGAAATAAATTGATCCACAGGTGGTCTCTTGCGAAACTCAATTTCCAAATGTATCTTCTTCAATATTATCTAACACATTACTGATAATGTATACCCTTTTTCTGTCTGGGAACGTGGGTATCTCTATTCTATAACGTCTGTTTATAATAATTTTGTTGTTACCAATCTTGAAAAAGTAAATCCTTCTCAAATCCTCTTGTGGAAACTATGAACAAGAAGAGCCGAGAATGCATTAAGTGGACAAGAAACTGATTTTCGAATAAGAGCGGTTAGTAGATCCAAAAGAGAAAAAAATAAAAATAACGAGTTGGAAAAACAGGTGCAAGCGGAGAAACTATAGCAGATGAAACGATCAAAGAAGATCAAGATGGTTAGGCAACGTAAGATTAATGGCGATTGGGAGAATATCTAAAGCAATTTAGATTTGGCGTATTACCGGAAGGAAAAGAGTAATGTAGAAAAGTAATTTAGCAGAGGAATTTAGTAGGAATGTCGAAAAATCAATGGAGGTCATAAAGAATGAAGATGGGTAGGACAGGAGATGTTGCAAATTTCTGATCAGGGAATATTACTAAAATAGACCTGTATGTATATACTGAAATCTAAGCTTCTACACATTGTTAAACTTTTGTATGTTGATTGTACTTTAATATATTTTAAAGCATTATTATATATGACAGCAGGAAAAGTCAGAATTGACGATTATTGTCAAACAGAAAATACTTCTACATGTAGTAAGAATAATAAGCAAGGAAAATAAGAAAAAAGTATGAACGATATATCAAACTTTCTTATAGAACGTATTTAAATTACAGCTCCTGTTTTAAAAATACAGAGCTATTAAAATACAAGAGAATAAATGAAATTACAAAATCAGGAATACATAACGCAACAATAAGGCCTATAGTAATTACGTAAAGGGGACAATCGTCTCACTAATGCGGGTAAATAATAATTACCACTGTGTAAGAGGAAGACGATTAGAAAAATTTAAGGTGCAAAAAGAAAATAAAGTAAGAACAGCATCGAAATTAACAAATCTTCAACTAATGGGAAATATTTATAAGAGAGTTATTAGTTCATCATCATCATCGTCAATCATCATCTGCAAGGATTAAACCAAGTATGGTTTGTTCCGGTCTCAAACAGGCAAACTCTAGAGCTGGCCACTCCAGAGCTTGCTCGGGCGTCCCACACCCCCCGTCCCTGCGGCTTATAGTTCCATAGATGTTTGGGGATGCGGCAGTCATTCATTCGGCAAAGATGTTCCCACCAATTCAGCCGATACTGGGCAATTCTGTCGAGTATACTCATAATATTCAGTCCCTGCCCTATATCTGTGTTTCTTCTACTATCATGCAGAGTATACCCTGCCACGTGCCTGAGAAATCTCATTTCAGCCGACTGGATACGACTGGCCTATCCTTTCGTTGAAGTCTAATTCTCAGACTCTTAAAGAAGTATGGGCAATCACCCTGTAGAATTTTAGGGGTGTTCCTTTACTTGTTGACTTAAGAGTTCTCCTTATGGTCCCGCACATAAAGTTAAACTTGTGCAACATATTCACAACGTTGTTGCTTGTATTATAAGACACACTGTATCCCAGGTATTCAAAATTGCTGGCTTGTTCCAGGACAGTACCATCTATAACAATTGTTGCCCGTACAGGATCAATTCCACGGAAAGCCATCACCTTGGTCTTAAGTGTAGATATTTGTAATCCAGTGTATTTACAGATTCGATTTAACAAATCTATACCCATCTGCAACCTGCTTTCCTAGTCCGACAGAATAGCCTAATCATCTGCAAATAAAAAAATGTCAATTGCAGAGTGGCCAATCATAAAATGCTTCGGAAGACATGTCTGCCACTTTTGTATGAAATCGTCAACATATAAATTAAAAAGAGAAGGTGATAATGGACATCCTTGTCGTACTCCGCAATTGATCAGGCCAACTCTAGGATAGGATAGTTCCCTGCTTAATGGATATCCTTGTCGTACTCCGCAATTGATCAGGCCAACTCTAGGATAGGATAGTTCCCTGCTTCAAGTAAGATGTTATTGTCTACATAAAGACTCTGTGTAGCTCTAATTGGATGTTGTGGGATCCCTTTCCTTGCCATTATTGCCCATAGTTTGCTCCGATTCACCTTGTCAAACGCCTTCTGGAAGTCGATGAGAGCTATGTATATGAGCAGCTGATACTCTCTGCGATTTCAGTGAGCTGGGCTATTGTAAATAAACAATCTAAACGTGATCTGCCTATCCTGAAACCGTACTGGACCTCTGAAAGCATGGTCTCTGTTATTGCATTCAGCCGTGTTCTTAATGTAGATGCATATAATATATATGAAGTGTTAAGAAGGCTGACTCCTCTGTAGTTCCTGCAGTCGTTACGATAACCTTTCTTGACTATGGGAATTACGTTTTCAATCCGCCAGTAGTCAGGAACATGACCAGTGGTCCAGCATAGATTAGTAAACTGCATCGAACGATCATGCAGCAAGGCTGATGTATTTGTAGGGTCCACATTCAGCCCATAAGTGTCCGGTGGTTTTCTATTTGGTGTAGAGTAGCTAACAATTCATCCATTGTTATTGGGTCCACACAATCACTGATATCAGCAAAGGTTATTTCTTCCAGTTGATCCTGGGCCCATTGATGCTTATAGTATGCAAGCCATTAATGTTCCGAGATATTACTAATTTTCAGATTATCCTTTCCGTTCGATTTAAATGCCTTAATATTTGTAGGCCTTGTCCTGCTTGCCACGTACATCGTGTTCTATATCACTTACATATTTATCCCATGAACTTCGCTTGATTTTCCTGACATCATTTCTAGCACAGCAGCGCTTATATTCACACCTTGTCTGAGCAGTGTTTAAGGTATATGTTTCAGGTATGCCTGCTTTTCAGCATCTATTATTTGTCTAATATCGTCATCCCATACCTGTAGGCCTCGCTTTACGTCTCTCCCCAACGCTTCGGATGCTGCTTGTGATATGACGTCTCTGATGTTACCCCATTCTTGATTTATATTGTTACTGAAGGGCTTTTGTTGCGCAAACTGATTCAGCCGGGTCTGGTACAGGATCTTATACTTTCATCTTGGAGCAAGTGTATTTTACAAGTGTCATTTGAGCACTGGTGCTCTGTAGGTTGAGTCTTTCTCCACTTACCTGGAATACTAACTTTTGATTGAGCAGGAAATGGTCAAAATTAACGTCACATCCTCTAAAACCCTAGCATCCTCCACTAAAGTTCCTAATTTCCCATTAACTAAAAGATAATAAATTATTGAACGAGGTTCATTCGTGTTTATATAATTGACATCTTTCTGCAATATTCTGTAAAATTCTTCTGAGTTTTCTCTCTTATCGTTCTCTGGGCTATGTACAGCTACCAATGTTGTGCATCCCCTTATGGTTTTGTACCGTACTGTTAATATACGCTCAGTTACAAACTGGTAACTATGAATCACGTTTTTCAACTGCTTCTTTATCATTACTGTTACTCCTGTACCTGCACGCTTCCCAGCAGCTACACCAATGTATATTATATGTAGTCCGCCAATTCGGTCGAACCTTTAAGCTTCTTTTATAGTTTCAGGAATGATGGGAAGGCTGACTATACATCCTTCTTATACACCCTTCTTATATATCCATAAAATTAAGTTCCCGTTGAAGTTCCATCTCCTTATGTGCGAGTCCTCTTCATTCATACTCCAATTTTAAATTCTTCCACAATACTGAGTCGTTTTTTCCTTTTATTCACAGCTGTGATCAGCAACTTTTTATCCGTTCGGCTAGTCCTTATTTGAGGCAATTTAGTAGTGAATATGTTCCCTACACATGTTACTAGCATATCGCATGGTAAGACGTATGGTGGGGCTGCCACCTTCAGGCTTAATGTTTTCCCATAAACTGGCTGTCTTACCAGATTAAAGAGAACAGTTTTCCCTGTTCAGATATCCATAAGGATCTTTAATGTGGTGGTTTCTCCTTGCCTCCTATTTACATCCTACGTCGTTGGCCAGTGGAAGGTCATCCGTCTTTAGGGGCAATTTCTTACCCCAAGGGCAAGAGGGTGGTCTAACCTCTACTTGACAATGACGTGGTCTCCAGAGCCGCGTTAGCCACCTGTAGGTGTTGTCCATCCCCATCACTTGGAGGTGCGACTGGATAGTTCCCTTCATCAAGGAATGAGACCATAAGCCATTACTCATCCTCTGCAGTACTTTGGGGGACACTTTTATTAGTTATAATATAAAGACGTCACCATGGTTTAGTGTATAAACAGAAAATAATACAAATTGAGTGCTAAAAAAATGTGAACTGGAATCCTGGAAATAGGATAAGAAGAAATCAAGTTAAAAGTAAACGGGTGAACCAGGTCAGTAAGGACATAAAATGTTTGGGAAAAATTAAATTTAAAACCAAGAGTCTACCCATCACGCATAAAACATTGATCAGGTTGATCAGTCTCCACCATAGGTATTAAAATTATCAGTGAAATTCCACTTCTAAGACACTTGCGTGTGTTAAAATAAGGCTTATAAAAATTGTAAAATTAATTATGGGGAACAATCTTGAATATACCACAGTAGTCGAGAGGAACATGAGGAGTCCAAACTTCAAGTTAGTCTCATCCTCCCCACAGTAGCTAGTCTCATTCCATCTCATCAATAGAGTCAGGGTGAGTGGCTCATAGTTAGTTACTCGTGTCATGAAGTATATTTATCACGACGACAAATATCGTCATTAATATGTCAATAAACACAACTTTTTGGCGGTTAACAATCTGTTCTCCTCTTCAGACGAATAGAAAAAAAATGCAAAATAGGACAATGAATTATCTATCGGAAAACCCCAAAGACTTCATCAAAAATGTAACATGATTTCAAAATGGCAAAAAAGAATTAAGCTTAAATTACCTTGTAGATCATTGCAGTGAAAAACAATATTAGTTATTTTATATTATAAAATATAATTAATTTTTATTTTTCATTATGTTAATAATAAAAGCATTAATAATATTAAAATAAAAATAGACAAGTAACAAATATTCTAATATTTAAAAAAATAAAGATTGTGTTTTGGAACATCGGGTATGTTTACAACACAATTATCTGCCAAGAAGTTCCATGTGTGAGGATTCCATACGCGATTACCAAAATTGTAACAACCTCTTATTTGTTCAGTCGAATTTCTCGACTGGTCAAGTCTCACGTTATTCGATTTTTACCCAATTCATTAGTCGCTTTTTTATTGCTATTTTCTGTTAATTTTCCCCTACATGTTTTTCTTTTTGTTTTTTTTTTTTTTGTAGCCAGTTTGACACAGGGAATTAGTGGTCCAGTGTATATGGCAAGTGGCTACTAATACAGAGGTCCTGGGTTCGATTGCCGGCCACACGGTAAAATCGACGTGGGTTTTTAGCCCCCAGGTGGACTCGGCCTGTGGAATTGAGTGCCTGGGACAACATCCTGGAATAACGATGGGCGGCTGAAGCTTAGCGCTGGCCACCCTACGGAACGGCTCACGTAACTAGCTAGTACTTTATCAAGCTCCTAGACTTCTTACATGATGAAAAATGATCCATTATTATTATTATTATTATTATTATTAGTTGAACCAAGAAATGAAAGATGTTGAAGAGTAGAACGGATTCCGAGTTGATAGATCATGTGTTGATAGTATTTTTACATTCAAACAAGTTGCGGAAAAAAGGATGCCTCACAACCTACAAACCCATATTGTATTTATCGATTTAGCTAAAACATATGACAGTGTGCCGCTTGAAATATTATGAAGAGCTATGCAGAATCAAGGAATAAGTACTAAATATATAAAATCAACTAAACAACTATATACAGCTCAATTTAAAATAGAGTAAAGGATATCCAGCAAGATAAGTGTTAGTAAGGGCTTGAAACAGGGTTGTTGCATAGCTCTGACATTGTTTAAGATCTATCTAAATGAAGCCCTAACATCGTAGAGGAAAAAATGCCGTAATTTGGGTGTACCAGTTGGAAATGACAAGATGTTTACAATACACTTTGCAGACGATCAGGCTGTAATTGCAGAGGACGAAATTGATATACGTTATATGCTTAGGAAACTAGCACAAGAATATGCGAAATGGGGTCTGAAAATAAATACCTCAAAAACTGAGTACCATATAGTAGGCGGTGCAGGTCAGGACCTAGAACTAGGAACAAAAGTGATAAAAAGTATTAAGAACTTCAAGTATTTGAGTGTAACAATGACATCGAATGGCGACAGCAACCAAGAAATAAAGGTAATAATAGGACAAGCTAAGACAGCAACAAAACAATTAAACAGTCTGCTTTGGACTCCAAGAATAACAAAAAACAATAAAATCAGAGTATATAAAACTATAGTCGAAAGTATAGCCCTATATTGAGCAGAACTGTGGGAAATTAATAAAAGAAATAACTCCAAATAAGAGCTATGGAGATGGATTACTGGCGAATGTGCTGTAGACTAACAAGACTAGATAGAGTGAGAAATGTAGAGATAAGAAAAGCGATGGGAATCGACCTTGACATCATAGAAACAATAGAAGCAAGAAGACTGAATTGGTTCGGACACCTACAAAGAATGTCGGATAAGACATCTCCATCGCCAAGGAAGGTATGGAAATGGACTCCACCCTCTAGAAGAAAAAAAGGAAGTCCTAAACACTCATGGAAAATGGACGACGAAGATGCAGAGGACTTACAGAACAGGACTCTTTAGACCGGCGCCAGTGGAAGCTAGGAGGCGAGAGGCGGCCCCAGCCGTAATTAAATCGCAAAAATAAAATTATTATTTGACCAAGAGGACCATAGAGCATTTATCTATTTTAATAATCATCAAGTAGTTCCACATGCAAATTAGACACAGTATTTGGGCACGACTCTGGATGGTAAGCTTGGATGGAAAACGAGAAAAACTTTGAATACAATTCAAGAAAATGTGCTAGCCAGAGGGAAGACACTCTGAACTGTCACTGCATAATAAACAGTTATTATAAAACCAAGTTTTGAAACTGGTATGGCTTTATGGTGTACAATTTTGGGATTGCACAAAGAAATCCAACACCGAAATAATCCAGACTTTTCAAAATAAAGTGCTTCGTAGTATCGTTGATGCGCCGTGGTACGTAAGGAACGATGACGACATCCGTCGAGACCTGAAAATACCTACGGTTACTGACGAGATCAAACGGTCTGGAGCTAAAAATGAACTAATGCTTCAAGTTCAAAATAATGAAGTGCTACAACTTCTTGATAATGCTGGACTTGTTCGGAGACTGCAGAGACAGAAACCGTTCGAACTGGTGTATTAAGGTGAAGTGTTAAAGAAATATCTACACATGTACGAAGTGTAAACTATAGTGAGGGTGCGCCAATGGGAGCATATTCTGTACACTGCTAATACAGTTGTTAGAATAAAATTACTTGATCGTTTGTAACTAGTTGACTCGGGAATACCACTTCAGCGAAATATGCATGTGAAGGAATTGCTTTATGCAGATGACAAGGTAATGATACAGGAAACAGAAGATCAGTTACAGCGGGCGATATTCACGTTCAATAGCATCATATAAGACTATGGGCTACATGTTTCTGCTACAAAATCTAAAACGATGGCATTTCAGGTCAGGTATCCTATAAGATGAATAATATCCTATGATAGTCGTGAATAATCAGATTTTGGATCAGGTTAGTCATTTTAATTACCTGTGTTGTAATATCTCATATGGAACTGATATTGATTGGGATAGTAAGGTAACAAAATTTAGACGCATCTGTGGAACGTTTCATATTTACCTGAAAAATAAAACACGTAAGGATACCCGAATGAAATTATATACAACTATGGCTGTCCCCACATTCCTGTATGCTAGTAAGACGTGAACTCTTGGTAAAAGGGACGTACAGAGGATTCAGGTAGCCGAAATGGAATTTCTAAGAGATACGCAAGATTGTTCTCTCTTGGATAGGAGAAAGATATTAGACGTGATTTAAACACTGTATCATTGCAGCAGAAGATTGAAGAACACAGAAGGAGATGGTGCGAACACTTGAATCGCATGCCTGATATCCGTCTACCGGTGGTACCTGTGGCTGCCTTGGGATATCACCCTACTTGGAAGAAAGATGTTGGTAGACAGAGGAGGAGATGAGTTCCGGAACAGGTATTAGGCCCTAGTCCTTGGAGTGGTGATGATGATTAAATTTTATTAACTGACCTGAAGACCACCGCAGGGGTCAGTTGTGGAACCGATATACTTAAACAAATGAAGTTTATGAGAGGATTGAGAAGGTTAGAAGGCGCTAGGAAGAAACAAAGTAACCTGTAAACATAAGGAAAAAATTGGATATGGAGGGATTCATACATAATTTAAATGGGGCAGAAGAACTCAATTGAATTGAGCGGCTAGGAATGTACTGTGTATAGCTCTGACCACATAAAGCCTTTGTGTAAACAGTTATTATTATCGAGTCTATTTCGTTATTTCAAGTTTTCACGAATATTACGATTTCCTTGACGATATGCCTAAACTCGTGGGCTGAGAAACGTCGTTGTATAGTTATGAACTGCCAGTTCTCTCGCTGTTACTTCTCTGCCGTTTATTACCATTTTACAAGCGGCCAGATGTAGTAATACACAGTCAAAGTAATGGCGGCCATTAAAATTCCCTTTTCCTAAAGTACTGCGCATTGTTTTTATCGCGTGCTTTTCTTTTACCTCTGAATTGTTACGTCTCTCAACGTTAACGGTCAGTTTTTTTTTTCTACACCGCTGTAAGTTCCTTTCGTTCTAATTCATTCCTCGGCTCGGCTCTGGTCGGCACTTTACGTTATAAAAAAGTAAGTGAATAAATACCAGTTTATATAATAAAAGAGCTTACCATTAGTGCGGTAAAGAAACAAGGCACCGTTGGTGAGCAAATGGATTTATTTATTAACCAGTTAGTATAACACTTATAGTTTATGTAAATTATTGTTGAAGTTTGTGTATAATAGCAATAAAACTAATTGCGCTTGTTATAATCGGGCGGGATAATTACTCATAACGTTGGATAAAATAAATAAAAGTTGACAAAGTATTACATTTAATGTTAATATACTTCATAATTCTTTTCTGTTGTATTTTCAACTTTAGTTTTCCTATTTTGCAATGGCGGCTAGTGGACTTATGAGGCTAGAGGGCGCGGCCTTTAGGCTTCTTAATTATTTGTCAATATTGAATTGTCGCCACAATAGAAATGTCGCCAATATTTGATCACATAATTCATTAATAAAATAAAAATAGTGGCACGTGCAACATGCAAAGATAATTTAAAATTTTGAACTCAACTCAAATATTCTGAGCTGTTGTAGAGAGTCAGCAGTTTTATTAACAAACATAATCACAAACTGTCGAAAATATCCGCAAACATGCCTATACTGTTTCCACAAAAAAGTAATACACTATATTTACATTATATTACTTTTATGATACCTACACTTTAAACAGACCATTTATTTATATACAAAGTCCATTCGCCTTTCCTTTAAATTAACCAACTTTTTTAGGACTCTATCGTCAATGTCCTTCATTTCTTTAACAAGTTCCTTGTTGACAAATAACATGCAAGGGCATTCAGGCTATCATTTTTCATTGGATTTCTCAAGAAAGTCTTTAGTCTTTTCAGAGTCGAAAAGCAGCCCTCAGGTTCTTTAAAATGGTCTTTAAAAAGGTCTTTAAAAAAGCTGACAAGATGTACGTCAGTCAACCACAGTACTGTGGCAAAGGCCACGCAAAGAACCTTTCTAAAAGACCTTTCACTGAAGACGGCCTCCACAGGTTAGGCCGAAACGGTTGATCACGCTAATAACATCAGTCAGCATGAAGGTTTTGAAGACCACGACCTTACAGCCCGGATAATAATTAAAAAAAAATATGATGCCGGCCGAGAGAGCCTAAGAAAGAGACGATCGGCCGAAGAGAGAGCCTAAGAGACGAGTAAATTATAGTTAATAGGCCTACGCCTATAACACGTCACACCACAAAATTTATGTGTCAGGTCAAAAAAGTGCAGTAAGAAAATTCCACTCCTCACTGCCCGTCGCAATTTCGTTTTGTCACTAAACGACTCGACGACGTCTGCGTAGATGTTGGCAACTTAACGAATCTCATAACTGGACTACATGATCATGCATGCCCTCTAATAAACTTGAACCTTACACGAAGTATGTAGGTCCTTCAAATCCATTAAGGTCCTGTAGGTCATGGGCAATTCACTAAGTCCAAAAAGAACTCGATGAAAGAAGAACAGGTCTGTATGAATTCTTCTAGTGAAGAATGAAAGAAGACCAAGAGTTTTCGTGACCTCCACATCACGACCCAGTAAAGTGAATCTGTTGGTCACCCAGTGCAAGAAACATCAATGGAGTTAGGTGTGTACTCAAGGTTCCTTCTTCAAACGATTGAAGCATAGTCTAGACGGCTTCGAGACAAAGATTTATTAAGAATCACACAGGATTCCATACTCTTAAAATGCCTCCCAATCCGTTAGATATATACGGGCTTTGAAGAAGACAACACTTTCAACGTGCTGAGGGAAAAGAAGGTTTTGACCTACAAGAACCCTGCATGTCAGATACTAAATCCTTTCTTTTACAGTCACACCGTCTATCCTATACAGTAAGACGGATTGGTCCTACAAGAGTATGTGGCTATTAGTTTTCTTATGATTTAGTGGCGTGGAATTCCTTCGTGCCTACTCTGCAGCATTATTTGTTTAATGTTGAAGAGTAAGATGATTCCCTTTACCACTGATGGAAAGTGAGATCTTAATATCATCTGCACATATTTGGGTATCACAATTAGGAGAGACGTTAGGTCGTTAATAAACATCGGAAATATTAGAGGTCCTTAACTGCAACCCTGCGGAATTCCTTAAGTGGCTATAAAACTATCCGATATATTCTCACGTAATCTTACTCGAAAGCACCGCTAGTGAAGGTACAATCCGATCCATCGAATCAGTTGGGGACGACAGCCAAAACTCGTAAATTTATTCAGGAAAGCGTGGTGTGGTAATTTATCAATCGCCTCCTTAAAGTCTAAGTAGGCAACGTCCACTCTCGAAAACCGGACAGGCGACAGATAGTGTTGGTGGGGACATAGCAGATGAGATACTCCTCTATACTGGTAGGCTATATTACGTTTCAAACATCTTGAGAATAACACCAACGACTGACATTGGCCAAAAATTAGATATTATATTAGGATCATTCTTTGAAATTGACGTAACAGCAGCTACTTTCTACAGTCGTGAATATTGTGCAGATGTTAAAATCCAATTAAAGGCCGAGGCAAGGACGGGAGTCCACACCTTAAATAATAAATGATGAAATCCAATCGATTCCTACCGCAGTCATCTCCTTCAGACCTTTTATCACTGTTACCAGATCAGTAGTAAAGATGTTGCGACTACGGACAACATCTTAGTTTAAGATAATCACCAATCGGAACGACCGAATTGACGTCATTCTAATTAGACTTCTGATTAACAGAGTAGTAAAGTATTTCTAAAGTTTATTAGTGATGATTCAAGGATCGGATAATAATAATAACAAAAAATAATGAAAAATAGTATAAATATGAACTATTGTTAATTTGTGTAGGCATGAGTTTAAATTGTGTTCCATCTCTGCATGGTTACCAAACGTCTCAACTACTCGCGCGGGAGTCATCATAACTGGCGCTACCACTATCAGCGGTAACAAATACGACTTTCGACTAAAGGCCTACAGCTGAGAAAATCTTAACTCATTGAAGCACTGTCTTTGCGACAGCGATTTCGTTACGAAACTTAGAAGTGAGTTAATAGTAGGCTAATACTGTACTGAAGTATCAGAGAGCAAGAATGGTAAGAGCTATAATGTCAACTGCAGCACGTTTGTCAACAACACCAATATAATATTGAAATTCATTTTAATCAGAGCGTATTAGCAAAGTAGATAGTTAATAAGAATGTTAAGAAGTGGATACAAACCAAAAATGATTCCGCTCATGAAAATAGAAAAATCTCAGTTTGATCAGCTAAAGTTTCAGGGTATATAAAGCGACTGAAATGTTAGAACTTATTTAAAGACTTTAAAAAATAAGTTCTGAGAAAAGGCGAACGATCTTTTAAGATATTCCTGCCACAGAAAGCGATTTTCACAGAATAATCTGACAGTAGTCTTGCAGATAGAAAGGTATCGTAGATAAGACAGTTCAATTACTGTCTTAACAATAGTTAAAACGTATTATGAGAAAAAAGTAAGTACAATCCAAAACGATTTTAAGTGGAAATTCTACCAAAAAAATATGGGATTAATGAGAAATAAGATAAATATTTTCTTTCGAAATGTCAAGTTACCAGCTTTATAAATATACATATGAATAAAACGTGTCTCTGTAACATATATTACAAAAGTCAGTATAGTAATATACTTTTCCCAAGTTTTACAAAAGTCAGTTCTTGCATTCAAACATTAGCGTGAGACATCCTACAATCAATTAGATAGACGAACAGAAAACGGTCGAGTTAAAACTGACAACTCGCTACACTCGTTTGATTAGATTGTTAATAATAATATTTATGTTATTATTAATAATAAAAAAACTTTTAACAAAAATATATTTTTGATTTTGTAAATTACAAATGTTTCGATAGTAATCCAACTATCATCATCAGATTTGATTTGATAGTTGTTAAATATATAAAAATATAAAGAAAAATATATTCTTGTTAAGGGTTTTTGTATATTATTAACAATAATAATATTAAATAACAAAAAAAATTTGAACATATTGAATGTAATAATATTTATACATTTAGTATTTATAATAACTTTACCTCAAGATGTCTTTTCCTTATTTGGAACATGTTTCGGGACACTTAGTGTTCCCATCCTCAGCCTTCTTAATTTTGAATCTTGTGGAGTACTTGTGTGTTGGTTGTGTGTTGTTATGGGTTTCCTGTTGGCTTTTGGTATTTTAAATTGGTATTATTGTGTGTGATTGTGGTGTATATATTATTATTTTGTGTATTTTCGATGTTAAGCGCACGAAATACACAAAATAACTATAGCTATACCACAATCACACACAATAATACCAATTTAAAATACCAAAAACCAACAGGAAACCAAAACAACAACCAACCAACACAGAAGTACTCCACAAGATTCAAAATTAAGAAGGCTGAGGATGGGAACACAAAGTGTCCCGAAACATGTTCCAAATAAAGAAAAAACATCTTGAGGTAAAGTTATTATAAATATTATATACGTCAAGAAATAGACTGTAGAAAAAAATGTTTGAATTAATAATATGTGTTAAACAATCTTATATATATGCGTATTTATTTATGTTTATTTATCTATATTATATCTATATATATATTTATGTTTTTAATTGCGTTTATATCTTATTACGTTATCTTGTTAATAATAAATAAATTATATTTTTTTTTGTACAAGAATGTATTTATATACTTTTTCATATATTAACACCGTTTCGACAGTTTCAAACTGTCATCTTCAGAATACATGTAAACAAATTAACAAAATTTGTGATATTTTCAAACTAATTGTTAATAACAGCTGCCTCATATAGATTATATTTAATTTATGTTTTATATCTATATAAAAATGTGTTATATAAATGAATATAGAAATATAATATAAACCACTTTTTATTTCATTAAATTAATAATTTTTAAAATATTATCGTTTTCGTATTAATTTGGATTTGTTCAGGTATTAATTTATGATTTATTTTACATTTAAATATTTCCAAATTTTCTCTTAGGTTCAGTTTTTAATTGTTGATTTATAAATTTTAAGAAAATAAAATAATATTACTTTATTAAACAATTTTCCGAAAATTAGTTGTCTACTTTTTATTTAACCTTCTTTTTTCGTATCATTTGAAATTCATATTCAAACTAAATACATTTATTTATAAATACTTCAATCGGTTAGGGAATCGAGAGTGATCCATGCTTATTCTGAATCTGCTTTCTTTGTAGATTGCAAATCACGGAAGGTATAAACAACGAGAGAATAGAACTACCATAGATTGCCTCATCATCTTGGTAACGGGATCGGATAGAAAACTGATGGCGGATTCTTCTTCACTATTATCAATACAATCTGCAGACAAGGCAAGGCTCATCATCATACGAGACATGATGATGGTGTAATGGCAGCGAATCGGTCAGTCTGCTAAATAAACCGCAACAACAACAACAACAACAACAATATATGAACTCAAGAAAACGAGTTATTTTTCAAATAATACATTACAACACTTAGGAGAGAAAGTAAATCACGTCTGGATCGAACAAACCCGTAGCCAGCAAAATATTCACTGCAATCGCTTTTTTTTATATTTTGCATCATCTTCTCTTCTCATAACCCATTATGGGGAGATAATGAGCTGTACGTATGTAGATCGATTCCTACTGCAGAAGTGGTGGCTGCGGTCAGGTATCGCTTTTCGTGAGGTGATTTTAGATATTAACCAATCGCCTGAAGACAGGTTGATCGAACAGTGCAAATCGACCACGAAATTGGAGGAGGACTCGATCTCTTGTAGTGTTAATACGGCTACCTTTTTATATAAAAAGTCGTGGTCATGTCTGCCTTACCCTCCCTGCCTCTCACCTTCTTTTATTTCTCTCTCTCTCTCTCTCTCTCTCTCTCTCTCTCTCTCTCTCTCTCTCTCTCTCTCTCTCTCTCTCTCTCTCTCTCTCTCTCTCTCTCTCTCTCTCTCTTCCTCTCACTTTCTCTCTCTTACTCTTGTTTTAGTCATCAACTTCTTCCGCCGTAGGGTAGTACGCTGTATTTTTTCATTAAACTCCTCCTCCCACTTGCAGTGTTACGACTTCTTATTACGACATACGGTAAGACACTTTTATCTTAATTCTAGTACGTAGGCTTTCACGGCCGGTGTCACTATAATTACTTAACACTTCCGGGCTGAAAGGCCGTGGTCGAATGCTTGTTGTTATAGTGCTAGACGTTTCGGCCACACCACCGGTGGCCATCTTCAGTAGCAAAGAAAAGTTCGTGAAAGATGGAATTTGCTTGTCCCTTTTCACTGGGCGAATTGTTCGGCATTCCATCTTTCACGAACTTTTCTTTGCTACTGAAGATGGCCACCGGTGGTGTGGCCGAAACGTCTAGCACTATAACAACAAGCATTCGACCACGACCTTTCAGCCCGGAAGTGTTAAGTAATTATACTTTTATCTTAAATTTATTAATTTAATTTATATTACTTAATTGTAATTAATTAATTATCCGTCATTATAGAAAAATAAAAATAAATAAACGTGTGCCCTTACAGGTCTGGTAGATATTCCCTGTGGATACAGAGTTTGAAACTAAATCTCAATATATAGAAGTATATATTATAGTTATATAGAAGTATATAGAAGACTAAAAGGTACAACATGAAGAAGTAGAACTTAAAACCCAAAACTATGAAAACAACTAGACAAGAAAACATGAGAGAGAATAGCAGCAACGTAAATTGTACGGTCACGTGTTTAAAGTGACTGGATAAAGAATTCCTAAGAGAGTGGTAGATACCACTTTGTAAACGAGCAAAGAGAAGACGAAGACAAGAGTGGGAATAAATTGTATAAAAATAACTTGAACGTGGGAGAAAATAAGGTGGAACTTTCAGAAGCGTGGTCATAAACGGAGAGAGGAAGAAAAGTAATATAAGAAAAGTAATATAAATTATAAAAAGCAAATTCACATCTCATTAACCAATTTCTGCTTGATGCTCATCAGGAACAAGAGAGTGTCACAAAAACTATAAAACACACAAGAGAAACGTAGACACTATGGTAGCCTACGGTAGGAATTTTCCTGCGGCAGGCTGGAAAATTATTAAACTATATTTTGTTTGTGTATAAATATTAATTTTTGACTTACGGGTACGATTTAACACTGGAATGCTTTTAAACGAGCAATTATACATACGCGAATGATGTTTTAATTTCCAAGGAACCGATGGTATGTAGAATCGAGGAACTCTTGAAATCAGAAATGTTTGTGAAAACTAAACTTATAGATTTCAGCAACTGTGACTAAAGTTATGGCTTTTACAGGCAAATTCCATGTGAAATCAAAAATTTAAACAATTAAACAATAAATTTATCGAGCAGGTGTTGCGTTCCAAATTCTTGGGTTGAGAGGTTTCTTTTGACTCAGATGATAATGTGTTTATTAAATTAAAACGTTTTAGCGTATATGTAGGGATGATCCATAGAAAAATTGGATAAAAAGACCAAGAAAGACACAAGATTACCAGACATTGGCGATATCAGTGAAGAAACAACAGAATAAGGTAATATGGAAGCAGATGAAACTTTATATTTTATTCTTATGATATACCGCACAGTATTTACAGTATTTTGATATATTTTTGAGACAGTTGGGAACGCTTTATATTTGAGAAGAAGATGATTACAAAGAATACTATATTGAAGTCAACAGACAGAGAAACGACAAAGGCGACTCCTTCTGTGGAACAGTGAGTTCAATAATATTAGTTCCCGAGAGAAGTCAGTGGATGGTGTGAGGGAAGGCAATCACTTGAAAATGGGCAGTCGAGTATTAGTCATGCCAGTGACGGTGATGCGATGATGATCACTGCTTATCAGATACATTCTTTAGTCGTAAAACAGGAAATGTGTATGTAAAACAACGAGAATGTCGAAAATGAAATTCACGGTCAATAAAATTTTCAGCGTTGTGTATTTTATTTAAAGAATAGACGGGCCGAAAATTATTGTGCTTCAAATTCTAGTGAAACCATAAACAATTTAAGGGGAACTTTACATTAAATACCCGGCGTCTTATTTATTACAGATAAAATTACTCATTTACTATAACATAAGGTCTTGTGAATCGCATGGGAACAGGTGAGTGCACCTGAAACTAACATGTAAGCAACTAACTGTATGTGAACGAAGTCAATAAAACGCCGGATTCCCGGAACTAAGAAAAAGCTATTTAACGTTTTAAATGGCAACGGTAATAGTTGAGACAATTTCCTGGTTCGCCTTTTGTTATGCTAACGCGGTTTTGTACGGCAACAACAACTATTTAGTTCGAACTAGTAGTAAATTGAACTTTTAAATTGTAGTTTTTCTCCTTAACGGAAACGAAGACGACTGCAAGCGCGAATGAATGGAATAGTTGATGGGATGCTTGAAACCGCGACCGATTTATTATACAAGATCCTTTCACTGTCGTCGATACCTCGATGGCAATTAATCGATGTCGCGTGTCGGCGGAAAACGTAGCGGTTGACATCCTAACGATACTTTCACTCGTTTCGTTTTGTAGGAAGAAGAGAAAAAATTGTAGATCGGAGTACGTGCCCACTGTGTGTGTGTGTTCATCATTGATGCTGACGAACGGTTTGCGTTTTTATACCGTAAGCTGACGCTCGCGTCAGGGATGAGAGTGAAATTTAAATTGTTTTAAATTACTCTCCTCGTTGGCAGGTACTACAAACTTGTATAAGACAGTATGGGGGCAAATTACGTTGTCTTCATCACGATAAATGTTTCGATTATACAAAAGTACAGTAGAAACCTTTAACACGAACACGGTAAAGGCGAAATTCGGTTAACACGAAATATGCCTCAGGTCCCGATCGTTGCTTCTATTTTAAAATTACAGTTTATACGGTGAAGTACCTACGAAATATCAGTTAAACCAAAAATGTTTGTTAAAAATACATTCAATAGCTTTCAATAGCTGCATAATAAATAAATCCATACAATGTATGGATATATAATGTATGTCATACACACCCCAAAGCAGTGCAAGTGATGAGGGTGCCGACGAACTTGACCCTTAAAATTTATGAGTTTCTAACGGTACCGATAAGTTACTCTCTTGTAGCTGAGCCGTGTTGGTTGTTTTTTAGAAGCCAACTCGGAATGTGAAATATTCGTCCACATTGATACATTAGAACTTGTTGAAAATAAAGCAGTGCAGAACTGTGCGCAAAGAAAATTATGGACTATTTAAAAAAGAATTGAACATTGTCACTATATGAACTTTAAAAAACATACTATACATTACTGCACAAGATAACCTAAATCGTAAGACTGCGGTAAGAACAGCTAGCTACAGTGCGTGTATACTAAATTTTAAGAAATGCATTTTTTCCAATAACTAGAAATTATTCAGAAAGATAAATAAAACGTTTTTATATAAATACCTTCTGAATATTCTTTATTACTTTATTTTCTACTCAATACAATAAGTAATCTATACAGTGTTTGTTCATTTACCTCATATTGTTTCACTTCTTGTCCGATTAACACGAAATTCGGCTAACACGAAAAAAACAGCTGGTTCTCGTCATTTCGCGTTAAACGTTTTCCACTGTTTGTCGAAATAAATGAAACAGTTTCTGTATTTTATCGTAAAACTGTATTGTGCGTGCGGTGTTTGTCGTACTTGTTTATCACTACGAGCTTTATGATTGTCATTGTCCATAACGAAAATGCTGTGTTGAAAACATTTACCGTTCGTAGCTTCTGATGGCGACTGTGTTACGTGGTAAGTAATATGAAAGTTTCCCAGAGGTTCAGAGCAAGAAACCGTAACGAGACCGAAGGAATTCGTCGCCTTCATACTGAACGACTAAACCTGGTCGGTTTTCAGTATAGACAAGGTACTGCCGGACCTAAAACGTGATTATATGACGTACAGTATATGGATGTATTATATTACTGCAAACACCATGGAGTCGGATATTATGTTTGTTCACATTTACTGTACATATAGTAACTTTACAATCAATTCGTTTAATAGTATTCTGAAATTTTCTTTTCTCTTGAAAAGAACCCCCTAAGGATCCCGAAGGCAGTGGCCGATGACATCTAACAAAAACTGTATACTGTAAACTGATAATTCTACCCTTTAATGCCCACCCCTAATAGAACGGTACTGTCTTACTTTGATTATATTTAGTGTCATATAGTCACATTATTCTTCTTTAGTTATTAATCCGCAGATTGGTTATAGCAGTTCTCCACACCGACCTTCTCTATGCTTTCCGTTCCATCTCCTCATAGGAATGACAACTTACATCAACAATAATCTGTATGAAACATACAGATAATCTGTGTGTTTCATACAGATTACTTTCTCGGTCTTCCTTTTCCAATTTTCTCTTCAATTTAACTTCTATTATTGCTTTATCATATTCTCGTAACATACAAAGAGCCATCTACCTTGAACTTCTAATACTACGAATGTCTTTAAGAGATCTCTCTCACATAATTATCAGAAAGTTGCATAAGGAAGGATGCACAATTCTCTGACCGTTATCTGTGAACAGCTATGTAATTTTCAAAAATTATCACAAAGGAAATTTGAAACACGTTTGTCTACAGCAACAGCACATTTATTACTTTGTTTGTGTCATATTTTAACTCCGTAAAATTATTTAGTATGCACGGCTGCTGAAATAGGTTTTACTACTGAAATCCCATAGACTAAACTGTGGCTACACTTACGCAATAAACTAATCATCAGTCTACAGTAAATTTTGCTTCAATAAAAAAAAATACAGCAATTCGTGTTCACTTCATTCGTGTACACTAAATGCACAATGACTCTGGTTCACTAACAAATGGTATCACGGAATTATAGGATAGCGACTCTCGTAAACGTCCACTTTAACTCGGCTGGTGTGATACAACTGTCCAAGTAATTTATTACTCATGAACGTACAAGTTAATATCTGTGTATAAATTCTGACCTTTGTGATACCAGAACATGATGGAGTTCTGTGCGATGGAGAGAAGAGAATTCGAACCAATAATTGATTGGAACGAGAGTATTAATTGATTTTAAGTTTACAACAGTACCCGCACATTATACACATATATACATAGACACACGCAGACGTAAGACACACGAGCTTATATACATATAATTTATTACATGTTTTTTGTAAGTAATTATAGTGTAGTAATTTATAAATAAGATATAGGACGTAAGTGTGTGTATGTATCTACATATATATAGGTATTTGACAAGCATTCTGTTATATGTGAACAAAAGGAGACCTGAATTATTATGAGCAAAAATATAATTATCCAGGGCCAAGATGTGAATACAGTAAGAGTATATTGTTATTGCGTCAAGGACTTAGACCACAAAGACTTAATGTAGTGTAAAGACACTGACAAGAATGAACTATAGCGTAGGCCTATACTGTCTGTGAATAATTGTAATGTTGTGAACATACTGTTGGACAAATTATTCAATTGTATTAACGTCGAAAATGGCTGAAAGAATTATGGATAAACCTTAATTAAATAAAATTACATTAAGTCAGCTTCGAAGGTTTTCAGAAAAACGTTAGCGCCAAGAGGCACTATTCAGAAGAGTGGAAAATGGCTGAAAGAATTATGGATAAACTTTAATTAAATAAAATTACATTAAGTCAACTTCGAAGGTTTTCAGAAAAACGTTAGCGCCAAGAGGCACTATTCAGAAGAAAGGAGGGAAGCTGGCAGACAAAAATCCTTTAATACTGCCAGAAAAAGTCCAATCGTTGAGTTAATTTACGTAATTTTCATATGGCTCTAAAAAAAAAAAAAAATATTAATCCTAACAAAGAGTTAAAACGGATATAAATTACTTCATAATTCAAGCCACGTGGTTTCGAAAACCGAAATTGGACATTTTAGAACGATATCTATGTATTAAAAGACGTTTCTGAAAATCGATATTCGACGTTAATGAGCCGTTCTAAATTTGCCAGAGATATTCCAATATTGTTTATTATCCAGTATTATACACCCATTTTAATAAATGAGCTGAGTGTTAATCTTGTTTGAGTTCTGTAACAAGCCGTCTTCAATCTTCGGAGAGGACAGTTCGTAGCTAGACATCGTCAACACGTGAAACAGCTGTGCGAGGTTACGCAGGACCGGCATAATAATTGTAAGAGATTATCTACAATCGTTGCTGCCCGAGTTAACAAAGATCAGAGGGGACACCGGTGTATAATATCCCAATAACTTCCGAGAGAAAGGCAGAATCACACGAGGGATTGAGTCTCCAGACAACATACTGTAAACTGGACCCATCTTCAACAGGGAAGTGAAAAATAATTATTCTTTATTAGTACCCTATGAAAAATAAATATTTTAAGACATTTAGATTTTTAAAGACGCTGAAGGAGCTGCAGTCGACACTAAAGGGACGTGAACTTACATTATTTAGTCTATTTATATACATTAATTCTATTTAATTAAGTTATACAAAAATTGTTATAAATAGAATCTATTACAACAGTGAAGACTGTATAGTAAATAATACGAAAAGAAATTTTAAAATATTATTTCATTGTACAAAAACTAAATTTTAGTTTGTGCTACAAAGGTCAAAAGAGACAAATTAATTTATTTTTATAAAGTGTATTAAAAACACAGTAGAATGTCAGAAAACAGTAGCATCTTTAATAAAGCCATTTCATATCTGTACGTCTAGACTATATTCTGTATTAATATAATATATTCTCGACTATATTCTATAACATATATTCTATGTGACACCTATACATCGCAGTATATTACAGAGTAATATATCAGTTACATAAGATGTTTTCATGCTATAAATTGGTTTCAGCAGTAGGCCTGTATTTGTAAAGAAGGATCAGTTAATTTTTTATTTAAAGAATTCAAAACTTTATATTTTCCGCATATAAATGATATATACTTTTTTAATTCATTTATTTGTGACATTCATTAAAAGGACAAAATACAAAACAACAATAAATACTTTGTACAATCTGCCTTTGCCTATAAACGTATCCGAAAATCGTTTACAGAAACTTGAAAACCTTTGTGTACAGACCCCAACCTATCATATAGAAATATATGTGTGTGTGTGTGTGTGTGCGCGCGCGTGTGTGTAATAAAAGAGTGTAACACACGTTTCCCGGTAACACTGAGATAATTAACACGACATTAAGGTCTTCCAGCGGTAATTAACAGCCGCAGCCACTGCGGGTTTCACAAAACCCATCGTAAACACACGACAATAAATAACCAGTCTACCGGTTAATTAGTGTCCGGCATTGCAAACAATCATAATTAATATATAGGGTTTTGATTTATTGCCCACGTACGTGTTTGCAATCGTCGTCTCCCTGCACGGAGACGGTTCCGTCTTCTCTGGACTAAGAAACGGAGACTGGAACCACTCTGACTTCATCGTTATGAAGAAGTTCGAATTGCTTTTGTACAGCATAGTTTAAATTAAAACCAACCGTCACGAATTCCTTTTTAAATATCCAGCCTGTGGGAGACCGGTAGGCGATAATATTATGCATTCGTCAAAAATTCATATGTGCCTTACAGCGTTTCTCTCTAGAACATCATTTTGAGATTAATAATATGCACATACGTTTGAGGCATGGAGCACTAGTGTTTAAGATAAAAAGAGTTTAAATTTGCTTAAGCTAGCTACTGTTCATTGCGAACTTCGTCAGGGGAGTGGCCAAAGCTGGCTAACAGAAAGCTACATATTTTTAATCTAAAACATCAGTGTGTCGTATCACTAAAATGTATACATTTTGTTCTTAACGCTCGGACACTTCACGGGCGAAAGAATCCACCAGTCATTTTTCATCGCATCTTAACACTTCAGCGAGAATTTCTTGTTCTTCCAACAGCATTATACCTTAACCTGTCCTTCTAGTGTACAGTGGTCCTTCTCGGCCTGTATTGAACGTAGCGCTGAGTGGTTTGTGGAAAATTAGGTATACCGAGTAAATAAAGTGGGCTTTCGTTACAAGGAAATCAGCAGGTGTTTCATTAATTGAATGTAAAACGCAAATGGCGTGTTTGATCTATAAGATGTTTTACATTACCGTACCACTTATAAAATAATCATATTAACAATTATAATTTTTAATACATATAAATGTAAAAATAAAATACATGAAATGAGCATTGCTTTTGAAACGTTTTTCAGTCCCTATATTTCGTGTTGTAATATGTAAATACTTTTAAATATATAAATGCAAATCAATAAACTAAATTTGTTTAAAGGTTACGTCCTCTTATGTTTAGAAAGGTGTCTTTTTAAAAAGGACGTTTAAATCTTTATGGGTAAACATAAAGTTGCAGTTTTTCGTCCACGTTCTACTGGAACTGATCTCTATTTTCAAATACATTTTTAGGAATACGAGTAGGGTCCATTCTTTTGGATGATTTGCCCAATTTGTCCTGTATTTCTTTATTCATTCTTCGACGCCTTGTATTTGTAATTCCAACTTTATATAATTTTTTTGTTATTATTAATAAAATTATTAATAATACTTGTTTTTACAAGAAGAAGTTATATATTTTTTTTATATTTACAATGTTTCAGTAGTCTCAATTACCATCATCTTCAGAATTTATAACTAGCTTGTTGTATTTTATGATGATAGTTGAGACTATTGAAAAATTGGAAAAATATAAAAAATATATAATATATTCTTGTAAAAACAAGTGTTATTTATCACAATCAATAAACAGTCACAAGAATAATGTGAGAGTAAAAATAATGCAATTTTATATAAATATTTCTAAAAAAGGGACATATATGCAATTTTATATAAATACTTCTAAACAAAGGGACATATTTTTGAGACAGTACTAGCGGAAACTGCCCGTCAATAAATAAGCAGCTAAAAGGAAGATGGCAGCTTATGTTCTATTACTGTAGTTTCGTATAGTAAAGTGGGCCTACCCCAGACCAACGACATTTCCATCTCACTAGACTTCTGTCAAATCTACAACTGTTGTATATCTTCTTACAAACTGACACTTTGTGCAACATTGAACCTGCAGCACATAGATTGAATAATAAACTGCTTCAATTATACGTCACATAATCATACGAAAATACTAAACAAGAATAAATCACACCAACCAGATGCGTATACACGTATTATATTTTTCATATTTAAAACATTTCCGGTAAAATAATATGGACGCTTACACAACTCTTATAATAGTGAATCGGTAGCCCGCGAAATCGATAGTCACAACACTTCTACAAAGACATTCACACGCTACTACAGTAGTTCTACTTTTTTACAGACATCCAATACACACTGCACACAATAAACGAGGTCCCAGTTAACTTTGCTGGATCGCGCCCTGTATTCTCGTACCCATAACTACACTGGTTCACGCTTATACGCACTACAATCGCTTCTAACTACAACTCACGATGTAAATAACAAAAATGAAGTTGTGATTCGTTTATAAAAGCCCAGGTTAACAAAATAAAAGTAGTAACTAAATATACATTTAACAGTTTAAAACACCTAAAATCGTCATAACTTGTACAGTATAAATAGAGGGAACAGACAATTCTTCTTCTTCTTCTTCTTCTTCTTCTTCTTCTTCTTCTTCTTCTTCTTCTTCTTCTTCTTCTTCTTCTTCTTCTTCTTCTTCTTCTTCTGCTCCTCCTCCTCCTCCTCTTCCTCCTCCTCCTCCTCCTCCTCCTCCTCCTCCTCCTCCTCCTCCTCCTCCTCCTCCTCCTTTAGCACTTCACACCAACGTGAGACGTGGCTTCCACCACCAGTCTTCTCCAATGTGTTATATCAATTGCCATGTCGTGCAACCCTTAATATCCATTCTTCTTAGATTTACAGGGTAGATTTAAGATGGATCATTCAACCATATTATCCTATGTCGGCCACTTTTTCTGCTCTTATGGACTTGCGCCCTCAGGATTTTTTTGACATACGCTGATCATCCATCCGCACTAGGTGACCTAGCCATCGTATTTCGTTGAGCATTTACAAATCTTTGAGAGAACAGACAAACTTAACTTAATATTATAACAGCGATATTCGCAAACCAACGGGTGGTATAAACTATAGGTTGCCGAGGGAGAACAACAAGTTATACGAAGTAGCATCAACCGCGAAACGACGTTATGTCATTAATACGTAAGACGCGTACAACCGGGAACGAATTATACATGAAAAACGAGAATTCAACGTTCTGAAATTGTGGGCAGTGACGTATAGAGTAATGGAAGATAGAAACGACCATAAGAATACCAATATGCTCTAGAAAAACTGATGTTTTTTATTCAGAAACTCCCGACAAGCTTTAAACATTGTAAGTATAAATATTGTACAAACAAGTACCAGAGCTCGCATTCTAAATGCTCTATTAAATTTATCTCATTTTACAGAGAACATGGAATGTATGGAGTGTAGAAGAAAGCTTAGCTGTCGCTGTAACTTGAGGTAGGCCTACACCTTACAGATAGACTTGTCTATCCAACATGATTAACTGTAAACCACATTAGAATTTCAGCTATGGGTAGTAAACTCTTCGCTCTCAGACTGACCTACTCCCACTAACAGGACAGTAACCCAAAGCCGTTCTACAAAGTTATAAAAATCTATTGAGCAATCAGTATATATAAGACGACAGTAAGGCATCGTCGCTTTACTGCCCAAGTGGACTGATCATGAACATGAGATGTTGGTACGCTGGCCCTGAATATCCTTCAGCAATGACAAGACCTCTCACCGTCTGGTGAGAAGTGAAGGCGGAAGGCTGTAACGCCAATTGCCGGTGGTCCTTCGTGTTATAAAACTTTCACTGTGGCACATCTTGCCTTTCGAGATGCAGGGGGAACAACATAGGAGCTGGTAATAGCCGAATAAGTCTGTCGTTCAGAGGAGCGACTGTATGCGAGGAGCGACCGGAGTATCACCTGAACCGCTAGCGTTCTTGGGATCTGCGTAGTCGGCACTACTGAGGATGTACATCCCCGACTTGCAAGGCCAAGGTTGCCTTCACGGTGTGCCTTTCAAACGTTTGTGTAGCAAACGAACAATGTTTCCCCTCGACAACATTAAATACTGTATCAGAAAGGATTTTTTCATAGCCTAGCGGCGAAGCGGCTTGTTGTACTGAGAGGAGAGGACACAATCTACAGTCACCATTGGAGTATCGAAGTGAGACAAACTTGTGGCTTGTTGTACTGAGAGGAGAGGACACAATCTACAATCACCATTGGAGTATCGAAGTGACACAAACTTGTGGCTTGTTGTACTGAGAGGAGAGGACACAATCTACAATCACCATTGGAGTATCGAAGTGACACAAACTTGTGGCTTGTTGTACTGAGAGGAGAGGACACAATTTACAATCACCATTGGAGTATCGAAGTGACACAAACTTGTAAAATAACCCCGTTTGTCACTAACTTAGTTTCTGCATTTATCAAGTAGAGCGTAGTCTCAATAGCTCAGCTACATCAGATAACGAGGAATGATATTCTATTCAATTCTAGAAGCGTTCTATTCTTTATAAACGTACTATTCGTTTACACGCTATGCGGGTTTTAGTCAAGTAATTAGTACAGCCTACATCTGAATCGACTTTCCTTCGTTGCTTCTGGTATAATTACGTTAAATTATATACTGTTTTATTAAGGTTTTTATAAATTTATCAGAACGACATGGTTACTTCCTAATCAGTTTCCAAATATCAATGTGCCATCTACACTGGACTTCATAAGTTTTGTCCGTCTGTCTGTCTATCTATCTATCTGTCTGTCTGTCCGGCTTTCTCTCTCTCTTTCTCTCTTTCCCTATCTCGCTTTCACACAAGCGCTCGCGCCCTCACACACACACACACACACACACACATTAGAAAAGTATGTCATAAATTTATTTTTATATGAATATAATTTATGCTTGTTTTAATACGTAAACAAAATTTTAAATCGCCTAAAATTACCTTTCAAACCATGCGGAAATTGAGATTGTGTCGTTAATTTCCGATTATGCAAATGACACTCATAAATACGTATTGGGTTAGTGGTAACCGTCAATTTACGAATCCTCACAAATCACAAAGCGAATTCCAATTATACATTTCGCTATTTTCATCCAATCTTAGGTTTAATTAAACTAGAGCCTTAAGTAGAAACGATTAAATACTTTAGAAATTACATTGGCGGCATAATATAATTATTTTAAATTGAAGAGAAGTGGTTTTTACATTAGTGTCATGAGCATAAACTAATCATTTGGAATTTTATAAACGACTCTGGAAACTATATTTTAATTTCGTATTTACTAGGGAATATTAAATTTTACTATTAAAGCTTAAATCACAAACGTTTCTATCAAAAAGGTGCGGGAGTGGCATCACTGAAGATTTAAAATTACATTTAATTTAAAACGAAGGAAGAAAATAAAACGAACGACAATGGAGGTAACACTCTCGTTAAGTAATAAGTGAATGGTTAAATTGAAGAAAATACGATGGTTTAGCAAATGTAAAGATGTTCTTTCAACGGGACAGATGTTTCTTTAAACGGGAACATTTGCCAGCATTATCAGTGCTTGCAAACTGGTATGATGAAGATGTATACTGACACAGAAGGAGAAACAGAGAAACTTGTGAACACGACTTAAATTGTGTAATAAGTAGTAATTAATATGAAACTAATATGGCTCAGAATAAATATAATTATGAATTATAGTTATGTTACAGGGGAAGTCGTGAACAACGTGTACACCTGTGTTATAACTCAACAGTCAGGAATTCCAAGTAATTAGACAGGACATTACGCACGGTTGTAGGATAAACAAGACTGAGGGATCCCCTCGATTACCGAAAGAGTCTAAAATCTTCTACTCTGCTACAAACCAGACGTGACGTGCCTGGTCTTACAGACAGTCACTAACTGGGGCAATTGGTAAGTGAGTTTATAGGTGCTTAGAGTGCATTACTAGAGTAAAGTGTTATCTAAGTGCACTTGTGCGCCTGTGCGACTCCTGGATGTTGATGATGATGATGGTGTGCTGACTCCCACGTAGATTGTTAGTTGTCTGTGTTCTTATTGTAAGATGATAATTATGTTGATGATGATGATGATGATGATTATGATGGTCTTGGTGCTTTCCCGTCAATCGTAGTATGTGCTGTTTCGGCTTGATGACGATGTTAATGATGGCGTCTCTATGTCACTAATCAGACTGACATAGTGTCCCCGTGAGTAAATTTTTAGCGTCTGTCCCTCGTTTCTAAGTTGTCGTAGATATTTATAGTCTTGCATAAATCGACATGTCAGCTATAGAAAAATCCGTCTTTTACTTGTCCAACTTGGTTTAATCCTCCATAACGTCAGTTTTTCAACAAATCCCTTTTTGTCTGTTGCAATAACGGCATAATTGATGTTCGCAAACCAGCGGTGGCATAAAATCCGCAATTTTCACTGGCTATGTGCATATAACTTAATTGTTTGTTACTTATTAATTACAAGCGTAGTTAATTTCAGTTCATATAACTCCGTTATTTTTGTAACTATTGTAATAATTTTACATAGACACACTATCGACGAACATGTCTTTCAATGGCATTTGCTGATTCGCATCAAATATTTTCATGAAATAAGCTTATTTCATTATTGCCATTCATTCAAGTCTGAACCAGGCCCAGGTAAAATTCATACGTGCACAGAGATCTCCCCGTTTTGTATCACAAAACAAGTATGGTCTGGCTGAACACGCGCGAATTGAATTCTGCACACACACACACACACACACACACACACACACACACACACACACACACACACACACACACACACACACACACACACACACACACACACACACACACGCACGCACGCACGCACGCACGCACGCACGCACGCACGCACACACACACACACAGCTTAAAATCGACCAACGACAGGCTACCGACTGCTTACTTCGCCAGTATAATCTGTTTACACTACTTAAAACTATTTATGGTAGTTTCTATATTTAAATATACAAAAATATTAACCTGAATTAATATGTAAATATATGTATCGTTGCAAGACAACGATATACGTGTGTGTGTGTGTGTGTGTGTGTGTGTGTGTGCGTGCGTGTGTGTGTGTGTGTGTGTGTGTGTGTGTGTGTGTGTGTGTGTGTGTGTGTGTGTGTGTGTGTGTGTGTGTGTGTGTGTGTGTGTGTGTGTGTGTGTGTGTGTGTGTGTGTGTGTGTGTGTGTGTGTGTGACGCGCGCGTGTAAACCTGAAATCATCAAATAATTTTTTTGATCACCCCCTGTTTGAAATCCGTGTAACATTACGGTTTCTGTAACGTTTATCGCTTGATCCAAGAATTGTTTTCTACTATTCTACTATTTAACCTTTCCTTCAGCCATTATATTGATGTTGTTATTCTTCATAATAAAACATTCTAGGCACCTCATCCTTCTGACAAATCTTGCGTAACGTCTTTCTTCTTCCATATCCCTACAACAGTTCTTTGCGCATATATTGTTTTATATAAACCTCTGCTCATCTTTTTATTTGAATTAGCAGTTGCAGTCATTCGTACTTTGTCATGCTTACTTGCTGAACTGCTACCTGCCATGGTCCGAACGAGGCCTTTCAGCGTCTCCACCACTATTAAGTCCTAAAGCACGACGACAATAGGACTTGATAGTGGTGGAGACACTGAAAGGCTTCGTCCGGAGTATGACAGGTAGCAGTTCAGCAAGCAAGCACGACAAAGTTGGAATAATCCTCTGCGCTATCGTTCGTTAGGCGTGAAAAGTGTCTTAGCTCATTATTAGCTCATTAGTTCATTTCAATGATCGATGCTTCAAAACTATTCCCGGCTACCAGAGATTGTATGGGATTTTTCCTAACACCAAAAAAATAAAAATGAGAAATGAACATACACACCGCAAAAAAACAAAACAATTCTCATTGGAAAGGACAGCAAAACAACGAAATTCACCAGTAACCTTAACCGAATAACAGCTCAAATATTTGAAAAGATATGAATATTTGGGAATCATAATACATAACAACAACAAAATTAATGACATTAAATGTAAATACAACAAATTATGCTGTCATGTAAATGAAATCATTGTAGGTAAAAAAGAGATATTTACCTATAAGAAAGAGATATAGAAAAAAACTAAAAAAGATCTTTGACGCTAGTTAGGTTTAGAAAAATGCTGATTTCAACACGAGACGCTTAACAGTGGAGTTACTATTTGTTTGGAACGCTACAAATAACAAATAATATGCTATGTTACTTTTGCCTTTTACTGTTCGTTGTGTACGAAAGAGACTCCAAAGTACTTTTAACGGTACCTTTCTACCAAAATTATCTTGGAAGAAACCTGTGAAAATGTGTCTTTCACGACCAAACGTCGTGTGTTGTTTCTCAGCGGAACAATGTTCCTTTCTTAATACAGTTATAATAATTACATCAAAATACACATTTTAAACGTTGGTTATATGATACCACACAATAACTGTTATATATATTATACAAGTTTCAGATCGCAACTTAGAGATAAGGAGTATCGCTTTACAACAGCCGGGCTGTTGGCCTGTTAAATCTAATTTAGCGTTCATTAGTCGGTGTAAATTAGACACCTCGCTCTTCTTTAATTATTACCGCCGGAGCCTATAAAAAATAAGAAGAAGTCTATTATGTTTTGTGACTTCAGAGATGATTATCAGTGAATTGGCAACAAATTTTAAAGTTTACTACTCCAGGATCCGCTGTTGCCACATGTGTATGTGTGTGTGTGTGAAGCACGCACAAGCCAACAGATTAAAGTAACATATCAAACCTTCAAATTGATGTTGTTTATTGATTTTTTTTCTGTTTGGAGGTAATTATAACGCAAAAATTTTATTATTTTTTTTGTTAAAAGGTGGCTCCAATTTCTCAGTATAAACTGAAACACCTCAGCCAATTTATATTCTGCGCTTAGTTTCATTAAGATGTACTCTGATACCGTCTTCTAATTTCGTTCTGGTCTTGTATAACAGCTTTTCCTGATCAAGACCTCGTAAATTTCAAGTTAAAAGACGTAAATATTTAATCTACCTTGTATATAATATTATGCGCACTGAAACGTTAAGAGTATTAGATCACTTCCTGTGAGTTAACATTGTAATTACGTAGACTTGGAGTAACAGAGGCGGGGATCGAACTCGCCATCAATAAGCACAAGGAATTGCACTTATTATCGGAGCCCATTGAAATAACTCAAGGATAAGACTACAGTCTCTCTCCCGTTTTATTTAATATTTATATAGACGATTCTATTAGGAAATAGAAATTGGACGCCGCCTAATGATTATACTTGGGAAAAGGATTTTATTTAAACAGCTTAACGTACGCAGACGATCTTATGATCATCAAAGAAAATGAAAACAACTTCTATAGGTTGCTGTTTTACCTTAACAATTTGTTAACAGAACTAGTAGTATCTAGGGTTCAGCATTAGGCCTACATATCAAGATAATAAAGAGGTTGAAAGCAAAATTAACATCAAGTCGCTTTGTGGATGTGTCATTAGATACTTAAAGAATTTACTATTAAAACAAGAAAATAGAGAAAATAGATCGAACTGATCTATTATAATGTCATGACCATACCTCCACTACTATACGTATGGTAGTGAAACTTGGATTGGAAAGGTAAACGATATATCTAGAATACAAGGAGCAGAAATGAGAGCTGTCTTGAGGGCTGTAAAGGGTTGTACCAGGAGAGGTCTTATCAGAAATGATCGTACTAAAATGGAAAGCTTAAATAATAAAATGAAAGACAAAGTAATCACGAAATATATCAAAGTATAAAAAATATAAAAGGAACAATGAGAAAGACAAGACTATTATTTTTTGGACATTAAATAGAATGGACGACAATAGGCTGACAAAGCAAATCTTCAATTATCTGTGGTGGAAGAAGTCAACATCAAGTTGGATTAAAGAAGTTCAAAAAGATTAAAAAAAAATAATAATATACACGCAGAAGAAGCAATTGAAAGAGAAGTTTTTCGGGCAAAAGAGTTAAAAGTGGAAGGAGTCCAGGGTAGGAGAGAGAAAAACACGGGTTCAAAGTGGACTGAAGACAGGAAGAAGAGACAAAGTGAAAAGATGAAAGAATATTGGAGAAAAAGAAAAGGACAAAGAGTAAAGAATTTAAATTGGTGTGTGGTCCTTAGATGGACGATACTAAAAAAAAAATGAAAGATAAGTTTAGGAAGACCCTGTAAACGACGGTTGGATGATTCTATTGAGACTGGAACAGACTGCTAGCCTAAGCCGGAAATGACGACGGCGAAGAAAATTGCACTTCGCAATCTCAAGCACGGCGAAATGTGGTCATACACTGTCGACTAAGACTCTCCTACTACCCCGAAATAGGGAAGACATAGTGGCCAGGGCACCCGCTTCAAAATCAGGCCGCCTTCGTTTTGAACTCACCTAAGAGAGCACCGTTTTCTCGCGACTTTCATCCCAATTGAGGGAGGATTGAAATCGGGTCCAGAAGTATAACAGGTTTTTTTCAACTTGTGGTGACCACATTGCCCTTCCAGTGTATTGTGATCTGTAATAACGTTGTTTTACTTTTATTGATCCCATAAAATAATATAATTTTTTTGTTTAAGAAGGATACCGAGGAAAAATAATGTTTGTTGCAAGAGGGTCCACACTCCTACGGTGTGTGTGGGACTCTCAACAGCTAAAATTGCTTTCTCGTTGCGTCAGGGTAGTGTAGGTCTTACTATGCCCAATGAAGCGTCGTCATATTTGTTCTTCTTTATTTTAACGCACCTCACTCATGGTTTATATGGAATGATACAATTTTCTTACTTTTTCTTGAGACGTAGAACATCACCTACATAGGTAGCCATCTTATCCCATTGTCCCTCGCTACTGAGCGTTGTCTTTATAATGTTACCGGGGGGAATATGCCCTACTTCAGTTCTGGTTGTGTCGTTCATCTGTGACATACAAGAAAAGTGTAAAACGTTCCATCCCTGTCTGAGTAATAATTTACGCACACTGGGTCTCCCATGTCTCCATTTTATTGAGGGAGACACGGAAATACCCATGCCATGAGACAAACTGCGATACGTAATAGTTGACATAATCATCATGTCCTTGGTTGATCCATCTGTCCAGACGTTAACAAGTCTGGGATCCACCTTTCTCTGGATTTTTGATTTCAGCGTTCCTGCTAACGGAGTATGACAACTGTAATCTGATTCACTTCAGCTTAGCTGTTGTGCCGACTTCCATTTTCCTTTCGAAGTTCAGTATTCTCTTTCGCGGAAACAAATCAATAGGTGTCAGCCCGGCAATTACAATAATGCCGGTTCAGATAGCACTCGGTATGCACAGGCTATCCACAATGCCCACGTCGTTGCACTGCTGCGATCCTCTAACAGTATCCTCTTCCATCTCAAGTGTTTGGGACCAGACTTCGGTTCTTCTAGCGGCATAGACTTTGGTTCTGTCATCAGCAGCTGTAGCTTCTAAGGTTTTGGGCCACCAACATTTCCTATGAGCCTGCTTATTTCCATTGTAATGGTTTACCCTTCTGAGAAACTCCCTTTATCTGTTTCCAAGAAGTTAACTTCGAATCTAGCACGATTACACGAACATTAGCCATTGCTTTCAGTACTTCCCTTGTGGTTCTATCTCGACTTTTTTTTTTAAGAACTTACGGAATTCTTTGGTTCCTTAGTAGTGTAAAGCTAGCGGTATCTCCTCCTCTAACATGCTTGCTGTGGTCTTGTTATCCAGTTATCCATAGCTAAAACATTATATTCTGGTGATATCTTCCCGTAATGTCTTCGATTACTCTCCATCCTTCACTTCTGGCAAAAAAACGTTTTGATGCAAATGACTACCTGGTATCGTTTCCAGTAGCCAGGTCATCTAAACGTCAATGTCCGTGTAGTGTAGTACTATGAGTTAGATTTGGGCAGCCACCTCCAATATTCTTATGCTCCTGGAAATTGTCATTTCTATCTCCAGTGTTTTAGCGCTAAAGTCATCCGCGACGACAACGGCAGCTTGTATGGGAGTATTATCACTCACGGATAATCTCTTCTGTTCGTAAATTATCCGACTATCATTCTCGGGCAATTTTTGTGCAGTTTTAAATAACGAAAGCAACGAATTAACAACTAGTATAAAGAAAGTATGATAAGTTCTAAAGAAACGATGACTCTGAATAGCAACTTGTACACAATTGGAACACAAACACAGTCAAAAATATTAAAAACTTTCAGATATATGAAAGTAATTATTGTATAAGGAGTAACTCTTGTCGAAGATGGATAAACAAACCAGGAAATAATTTACGTTCCTTGCTCTAGTGTTGTTCTGTGTCTGTCTTGCATAGAACGCCCAAACGTAACATAAATTGAAAGTTACATACGGCATATGTACACAATAGAGCTTCCTTGACGCGCAGGACCATAATCATAATTTTATGGTTATAAAATTATAACTATATTATAATATATCCATATTCTAGCGTTATGCGTACAATAGCCCACGACGTGGCTGAATAGAAGAAATTTTCATTCCGTTAAACTTTCATTCAGCCATACCTAGCCCAGGAAAAATAGTAGAAAAAACAAGCGCGCGCGCGCGCGCACACACACACACACACACACACACATGAACACAGAGTAGTGTAGCCGATAATTATGCAAGCAAAACCAGAACGCAAACAAATTTACAATGACTTCGGATAAAAATTATTACGGTGACGCAATTCGATACGATGCTAATATTTATTGTATCCTTTGTGTCACTGTAACATATGGTATGGTAATGACACATATGTGGTTGAGAGGACAAATTATAGGAGGACATTACTTATATTGCCACCTTGCCCGGCCGTATTGTCATTGTTGACAAGCATTGTTGCCAAGGCTGTACATGTGTGGCAATCGCAGTGCATGAATCAAACGGTTGATACGCAGGTGGACTCGGGCCGTAGCCAATCCCGCGTTCTTTGATTATTGGTTCTTGTAGTGCTTTAGTAAGACTCCAAAACACTCAAGCGACAGTGCTGAAATATTATAAATTTGTAAATGGCCTGTGAGGGAAAATTTATAACCGACTTCGTTTATTTAAAAATTTAAAATATAGTGATTAAAGCAGTGTTTCTCAAAATGCTTACCGTTTCATTCCAAATGTATTTTTTGATCGCTTCATGAAAAACTCTATTCACGAGTTTATTCGGGACAAACCTATCGATCGTTCGGTAACGAGTTTATTCATGCCACTGGGGGATTTATGTCTATAAAAAAATAGATGTTTCTGACGAATGAAAGAGTTTCGTTGTTGCCAACTGCAGATTCACGGAATCTTCATTGCCCAGACAAAGTCCCAATGTTGACGAGAAGGTTTAATTTTGGCAATGTCAAGAATTTGCAAGTGTCAGTTATAAATTAGAATCAGCTAGACGGTACAAAGTTGTCACCTTGGTGACCCAGCAAGTTGGCGACCAGCTCCAATTAGGCTCCGCATATTAATTTTAAAATATTTCATATTACATACTTCGGCGTAAAAATATTACACACCTAAACGTCCACAATTTGAGTTATTATGGGATTACAATATGAGAATTGAAGAGCATGAATAGGCCTATTTAAGTTATAATTATATACGTGTGTAATCCTAAAGTTTAATGTAAGTGCTTGCAACACTTTTAGTCCCTTGAGTTAAGTAAAATAAACTATTGGTTTACTAATACGTTCATCGTTTTAAGTAAGAAAAAAACAAAATATATGATTTTCAGTTTGCGATACAACCTTGAATCATATAAAAAAATTGTCTTGTCACTGTAGGGGCTTGATGACTGAACAAACTGAACAGACTGAACAAATGAAATATCTTGGTTCAATAATAGGCAGTTCTCTCGTGTAAATGTTATACTAGTAAAGTGAAAAATATTTGTGTACATTCTTGCGAAAATTATACGTCTTATGAGATTTGTGTCCAGAAAACTTGCTGATCACAACCTATAAAACATTGGTTGAATATAAAATAAATTACAAAATTACTCGTTGGATCGTTAAAACCAGTTACAATATCACAAAACAGGTAATCCTTTGAATTACTTCTAAGGAACGGAAATATGAACACTCTTGGCCAAAAGTTTGGAATTCTTCCTTAAGGCATCTGTATGTTTTTAAAGTTCTTAGGTTGTTTTATATTAGAAGTGATAATAAATATAAATTTAAAATAAACTCTATGATCTACGAAAAAGCCATACTGTTGTTTTTCCGCGGGCAACATATCTGCTCATGAACGTTTTTATAGTAGTAGTGCTTCACGCTTCTTTAATTTGCTAATGCCATATGTCAGTGTTGGGAGGCGGATACTCTAGGCAAATTCCGAAATATCTGAAAACATCGTTGCTTTCAGTTTCAAATTTTGAAGGAATTTTAAAAATTTTTGAAAAAACATGGTTACATTTCAGACATTGGGATAAGCTGTAAAAAAACGGAGGTAAATTGTTACAAATATGGAAACCGGAACAGCAATTGGGAAAAAAAGCGACTACAGCGCTCTCTGCAGTGCTCTGAAGCAAAAGTATTCGCCAAGATGTTAAAAACAAAGTATTTCATGGAACAGTAGGCAATATATATAATTGCACTAAATTGTTACTCGGTTTCTTGTAACAAGTATTACAGACAAAAATTAGAACCGTGGACACACAGGAGCAGATATCTACGTGGCTACAGGGGCAATGTCTTCAGTTGACACGAAACACCATTTACGAAATAAAGAGATATGGAGGGTTACAGGAAACATAACTATACTAAACTATACTGTACTTACTATACTTCATGCTACCACACACTACTACCAAATTAGTTTTAAATTTTTGCCTTGACAGAATTCGCATATCACATCCATTTTGCCAATTGTAGCTTTTGGATGTAACGAGTACTCATAATTTGGATCATACTGAAAAGCCTCTAAAATCAAATGACCTCGTCTGCTCACTTTCCTGACTTGTGCATGCCGTATACGGTCATTTTAAAGCCGATTTCACGTCGTTCTTGTAAGTCCACATCCCTTAATTCAGTCTACCTCACGCGTTTTCGCTCGATCTGCTCCCCAGGTTCCTCAGGTGTTTCCGCGTACACACTTTATTGTACTTTAGATCAGCAAAAAGTATGACTACGTGAGTTAGCTGGAAAAGAAACGTTATGTAAACTACAATTTGTATATTTTTTAATTCATAAAATGTATAAGCGTGTTGAGTGAGAGAGGGGAGGAATAGAATGAGGGAAAAAAAGAGAGAGAGAGAGAGAGTCTTCAGCTTAATAAAACATAGCAGTCAGAGAAAATTGACTAGCAAGTGGCTAGTGATTAAATAAGAATATTTATATTTTCCAGAAATGTACTTAGTAGAATGTAGATTAATATAACCAAATAAATTAACACCCGATTAACATTGATTCATATGAAATGCATGTGCGCATAATTTGAATCTCTAAAACACAAAATTAGTTTTCCCTTCAATGAACGTTGGAGAACAGATTCCTATAGTGACGGAATGTAGTCCTACACACATAGATGGGCGACGAGAGTATTGCAGTCACCACCACTTAGGAACAGAAAAAGAGCAAAGCTGCCACTGAGCAGAACGATGCAAGACGCACAGTTACAAGCTGGTGGGCACGATAGCGGTTATAGAAGTGGGAGATGTCTAACTCCAATAAGGGGAAACGCTGTCGATCCGATTGTTAACTACACTTTGTAAGAATACAACTAATGAGAACAATCGAAATCAATACCATTAGAGTGACTTGACAGTAAAACGCGACGGTATAAATTAGAAATCGGGCATGTAACATTAAGTAAGTAAATATCTTAGTAAATTTAAAGAACACGGATGTGAAAGGATTGGAAGAAACATATTTACGAAACAGTTAATATCAGGCTGAATTGAAATAGCCAGAAGTTGAAAACTATACTTTTTCCAAAAATTCAGAAATTATACAGGACTAGACAGACAGCGAGAGATCGTGATTAGAATACAGACTGTAGATATGTGAAAAATAATATTGGCACTACGCCAAACAATACATAACAAATTACGAAAAATTTCGTATATAAGATAAGAAGAGAATAAATGGGAGACAAGAGGAGATAATAAAGAAGAAGAGGTAGGAAGAGACGAAAAGAAGGAAGAAGAATCAAGGAATTGAAGGAAAAGAAAAAAATACGAGAGAGGAACAGAGAAGAAGGGAACATTAACTAAGACCAATGTTTGTAAGGACATTAAAGTACCATGTAACACCTATAAGTTTTAGGCCTAATTATTAAGGAGCCTGTGACGACACGGTTTCAAAGAGCGGAAAAATGTATTAAATAAACATATGTGTTCCATAGCGAATGTCCAGGCGCAAGCTTTGTGTATCTTTTCGCCAGTGTTGTTGTCATTATTATTGTACATTAAAATACCATACCTGTTACACTGTACCTATTGTGCAACTAAAAAGATTTATCGCTGAGTAAGTGAGCCGAATGGAAGAATGAGGTATGCAGAAAGCAGCAAAGCCATATTGACAAACCACCCACATAGAGAGAGAACAGGTCATCTCTCTGATACATCGCCACCATTAGGCGCATTCGTAAAACTAGCTTACTATCTCACAAATGAGCAGCAACCATCTTGCACGACAAACCCCTTTGACCAGCAGCAGCAGCGGTTTCGCTCCCCACCTCACCTACCCCCTCACAGCATGATCCTACCTGTTTATGCTACTGTTGTTGCTATACTTGATATACTGCTCCTGCCTCCTCCTCTACCCCACCTCTCCCACCATGGCAGTACAATATATTTATGTTAGAAACCATACATGCTGCTTTGCATACTGTCGGTTCCGCTCACCAATTATCTGTTAGTAATATTTACAGCGAGGGTCTTAAAATCTCAGGCCGGTAGGTTAACGCGCATCCGCAACGAGGATCTGTTGTTCTCTAAAAAACAATTATCACCATATAAAGGTTGCGATTGTCTATCTTTATTTAGAAAAAAATAATAAAATCTAGCCTTTAGGAATTTACCACACGGAGACATAAATACACACACTCACACGAGCCACATCCACATATCCTCTTCTCGACCATTATTGTTTTCATCTGTCTTTCTCCCCCCCCCTAGACCAAAGGTTCTGACAGTACCCCTTTACGGCAGCTCATCTACTTCACCCCGTCATGATCTACATGGTTCTTCTTCTTCGTCTTCTTCTTCTTCTTCGAAGGAATTCCTATCCATTACTTTGATATCCATACATTTATATGCTCTGCATCTCTGTACTACGTCAATCTTTCTCTTTCATGTAATTTATATCCTTAATGACCCCCCCCTATTTTCAAATTTCTTCGTTTCTACTTTTTCCTCCGCTAACGCGAACTAGTATTTCTAATGGAACACTCCATACAATTGCTTACGTATGGACATTTTGGGGTATATTATGATCTGCTTTTGAGTTATATTTCTCAGTTATTTCATTGTTTGCAACCCATACATATAATTTTATTTATTCCCTTGATCTCTCGGCCTTTACGATGCATTTTGTTTTGATGCATACAGCGGGCCTGGATGTCGGTGGAACAGTCAAGTGGCATCTCATATGACCTGGAGCGTTACGTAATTCTGCTGGAAGAAGAATGGTTCCTAAACTGCTGGAACAGCTTCGGGGGTTGCCGTGTGCTAAGATTCACACAGGCACTTTTGTTATTTTTCTACTCAACGAAGCAATGTACATGAATTAATATGTAAATCTATAAAACCTCAAACGTCTACCGTTCCCACACACCAAACATAAGCATTGGCATCTCTGCATTCGTGTCGACTCTATCGCTTCATTCATACGCTGCTCCCATCATATCCTAGATCTTTTCACATTCCTTTCTCTAGGCCAACCCACTTTGTAATTTTTTGAGACCATCTTTGGTGTGGCACACGTATTACGCTGTTTTTTTTTTAATTTCCATCGTTATCCTCGTTTCCATTTTAATATTTTATTTTATTTCCTGCTTCCTTATAGGCGTTCTTTGGAATTTCCACTACTCCTTCGCTAGTAATCGACATTTAACGACAAAAAATATTGATAACAGTAATAATTTTCTTTTATTTTTTCTTCTTCTTTAAGTCTCTATCCTGCACCTGGTGAGTTGTAATATTTTGAGTTTATCGTGTCTTTTTGAAGACCGCCCTGTCCTTAATCAAGCCTTGTATGTTTGACCAATATTTCTTGTCAGTTTGATCCAACAAACTCTTTCCTGAGCTTCCAATAACAAATGTTCTAGCAATGTTTGGTTTCAACGCAATAGTCATTGCGTTGCTATTGTACCTAATTATACTCTACAAAAATAAAAGTTTGTTAGGGTGATTGCTTTCCTCTTCATTATAATCTATAAATATGACACAGAAAGGTTATTTGAGACCTATAAAAACTGAAATACTAGCGCTGCGTTTCCATTCTAAACTTACTGGACACATATTGTATCGCAAACGGCAACGTTTGCTAAAATATGGTTACCGATTGTGTGTGTCATTAAACAGCAAGAGAATGTCAAATGTGGCGCGGATGTCCGCATACTCAGCTCGATTGCTTTCACTGTTGATTGCTATTCTACAATTTATTCATTTCCTATGCACTCCACAATACCAATCTAGATTACAATCCTGGTCGCTAAGCGGTTAGCAGCAGTTTAGAGATACTTGTGTTGGCTGTGGTATTTCTTATATTGCATACCACTGCACAAACTATGGTTTCACGACCACAGGTCTAAAATGTTTCTTCAGTAACTCCTATTCAACGTACTATCCAGTTTTAGGTTTTACCGATATGTATGTCTGTAATTTGATACGGTTATAGAATAGTGTAACTATTTGACTTCCCCATTGCTTATTCTGCAACTTTTGCTAATATTATGTAAGCACTTATTTAACAAAGTGCTTTTATTCACCTCTTCGTTCTTGTCTTCTATCATACTTTTTAATCCTTCTTCTTATCGTTCTGCCGCCTTCTTTTTTTTAATGTTCTTTAATATCGAAAGATTTCCTTCTCAGCTTTCTTTCTTCCAACTCATACCAAATATTACTCTGGACAAATAAAAACAATTAAGCAGAGACCAGATCAACATAATTTTTGTAAAACCGTGTAGGTAATTTTTTGGCAAATTGCTCTTTCATCTTTTAAATTTATCGTTTAATATTTTTCTGGTTTTTATCATTAATGTCTTCTAATGTAAAATTTATCCGTATCAGCCTTATTTATTCTTCGGCATTTTTACACAAGTTTTCATTTTATTTACCCTCAAAACGTCTAGTAGCCTACATTATACTTTTTTACCATATTTTTCTGTATTTTTTCAACGTGTTCACATCATAACAGTGATTTTTACTTCCATGTTCCATAAGGAAATGGAAGTATGGTGATGGTGAAAAAAATCGTGTTCGATATAAGAGCTGATTCTGATTGTACTACCCTCAAAACATGAAGGAAAGTCATTTTTCGAAAAGTCTCTGTGTGTGTGTCTGTGTGTCTATGTGTAGAATTTTTCTATGGCAAACGATAACTGCCGCAAATTCAAACACAATCAAATAATGTTTTGCGTACGTGCCTGAATTGTAGGGGATTCAAGGCCTATTAATTTTGGTGAAGATCGTTTTGGGAAAGGGGTAGTTTACCTGCAACGTTTTATGTTTTAAGAAGAGTAATTTTTTCTGTGACGAACGATAACTGCCGTAAATTGTAACAGAATCAAATAATGTTTTGCATATGTGCATGTGTTGTGGAGGACTTAAGGCTTATTGATTTTGGTAAAGATCGGTTAAGGGGATAAGGGAAAGGGGTAGTTTACCTGCAATGTTTAAACAAGAGTAAGGTACTTAATTTTGATAAATAACGTATCCTGAAAAGAAGGTCATCATAATCCACTGTAGAAAGGTAGATGAAATATCTATAAAATAAAACGGTAGTTGAAGGGGAGGGGGTATTTTTCTATAAATGAAAATGATAGTTAAAGGGGGAGGGGATATTTTTTATATGTGTACTACATTATCGGCTACAAAGAAGTTTGTTGTTAAAATTCCTTCCCGGGCTGTTTGGCCGTGGTCCAATATTTTCTGCTTAACTAGACGTTTCGGCAGTGCCATCGACTGCCATCGTCAGTGAAAATCGAGTGCGCTAACGTGAGGTGGTATACGTTAGTGGCCACAGTACTGTGGTTAAGGCTGAAGCAAGAAGTAGAAAGAAGTAATTTCTATAGAAATATTTTATTTCGAATGAATCTAAATATAAATCTTAGAACATGGAATTCATGTGTGGTTCTCCATACCTATATTTTTTTAAGTTATCTAATTTGGAATTCATTCCCTTGCCATTTATTCGTTATTTGCCATATTTATTCTCTGTTTTTGCCATCCTCTGATAAAATGAATGGCTTATTTAAAAATTCAAGTGACTCCTTTCTCTCTAATTCTGCTATACATTGCTCAGATCGTTTGTTAAAAATTTATTGGGTCATTAACACTGAAATGTAAAGCATATAATTCTTCGAACATTGTAAACAATAGCCTATTCTGCACTCAGAAGACGAATTTCTTACTATTCGAGTAAGAAATTGGAATCCGAAGCAAAGAAGGAAACGAAGAATTCCACGAAGATTATGGAGGAACGAATTTAATGACGAAATGAAGAGCTGAGGACGTAAATACCACGACCAGAATGAGGAAAATAGATGGAGACTATGATGCGAGAAGCGACGACAGTTATAGATAACAACTCTCTCGTTGTGTGGGGGCCACGCGCGCGTGCGCGTGCTCGCTAAGTTTTGAACAATCGTTTTTTAAATTCTTCCATTTTTGTAAGAGTTTAAGTTATGGCAGTCACGAATCAATTTTTATTCCGTATTGTTCCATATAAAGTTTTGTTGTTACTCTCATGTTTCTCGTTCTTCTATTCACACATTGTTTTTCCTCTTCTTTTTAATGGATTTTTACCTTTAAAGGTTTGTAATTCCTTTCTTCTATAAACGCTAGTCTTATCAGGAGATTCTACGAAGAAAAGGTCTCATCACTTCATAATTTATTCTTGGGGTGTATTCTAAATTCTGTTTTGGTCGTCTATGTTCTGTGATCATATTACTGTGACCCTGCGTTCCAATCTCCACTTGATGATTTTTGACGTGACTCCGAGTCTCTTTCATACACGTAGGCCTACTGTTTTACTTTAACATTGCGATTGACCTGTAGACATCTTTTCTTCTTATGTAATTGTGCGATCCGGACTCCCTCTTTCAACTAGTAAGAGGCCTCATTACTGCTCTTACAAATTAGAATTATTTACAGTTTATGTTTTATTCATTACAGTTTGTTGATGACCAATTACTTTTGGCACAAGATGATGAATACATAGAGTACATGACAAGAAAATTGATACAGGAATATCAGAAATTGGGAGTCAGAAAATGTAAATATGAATAAAACAAAAACATGGCAATAGGTGACCTTCATCAAGACTTGATAATGGAGGAAGACATGGGGAAGATTTCATATACAGAGGAATACATTATTTAGAGGTGAAAATTACGGCCAGTGGGAAGCAAGACAAACAAAGAAATACAATCCAGAATTAATTTGGGAAAGATGGATATATCTACATTAAATGGAATCCTGTGGGATAAGAAAATTACAGTAGAAACTAATACCAAAATATTCAAAACCATTGTAAGAAGTATCATTACTTACGGCTCAGAAGTTTGGAGTGGGTACTAATAAACACACAAGAACAAAATTAATGACAGCAGAGATGGACTTTTGGAGGCGTTCGGCAAGAGTATCCAGAGGAAAGAAAATTAGAAATGAAGTCATTAAGGACAGAATGAATGTGAAAAATTCAATTGTTGATTTTATCCAAACAAAAAAATTACAATGGTATGGACACATAAAAAGAATGGCACAGGAAAGATTGCCAAGGAGAGTTATGGAATGTACCCCACCAGGAAGAAGGAAAAGAGGAAGACCATCTATCACCTGGATAGAAGAAATTCAGACTATATTGTGGGAACGAGAAATTGAAGAAGATCTTTGGATGGACAAGCAGCAGTGGAAGATAAGAATTCAAGCATTTTTGTAATCTTTGGTTCCGGAAAATGTGTAAACGTAATAGTAATAATAATGTATTTTCATTGTTTTTACTATTAATTTATTAATGTAGGCTATACAAATATTTATGTAACCTATGTATTATCCTATTTTAATTATACAGATATTTCAGACAGCAATTTAAAACTGTCGATACATTGTAAAAACAATAAAACATGTATTCTTGTTTAAAAAAAAAACATAAAATATTATTGATTATTAGTAATTAAAATTAAAGAAAAATGTGATTAAACACGCACGCGCGCGCGCGCGCACACACACACACACACATTCCTACGCGTATAATATAAATAGAGAAAATTACGAAAATATTCTGTCAGACCCAGATTCTGAATAATTTAATTTTTACATAAAGTTTAATCATTTAATCTAAGTTATAATTACGCCGTCTTATGTGTTTTCGGCAGAGTTTGTCCTCGTTGGACACAGATTTCATTCAGTCAACCGTATGGAACAAACTGTGACAATTTGTGCCTAGTACACGCGGTAGGTAGGAAGAAGGAAAAGAGGAAGACCAACTATAACCTTGTAGAAGAAATTTAGACTATATTGAGGGAACGAGAAATAGAAGAAGACCTCTGATGGACAAGCAGCAGTGGAAGATGAGAATTCAATCACTTCTGTAATCTTTGGTTCCGGAAAATGTGTAAATATTCTACAGCAGGATTAATAATAATAAAACAAAGTAGAACTTGAATTACTGTGTAATATCAATTTGTAGTGAAATTTAGTTAGAGAAAAGTAGTCTTCTTCTCTGTTGTTACTCCGGTCTCTATTTCATTATTTTTATTTAAATAAATTTTCTCAGAGTAGTCTTTAACATCACTTGGGATTTCGCCTTTAAGAACATATATCGAGTCTGCCATAAATCAAGCACAACTGGTTACTGTTAAAATTTGTTTGTTTGATTTCCACTGATAAAAGATGTATAATATTTCCGATTTTTAAGAAAAATATGTGATTAACAACACTGTTTCCTACATGTGCTTAATTTTTCAAAATGTAAATACAGTTTTTGTTTAATAAAAAGGATCTTATATTCACAAATATTTTTGTCCATATGTGCATAATGACTCAATTACGTGTGGCCATTAAATTACACTACTCTTTATGGATCTTTAATATAACTAACAATTTTTCAGCGTGCACATTATAATATGATGTAAGAGCGTGAGGCGTGAAGGAAGAAGCTGGCTGTAACCGACAAGAATGCATTGCTACCTACACGGTGAACGACTGTACTGATCGATTCTCGGTAACTCGATTGTTACAGTGTGTCTGGCTTGTGCGATACATGTGTCCCTCACTAATTAGTCCATGTTCCAACACTAATTACAATCGCGTACACCTTTAATTAGCTACAGCTGTATATTGGATATGTTGAGCTTTCATTCGCTACCCTGCCTGTTAACGAAGAATTTCGTAAATCAAAAAAAGGACATCATCAAAGCTCCATGAGCTGTGTACTTGATAATTATTTTCAATTAGAAATGTATTTTGCTTACTTTTCAATTTACTTTATGATGTAATATTGCGTTCCCTTTCTTGTGGAAAATACCGCGCATTTGTTCTCTAGCGCTTTACACGAGGATTACGATAATTTTTTACCCATTGTTCATATTAACCACAAGTGGGCAATATTTTCAAAGTGTCCTGAACTTTGTTCGCGGACACAGATCATACCTCTACATATAACCCTTATAAAACAAGACACGTAGACATGAATCTATATGACAGATTCATATGTATGAACTTAATAAGGAACACAAAAACATATGGGTAAAAAGAACAGAAATTCGTAGTTGTAAATGAATGGGAGAAGAGAACTATCGACAGAAAATAAATTATTACACTAATCTGTAAACACATAGGCTAACAGAAACCGGCGTCATCTACGGTCCGTCAATTCGTGAATATGCCAGCAAAACAAGAAATAATTCAAAGATTTCAAATTACAGTGATTCAAACAATTGTTAGAATCCATTGGTAGGCTCTACATCCAACCCTCGATATCCACAGGGGCTGAAGATGCTCGGACCGATGAGGAAATTAAAAAAAAAATCTAAATTTATATAATAATGAGAACACCTCTAACTTATAAATTTGTATATGACAAGGTGATGATACAGAAAACAGAAGACCAGTTACAGCGGACGGTATTTATGTTCAATAGCATAATACAGAACTATGGGCTACAGATCTCTGCTACAAAATCTAAAACGATGGAATTTCAGACAGGTATACTATAAAAACTAAGACAGTCGTGAATAATTAGATTTTTTATCAGGTGAGTCGTTTTAATTACCTTGATTGTAATACCTCATATGGAACTGATATTGATTGGGATAGTAAGCTAACAAAATTTAGACGCATCTGTGGAACGATTCATAGGTACCTGAAAAATAAAACACGGAAGGATACTCGAATGAAATTTTATAAAACTGTGGCTGTCCCCACATTCCTGTATACTAGAGAGACATGGACTCTTGGTAAAAGGGACGTGCTGAGGATTCAGTCAACCGAAATTAAATTTCTAAGAGGTAAGCAAGGTTTTTTTCTCTTTGATCGGAAAAGGAATGAAGATATTAGACGCGATTTAAACATTGTATCATTGTAGCAGAAAATTGAAGACCACAGAAGGAGATGGTGTGAACACTTGAATCCCGTGTCTGATATCCGTCTACCTGTGACTGCCTTGGGTTTTCACCCTACTGGGAAGAGAGATGTCGGTAGACAGAGGAGGAGATGGGTTCAGGAACAGGTCTAAGGCCTAGTCCTTGGAGTGGTGGTAACGATGATGATGATGATGATGATGATGATGTTGAGAACACAGACAATCGACCACACAGACTACACAACACACACACACACACACACTAACACAGACTAAGACTGTTGACCAGAGGTTTCAACCGACAGTCATATGGATCTCTGGGGATTACAGGGTATTCCTACAGGCACAGAGGGGGGCACGGCAGGAGACTAGAGAACCACGGTGTGAAGTTAAGTGCAGCTTATGATTTACACAGGTTGTTAGAGCATAAAACTAAAATATGGATTTTCATGGCAATTCCTATTACATATTCGGCAGATTGCGTTCTAGTCCGGGGTCTTATGTACTCAGGTAAGCACAGACTCGCCTGAACACAATAGACAGAGATGACCTTTGATTTGTCTTTCTGAATACTTTCTGAATACAGCAATCCGGAAGAAAGTTTGATATTGGTCATATAGTATAAACAATGGATAATGAAATATATAAAAGTATACATTTTTGTGTAGAGAAGATAAAATGGCTATCTAAAAGCTAAACTCTACTCTGGTCATAAATAAATGGAATTAATGCTAAAATTAATTTGTAAGTACAACTGTGCAATGGCTGCACCATGTAAGTAACAACTGTGCAATGGCTGCACCATGTAAGTAACAACTGTGCAATGGCTGCACCATGTAAGTAACAACTGTGCAATGGCTGAACCATGTAAGTAACAACTGTGCAATGGCTGCACCATGTAAGTAACAACTGTGCAATGGCTGCACCATGTAAGCAACAACTGTGCAATGGCTGCACCACGTAAGTAACAACTGTGCAATGGCTGCACCACGTAAGTAACAACTGTGCAATGGCTGCACCACGTAAGTAACAACTGTGCAATGGCTGCACCACGTAAGTAACAACTGTGCAATGGCTGCACCACGTAAGTAACAACTGTGCAATGGCTGCACCACGTAAGTAACAACTGTGCAATGGCTGCACCACGTAAGTAACAACTGTGCAATGGCTGCACCACGTAAGTAACAACTGTGCAATGGCTGCACCACGTAAGTAACAACTGTGCAATGGATGCACCACGTAAGTAACAACTGTGCAATGGCTGCACCACGTAAGTAACAACTGTGCAATGGCTGCACCACGTAAGTAACAACTGTGCAATGGCTGCACCACGTAAGTAACAACTGTGCAATTGCTGCACCATGTAAGTAACAACTGTGCAATGGCTGCAACACGTAAGTAACAACTGTGCAATGGCTGCAACACGTAAGTAACAACTGTGCAATGGCTGCAACACGTAAGTAACAACTGTGCAATGGCTGCAACACGTAAGTAACAACTGTGCAATGGCTGCACCATGTAAGAAAGTAGGTTATAGAGCAGCGACAAAATTACGTAGAATGTTTTAATGGCGTAGGTGAAAAACGTAGGATAATATAGATTAATATGGTATAGACACAAACAGCGTCTGTGTGACCAACGAGAGATAGTAACAACTGTGCAATGGCTGCACCACGTAAGTAACAACTGTGCAACGACTGCACCATGTAAGAAAGTAGGTTATAGAGCAGCGACAAAATTACGTAGAAAGTTTTAATGGCGTAGGTGAAAAACGTAGGATAATATGGTATAGACACATACAGCGTCTGTGTGACCAACGAGAAATAACCTATAAGAATAATAGAGTATTATCCGCTTAATCGTAGGAAAAGAGGTAGGCCTCAAAGAAATTGCAGACAAGATGTGGAGGAGGATCTGAATAACAGGAATTTACAGGAGACTGTCTGGGACAAACAGAGATTGCTGGCGGTTGAGTTGCGGGATGCAACAAATGTAGACTCCCCATAGTGTATGTAAACATTTTTTTATATTAAGTACAAAAACATTGCACTTGTATAAATTATATATAAATGTATTGTATCTGCATGCAAAAAACAGAGGAAACTGCTTTTATTCAGATAGGACAAGGAAACGACAGGAAGAAAATAAGTTTGGAAGGGGGGCATAGTTGGGAAAAGGTTGAGAAATGTATCAGTTCTAGATACTGAACCATTTCAGTTAGTGTACAGCAAAGCATAACTAACGCATGTGTTGTATACTTTCAAGTACGCCACTGAATGAAATTATCTTAAGCTTAGCTTTTAAGTTTTGCTTAATTATACGTACCTATATAGGACTATCTATTTATAAAAATATATCAGAATGAAACTTTAACAGAGCTCAAAGAAATGCAGATATCATATATTATGGAAGTGATAAATTGGCACTGATTTTTAAAAATATTATCATTTCTGCAAGTAAAATATACTCTATGTGTGTGTGTATGTGTGTGTGTGTGTGTGTGTGCGCGCGCGCCCATGTGAGTGTTATACAATACTTATGCCTCTTTGTACACGATGTGTGTTTCGAATTTATATCCGACACTATACTAATATTTTACTAGCTCAATAAGTGTGAGTGTGAAATTACTGGCTCACTGTAGGTGGATGAGAGACGATTTACCTAAGTAGGCTATGTAAGGTGCGTGTGTGACGATTTAATTGAAACTGTAATCTTAAATAAATAAAAATTAAATTTGCGAGCGATTAAGTATTTTTAAATCGCACTATTAAACCTAAAGCCCCTGTACTAAATCAGAATGAGAATGAGAAGTGAATGAAAATCAACAGAAGCACTAATAAAAAGTCGAATTGTAAAAAACTTATTAATATCACAATTAACCCTTTGCTAGTCATCATGCGGTGACCTGTTAGTTCCGGACTCAACGTGTTTATCGAGTCGTCTGTAATTTAGGAAGATATAAAAATCATAATGTTTGTAATTAGAAATTTGAAGGCACGAGTAGTAGTTAAAATAATTCACTTAAATTATATATGTATAATTAATGTATTGTTTTTGGTAATAAGAATGCCAATTTAAATAAAAATAGGAACTATATTGTCGCGGAGTACTTGCCCCTCTCCGTTGTTATGTGCCAGTCGAATCTAGTAGAGAGTCACTATGCTGCCGTCAGACCGTACAGACGTATGAGCGAGAGCTCCACGAAAATGCATTTGTTTTTTTTAATTTAATTTTAAAATGTTAGCTACCACTGCTAAACGTGGCGAGCGTTGTGTAATGTGCGAATGATATAAAGATGTGTTAAGAAGAAAAATGTAATAAGTAAAACAAAAACTTAACTAGTAGTAAACAAGATGACGTCTCCCCTCAAGAGGTAAATACAAGTACAAACTTATACATGAAGATGTGATCTGCACAAACTTCATAAATACACGTATACGATGCATAAGACGCTGACGAGGACCTCCGTGGATCTACACCTACTTTCACAAAAGAAACTCCAATCTTCGCAGTGAACATCCTATCTAGTACTTGCCGAAGACACGACCCAGATGAGGATGCCGACTTCAAGAATTCCAAAGAGAGACACCCCAGGACGAGGTTACTACGACCAATTGTAAAGGTGACTCGATAGCTTGCCTATCGAGAGTTAATCATATTTGATACACAACTCACATTAAAAAGAGACTTTTCAAAGACTATAAATTTTGTTTAAAATTAAAATGAGACAAGCTAAGAGTTTACTGTAAGATTCAATATCGTACGTTGTAACGCCTTAAATGTAAAGGTAATTTATATTCACTTTAAGTAATAATACCATTCTTCAAATGGTAAAAGAAGTCTTGCAAGCGTCTAGATGAACTCAAAATACTTAGAAGTCTTTGCTATAAATATACTTAAAGTAAACTCGGATCCGAGGTAAAAGAATACATAATCAGTTTGATCCCTAAGTTTTTATGAAAAGCATTTAAACATTTTAATCTAATTAATGATGTCATGGGATCTTTGAGTAACAGTTGTTAATAAAGAGAAGTCATCTTGTTACACATGAAAATGAGTGCATAAATCAGTGAAATACCTTCCCTTGTTTCCTTATAATTATCTTATGTAATTTGTTCAGTTAATTTGAGTTTAATAACCGTTCGTTACAACGTAGGCAGCCCATGTAATTGGCAAGTGTCAGTTAAGATGGGTTCCCTGGATTTGTAACGTGGTAATACGTTACAAAATTGCGCCACTCTGCTAACTAGATAGGATGTTCACTGAGGAGATTGGAGTTTGTTTTGTGAAAGTAGGTGTAGATCCACGGAGGTCCTCGTCAGCGTCTTATGCATCGTATGCGTGTATTTATGAAGTTTATGCAGATCACACCTTCATGTATAAGGTTGTACTTGTATTTACCTCTTGAGGGGAGACGTCATCTTGTGTACTACTAGTTAAGTTTTTGTTTTACTTATTACATTTTTCTTCTTAACACATCTTTATATCATTCACACATTACACAACGCTTGCCACGTTTAGCAGTGGTAGCTAACATTTTAAAATTAAATTAAAAAAAACAAATGCATTTTCGTGGAGCTCTCGCTCATACGTCTGTACGGTCTGACGGCAGCATAGTGACTCTCTACTAGATTCGACTGGCACATAACAACGGAGAGGGGCAAGTACTCCGCGACAATATAGTTCCTATTTTTATTTAAATTGGCATTCTTATTACCAAAACCAATACATTAATTATACATATATAATTTAAGTGAATTATTTTAACTACTACTCGTGCCTTCAAATTTCTAATTACAAACATTATGATTTTTATATCTTCCTAAATTACAGACGACTCGATAAACACGTTGAGTCCGGAACTAACAGGTCACCGCATGATGACTAGCAAAGGGTTAATTGTGATATTAATAAGTTTTTTACAATTCGACTTTTTATTAGTGCTTCTGTTGATTTTCATTCACTTCTCATTCTCATTCTGATTTAGTACAGGGGCTTTAGGTTTAATAGTGCGATTTAAAAATACTTAATCGCTCGCAAATTTAATTTTTATTTATTTAAGATTACAGTTTCAATTAAATCGTCACATACTCCACCGCTTAAATTTCACGTTACGGGTGTTTAGTGAGTCTAACGCACAATTGGGGACTTGGAGTATGTTTGGTGTCAGTGTGTGGAATTTAAGTTTACTACACGGTTTGTTTTCTCAATCTCTCTTTAAATGATCTGGTTCTCATTCGTGAAATTCCCTTTTTCTCGTTACTTACAATGCTAACTTATATTTTAATTCTTAATACTAATTTCCCTACTTTTCCGTAACTCACAATATCGTGGCCCGACTGACATCGGCTTACTCTAACTACACCAGTTAGCTTTCAGCACTCTTTAATGATCTTTTGACACCTTTCTGCCCCCATCATTACCCTTTTCAGTCGGTGCCGTTGTGACCTGTTACGTTACACATATATAATTCTTAATTATATATCATCAACTTACCTCTAATATAATCTAAAAAGGATCCCATACTCCACTTTAGATTATTGCTAATCCTAATATCTTATGCTACCGAGAGAAGCGGAACTTCATGAAGATAATTCTTATTATCTCTTTAACAATACTTAAACAAACTATGCAGAAGGGGAGACACTTTACACAATTTAGTTTAAATTAAGATTTATTCAGCCTTATTATTTAATGCAATTATTATTCACTTATTATTACTTTCTTTTGGTTTTCTTTCTAAGAAGCTTACCTTTTTGTTTTAATTTATTCATTATTTACTTTGGGGGCGAATTTAAGAAACTTACTTAGAACTATTTCCCATTTAATTACCATATTTATTTATTTGAGTCACTATATTTATTTAATTGTCGTCACGGTGAAAATACTTGCTCTACTATACGATACACTTACTACATAGACAAGGTGAATTCTTGGGTAAATCATTTGTATAATTCAGAAAAGAACAATTTCTCTTCTAAGGGAGAGACAGAAATTCCACATACACATATTTCAAAGTTAAATCGCCGATCAGCTGTTTGCTGGAATGTAGGCCACCCTCTTTTATTTAGTAAACAAAGGCAGGGTAAGTGTGTGAGTGAGAATGCGGGGTTTACGCTCACGTATTGTTCTCTACACAATGCCACAGACTAACTTCCTTGACAGGTCTTAACTGGTGAAGCCAGCTCGGACGCATGGGGTGAATCTCATTCAACAAAGCACGCCTTCAACTTACACGTGTATTACAGTTATAACAGTCTGACTTTACTAATTCTCGTACTTTCCCCAATTAAATTAATTATTTATATTGGTAACAAATTTAAGTTACGAAATTCTTTCCACGTAATTAACCGGGTCTACTTTACACAGGAGCATTATTATTATTTCTTTTTTTTTTACTTTTACCGTGACGACAGACATACACTAACATATACTATGCAGGCATATTCAAGAAACAACAGGTCTTGGATTGTCACCATATAAACCTGTTAAAGACTGAGCAGATCACCAAGCACTACAATTCATGTACATACTTGCATTTGGCTTCATACAATGATATTTCAAGTTATACTGACTATCATTTGCGTATCTTAAAACAAATTCATTTTATGAAAATTAAAGTTACATCAAATACATTGCCTGAGTGCATAGATCAGGTAACTGAGTGCCAAAAGTTATCTATTTTACTACTTAACAATTACTTTAATTAGCAGGGTGACGTATCTCTGTTAATGTCACGATGCTTACAACCTTTTACTAATTTAGCAGAGTTGCGCAATTTTGTCACACTCTGTTCACAATTACTCTTACAAGACAGCAACAACGCAATACACAATTAATTATTATTTACAGCTAATCAAAGCACAGTAAAGCAGAGTAAAGCAGAGTGGCGCAATTTTGTAACGTATTGCCACGTTACAAATCCAGGGAACCCATCTTAACTGACACTTGCCAATTACATGGGCTGCCTACGTTGTAACGAACGGTTATTAAACTCAAATTAACTGAACAAATTACATAAGATAATTATAAGGAAACAAGGGAAGGTATTTCATTGATTTATGCACTCATTTTCATGTGTAACAAGATGACTTCTCTTTATTAACAACTGTTACTCAAAGATCCCATGACATCATTAATTAGATTAAAATGTTTAAATGCTTTTCATAAAAACTTAGGGATCAAACTGATTATGTATTCTTTTACCTCGGATCCGAGTTTACTTTAAGTATATTTATAGCAAAGACTTCTAAGTATTTTGAGTTCATCTAGACGCTTGCAAGACTTCTTTTACCATTTGAAGAATGGTATTATTACTTAAAGTGAATATAAATTACCTTTACATTTAAGGCGTTACAACGTACGATATTGAATCTTACAGTAAACTCTTAGCTTGTCTCATTTTAATTTTAAACAAAATTTATAGTCTTTGAAAAGTCTCTTTTTAATGTGAGTTGTGTATCAAATATGATTAACTCTCGATAGGCAAGCTATCGAGTCACCTTTACAATTGGTCGTAGTAACCTCGTCCTGGGGTGTCTCTCTTTGGAATTCTTGAAGTCGGCATCCTCATCTGGGTCGTGTCTTCGGCAAGTACTAGATAGGATGTTCACTGCGAAGATTGGAGTTTCTTTTGTGAAAGTAGGTGTAGATCCACGGAGGTCCTCGTCAGCGTCTTATGCATCGTATACGTGTATTTATGAAGTTTGTGCAGATCACATCTTCATGTATAAGGTTGTACTTGTATTTACCTCTTGAGGGGAGACGTCATCTTGTGTACTACTAGTTAAGTTTTTGTTTTACTTATTACATTTTTCTTCTTAACACATCTTTATATCATTCGCACATTACACAACGCTCGCCACGTTTAGCAGTGGTAGCTAACATTTTAAAATTAAATTAAAAAAACAAATGCATTTTCGTGGAGCTCTCGCTCATACGTCTGTACGGTCTGACGGCAGCATAGTGACTCTCTACTAGATTCGACTGGCACATAACAACGGAGAGGGGCAAGTACTCCGCGACAATATAGTTCCTATTTTTATTTAAATTGGCATTCTTATTACCAAAAACAATACATTAATTATACATATATAATTTAAGTGAATTATTTTAACTACTACTCGTGCCTTCAAATTTCTAATTACAAACATTATGATTTTTATATCTTCCTAAATTACAGACGACTCGATAAACACGTTGAGTCCGGAACTAACAGGTCACCGCATGATGACTAGCAAAGGGTTAATTGTGATATTAATAAGTTTTTTACAATTCGACTTTTTATTAGTGCTTCTGTTGATTTTCATTCACTTCTCATTCTCATTCTGATTTAGTACAGGGGCTTTAGGTTTAATAGTGCGATTTAAAAATACTAATATATAATCGCTCGCAAATTTAATTTTTATTTATTTAAGATTACAGTTTCAATTAAATCGTCACACGTGTTCCAATTTATAGTCTTTCGACCTGGAGAGTCTTTACTCTCTAGTAAGTGCCTTCCGGACGTATTGATTCGAATTCGGTTTTGAGCGCTTTATGAAACTGATGTCCTATCTTTATCATTACTAGGGCGACAAATAGTTTCTGAAGCGTAACGGTAGACGAAGGTCATTGATCCCGAGAGAGATCAGCGTACCCTGTTGATGCTTGAACCGATTTGTTTAAGGAATCGGTCTCGGACGGAAAAAAGCGACTATCTGTATTTACCATAAACCTTAATCTAATCTGCCGTATACTTTCTTACAAACAGAAGTCTTTATGACTTAAAAATGAGATCGTATTATGGAATGGTTGGACAGCGATAATTCCGAACGTACTGAAGGACAGTTGATCCGAGCCTCTTATAGGCAGTTTGCATACTGTTGCTTACTGTACTCGCCTACGTGAATATTTCCATGCATTCTCGCTTCTTTGTACACACTCTCACACAAAACGGGGGAAAACACGTAATAGCCCACGTGTTTACTCGTGGGAGACGAATACAGACCTGTTCGACAATCATTGTGTGCAAAGAATTTAGAATAAAAATCCAATAAATTGTATACAGCGAAGATGAAATGTGATTATTACAACGTGAATCGGAGTTTTGACTCACAGTTAAGTAGAACGCTCCGCGTAAAGCTCCCTAATACTTTAATGTTCAAAATGCATTTGAATCTTGTTAAATGGAACGGAAAAATTATTAACAAACCTATGGCTTCGATATTAACCATATAGGCCCTACACTTCTACTCAACACACAGAAATAGAATTTTTCGTGTCGCAGTTTTCATTGTCATGGGAACTGTTGACAGCAGGGTTATGAAGAAGTTAAACAAAGTAGCGGAATGCCTAGAGAGTGGTTTAAGGGCTGATGGGAAATAGCAACCTTGGTGATCCCAAACAACTGAATATAAGAACACGCTCAGTTTCATCCTCAAAATTCTTGTAGATTTCATTATCACTTTGATTAATTCCCTTTATCTTGATTTCTACAGAAAGTACAGAAAGTAAGATTAAAAGCTGATTTCTGTCTCTCACTAAGGTTATCTGGGATCAAGATGTTAGTGAATGGTTTCTTTAGTAACTTCAACTCAGTGAAGACTTACGTTTATCGTACGTTCTTCTTGTCTTTAGTGTCCTAACTCCATACGGCCTGTGACTCGTTCGCTTGTAGAAGCGGTTTCCCATCGTTTCCTACCCCAAGAGTAAAAGGGTAGCCTAAGAGTAACAGGATACTCAGAAGGTAAACATCTAGCTGTAACAAAACTATTTGGAGCTGCGAATCAATTAAGATAGATTCAAGGAGAAATAATTATGTTCACAAATACTATTTTGTAAAACGAATATAAAACTTGAACTTAAAAATTTAGCATAAAAATGTAGAATAATGTTACAATTTTAAATATAAGTGAAATATGTTAATACCTTGATTTCTTTAAACGCATACGTTAAATAGATAAATGAGGTTGATGTGGGTATATTAAGGAAGACGAAGGAATATGTGGAGATGGAAGAAAGCAGAGAGTATTTGCAAGAGAAGAGTACAGAAAAACTTTTGGAACACTGAAGGTAAAGACGAGTGTTCTAAATAAAGCAAAACAATGTAATTTTGTTAAATGTTAAAGAGATAAAAGTACGTCGTTGGCGTTACATCCTTCTCTTGCACAGAACGTACGGTAAACGTTTTGAAACAGTAAATAGAGCGTTTATAGTTTAAGATAACTAATCTGTAAAATATGTTATAGAATAACAGAACGAGGTTCGTGTTTAACTGAGACTCACACTGAATAAGGTAGCTCGAATCAGACCTTCTTATATATCTGTAAACTGACAGTATGAGATGATAAACAAACGTTTTGCATTTTAACTTTGTGTGGCTGGGCAAATATTTTAAATTGCGAATTCTTAGGCGAAAAGGTTTAATTTAATCTTGACAGTGGTGGTAAAACTAAGGCCTTGTTCAGAATAGTACAACAGTTGGCAGTTCAAAAACAAAATATGACGAAGTGGAGTGTTTCGTTTTTCTTATTACATACTAATTTTATGTATATATATGAGAATCACCTTCCCTGCGGTATTCTTTTCGTGTCCGTACAAACCCAATTGCTTTGTCTCTGTCTTTCAGTTATATCCAAATGGACCTCACTGTATCTTCAATTATTCATTTCCTATTACTGTCCACGTTTTAACGTTGTGGCTATTTTCTTCGTGGCAATGTGGGTTTTTACCTTAAAACTTGACACCTTTTATTCGGTAAAGTTCATCAATATTAGTACGGTACCATTAACGTTTGCCAGGGTAAAAACATTTAGACGTAACTGATTATTCACAAATAACCGGGCCATTACCAAAAGTTTAAACTTTCTTGAGGAATAAATTCTCTTCTCTATCGCGAAATTCTTAGTTTTATTGTATTTTCAACAAAATTGAATGAATGACGTAAAAATACTTCTTTAAAGAAACTGATCTCAGGAAACTGAAGTAAGGAGGAATTAAATTTGATCGAAGATTACTCTTTTCAGACTAGTTTTACTCTTTAATTACTTAAATCATTATCGTCACTTCAAATCATGGCATAGGCAAGGTGATGCTTACTCTGTCGTCAAAGATCATATAGCCATCTCTTCCTGGGTCTACCCACACACCTGTGTTCTATATTTCCAGACTTGTTTGCCGAACCTTGAATCTAACAAGTGTTGAGAATAGAACACTTTCCGCAAGGCACTAGAATAAAAAATTTATTAAATGTGTTAATCCATAACACGCTGTTCATTAGCACAGATCTTACCGATAAAAAGAAATGAAAACTAAACAATTGGCCATGAGATGCATTAGAGAAATTGAGGATAAAACGATAATAAGTAGTAATAGAAATATTTTTTCCGGATATTGAAAACAAAGTCTATGAAAGTAGCAATAGAGGAGTAATCGCTGAGGTGGTTCGCCTGTGCTAAGAGGATGGTGAAAAAAATAGTCACGAGAATAATGCACGATGAAAGCCAAGGAAAATAATATGGAGCTATAAATAACAAAACATGGCAGGTAGAAATAAGAGGTGATAAAATGGATATAAAACATGTAAAAAACAATAAAAGATTGCACAAGACACAGGAGGAAAAGTAAGATTCTAAAGCGAAACACGATAACTCACGCAATGTTAACAGTCTTACGCTCTTAAGGGATTTAAATATAGTCGAAACTGTTTAAATTTTATTTAAATTACTTTATCTAAATACGCTTGGTGTGAAATGTCCAATGGAAAGAACGCAGTAAAAGTTGACTTTAAAGTATTTGAAAAATCGTCTAACACTTTAATCGGTAAAAACCTTAATTAAATTACCAAAACGAAGGAGAAGAAAAAAGAGGGAATAGGCAAACGAAATGAAAGGAATAAAAGTGAGAAACGTTCGATGGTTATCGCGACACCACTTGCAGTGCGTAATTGCTAATTTCACCAACTCATCTATACACTACGCCCAAACACGGATGGATTGCCTCTACTGTATCTCTTCATTTCGCTTTACTTCAGTTCACGCCTTCTTACTCTCCGGTTTTACTCTTTGACTGTCCGGCTTTCAATAAAAATTGTTTCGGCCATTGACCCCTGCGTAACTGACAAGTTGCGTTAAACAAATTGTTCCGGGACTGAATAGAGTTCACGGAATGCCAAGTCTGATTTTCAATCTGAATTATCGTGACTGTAGGCTCTTCAACTTCCACTGCCGCTCGAATATCTGATTACCCACAGCACTGTGTCTTAAACACCCTTGTTTGACAAGAAGGAAATAGTGTATTCTTCTTATACAACTTTACTGAGCCACGTTCAATACACATTTTAGCTTTTATTGCGAAGGTTTTATTAATAAACGATAAATCAATAAGTATTCAAACGAAAACAAAGAACGAGTTGAGATGATCGGGTCAATTAATTGGGACTTCGGTGTTTTTTGAGTGACATAGTAGAATGGGGAATTCATGCAGGAAGGAAGAAGTTGGTTAATGAGGAAAAAGAACAGTGGGGTGGAGTGACTTTTATTTGCAAGTAAGTCGTCAATCCGACTTTCTTCATCAAACCGACCTGTCTTCATAAGCTAAGAGATTTCGAATGAATGGCTGCAGCTTCACAGAGCCGTAAAGCCATCATCACTTCATGGATAGTATTTCTCCTGTTCCGGCCTAATGACTCCCACCATCTTATGAGTGGCCTGCCAATAGATCTTCTTCCAAACGACTCATACTCATAAGCCAGATTCGTGAAGCTGGTATTGTCCACTATTTCTAGACGTTGTTTCCAGCAGTTTCTCTAATTCTGAACGAGTCCATTGAGGAAAATTATATCAAGTTCTCGTCTAATATACTCGTTTCTTATATGATCCAGTCGCGTATATGAGCAATAAAACCATTTTAGCTAAAATAATCGCACTAAAATAAGTACGATCCACGGTAACAGTAAGCCGGTAAGTTAACGATATGAAAGCGGCACATTTTCACAGGTTTTTATTGAAAGTAAGGTTACATAATAAACGTACCTGAGTATCAACTCTATTTATATACTGTATTAATACTTTGGCAAAATATTTTTCTTCTCCTGAAGCTTTGCAGTGCCACGATTTTTATGACGAGAAAGTTAAAATGCGACAGAGAAAGTAAACTACTGCCTTTAAGATTGTTCTTTAATTTCTTTAAAGTTTATGTAAACATTAGTATTTAAAAATGAATATGATTTCAAGACAAGATAATGTAACAATTAGAAGGCAAACACTATCCACTAAAACGAGTATACGTTTAAAACACGATAAGGTGGAGAAATAGACATGAGCATTGAAGATGTGTCTAGAAAAGCTGAATGGATACAAGCTAAACACGATAACGACAGCGTTGACAGGCTGGATGAAGTGACAATAGTTAAAGTAGACCAAGACAATCGTCTACACGACAGAATCGGGCGGTACAAACGACCAAAAATTATATAGACGAATTGCATAGGATAGTGAAATTAGTTACTTACAGGGCGTTCAAAAAAGAAAAAAGACAAACAAGAAGTAGGAGGAGGAGGAGGAGGAGGAGGAGGAGGAGGAGGAGGAGTAGGAGTAGGAGGAGGAGCAGGAGGAGGAGGAGGAGCAGCAGCAGAAGAAGAAGAAGAAGAAGAAGAAGAAGAAGATCCTTTCTTAACGTAGGCCTATAATTTTGAGTAACAACCTATGGTATCCGTTCATTACGGAAGGGGTGAGATTGTACCGTACCCCAAGTACGCTAGAAACAATCTGGAAATATGAACGTATTCTGTGTTGTTAAAATTATTATTAAGACTTACTAGCCGAGCTGATGGTCGACTATTGTTGTGGATAGACGCTTTGGCCACATAGTCTCTACCTCAGTACTGGGACGAATTGGCTGGCGGACACTTTGCCAAACATTTTCTGACACTGAAGATGGCCGAAACATCTGTCCACAACAACAGTCGACCGCGGCCTAACAGCCCGGCTAGTAATAATAGTTTTAACAACGCTGACGCCGGCCGTGAAAGTTTAAGAAATTGTGTTGTTTAAATGAATGAAGGAAGAAAATTGTTTCCGTTAAACAAGAAAAAACAAATAGAATATTTTGTTTTTTAAGTCTAAGTGTTAGAGATGGATACGAAATTCTAACACTGGCAGTCACAACTCGAGTTTGAGAAATGAAAAACCTGTATGCTTCGATTCATAAGAAAAAATTTGAACACGTAGATAGATACATACACATAATGTAGGCGTCTGCATGCGTGCGTGCGCTCTTCTCGGAGAACTGTCTCGGTGTATGCCTTTTTTACGGCGTACTGGAACTCGAGTTATGGAAATGAACACGATACGAACATTATTTATAAATAAACAGCGGAATTAACGCGTACGATAAAATTTGACGTACAGGGAATTCGGTATGGAAAATACCGACGTGTTGGTACAAAGCCAAAAAGCGTTACACGCGGCGCAAGGTGAAATAAAAACCTGTGGGAAATGTAATAATAATGCTGATTAGTTTGAAACAGATACTGAAGCACGTTGTATTTAGTGCACGAATAGGCGAGGCGGCACGTAAACATATGTGGACTGATACATTCACCTGTTACATATGTACTAAGGACGCCGTACAAGACGGCAGCTGCTGCTCAAGACGTGGTCAGTGGCTCCACTGCTGGTGGTACCCGCATCGTTGGGAGCGGAGAGCATCTGCCTCGACTCTCCTGCAGCCGCCGAGACTTGTACCGTAATAAAACTACCAACTACCGAGTACCGGCTAACTAACCAAACAACTGGTTTAACTGAACACCTATGCTTGTCCGCTTTTCACGCATTATAAACGATGGAAATTGATTACCGCTGATAAATCAGACGACTTCACATAATGATTATCGCCGTTATGATGGTGGTAGCGTGCGACAGTCGTCTTATCTTACAAAAAATTACAAATATTAATTGCCATCAACAAGGCCTATGTAATGGAACAAGAATGGCTGTCAAAAGTAATTGTAGGTTACCTCAACAAATACCTGTCAATCGAGGAGTTAAACAAGGGTGCAATATATCACCTACTCTTTTTAACATTTATATTGACGATCTTGTAATGAAATGGAAACATCTAGTGAACTCTGGTATTAAGTTATGAAGAGACAGATATTTGAATGTGCTGTTGTTTGCTGACGACTTGCTTGTACTTCAAAATACAGAATCTGATTCGCAAAAATCTGTTTTTAAGCTTCATCAGATTTACAAACAATACAATAGAAAAATCTCCACTATAAAAACAAAGGCAATGACATTTCGAGGTAAGCTACCAATAAGAACAAAAATTATGATTAGTGATCGAATTATAGAACAGGTGAGCCACTTTAATTATTTCTGAAATAATACTGGTTATTACAGAAATTATGACATTGATGTTAAGTTAGGTAAATTCCAGACGGTCAGTGGAACAGTCAACCGTACTTTTAGAAACAAGATACGTCGAGATACAAAATTAAAGTTTTGCAAAGCTATGGCAGTCCCTGCAATGTCCTATGGGAGTAAATTATGGACAGCAACCAAAAAACAAGACAGTAAAATACATTCCTCGGAAATGGCATTCTTAAAAGGACTTGAAAGGAGTTCTAAATTTGACCGTATAAGAAATGAGGCCATAAGAGAAGAGTTACAAGTTTTTAATGAGAAATTAAATTATTACAAACAATGGTGAAAGAACACGTACAAAGAATGTAGGATTCCAGACTGGACAAACAAGTCTGGAAATACAGATCTATATGACACAGGTGTGTAGGTGTGTGCGTAAACCCAAGAAGAGAAAATGACTGGAGGATTTTTTGAAGGCGCAACACTCAGCACATTGCCTGCGTCGTGTTGTGAAGATGATGATGATAATTGCCATCGTGGTTTTTTATTATCAATAATCTAACGTTTACAAACAGAAATTACGCTGTTGCACACCACTATGTAAAAAATTCGCGATTAGCGCTTTCAAACTTCAAAACTCATCATCAGGTCCAAAATATGAGCTGTCATGGAATCGGAAATGTTTCGGATCTGATGACGAACTGTGAAGTCCGAAATCGCTAATCGCGAATTTTTTACATAGTGATGCGAACAGCGTAATTTCTGTTTGTGATTGTAACAACTAACACAAGTTTATTAATTAAATCTAAGGTTTAGGTGCTAAAATATCTGATGCGATCTTTATCATAGGATCCTACGTAATAAAGATTTGTCCATAGTGAACTATTCGCCATGCGGACTGTTTTTCACCAATCTGATTTTTTCACACTAAACTTATTCCAGGCTGATTTAAAATCTGATGTGTTGTGACTGTAGGCTCTTTAACTTCCGGTGCCTCTCTAATACCTGGTTTTCCCTCTGAATCTTGTTTTAAACACCATTGTTTCAGAAGAAGGAAATCGTGTATCCTTCTTATACAATACAACTTTACTGAGGCACGTTCAATACTTGTTTGACCTTTACTTACAAAGGCGTTATTAACAAAGATAAATCAATAAGTACTCAAAGAAAATCAAAGAGCGAGTTGAGAAGATCAGGCCGATTAATTTGGGACTTTAGTGTTACGGGAGTGCGAAGGTAGAATGGGGAATTCAGGCAGGTAGTACTGAAGGAAGTTGGTTAATGATGATAAAGAACAGTAGGGTGGAATGACTTTTCTTTGCAAGTAAGTCGTCAATCCGACTTTCTTCATCAAACCGATCTGTCTTCATGAAGCAGAAGAGTTCGAGTGAACGACTGTAGCTTCACAGAGTGGTAAAATCATTTTAACTAAAATAAGTACGATTCCCGATCATACACGGTAACAGTAAGCCTTGTCATAACGATGTGAAAGCGGCGGCAGCTTTTCGCCTTTTAGTCATACATACGTTATGAGAACTTGAACCAAGAAGGAGGAAGGTAAAATAAATGAATGATAAAAAGAACAGTACGGAATACGATGAGGCACAAGGCAATGTAATTATTGTTATCATCACAACTTGTGAACGTAAAATCGTGTGGTTCAAGTTGTGTGTGTGTGTGTGTGTGTGTGTGTGTGTGTGTGTGTGTGTGTGTGTGTGTGTGTGTGTGTGTGTGTGTGTGTGTGTGTGTGTGTGTGTGTGTGTGTGTGTGTGTGTGTGTGTGTGTGTGTTTTATTGAATGAACCAGCGAAGCGGGCAGATCAAAATGACCGCCTCTAACGTTAACCATTGTTCTGCGTTACAAAACAGGAGCGTGCGCTATTCCCCTATTGTTCCTCATTCACGACCTGCCGATACCACGGACGAGTCGTAAGGAGAATTCGTGTCGTACACCGCTGAGGAGCGGATGAATCCAATTAAAAACGAACGTGCGGGGGTGCACACACGCACACACACACACACACACACACACGCTCGCGCGCCTTGGCTACTATATTCCCTTCTCCGACATTCTCTACCCCTCTCTCTCATTTTCTCTCTGATTCAACTCGCCTCTCGCTCTTTCCCCCACGAACAGGTGCACGTAATTTACACAAGATAAAGAGCGTGTTCTGGCTAATGAATTCCATAGTTTAGTTTGTTGTCATTTTAATCTTTACTAGGGAACTATTGAGCATGTTTTGTAGTTTCACAAAAAAATCTACAATTTTCTTTCCTCGTATACGCTTTCCACTTTTGGCAACTTACCGAAAACCCGTGAGAACATTCTTCAGGGGCAACACTGCAAGAGGGATTTGCTCATAAATGAGAGATCTTGGCCAACAGTAATAATAATGATAGTAATAATAAAAATAATAATAATAATAATAATAATAATAATAATAATAATGTCAGCACACAGAAGAACTCCAGATTACTAAAAAAAACATTAAAGAATGCTTGCCACTCAAAAAGAAATTAAAAATGCCCAAGGTTTTCAGGAAACCCCCAAGAAGAGGACAGGTGCCATCTGTACTGACGAAAGGAGGGAGAGATATCGATCAAGATTGAAGGAAATATGGGAGAGGAGGAAGAGAGAGGAAAAGAAGGGAGGAACCAGTTGAACCAAACGTAGTGTACAGTGCTCATACGCAAAAAAATGTCAGTACGTGCAGCTTGCCACGAACCGCTGAGTCAAAAAGTTTACATGATATCCTAATAATGACCAGCGGAATGATCACGGGCTCCCTCATTTCTGTAACCCCCGACGAATGCAGAAACATCTGTAAAAGTCTCAGACTCTGTTACAGTAGGCCTGGCTTTAGACGGGCGTATGTATCACGCAGACGACAAATTGAACCTGTTATGTCTGGGCGACAGATTGCTTCTCAGGGGTTGGTGCGCGACGTCTTTTCCATTGAGCGGTTTATTAAGTAGTAGAAAGCGCAGTATTTGAATGTAAAACATCGGTGTATTTGTTATTGTGGTGACTAGTAAAATTATTAAATTTAACGACTATAATTTTGTTATATCTTATGCTTGATAGGTAATGGATGTCTGCTTAAAGTAGGGGAAACATTGTAATTCGAATGTGATTGTTCTAAACGAATCAACGAAAATTGTGCCTATAGATTACTCTGGTGTTTACTGATTCATTTCATTATTCTCACATCACAATCCACATTATTCACTCAATTACAAGTATAAGGTTTCATTATTTGTGAATCACGAATACATCATAATCCTCTATTCCATTAAGTAGGTAACGTTTGTGTGTGTGTGTGTGTGTGTGTGTGTGTGTGTGTGCACCTATACTAGTAAAATAGTGTGCGTGTTGCCGCCGAATACTTTACCTTACCGTACCTAATACGCGTCATAGTAGATTGCTTGAATAGAGACGAGCCGATTATTTACAAGGTACGGCACAGTAGTATGAGGGTCGTGAACCCATGGCCATAAATCGGTTCAGTCGGATAATTGTCTCCTCCACATATAACCCATCCAAATGTATATATGTATCGTCTTTTATTTTCTGTCTCGTTCTTTTGCTTTTCTTTTCTGTCTCGTTCTTTCGCTTTTCTTTTCTCTCTCTCTCTCTCACCCTCTCTCCCTCTCTCTTATAGCTTATTTTTCAAGTCATTATACATATTTACACACGAAAGCACACGCACACACACACACACACACACACACACACACACACACACACACACACACACACACACACGGTTCTGTAAGAAAAATTGCTGTAGTGATTATTGTCTTTTCCTTCCTTCGTCGCGTTTTACACTTTCAGTCTGTTACGACTTGTACTTTTGCAAACTTGAGTGGTGTGACCAGATATCTCTCGGCTACCCCAAGGTACTTCGTCCCTTCGGTTGCTTTCAAATTCGTTTTCAGGAATATGAGTAGGGTCCATTTTTGTAGACGATAGGCCTAAAAGCGATACTCAAGAACCGATAGGTAAATAAATACTGACATAGGAGAGGGGTTACAAATGCAAAGATTAATATACAAATTAACGAATACAGGGAAAAATTATTGTTGTACATAATTAAATAAAGAAATATGCATGTATTTGTATGTATTTATTTTTCTGTTGGGGTTGCAACACATCAAGAGACGTTGTCAATACTATTGGTCGTTCACTTCAGCCAGAGTTTGCACACACACACACACACACACACACATGTGCACTTGCAAAGGTCAGTGCTTTACTTGGAACTGGGTTATCTCGGATCTACTGTACACTGTTGCTCGTATATTTTATTCTCCGTGTATGTACAAAAAATATTGCGTTATACTGAAGAAATACGTATGGTGGAGATAGGCGAGAGAGAGATAGAAAGAGAGTATGTCAGAGGGAGAAGGACAGACCTTAATACAGGGCATAAACTATGATTAAACGGACAACCTAGTTGGTCTCTTACAAACCCGCGCTCGTACACACACGTGTGTATGTACACCCTCTATACTGTCGATACACTTAATAATGGGATTATGTGTTTCCATTGGTCGGACGAGAGAGTTACGTAATCCTACACGAGCAGCTGAGTGCGCTCAATACGCGCGCGCGCGGCATCCTTGATATAAAGATTTTCAATGCGTTTCACCGAGTACACTTAGAACTGAAGGGGATTTCAAATTATTGCTCCACTGTGGATTTGGAACAAATAACAATTGAACAGCGTGTTTTGGAGCTAGTCAAAGAATGCATATTATAATAATTAGAGTATACGAATTTTCAGTTTAAAACCCTGATCTTACACGCCAAGTCTTTTTAATATATGTGTTCTTTATCGCTTAGATAATAAAGTATGTAAAACACTTAAGGTCTAATCTTGGATTGACAGTGGCGCCACCGAGGATGACTACCGGAGTGAGATAGAAACGACTCACTAACGTGACTTCAGACCTGTAAGAGGATGTTGGTTTTTGGGGAAGGGAGGTTAAAAAAAACTCTTTGCTTGGCTGTAGACACGATTTCTTTTAAATATTAAACTAATTCTAAGTTTAACAGAAAATAATAATGGTCCATTTTATCGGAAATAGAAATAGTATCATGTCATATGACAAAGTAAGTGAAATTTTAAAACACTTAGACCTGGTTCTAGTATTCCTTTTACAACACTTAACATTATTTTACTTTTATGCAGTTTTAGTACATAATTTTACAATTACATAAAGTGGTTTTAAATATTTTTAAATCATTTGTGCCTTATTTATATTTTTATTACATTATGATTCTCCAAGAGATATATGTATATCTATAACATATATGATCTGTATGATACCTGTATAACAATATATTTATTTGCGTTTCTACAAGAGAGTACCCCTTTGGAAAAAGTTTAAAAATGTAACATACCATTTGCTGTGGCACCCATGATGTTGGCACTTTGAACGTTTAACACACAACGTCTTCTTCCTTCCTTTTGAATTCTATTCAAGAACACTTCTCCCATCTTTCTGTAACTCTTATTTATTAACTCCATTCCCTCACCTTTTGGCTTTTCCCTCCATTTGTCATTTTGTTGCTGATTGGTAGTTATGGACGTAAGAAGGTATAGGTGATTTGGAGTCAAGACATCCACACGTATAAAACTAAAGTTGTTGAAATATAGGTCCCTATGAGATCTTCTCTGACTATTCTCGCTGAAGGAAGATTCCAGTTTTTTATTATTATTTTCCTGTCTGGAACATATATTATAAGGAGTCAAAGAGTTTGGTGAGAGAGGGAAATGTCCTGTCAGAATTGTTTCCTACTACAAAACGGTTTAAACAATTGTGCAGCTGGTCACCTACCCTGTTTAAAATAAATATCCAAGAAGCCACCAGTAACTGGAGAAGAAAAACATTAGGAATGGGAATTCAAATGAATGAGCAGTGCTTAACAACTCTCCTATTTGCCGACGTTGGGAGCCGCCGTTGCACACGGTAATCATAGCGTGTGACGAGGACGACACAGACTACATGTTTAGAAAATTAAAAGAGGAGTACGAAAAATGGGGTCTAAACATAAACACTACTAAAACAGAATATCTGAAAATAGGAGACATGCAAGAAGAAGACTCAGATTTGCAAATTCATAGAATCGAAAAGTGTAGCGAATTCAAAAATTTGGGAAGCATTATTTTAGAAGATAAAACAAAAAATGACATCAAAAATAGGATACAACAGGGGAAAAAGGCTATTTGTTTGCTAAACTCGTTACTTTGGTTTGTAACGTCTTTTCGCCGCGTTACAAATCCAGGGAACCCCTCGTAATTAAACTCCGTTAATTAGATGGGCTGCCTACGTTGTAACAGAATTGATCACAAATAATTAATATAACAAATTACTTACTAACTGTGTAAGGAAACAATGGCAAGGTATACAATTGATTTAAGCACTCCTCATATGTGTGTAACAAGAAGACTTCTCTTTATTTAACATTTAAAAACATTTACTGACAGATCCCAAGATATTACTAATTCAATTATTAAATTATTTGAAAGGTTTCTTTAAACTTTGGGATCAAACTTGATTCTATATAGCTATACCTCGGATCCGGGTCAACTTTCTGTATTTCTGTAGTTAAGACTTTCAATTATACTAATTTCATGATATTAGCTTGCAAGACTTTCTTTTATTCAACCATTGGAAGAATGGTATTATTGCTTGAATTATATTACTCTACATTAGCATATAAATTGTTACAACGTATGAAGTTAGAATAGTTACATGACATTCTTAGATTTAATTTATAAGTCTTTACAAAGTTAATAGTTTCTGAAAAGTCTCTTTCAAGATGTGTTGTGTAACAAATATTAGTAACCCTCGATAGACAGGCTATCGAGTCACCTTTTAATTGGTATGCTGAAGACTCGTCCTGGGGTATCCGTCTTGGGAAAGAGGAACAGCTACGTCGTCATCTCGGTCAGGTCTTCCTCAGTAAAGCGCTCCAAAGTTCGCAGGTTGAACAATATGTTGTGTAGATATCTATGATGATCTTGTAGATTCTCGGATGTCCTGATCTGCATATTCTGTCACGTGCAGTAGAGTTTGTGGGTTCTGATAGTTCACATCTCCAGGTATGACTTTGGAATTGTTGTTATTTGTTGAAGCACGAAGTCATCTTGTGTTACACTCTTTTTTTACGTTTCGATTTTTTTACTTAAATTTCTTGTCTATTTACATGACTATATTAGTTAACACATCCAGATGCTTTAAACAGCTACATCTGGTACACCATCTTAAGGTGAAACAAAATATAGTTAACATATTTTAAGAGCACAGCTCCTACGTCTATACTGTACGAAGTCACCATTGCAAGAGAGAGAAATTCTGCTCCCTTCGCCTGGTACTGGGCAAAAGTTAGTGGGGCAATTTCCGCGCGAGAATATAGTTCCTAACTATATTTAAGTTAACATTTTTATTTATACAAACTATCCCTAAACAAATATATATAATTTAAATCAGTTGTTTTAGCGACTATTTATGTCTTCAGATTTTTTAATTATTAACATTAGTTCTTTTTTATCTTATTCTAACTTACACAAGACTCGGAAAACATGTCGAGTCTGGAATCAACAGGACAGCGCCTGCTCACAAGCAAAGGGTTAAATACGATATTAATAACTCTTTACAATTTATCTTTTTATTAGAGTATCTTCTAACTAACTAATTACTGCTTCCTCTCATACTGAGTACATACAGGTATTTTATATTAATACAGTGAGATTTAAATGGCTTAAGAGCTCGCAACCTTAATTTTTAAAAATTTTTATTTTCTTGATTATTTCTTTTATTTAAATCGTCACATACTCCACCGCTTAAATTGCACGCTACGGTTAAGCTTCTTTGAGTCTAACTCACTATTGGGCACTGGGATATTGAATGGGGTTAGTGTGTGTAATTTCTTTCACATAGTTGTTGTACACTTTACAACGTTGTCCACATAGTTATTACCTATAGTTACAACACAGTACACTTTATATTCTTATGAACTACCTTTTTTTTTTTACATACTATTTACACTAAATATTTACACAATTAAAACACAAAACTCTTTCTTATCTCTATCACTTAATTTTACTAAAGGTTTTTCTGATTGTCTTACTCTCTCTTCTATAGAGTAACTTTCTAAATCTTTACTATTTAGAATTCTATCTTTTCTTCTGTGAGTCCTATATAACTCATGTAGTTAATGAGTGTTAGTACCCATCTAGTTAATGATTATTCATTAATGCATGCTTCGCAGAACTGGAACTCAGGTTGATCAGGCCTCGTTTCCAAACTCTACGTTTTACATTTTTCACGTGGTTTCAGAAATATAATTTTCTTTACTGCCTAGTATTCCCTTTTCTTTTTTGGGTTATACTATACCGTCACTTCTTCTTATACAACTTTAGTTGCGAAATATGCGTTCTCCGCACATATTTCTGAGTTGCAGGTTCGCACAGGGCTACTGTAACCGGAGTTAGGTACTTTTGGATTTGGTAAGGGCCACACCATCTGAATGATAGTTTCGAGGTGGTCTTATCAATCGCACTACTAATGGGGTGAGTCTTGTACATTACTAAGTCACCTACTTGGTATCTGACTGAGTTGCTATGATTACCTTTCTCGTGGTATCTTCTGGATTTTTCCAAGCTTGCTCTTAAGTTAGAGCGGGCTTTGTTCCATATTCGCTTTATCTGCTTATCCGTTATTTGCGGAGGCAGCAGATCGTGTATATTCCATCTTGTGGACAAAGGGTGGTTTGGTCGATAGTTGTATAGTAACTCGAACGGGGTCGACTTGTGACCTTCGTGGTAAGCTGAATTAAAGGCGTATTGAATCCAGGATAGATTTTGGTCCCACGACGTGTGATCGTTCGCATGATAGGCGATTAGCGCAGATTTGAGGTTTCGTAGATACCTTTCAGCAATATTGCCTTGCGGTCGATACTCTGTAGTGGTTATATGGTCTATCCCTAACTTGAAACACATATTCTTAAATTCTTTTGCTTTAAACTGCGGACCGTTATCAGATACTATACGTACTGGAGTACCGTAATCTTTAAATAATCTTTCCTGTAGTATTTTAACTGTTGTCGACGCTAATGCTCGTCGCATGGGATACATCCAAACAAATTTGGTGAACGAATCTACACATATCAGTAACATGGTATTTCCTGATTTGGATCGTGGATACGGACCTGAGAAATCTAGATAAAGTTTCGAAAAAGGGGTCTTTGGGATTTCTGATATCAATTGGCTTACTTGAGTATTTCTGGCGGGTTTGCTAAGGGCGCATAATGAACATTTCTTTACGAAGGTAGCTATTTCGCAGTTCATATTGTTCCAATGATATTCCTTTCGAATACGATGTATCGTCTTATTGATTCCCATATGGGCTCCTATGGTAGATGAATGGAAGTATTCCATTAGCATGGGCTTAATTACATCCGGGGCTATTATTCTTAATTCCTTTCCGTCTCTTATTTTGAGACACAGTACATTCTTACTCAATACGTACTTCTCGGATTTAATACCTTGGGTAAGTTGTTCTATAATAGGCTTCAGTAAGGGGTCTTGTTGTTGATACAGGGCAATGTTTGTAAAGGCAAGGGGGAATTCAGTAATTACAGCGTTCGCACTTGCTATTTCCGGCTTCACTATGTTTTCGGAAGTTTTAGTGGGTGACTGGAACATACGGGACAGGGTATCGGCGACTACATTTTGAGTACCTTTAATATGCTGCACTCTGAATTTGTAGCAGTTTAATTTCAATATCCATCTGCCAATTCGTCCTAATTGTTTAGGGTGATTCAATAACCATGATAACGCCTGATTGTCGGTTTCCAAAAGAAATTCTTTATGTTCTAGGAAGGGTTTAAACTTTTCGAATGCAAAAACAATTGCTAAACATTCCAATTCATAAGCAGAATACTTTCTTTCTTGATCGCTCAGTGTTCGTGATGCATAACTAATTGGTAGTCTACAGTTATCTACCTCTTGGTATATCACTGCACCTAACGCTACACTGGAACTGTCGGTTTGCACGACGAATGGTTTTGTGAAATCAGCTAATTGCAAAACTGGGGGAGATAAAATGCTTTCTTTAAGTTGCTCAAACGCGTTTTGATGTATTGAGCTCCATTCGAACTTCGTTCCCTTCTTTCGTAAGGAGTTTAGGGGTGCTGCTATTTCGGGAAGATGGGGAATATATTTGTGGAAATAATTCACCATACCTAAAAATCGGGCTATACCTTTTGCATCTCGTGGGGGTGCAAATTCTCTAATAGCACGGGTACGTTCGGGGTCAATGCTTACCTTTCCATTCGTTTTCACGATGTGTCCTAAGAAAGAAAACTGAGGGACAGCAAAACTTACCTTATTTGGGTTCACCGTTAATCCTGCTCTTAGTAAACGAGATAACACTTCACGCAAATGTCTGAGATGTTGTTCCATTGATTCACTGTATATTACGATGTCGTCCAAATAGTGGTACACATATTTAAATTTAATGTCGTGAAATATCTTCTCCAATAGTCTACTACATACGGAACTTCCTTGAGATATTCCAAAGGGTACCCTAGTAAATTGGTACAAGTTAAAAGGAACTGCAAATGCGGTTAGACGTTTGGATTCTTCTGAAAGAGGTATTTGGTGAAAAGCTTGATTTAGATCCATTACCGTAAAAACCATAGCTTTAGTAAAATAATGAAACGCACTATGAATGTCTGGAAGAGGGATTGATTCAAATTCTATTCTTTTATTTAATTGCCTGTAGTCTACAACTAGTCGGTGTTTATCTGGTCCTTTCGGTACTAAAAAGGAGGGTGAAGAATATGGGGACGTAGAGGGTTCTATGACTCCTTGGTCCAATAACTTATTGATATGGTTTCGCATGACTTCCATCTTGGGAGGCGACAACTTGTACGGAGGTATTCGTATTACTTTCTGATCACTCAGATTAATTTTATACTCTATTAGGTCCGTAAGTCCTAGTTTTGGTGTAAGAACCGAGGAAAATTCTTTTATTAGTTTTACTATTTTGACTCTATCTCTTCGTTCTAGGTGAGATAAATCTGAATCTTGGTGTATTACATGTGCAGTAGATGAACAACGTTTATCTTCATTACTATCAAATTTATATTTTCTTGCACGGTCAAATCTGAAATAAAATTCCCGCTCGTAGATGTCAAGAATCATTCCTGTCTTACTAATGAAATCTGCACCTAATATTAAATCAGGTCCTAATTCTTTACATACTAATATTGTAAACATCCAACTTAGGTTTTTTATTTTAACCTTAACGGTAATGCTCAGGTTTATATTTATTTTACGTTTATCAGCGGTAGCACACTTTATATTCACAGGTTGGTTCCGTTTTACTAGATGATGTTTAGCTAACATGTCCGCTAATTCTTGGCTGATTAAGCTTCTACTAGATCCCGAATCAATTAAGGCGATGGGGAATGTAACGCCTAAGTCGACTTGTATTAATGGTAGTAGATTTTTTTCCATTTACATCTATTAATCGCATTACACTTTTCACGAAATTCTCGCACATAGGGGTCGATTTCTTTCGCACCTTTTTTGTTTTTTACTTGGTTACAGAATAATTCATTCTTATTATTATTACTGGTTTCTTTTAGTTTACCCAATTTTGAGTAGCTGCGGAAGACACAGGTTTTCGGGTCTCCCTGCCTTACATGTTTTTTGAATTGGGGTTATTCCGTTCCAATGGCTTACTTTTGCACTCTCTTCTTATGTGCCCATATTTGCCACAATTATAACAGGTGGGTTTTCTGCGAGGTGGGTACTTGGTTTCCGCTTTATCTGGGTTTACAGTTAACTTACCCGCTTTGCGCACATGGTGAGGTCTACTAGAAACTTGTCTTTCATACGAGGTTGTTACATCAGGCAGTAGTGCTCGCAATTGATGTCTATTAGTTCCAGAGGTTTTCATTGCTTTTCTATTTTGATATGAGTACCATACATTTGAAGAATGGATACTGCACTGTTCTAGATCAGCAATTGTATTGGGTCTATTCATCAATGATAGTCGAGATCTTTCTTCAGGTGACACGCCTACTAAAATGGTGTCCACCAGTTGTGTTTCATTCCAGCTTACACGTAGTAGTCGAGAGGACTCCCTAATATCGGAGATGTAGTGAGCTAATCTCTCCTGATGTCCTTGTACTCGGAGTACTGTCTTCCTTTTTATTTCCTCATAGATGCCGGTGGGAATAAAGTATTTTATTAAAGAGCTATGTAGCTCTTCTACTGGGAAAGTAGAGGTTAGGGCTTCTAGCACACGATTTTTTAACGGGGGTTTACACTTTGGTAACAGAACTTGTAAAATTTGCCAGTCATTCAGCTGCTGTAGATCCTTTATCTGAAGAAGATAACTAATAAATGTTAGTAACTTGGAAACATTTAAACCATCTGTATAGGGGATTTCGGTTAAAATCTTCTCCACAGGGTGAGTCATTTTTCCGTATAGATCTGCGTTATAGTTCATAGGGGTAATTCCTCGATGAGGGCGATTAGATTCATTGGGGGTGTTGGTCAATTCATTATTTCCGGGACGAAACTGAAAATGCTCGGGAGGAGGGACATTTACATCTGTATCAGTTTTTTGTTCTGGGTTCGCTTGCACTTGCGATACGATAGGTGAGTTCCGATCCGAGTTAGGCGGAGGTAAACCAGTGGTGGGGGATTGTACTGGGGAGATGTGTAATTTCATTAATGATTTCTCTATTTCGTCCATCCTGAATGAGTCGGATTTTCGTCTTAAATCGTTGATAATTGAAGGTAAGCGGCGTAGAGCTTCGTCTGCTAGCTTTTGTACATCAACGGGTATTTCTGTGAGATTCGGCCAGATCGACAAATTTTTTATTCGCCTGGTTAAATGCTCTATTCTCTGAGTAGTCCGCAAAATTTTTGCCGGAGATTTCTCGTCTTGGAGTGTTTGAGACAATAAGTATAGTTCACTATACTTGGCATTACAAATTTCTTTCTCGCTTTCATAATCGAGTTGGCTTAGATTGTTTAATTGCACGGGCGCATCAAATCCACATTCGCGAATTGAACTTCGTAATTCCGCGACTGTTACATCAGCATGGGGTAGTCCACGCAAAAGGGCTTCGTAAGACAGCTCGTCTTTTAATAACAAATCCGGGTTAAATTGGGCCATTTTGTTCTAACACATTAGCACGTACTTAAAATTAATACTAGTATATTACACATATATTACATATACATATAATGAATTCATAAGTAATCAATTTACACAAATTAGAAAAGAACAATTTCTCTTCTAAGGGAGAGACAGAAATCACACACACATATTTTTCAAGGTTAAATAGCCGATCAGCTGTTTACTGGAATGTAGGTCAGGGGGTGGCCTACATATTTAGTTAACAAAGGAGGGCTGAGCGTGTCAGTGAGAAAGGGGGTTTTACTCTTATTGTTCTCCACAATGCGACTGAATAACACAACTACTGTATACCGGTTTAAACAAGAGAAGGGGAGCGCAGACGCTAGATTCTATTATTATTATTCCGCTTAGACAACACTTTGGCTCCGTTCATTCATAAACTTTTCTCAATTAAATAATTACATATTTTGTTCACAAGTTTTAAATCACGAACTTCTACTTAATTACTTTATTATTATTAACAAAGTTATTTTTAATCAAATTTTTTTTTTTATAACACATACTAGTGTATGTAAGCTAGATAGTTGGACATACACTGTGCAGAATGATTCAGGAAACAACAGGTCATAGATTGTCGTAAACAAACCTGTTACAGATTGTTCGGTTGACCAAAATTGTTATGTTTGGTCACAATTCATGTATGCAAGTAATTATATCGAATTATGCAGGTTCCTACTGGCCTATAGAATGCAAAAGCTACATGCATTGTATGACGCTAAGGATATTTTACTTATACATACTACCATCTACGTAACTTAATACACTATTAAATATATTTTGAACATTACATTTAGTAAAGTAACTTTCTGAGTGCATATATCAATATTATATATTTAGTTATTGATCATACAATTTATCCACGCATAGTGAATGCAATTTTGTTTGTGACACTCTATACACAATTAAAACTCTTTCCTTTGTTTCCCTTTTTTTGAGTGACGCAATTTTGTTTGCGTCGCGATGCTTAAAACAACTTTTATAAAAATTAGCAGAGTGGCGCACTTTTGTAACGTCTTTTCGCCGCGTTACAAATCCAGGGAACCCCTCGTAATTAAACTTCGTTAATTAGATGGGGTGGCTACGTTGTAACAGAATTGATCACAAATAATTAATATAACAAATTACTTACTAACTGTGTAAGGAAACAATGGCAAGGTGTACAATTGATTTAAGCACTCCTCATATGTGTGTAACAAAAAGACTTCTCTTTATTTAACATTTAAAAACATTTACTGACAGATCCCAAGACATTACTAATTCAATTATTAAATTATTTGAAAGGTTTCTTTAAACTTTGGGATCAAACTTGATTCTATATAGCTATACCTCGGATCCGGGTCAACTTTCTGTATTTCTGTAGTTAAGACTTTCAATTATACTAATTTCATGATATTAGCTTGCAAGACTTTCTTTTATTCAACCATTGGAAGAATGGTATTATTGCTTGAATTATATTACTCTACATTAGCATATAAATTGTTACAACGTATGAAGTTAGAATAGTTACATGACATTCTTAGATTTAATTTATAAGTCTTTACAAAGTTAATAGTTTCTGAAAAGTCTCTTTCAAGATGTGTTGTGTAACAAATATTAGTAACCCTCGATAGACAGGCTATCGAGTCACCTTTTAATTGGTATGCTGAAGACTCGTCCTGGGGTATCCGTCTTGGGAAAGAGGAACAGCTACGTCGTCATCTCGGTCAGGTCTTCCTCAGTAAAGCGCTCCAAAGTTCGCAGGTTGAACAATATGTTATGTAGATATCTGTGATGATCTTGTAGATTCTCGGATGTCCTGATCTGCATATTCTGTCACGTGCAGTAGAGTTTGTGGGTTCTGATAGTTCACATCTCCAGGTATGACTTTGGAATTGTTGTTATTTGTTGAAGCACGAAGTCATCTTGTGTTACACTCTTTTTTTACGTTTCGATTTTTTTACTTAAATTTCTTGTCTATTTACATGACTATATTAGTTAACACATCCAGATGCTTTAAACAGCTACATCTGGTACACCATCTTAAGGTGAAACAAAATATAGTTAACATATTTTAAGAGCACAGCTCCTACGTCTATACTGTACGAAGTCACCATTGCAAGAGAGAGAAATTCTGCTCCCTTCGCCTGGTACTGGGCAAAAGTTAGTGGGGCAATTTCCGCGCGAGAATATAGTTCCTAACTATATTTAAGTTAACATTTTTATTTATACAAACTATCCCTAAACAAATATACATAATTTAAATCAGTTGTTTTAGCGACTATTTATGTCTTCAGATTTTTTAATTATTAACATTAGTTCTTTTTTATCTTATTCTAACTTACACAAGACTCGGAAAACATGTCGAGTCTGGAATCAACAGGACAGCGCCTGCTCACAAGCAAAGGGTTAAATACGATATTAATAACTCTTTACAATTTATCTTTTTATTAGAGTATCTTCTAACTAACTAATTACTGCTTCCTCTCATACTGAGTACATACAGGTATTTTATATTAATACAGTGAGATTTAAATGGCTTAAGAGCTCGCAACCTTAATTTTTAAAAATTTTTATTTTCTTGATTATTTCTTTTATTTAAATCGTCACAGGTTGAACAAAATGAAACTTCAAACTAAACTGATTATCTACACAACTATTGTGGAGCCCATTTTAACTTATGGCTGAGAATGCTGGCAACTTTCAGATAAAGAGAAAAAGATGATAGAAACTGTGGAAATTGACTTCTTAAAAAGAGCGTGTAATATTTCTAGAATGCAACATGTTAGAAATGAAGATATAAGAAGGAAAACAGGGCGCGTAGTTATAACACCAGAAAGAATAGAATCCAGACAGTTGCTATGTTATGGTCACGTAATGAGGATGGAGGAAAAGCGATGGCCAAAGAAAGCATAGACTTACACGCCAGAAAACAGGAGAAGAAAGGAATACTGACAACACAATGGAGAGCGGGAATTAGGAAAAGCATGAGAGATCGAGCTATTGAAGATGATGACTGGAAGGATAGGGAGAAATGGCGAGCAAAATGCGGGATGCGGCATAGACTGTAGAACCCCCGCTAGTAACAATAATAATTATTATTTTCCTACTAACGTTACATTCCGTAGTTTAACAGATCAAGTGTACTAGCGCGTGTGTTTGGTTTTCGATTACAGACACTTGAAAGTTTCTTTGTTCTGGAATTTTCTAAGTCTTACAGAGCACAGGCCAAATATCTTTATTAAAATAAAAAAGTAATATTGTTAGAATTCTGGGTTGCCGGGCTGTAAGGTCGTGGTCTAAAGTTATTGGTTGCAGACGTTTCGGCCGCACCTTCGACGGCCATCTTCAGTGCATAACGTTTTAGCGAAAGGTTGGGTTGTAACACTGACCAAGTTATCGCAGTCAGTAAACCTGTACGCCAACAATTTTAGACCACGGCCTTACAGCCCGGCAAACCAAAATTCTAACATTAACGGCATCCGTGAAAGCCTCAGACACACAACATAGTATTGTTTGTAGGTAATATAGCAAATGCCATTTTAAATTAATATTTTCCAACGAGAAGACAAAATGGTATAAGAAAATGGTACACTTCTCCTTAATCGTCGGTGACAACAGAAATTCTTATAACCTTTTTAAATACAAGTCGGTAGATAGAATGTGTTCTTCTGTGGTGATTAGTAATTTTGTTTTGTGTAAAACTTGATGAAATTATTATATTTATTTCGAAAATCTTTTTATTTTTACTCTATCTTTATTTATGTAAGATTTTTTGCTTGTTTTAGCGTTTTTCCTACAGTAAAAATTGGCCCGAAATACCCTACCATAGCTGACGCTGTTCAAAATATTGTTGACATGTATTGTCAGCGGGAAAACAGTCATCTAAAGCAATCGGAATACCCATGAACAGTGAACATCTGCACATTTTCTGTTTCGTGGAATGAATTTAGTGGGGACAGTACGTGATGAAGAAGATAACATAAGATAACTTGGTCAGGTAATTATTAGAGGAATTCAGAAAAGTAGCACTGGAAAGATAAAACTAAAGAAACAAATACAAAAGCAAAGACAGATATAAGAAAGAAAACAGGCACAAACAAATGTTTATATTTATAACAACAAAAAGCGTTCCATAAAGCAAAAATTGGCTAACAAAAAGTGAAGAATGCAGTTACGACGGTCTAACTGATCGTCGTAGGTACAGTGGAAAACAAAAACAAGACACTAATTACGTCACAAATTACCAGCTTTAATTATCACAATTAAACAGTTTGTAATTGACAAGATAGTCAAATAGAAATTGTTCACAAGCTATAAAAATATGCACTAATAGAGTATCGCACAATTATAAAACACATAATACTTCGCCACAGTACTTCAAACCGTACTGTGCAAATCGTCACTTAAACGCACAGAGTAATCGCCCGACAATAACTGAACTAATATACTACTCCAATATATCGCAACTCAAACTGATTGAGCGTCGCTGAGTACTTGTATTTATAATCCGCCGAAAATCCTGGCATTCCACATACTACGCATTACCTCTACACTACGACGTAATTGATTGCGGCCTTGACACAGTCCGCGCGGCTGGCGGCGTCTAGAAAAGTCTCGCGAATGCATGTTGAAGTCACGCACCCACACAACATTATAGCCGGATTCTTCTGGAACATTCGAGAAACACGTGGATTGTTCTGTAATGTCGTAACAATACATTAACTACACATTGTTGTAGGCCTATAGGTGGGGCAATGAATTGATAGTATGGGGCGGGAGAAAGCACGTCCGAGAAGACTACGAATTGAACTAGTCGGTGTAGACAGAAACACTGGAGGAAAGCAATTGAAACGAGAGAAGTATTGAGATGGGTGAAGACTGCTGAATAGGCTAGAAGAATGGTTGACTAGGAGAAGGAACCCGACTACAATTGCAAAATACCCTTCTGGTTTGTGTGTGTGTGTGTGTGTGTGTGTGTGCGCGCGCGCGCGCGCGTAACTTTGAATCTAGTCAAGGCGTTCGTTATTAGTTGGACGAGGGGCGGAACCAATCAGCGTTATGACGTTTATTGTACAAATAACAAGTGTGCGGAGAGAATGTGTGCGATATTTTAACATAGAGTAGTGTAACGACTCTGAGATTCCTGGCTAAGTTCGTTTGGTTAGTAACAAGCATTATGTACTGCACCAGATTAATCCGTTTAGCCTTCTGATTTATTAGTATCAGAAGCCATAATGGAACCTATACAATATTGCAACCCACAGTTTACCCATTTACATTAAAAGCGCAACAGAAGGTCATAAGGGCAGTAATTGTCGCGTGATTACGTGAATCTCAACTTCAGATCAACATTCCCCTTTCTGTTATGCGTTTTCTAACGGTAACGGACAGCTGAATCCTAGTGAGCACACCGTCTTCCTCGCACGCCAAGCGGTTCGCAACTGTTACCGAAATGTTAACCAAATTACACGTAATTTAGATAAAACATTTTATTTGTATCATTTTTAAATATATTTTTATGTTAACGAAATATATAATATTGTCACACATATCGTCACGGTGAAGGAAAAAGTAAAAAAGTAACAACTAATAACGTCCATCGCATCAAACTATAATTCGATGTGTTATGAGTTATAAATAGCACGTTACAGAATACTGCCTGATCTCCTGGACGTACCCAGTAACCCAGTTTCATCGAGATTCTTGTATCTAGTGGCAGCCAGAGTTGGCTCATTATATTATGCCCATTATTATGTGCAATTTAATTAGGGTGATTTGATAAAGTTAATTTCTTTAGTGACTGTCAGTGTATCTTGTGAATAGCGAGTGGTTTATTGTTGAATTGAGTGTTATTCGGATAAAAGATTTATTAAAAATCTTGTAATTGTGGTAATGTTTCTGGTATTAATTTAATTTTCACACGTTAAACACAGCTATCACATAACAACTTCGTTTATATTTTGTTAACGGTGACTGTTATAAACATCAACCGAATGATATGAATCTTACGGACCATCTGTCTCCATAACTTCAAACGTTTTATAAATCACATTACAAGTAACCAAATATTTATAAGACAATGTGTGAAATGTTTCAAAATTGTATAAATTAATAAATTAGTTTACCTTCAATTATCCGCCTTGTGACTCCTTGTAAATCTCGTCTATTACGCGTTTTGGAGACTATTCTCCATCATCAGATATTAAAATAAAAAATAAAACTATATCACTCTTACGAGATCGTTACATAATAAAAATGTCAAATTTACATATGAACTGTACGCGAATTTGGGTGCGCACCCGTCAATTTCAATCTCCTACTGAGCGGTTGTTACTTTATCGTAGTCTTTGCGATACAGACTCAAGGCGGTATCGTACAAGCGGTTGGATCAAAAGTTCAGTTGGTCATTTAACACGAAATCGCAACTGCTTAGGTTTGGGTATGCACAATAAATTTCAAACTCCTCCAAGGCATTCATGAAACGGCCCTTCTTACATACATGCAACGGTATTAAGTTGGAATTAAAGTCTGTGTAATTATGATTGTGTGAAGTCAGGTGTCGATCGTAATTAGATTTGATGCTGTTATCATTTCTTATTTTCTTGGGTATATGTTCCCGAAAACGTTTGAGGAAACCTCTCCCCGTCTGTCCAATATAGAAGCAATTGCAGTAATTGCATATTAACTTATATATACCCGTTATTTCTTCTGGAGGGGTGTGTGTTTTCGGTCTGAGAATGCTTAGTAACTTATTATTAGCTCTAAATGAAATAGTAAAACTATTATTATTCAATACAGAGGACAAAATTTTAGGCATAAAGCATGTATAATTAGTGGATATAAAAATGTTTTGTACTTGCAGAATAAGCAAATTGAAAACATCACAAATTATATAATTACTGCAAGAAACATCGAGTTACTTATATAGAAAATAATATATATGTATATATATATATATATATATATATATATATATATTGTAATGTTACATATCGTCACCATAGTCAAGAACCCCAAGTAAACATAAACTAATCATCAGCTGACACATAAACAACCAAGTATAAGGAATTGTATAACAATTATTAAATTCAGTTAAAGAGTTAATGACTAAATAATGAATCAACAAACAATGAATAATATAGTAATGAAGACAACAACAAAGAAGATACTATACCAAATGTGATTAACCCAAATACCCAATAGATTAGGTAGATGAGTAGACCAAACAACAGTTACGATGAGTATGAAAGCAACAAGTGAAAAGGCATCATGGAAAAAAAACAAAGAAGAATATAAAGCAAAGAAGAGATAAAATATCTCCACCACTCAATACCAAAATGAGTATAACTATAGGATAAATAAAATAGAAAAAGAGAACCCAGAGTGAAGGACAAATCATAATATGAAACCATTAACAGTCCTTTAATGAAGAAATTTGTGTTAGTGGTTGAAATCACAATCAGAATGATCACAGTTGCACACCACTATGTAAAAATTATCCCAATTAGCGCTTTCAAGCTTCACAGCCCATCGTCAGATTGGAATACACACAAAATAAGTGGAAACAACCCCTTCACCCCTCTCCCCAACCATGCTCACACACAACAAGCTATAATATGAATGACCCTTCCCCACCCCCTAAACCCTGTCACACCATCTGTAGAGTTACATATTTTTTCTAGCAAATGGCGGCAATCAATTCATTTTGTTACAGAGCTCAGAAGTGTTTAAAAGAGACCGAGTCAAAAGATAGGGAGTTAAGAACGATAAAGGGAATTGTAAGGAATAATAATTATAACACCAACATAGTGGATAAAGTTATGAAAAAGGTTAACATACAAAAAGATAAAATAGAACCAGAACAAAAGAATTATGCAGGGTCATTGACATACATAGGTTCACATGCTAGAAAAATTATAAAATGTTTTAATAAATATGGAGTAGATATAGCTATTAAAAAATGTGAAACGGTATTTGATAAGATAAGGAATAAGAATATAGAAAAAATTCCAGTATTACAGAAAAGCGGAATTTATAAATTAAAATGTAAAGACTGCAACAAGGTGTACCTAGGAGAGACAGGACGGAAATTCGTATGCAGGTTGTCTGACCACAAACGTGGAGAAGGTAATAGAACAACCAATTCGTTATATGCAAGACATTTCATAGAAGACAACCATAAGTTTGTTAATCCTTTGGAAGAATACGAAATTGTAAAAGTAGTGAATAACACAGTTGAAAGGAAGCTTAGAGAGGAGTTAGAAATATTGAAAGAGAGAGAAAAAGGGTTAGACAATTTAATTAATATTAAAATTAAATTTGATAATGAAGAAATATTTTATAACATGATTAAGAAGTAAATGATAGAGGACAGATAGATAATATTAAGAATTATTTTGCATAGTACTATTTGGATGGTTTAAAATAAGGGTGTTGACTGACCCACGTGTGTGGAGAGGAAGTGGGTAGTTTAAAAGGATGCACACACACACACACACACACACACACACACACACACACACACACACACACACACACACACAACACTGAAACACAAGGAATTTGCTAGAAAAAATATGTAACTCTACAGATGGTGTGACAGGGTTTAGGGGGTGGGGAAGGGTCATTCATATTATAGTTTGTTGTGTGTGAGCATGGTGGGGGAGAGGGGTGAAGGGGTTGTTTCCACTTATTTTGTGTCTATTCCAATCTGACGATGGGCTGTGAAGCTTGAAAGCGCTAATTGGGATAATTTTTACATAGTGGTGTGCAACTGTGATCATTCTGATCATTAACAGTCCATGTTAAATGACTTGACTATGACTATAATTCTGAATTCAAATAAAAACATACTAAATAATGATTAGGAGAGTGAAAATAAAACCTGTATTAACATAAAATAATAATGGATAACAGATAACAATAAGATTGTCCGTTACCTGCAAATTGTATAATTAATATAACCCAAGAGATATCAGAAAAACTGATAAATAACCATTAAACTTGTCAATAGAGTATAAATTAAACTGAATCATAATTACCAAAACAATAAATGATAGTTAATACTATTAGTAAATAAGAATAAGGGAGTAAAATGCATACAAATAAAACACCATGTAAATCTATTGTTGTAAATTAGAGTGGGGGGTTCACGTAACCTAGCTCACTAAGCATTCTCACTTATAATGACAAGAATCAATACTCAAAATGTTATAAAACTACAGTATCTTATAATCTACTCAAACTAGGTATTATAAGGACCATTCTATGACTAAGATTAATGACCCAAAAAGGTGATATGTGTTGTGATTGATGTAAATTAACAGACTGAAATGGACAGCATAGAATTTACTCACTAAATACAATAAAAAAACCTTAGAATTACTATTAAAAGGAGAAAGAAATTGATCTCTGTGGAAACACTGATGTGTAATCTAACTATTGTTGGGTAAACCAATAATAATTATCACTGAATTGATTCAGAATAATATAAATAAGAGGTACATGACTTGTAGGCACTAGATGCAAGAGTCATTATTGAAGTACCAGCAAATAAGAATATCCAGATGTAAACCAACTATTGTAAAACTCGATAGTAAATAGGATGGTCGTTTATGTAAAAGATAAGGACTTAATAACAAATGTATAAATTAGAATAAGGAGAATTAATATGACACCTAGTAGTGCAGAACTATAGGTGATTATAATGACTAAATCCAACAAAATAAAAGTGTATTAACAAACACTGAGGCGACCAAAAGTTGTAATGGTCATCTGAGATTAATTATGACATGTCAGAAATAGTTCAGACTCAACTATGAAATTATCATAAGTGAATCTAGTTCATAGTGCTGTAGGCATACAAAAGCCTAGGTCTAACAAATGTATTTTATGCATAATTTTATGTAAATACTGAGTAATAAGTGTAAAAAAGGACTTGGGACGCAATATCTCTATGAATATGATAACCAAATGTTAATTTAAGTCAAATACTACATAAGTTTATTAAAATTTGTATTAAGCCTAGATTCAAATTACTACCTTTGTTAATAATAAACGAAAGTGGGCCTTGTGAGGTTTCTAAATAATGAGCCATACAATCGCCATATCATGGTAAGGCTAGATTGGCAGTCACAAGTAACAAGAATTTTATATCAGTTGTAATGTTTTCATTAATTTTGACAAAATATTTGGCGTCACTTTTTTAATCTCCAAACCAAAGACCCACGCTTTGAAGAGAATTAAATAGTTTAGAAAAGAGGGGGTATGCACACACAAAGGAATGTCATCAATTTTGAACCAATCAGATTACCTATATCGAGAGGGGTGAGGTAAATTTTTTGGGAACAGCTAGAACCCACGCCGAAGGAAATGGACACTTTTGCATTGTTACTGAAGCAAGACAGACGACCGCTCCGCGCGCCAGAAAATCGAGAGTTAACCTAAATCAGTGCGGGCGTCGAATGTAAACAATGGTCGATCTAACCAAACCGTTTTAAAGTGTTATAAAGTAATAATTAATCAAAACAATGAAGTTTATTGAAGGTGTAACAGTGAATTAACGATTGCATAGTGTATAATAAGTTGCAACTGCGGGTCTTAGGGGAAGTATAGTGACAATTAATTATACTTGTAAGAATTATAAACCTGTACGATAAAAATTATCGAACATAACGAATAATATGAACTAATATGAACACTAAAAGGGCTCTGAACCTTGTGACATTAGTAAATTTATTTATTGTTAAAAAGTTTAGTGACAATTCATCATACTTATAAGAGTTATCCACTCACACGATAAAATTATCGAACATAATGAATAATATGAACTGAGATGAACATGAAAAGGGCTTTGAACCTTCTTACCTTTGTAGGTTTATGTATTGTTAAAAAGATTTATTCATAAATCAAGGTTAACTGGGTATAGCTTCAGACCCACGAGTGTTAACCTAAAAATGTTGACGCAAGTCGTGTTTGATTTTATGTTATTAATTTAAGATTTTCTTTATTGATGTAATCACTCTCCTACTACTCAACTATTATAGTAGTGTAACTCTTCTAGTTGCGTATTTTGCAGGCTAAAAGAACCTATTTTAGATATAAACAACTTAACCAAATTTCCACTACTACGGTTTATGTAAACGGAATAACCACCCTGAGAAAAGGTTTTTAGTTTTGTTAATAGATAATTATTATTGGAAATGAACGACTATCAATTTAATTGTTATATAAAATAATTATTTAAGCATTATTAATGAATAAACGGCATTTTAACCAGATAAAAGAGATCGTAAAATTATTTCTTAAACGACACGCATTTAGGTTAGGTGAACAGCTGATAGCAGTTGGTAACATGCCGGCGGCAATGAAATTATTTAAATGTTTTAGATTGTCGTCTCGACTATGCCTTGTTGACAGGACAGTTAACAAGGGAGATCTTCATTCCAAATAAGTACTTCGTGAATGAATAAATTTAACTCATATGACTATTAAACTTATAATTCATTAAACAAACTTACATTGTCAGACACAATTAAAGGATGCCAATGGCGGAACCTTAACCAATTCGTCGAACTAAAGGAAATCAACTAGAAACCACAATTCAATTAATCTACAAACCATACTTTAATAACTAATAATCCTAATAATTCGTAATTTAATAATAGAAGCGGGTAACAAATATATAAAAAAAATTACATTATAAATTGGTGCCAGCAACTTGGGGCCGTTGACAACATAAAACCATTGGATATTCAACCATAAATAACGAATAAATACCGTAATTAGAAGCGGTAAAATCGCTATTTATTACAATATATATATATATATATATATATCTTTTATGTGCATCTCTAAATACTATGAATCAATGATTACTTTTAAAGAATGATGTAAAACTTAAATATTGAGTAGAAGGGGCATTCTGTTAGTCTGTTTTAATTTCTTTTAAATCAGCCCCATACAGTTATCAATATTACAATGTTAGTTAATAATGAGATGTTCAAATGATGTTTGAATATTTAATTGTGTCATCAACATAAGATAATATATCTTGTTATTACGTTAATATGTATTAATTGCAAATCCTGTCACTCTGTTAAGCCTCAGCACACTTTTCGCTTCCTCTAGGCCCAGAAACCTAGTTTTAAATATTACGTACGGTCCTGTGACCGCTACATTATTAGTTTCTGGGAATATAAATAGTTTAAATGATCAGACAAATCTTTATCATCATCATCGTCTCCAAGGATTAAACAAAGGATGGTTTACTCCTGTGTCAAACAGTCAAAGAGTCTAGAAATGGTCTCTCCAGCGCCTCCTCTCCGTCCCTTCGACTTGTAGTTCCACAGTTGTTTGGGGATGGAGCAGTCATCCATTCGGCAAAGATGTTCCCACCAATTCTGCCAATACTGGGCAATCCTGTCCAGTACACTCATAATATTCAGTTCCTGTCGTATATGTATGTTTCTTCTTTGATCATGAGAGTATACCCTGTCACGTGCCTGAGAAATTTCATTTCAGCCGCTTGGATACGACTGGTCTGGCAATTCTCAGACCCATTAAAATGTGTGGGAAGGGCCATCTCATTTTAGAATTTTTGACGTGTTTCTTTACTTGCTGACTTAAGAGATCGACAGAAAAACGTTATCTGTTTGTAAATGAAGTCAGCCTTCGCACCTCTGCGCTGCAATATGATTCGTGACGATTTAATTGAAATTTGCCGACGCCATTGAAAATTTAACACATTGCAAGTGCTCAAAGTCGACCTTCTTTTTCTGTATTTCTTGTTAAAGATTTTATTCTTTCCAGTGTTGCTAAACACCATTATGCTCCTCCTGTTACTGACAATATGCCCATACATACTGTCACTATGGTTATTAAAAGTTTGAGGGTGTGAAGTAAATGATTCATAAAATTATTTTTATAAAAGCAGTTCATCACGGTTAACGCACCTGATACGTTTGCAAAATCCGTTCGATTGCAATCATATTTAGCTCACTCGTTCCATAATTCTTAGAAGTTCGGTTTGAACACGATAACAGCTGCTATAAATTCCTTTCCAGGAAAAGGATACAGCCACGGGCATAACAAAACAACAAATCTGTTACCGATAGGTGATCGCTGTAAAGAAAGCGGTGGTTCATTTGTGTCGTCATGATGTCACAAACTTCATTGCATCACGTCTTCCTCAATACGGGTCCACTCCCCTCCTTGTGGTTTTCCTTTTCCCAATGGCAATCAAGGTCCAGTAAAGATTGAAATACCTGAACTGATGACTAAAGTCTAGACACGTATTTCTGTGGTTCTACTCATCAATTGCCCTTTGCTGGAGCTAACTGAGCTAAATATCATAGTGCTACAACGGTCAAACCGATCGTTGTGTTGTTGAGTAGAAACAGAACGAATGAATGACCAATAAAGTCACTACTTACAAACCTTAATTAGACACAAACAGCGCTTATAAATCAACTAATTACTCTTGTACAGCAATTCATGTTAAATTCGTCCAACAGTAAATGTCACCTTATTAGAGTTTAACACTAATAACACAGTAATCATTTCTCAATAAACCAAAACAATAAATAGTGGCGAACCGCACTATAAAGTCACCAGATGTAATTGAACTGGTTACTTGATCGGTTTCTAAGAGAACGGGATAGATTGAGCCTATTAATCTTCAGCTGTTTAATGTTTTTTAAATTAATCTCATTCCAGTGCTAGATTGAATATAGTGCTAGATTCAGTTCTCATTCAATTGAATATAGACCGGTGAGGAAGATGGATGTAGGACGGCCGAGAGCGAAATGGGTCCCGGAATAGGTTCAGGATGAGCCTAATCCTTGAGGTTGATGATGGTGATGATGATGATAAATATAAATACTATTCATTACTATTAATATTATTGTTTTTATTCTCAATTGTTATATTGTGGGCACATTCTCAATAGTTAGATAATTATTCTCTGTTTCTCCTTTCACGACTACCGATCAGGTGTGTGGTAGCCTGTTCAGGTTTCTGTATTCATGCATGCGACGCTTGAATTGGAAAGTGGAGCCACGATGCTATAACTACGACAGTTAGAACATTTTGTACATACTAAATAATAAAAATTGTAATGTGTGTTTTAAATTGTTCTGTGAAATCTCTATTACCTGTGCCAACATTCACTTTCAGATTTGTCATCCCCCATAAATCATCCCAATACTTTACTAACTATCTAGGTAAGAGTTGGCTAGCTGGAGTACGACACTAAACCGACCTTATAATATAAAGCTAGAGACAGAATGCGTCCGGCTAGTCCTTATATGAGACAATTTAGTAATGAGTATGTCCCCTGGATACGTTCATATCGCAGGGTAAGACGTATGGTGGGGCTGGCACTTTCAGGCTTAACGTCCAGCCCGATTTTCTGTCTGGGTGTTCTCCCACAAACTGGCTGTGTTACCAGACTAAAGAGACCAGTTTTCCCTGTTGAGATATCCATAAGGATCTTTAATGTGTTGGTTTCTCCTTGATTCCCACATCCTACGTCGTTGGCCTGGGCTACAGTGTGTCTTATAATACAAGCAACGACACACTGTATACGTTCAACCTTATGTGGGAACAATCAGGCGAACCTTTAAGTCAGAAAGTAAAGAAACACGCCTAAAATTCTACAAGGTGAATTCCAGCACACTTCTTTATGGGTCTGAGAATTGGGTTTTAACGAAATGCCAGGCCAGTCGTATCCGGGCGGCTGAAATAAGATTTCTCAGGCATGTGGGAGGATATACTCTCCATGATCGTAGAAGAAACACAGATGTACGACAGGCATTGAATATTACGAGTATACTCGATACGATTTCCCAGTATCGGTTGAATTGGTAAGAACATCTTTGTCGATTGGATGACTGCCGCCTTTTGGTTGGTTGGTTGGCTGCATCCCCAAACAACTGTGGAACTACAAACCAAAGGGAAGGAGACGTGTGGGAAGTCCGAGGAAGCGCTGGAGTGACCAGCTCTAGCCTTTGCCTGCCTGAGACCGGAACAAACCATTCTTGGTTTAATCCTTGCAGATGATAATGACGGTAAGCGTGTAGACCGATCAGACAGAGGTAGTATATGGAACAGGAACAGACGGTGGGTCTGATGGCGACGATGATCCACAATTGCAGCAGGGCATGTGATGGACACAATCATGAGCTGCTAAAAATTAAGATAAGTACATACGTAAGCGAGACTACTTACCTATCAGCCACGCCAAAGATACTCGATCGCCTCGTATAGTGACGTGTACAAGACAACCTCCCAAAGTTCCTACACAGCTTGGTTCCCTCTCATTTGGCTATTCATCAACTGATGAGATTGGTCAAAGGGATAATAGCCGCCAGGTGTAAGAAAGAGCATACCGTAGACCAGTGGTTCACAAACTTTTCAGTCCGCGAACCCCGCTCCAAAAAACATTTTTTTAATTTCAGGGACCCAGTCTGAGTTATGAAACAAAACAAACAGAAAATATGATACAAACTCTTATATTTTAATTAGAATGTAGACCTATTAAAATTAAAAGTCTCTTAAATTGCAAAACTATAATGTTAAACGTAGTTTAAGGTGAACAATGAAGCTGCTTTTGAATAATTAGCTCTGCAATAATAGGTTTAGCCTAATGTCTGATAATTTCAATATTAAGTCACTCTAGACATCACGTTTACTTCGTAACTTTGCCAACCTCGGTTCTATCTTTCCAGCCACACGTGTCGAAATACAGTTACTTAAGCGTAAAACCAGCTACACGGAAAAACGTTATGCTTAGATACAGTACTTATTACTTAGTACTTAGTACAGTACTTATTAGGTGGACTAAACCAACGCTATCAGTTCTGCGTTGATACGGCGCTTAAGTCAGTTCGGCTGACAAATAGATCTGCTACACGACATGATTTAAAGACATTATTAAAGCCATTACTTGTAAAATTTCTTTTACAATTACAATTCGTTTAAACAAAAAAAAAAACAGGAATCTTCTACTAGTTGTTTTAAGATTCTAAAATTTAGATTTTAGACTATAAAAAATTAGAGAAAGTTACGGTATATTCTATTTTTTCTTAAAAGTGTCCGCGGACCCCCAGAAACATTGTCGCCGACCTCACTTCGGGAACCATTGCCGTAGACTGTTCCGTTGAATTAGAAAAGGCCTTTGACAGAATCTGGCACGACGAGGTTTTGTTGAAACTCCAAAAGAACCATCTCCCAGATTGCTACCAGATTTCTGGTTTTTGACAGACAGTGCCATCTGCCTGAGAACAGACTAGTGTCTTTCGAGAGATATGTAACCGTCAAGTACATTAGGGAAAGTTTCTTGGCCTTCTCCAACGTCAACGAAACTACAGAGTAAAGTTCTGTGTACGTCAACTACGTACTCAGGGAGCCTGGAGTCCATACAGTTCTGTTTACGAACGACTCGGCGGTCTATACTTCCAATAATATACTTCGAAAAAGTCATACTTCGGCAGCCACAACTGTAAGCGTTTATGGACTGGAGCGACAACTGGAAAGTTGCAGTTAACCAGAGCGCCGTGGCGCTATTCTTCAAACACTGGAACGCGTATTTGCAGGACGTACTTGCCCTGATGGTAAACAATGTTCGGGATGTTAGGCCGTGCTCCATCTCTATTAAAATAACGCTTGTTATCGCAAATTTGGTCCATGGTAGTAACGCTGTTCATAGACTATATAACAAACTTAACAAGATTGACAGTAAAACCAAACTAATATTTTGTTCTTTATACTTCCCCTTGTTTTCCGGAGTCAAGTACTTTGGTGTGTATATCTCGCTCGTCGACTCACCTGGCGTGCCTACTACCAGACAGTTACCAACCGAGCGTAGGGTTGTGTGGGTCAACGTTTTAATTACTTGTCAACAAGGCTATGATATCAAGCTAGGTACTCAACGTATACGCGTACTCGTTGCCGGTCGTCGCTTACGATGTCCCGGTCTGAGTTTACCTTGCGGTTTGCATAAAGAGAAGATGCAAAATCTTCGCGACGTACGTCTATGCCTCATCACGACGTATGTACACCCGATCCTGCTAACAACCGACCCCGCCTGAAACCCTATAGGATAACAGAACGGCCTAGCCCTCTGACTAATTTACGAACGTCCCACCCAAACAAAAACCAGCAATAAAGTTCTGTGTAACTAGAATGTACATTTCCCTGCCCTCGATTTCTTTCTATACGAATTACACTGGAAATACACGAAGACCGCCAAAACCCGTGCCTCCTTCCACTTCATAGCAGCTTCTATCAACAGATCCACCAGGAACACGCAAAGTCCTTATAAACCCCTTACTGGCTATCGGAAACGAACCACCCGTAAACGACAGATAAAAAACTAATATCAAATACCAACTTTACAACCAACTTGCACCGATCCTCTAATGTGATAAGACCCAATAACCACACACCAAATCCAATGCGCCCTTAAATGAGTCCCCCCCCCGATCCTTTGAATCTACTCTTCATATTTAGCGTCGTGCGCTGCTCGGTCTGACTGTTTCACTTTTATAGTTTGTCACTAACTCAATACATTCTCCCTCCTACGCTAAATGGCTGTCCTTCCTCTACAATCACACACACACACACACACACACACACAGAGTTACACACGTTCTCCACTTACTTCTACTTGGTACCTACACCTTCTCAACGGCCGGCCTGAACCGGCTTGAACTTTTCAAGCACTACTTCTAGAGCTAAGAAGTTAATGATTTTAACTTGTCTGCCTGAATCATGGAGCATTAGAAAAATTATGAGAGAATTCAATGCTCCAAATTACATGGTTAGAAAATCAAAAGTAGTACTCAAGAAAAAAGGGATCCTGGAAACTCCAGGTCGGAAACCAGGTAAGAGCCTTAGTCCAGAAACAGCCGAGGCTGTAAGATCATTCTATGAATGTGACGAAATTAGTCGTGTTTCACCAGGTATGAAAGACTGTGTCTCCATCAAAGATGTTAATGGAGAAAAAATTAAAGTGTCAAAGAGACTTATTCTCTGCAACTTGTCGGAAGCTAAAATATCTTTCCAAGAAAAATTCCTTGGAAAATTTCTTCAAAAACCAAATCCAAACTGGCTGAAGGGAGCTTGTCCAATCGGACAAGCCTTAAAAAACACACAAAAAATTCTCGACGGTATTCGGCTAACGGGTACATTCGACCGTCGATTCTTTTATCTCTTGTTGAGAAGCACGCTTTTTGCACAATCCTTGCATGACAACGTAAAGTCGCGGCGTAAATTTTCCATTCGAGTGGCAAATACAGAATGCATTCACTGATTCTTAAGAACGGCCTCACTACTGTACTAACGTAAGCAAACACGACCAGCGGTTGTAAAGCCAGTAAAATTTCGTTCTGGAACAGACGTGACGCCAGGAGCTCCCAAAAAACCTCTAGCCTAGGCGAAAGGTTGCTTGCGCTTAACATTTAAAAAATTAATATTCTTACGAGAAGCTACCGAACAATCCAGAACGTTTTCCACTCCCCCCGTCCAGTGTGGCTTGTGCTGCGTCATTCAAGTCGGTGTTTCTAGTGAGTTCCAGGAACACTTGGGATACGCTTTAAACCGCCGGTGTGAGGTAAGGAATCAAAGTTGTACTTTACCTCAGCGCAGCCTATATAAGCCATAGCAGCCGGGTTGTCAGTTCAGTTACGTGAGCGATTTTCGCTAGTGCGTATCGAGTGTTTCTCATTGAAGAATTATTGTGTTATGTGTTTTATAATTATGTAAGACTCCTCTATTAATAGACATTATTATTGCGTGTGAACAATTTTAATTTGATTTCTTGCAAGAGACTGTCTTCTTCATTACAAATTGTTTAATTGTGATAATTAAAGTGGTAATTAGTGACTTAATTGGTGTCTTGTATTTAGTTTTCCACTGTACTATACGACGATCAGTAGACCGTCGTAACAATATGATTACCATAATCCATAAAATTCTCCACTGAACTTGAGAGTTGACGGTTGTTGTCATTAAAGTCAATTAACCTTAAAATTAATCAAGACATTTGACCTGTAATGAGGTCCGTAGAGATCACGTCATCCTGCAAAACTTTCAGAACTTTAGTTTTCCGCAGGATACAATTGTGGTTGGAGCTTGAAACTAATAAATTGAAATTAGAAATGTTATTAGTTGCATTAAAATTTATTTTGTTACTCTGTGTCTGGTATTTATTTAAATTTTTGGCATTTATGACGGGTCCATGATACAATTTGTAACAACTCTTTATCAAACGTGATGTGGCTTGGCAACTTCGATCAGCAGTTCGTACAAAAGATATTGTTATCCCGTGCATATGGGAATGTTTCTTTGTAAGCACTGAGACCTACATGGCATTTTCTTGAAGTAATTTCAATGTTACAATGATAAAAAAATAAAACAAACCAGTCCGTAGGGTTTGGTTGCCAAGCTGAGTAACTCGCCATCTCACATTCCAGCGCGTGATGTCATGAGGAAAAGTTAATGGAAGCTCGTTCCTCAACACCTGTTCGATGAATGAAACGGCTTCTCAATAACGCCTGCTTAGTTTACACGTAATTAATAAAATTTACCGAACTCGTTTGATCGTTTAAAAATTTTGACATGAATGGAACATTCATTGTTCTCGGAAACATTTTGTATTCGTTTTATAGCCTAATACTGTTTTTATAAGAAAAATTTTGTTTCCCGAAATGTATCTAGGTTTGTCTAAACCAGGACTTCTCAAACTTTTCCACTTGGCGACCTCCCTTACACCAGCAAATATTTTCGCGACCCTGTGTATAGAGGTATATATTCTAGGAATACGAATTAAAACATTTGATGATAAAAAATCATAAAGAAAATTTATTCGAAAATAATTCTTTGGTAAACATACGAATATAGTTTTACCATGTATTAAAGACAAAGCCAAATATCCACACTAATGAGCTGGGTGTGCTTGCTTACTTTTACATAAAGACTTAAATCTTGGATGAATATTTGATACTGCAGAACGTAGAGCTTCTCCAAAGTTTCGCAGAGTTTACCGATTTTTTGATTTTATAGACGATAATGCTAAAAATGCCGTTTCGCATAAATACGAAGTACAAAATGGTAGAAGTATGTTCAGGGCCATTTCAGAAAGTGTTGGCAAGTCTGTCCTAATCTCGAGCCAAAATCATTTAACGAGTTTTTGGAAAACTCTATTTTTAAACCTGTGTCGCTCGATAACTCGGCAAATTCTTCTTGAGCGTTTAATGGTAAATAACTGACATTAATCATTTCAAATGATTATGGACCCAGTTTTATTTATCAACATCAAAAGTTGAAAGAACGTTTTTGAAATAGTGTCTCCGGACACTTCAAATGTTCACTTGTAACTTCTAGAATTAAATCTTTGTAAAGGTTATTTTCTATTATAAAAGCATCTCTTATTGTAAACATTTCTAAAGATCCACTTACCACTCTATTTTTCAATATGTTCACTTTTAAACAAAACTTTCAATTTTATGTGTTAACGTAAATATGTTACAGTTATTTCCTTGAAAAAATTACTGCGACCGCCAAATTTCGTTGGTTTCCTACACGTTAAGAAGCCCTGGTCTAAACACTATTAAAAATTGAAAAATTACATTCGAGTATCAAATATTATGTCTGTATAATATGTTTTTTTCTTGATGCACGTACGCTAGCGAGTGAGTATTAATTTTACTTCCATATTCCTTAAGGAATGGAAGTATGGTGATGGCAAAAAAAATCGTGTTCGAGATTATTGCAGATTCTGATTCTACTACACTCAAAACATGAAAAAAAGTCGTTTTCCGAAAAGTGTCTGTGTGTCTGTGTGTCTGTGTGTCTGTGTGTCTGTCTGTCTGTAGATTTTTTTTCTATGGCAAACGATAACTGCCGCAAATTCAAACAGAATCAAATAATTTTTTGCATACAGCCCGGTTTTGCAGAGTTCTCGCGACCTATTTTTTTGGTGAAGATCGGTTGAGGGAAAGGGGTAGTTTACCTGCAACGGTTTTTTTTTAGCAAGGGAAATTTTGTTTGTTTGGCAAACGATAACAGCCGCAAATTCAAACAGAATCAAATAATGTTTCGCATACAGCCCTGAATTGTAGAGTTCTCAAGACCTATTGTTTTTGGTGAAGATCGGTTAAGGGAAAGGGGTAGTTTACCAGTAACGTTTTATGTTTTAACAAGGGTATTTCCTATGGCAAACGATAACAGCCGCAAATTCAAACAGAATGAAAAGATTATCTGCATACAGCCCTAAATTGTAGAGTTCTCAATACCTTTTGTTTTTGGTGAAGATCGGTTAAGGGAAAGGGGTAGTTTACCTACAACGTTTTTTTAACAAGGGTATTTTCTATGGCAAACGATAACAGCCGCAAATTCAAACAAAATCAAATAATTTTCTGCATACAGCCCTGATTTGTAGAGTACTCAAGACCTATTGTTTTTGGTGAAGATCGGTTGAGGGGAAGGGGTAGTTTACCAGCAACGTTTTTTATCATGCGTATTTTATATGGCAAACGACAACTGCCGCAAATTCAAACAGAATCAAATAATTTTTTGCATACAGCCCTGATTTGTAGAGTACTCGCGACCTATTGTTTTTGGTGAAGATCGGTTGAGGGGAAGGGGTAGTTTACCTGCAACGGTTTTTTTTATCAAGGGAAATTTTTTTTTTTTTTTGCAAACGATAACAGCCGCAAATTCAAACAGAATCAAATAATGTTTCGCATACAGCCCTGAATTGTAGATTTCTCAAGACCTATTGTTTTTGGTGAAGATCGGTTGAGGGAAAGGGGTAGTTTACCTGCAACGTTTTTTTAAGAAGGGTATTTTATATGGCAAACGATAACAGCCGCAAATTCAAACAGAATCAAATAATGTTTTGCATACAGTCCTGATTTGTAGAGTACTCAAGACCTATTGTTTTTGGTGAAGATCGGTTAAGGGGAAGGGGTAGTTTACCTGCAACCTTTTACGTTTTATTTTCTATGGCAAACGATAACAGCCGCAAATTCAAACAGAATCAAATAATGTTTTGCATACAGCCCTGATTTGTAGAGTACTCAAGACCTATTGTTTTTGGTGAAGATCGGTTAAGGGGAAGGGGTAGTTTACCTGCAACGTTTTTTTATCAAGCGTATTTTCTATGGCAAACGATAACAGCCGCAAATTCAAACAGAATCAAATAATTTTTTGCATACGTCCCTGAATTGTAGAGGTCTCAATGACTTTCGATTTTGGTGAAGATCGGTTAAGGGGAAGGGGTAGTTTACCTGCAACCTTTTACGTTTTAACAAGAGTAAAGTACTTGAAAATTTATTTAAACTTTTTGAAACAATGGTAATTGTTAAAAATAAAATAATTTTGTTGCCAGGCAATAAAATTATAATTTTTTCATTTTAATGTAATATAATATTTTTCATTTAATACAGCAATAAAAAGGCAGGTAAGACACAGCCTGGCTGTTTGGCTGAAAATGATTTTAAATATAAATCTTAGAATATGGAAGTCATGTATGGTTCTCCATACCGATATTTATTACTTCCATATTCCTTAAGGAATTGGAAGTATAGTGATGGCAACAAAAATCGTGTTCGAGATTATTGCAGATTCTGATTGTACTACACTCAAAACATGAAAAAAGTCGTTTTTCGAAAAGTGTCTGTGTGTGTGTGTCTGTCTGTCTATCTATGTCTCTAGATTTTTTTTCTATGGCAAACGATAACAGCCGCAAATTCAAACAGAATCAAATAATTTTTTGCATACTGCCCTGATTTGTAGAGTACTCACTACCTATTGTTTTTGGTGAAGATCGGTTGAGGGAAAGGGGTAGTTTACCGGCAACGGTTTTTTTTATCAAGGGTAATTTTTTTCTATGGCAAACGATAACAGCCGCAAATTCAAACAGAATCAAATAATGTTTCGCATACAGCCCTGAATTATGGAGTTCTCAAGATCTTTTGTTTTTGGTAAAGATCGGTTAAGGGAAAGGGGTAGTTTACCAACAACGTTTTATGTTTTAACAAGGGTATTTTCTATGGCAAACGATAACAGCCGCAAATTCAAACAGAATCAAATAATTTTTTGCATACACCCCTATATTGTAGAGTTTTCAAGACATATTGTTTTTGGTGAAGATCGGTTAAGGGAAAGGGGTAGTTTACCAGCAACATTTTACGTTTTAACAAGGGTAATTTTTTCTATGACGAACGATAACTGCCGCATATTCAAACAGAATCAAATAATTTTTTGCATACGTCACTGAATTGTAGAGAACTCAAGGCCTTTTGATTTTGGTTAAGATCGGTTAAGGGGAAGGGGTAGTTTACCTGCAACCTTTTACGTTTTAACAAAAGTAAAGTACTTGAAAATTCATTTAAACTTTTTCAAATAATGGTAATTGTTAAAAATAAAATAATTTTGTTGCTAGACAATAAAATTATAATATTTTCATTTTAATGTAAATCATGTATGAGAGAAAATATATCGTTCGTGGCAGGCAAGCAAATCTCAGTTATGTAATGTTTACGTTTCCATTTTATTATTATGACTACCGCAATAAAAAGGCAGGTTAGACACACACACACACACACAAAATTCGCGTTATTTCTGGTTTCTGGCCTCATCATGTTTATTTTCTTACATTTGCACGCTTCTTAAATGGAAAGTGCCGAAACCCATACCAACATAACGCGTGCAAGCCGAAAAAGTGTCCAGCGTGGATAGCGATTTGCTTCCTGTGGATCGCTGGGGAGTGTAACTGCATGTGTTTACAGAGGTACGATTCATAGACAGACTTTTCGTCTTTAGGGAATGAACCCTCTGCAAGATGCTGAGGGTCCATGAGCGACTTCGGAGCGCTACTTCTTTTCCGCGTGTTTGTTCTGTGAAACGTACACTGTAGATTCGCAGCTTTACTCTAAGCAACGCTCAATAGGAAATGCTGAAAATTTTTGTCCACGGTGTACCCTCATACACACTAAACCTGCTCTAATGTTTTAATTATGGACATCATAATATTAAAACTTTGGAAACTTGAGCACTACTTAATGGAGATCAATCATTAACTTATACAAGCCATTAATTTTATGCATATTTTTTATATATATGTGTACAACGTTATCGGCAACAAAGAAGTAGTTTTTGTTAAAATTCCTTCCCGGGATATTTGGCCGTAGTCCAATGTTTTCTACAAAACCAGACGTTTCGGCAATGCCATCGACTTCCATCAGCAGTGAAAATCGAGTGCGATAACGTGAGGTGGTACTGTGGTTAAGGCTGAAGCAGTAAGTAGAAAGAAGTAGTTTCTATGGTAATATTTCATTTCGAAAATGATTTTAAATATAAATCTTAGAATATGGAAGTCATGTATGGTTCTCCATACCGATATTTTTACATATTTTGACTTCCATGTTCCTAAAGAAAATGGAAGTATGGTGATGGCAAAAAAAAATCGTGTTCGAGATTATTGCAGATTCTGATTGTACTACCCTCAAAACATGAAAAAAAGTCGTTTTTCTAAAAGTGTCTGTGTGTCTATCTGTCTGTCTTCTGTCTGTGTGTCTGTCTGCGTGTCTATCTGTAGAAAATTTTTTTTCTATATGCAAACGATAACAGCCGCAAATTCAAACAGAATCAAATAATGTTTTGCATACAGCCCTGATTTGTAGAGTACTCAAGACCTATTGTTTTTGGTGAAGATCGGTTAAGGGAAATAGGTAGTTTACCAACAACGTTTTTTTTCTTTAATCAAGGGTAATTTTTTCTATGGCAAACGATAACAGCCGAAAATTCAAACAGAATCAAATAATGTTTCGCATGCAGCCCTGAATTGTAGAGTTCTTAAGTCCTATTGTTTTTAGTAAACATCGGTTAAGGGAAAGCGGTAGTTTACCTGCAACGTTTTATGTTTTAACAAGGGTATTTACTATGGCAAAAGTTAATAGCCGCAAATTCAAACATAATCAAATAATTTTTTGCATGCAACTCTGAATTGTAGAGCTCTCAAGATCTTTAGTTTTTGGTGAAGATCGGTTAAGGGAAAGGGTAGTTTACCTTTAACGTTTTTTTTTAATCAAGGGTAATTTTACTTCCATGTTCCTTAATTTCTATGGCAAACGATAACAGCCGTAAATTCAAACAGAATCAAATAATATTTCGCATGCAGTCCTGAATTGTAGAGTTCTCAAGATCTGTTGATATTGGTGAAGATCGGTTAAGGGAAAGGGGTAGTTTACCTGCAACATTTTATGTTGTAACAAGAGAACGTTTTCATTAAGAACGATAACTGCAGTAAATTCAAACAGAATCAAATAATTTTTTACATATGTGCCTGAGTTGTAGGGGACTCAAGGCCTATTGATTTTGGTGAAGATCGGTTAAGGGAAAGGGGTAGTTTACCTCCACTTTTAATGTTTTAACAAGAGTAATTGTTTCTATGACGAACGATAACTGCCGCACATTCAAACAGAATCAAATAATGTTTTGCATGCGTCCCTGAATTGTAGAGGTCTCGAGATCTGTTGATTTTGGTGAAGATCAGTTAAGAGAAAGGGGTAGTTTACCAGCAACGTTTTATGTGATAACAAGGGTAATTTTTTCTATGACGAACGATAACTGCCGTAACTTCAAACATAATCAAATAATGTTTTGCATACTTCCCTACGTTGTAGAGAGCTCAAGGCCTGTTGATTTTGGTGAAGATCGGTTAAGAGAAAGGGGTAGTTTACCTGCAACATTTTATGTTGTAACAAGAGACATTTTTCCATGACGAACGATAACTGCCGTAAATTCAAACAGAATCAAATAATTTTTTACATATGTGACTGATTTGTAGAGGACTCAAGGCCTATTGATTTTGGTGAAGATTGGGTTAGGGGAAAGGGTAGTTTACCTGAAACATTTTTTGTTGTAACAAGAGTAAAGTACTTAATTTTGATAAATAAAATATCCTGATAAGAAGATCTTAATAATCCACTGTAGAAACGTAGATGAAATATCTATAAATGAAGAGGCTAGTTGAACGGAGTGGGGGTAATTTTCTATAAATGAAAATTATAGTTGAAGGGGAAGGAGGTAATTTTTTATATATGTAATACGTTAGCGGCAAGAAAGAAGTAGTTTGTTGTTAAAATTCCTTCCCGTTCTGTTTGGCCGTAGACCAAAGTTTTCTGCAAAACCTGAAGTTTCGGCAGTGCCATCGACTTCCATCATCTGTGAAAATAGAGTGCGGTAACGTGAGGTGGTTACTGTGGTTAAGGCTGAAGCAGTAAGTAGAAAGAAGTAGTTTCTATGGAAATATTTCATTTCGAAAATGATTTTAAATATAAATCTTAGAACATGGAAGTCATGTATGGTTCTCCATACCGATTTGTAACTTTAGAATTAAATCTTTGTAGAGGTTATTTTCAATTATAAAAGCATCTCTTATTGTAAACATTTCTAAAGATAAACTTACCACTCTATTTTTCAATATGTTCACTTTTAAACAAAACTTTCAATTTTGTGTGTTAACGTAAATACGGTTACAATTATTTCCTTGAAAAAATTACTGCGACCGCCAAATTTGATTGGTTACCTACACGTTAAGAAGCCCTGGTCTAAACACTATTAAAAAATTACTTTCGAGTATCAAATATTATGTCTGTATAATATGATTTTTTCCTGATGCACGTACGCTAGCGAGTGAGTATTAATTTTATTTTACATATTTTTTATTTAATCATAGAACACATAAGATAATTTTTATCGAGAAATTGCGTGTAAAGTGTTGCAGGTTTTACGTATTTTGATAACACTATTGTAATCACAAATAAAATATGAAATATTTTGTTTTGTTTTTTTGATAAATTTCTTTAAAGAAAAAAAAACATTTTTCCGGCATAGAAATTACGTTAAATTTATTTGTAAAAATAGGACATTGTTTTCAAGTAAGGAACAAGGGTGGCAATTTTACCCCTTAGGATGATAAGAGACAAAAGAATAGCAAAAGATAAACAGACGTGTATTGCTTTTGTAGACATTGAAAAAGCCTTTGATAATGTTCGATAGAAGAAATTGTTCGGAGTGTTTAAGCTGTCGGGAATCGGGTACTGTGACTATAAACTTATATGGGAACTATACAAAGATGACAGAACAACAGGGAGATGCAAAACAGCAAAAGAGGAAGCAAGAATTACAAAAGGTGTTATGCAAGGATCCAACCTCTCACCAGCACTGTTTAATGTAGGCCTATATATACAGGATGGGCTCGACATAGTCAGTGAAGATTGCAAAGAGGGAATAATAATCCACGGACAAAGAACAAATATGCTACGTTTTGCCGATGATATTGATGTAGTGGCAAAAATTAGCAGAATCTGAGTAAACGTTTACACAGTATGGATAAAATATTATCCGCTGGATATAACATGAAAATAAATAGGGGTAAACCAAAGTTATGATTTGTGGAACAAAAGAAAATTTGAAGCTAAACATTACACTGAGAGGATAAACCCTTCAGGATGTGAGCGAATTTACATATTTGGGCAGTAAAATTACAAAGGATGACCGAAGTGAAAGAGATATTATTGGCAGGATAAACCAGGGTAAGATTGGTTTAAAAAAATATAGAATACTAACAACAAGTAGCATTTCCCTTAAAACAAGGAAGCGTTTCCTAATAAGTTTTATATGGAGCATTGCCATATAAGGTTGCGAGTCGTGGTCAATAGTTATGAAGGAAAAAAGTAAACCTGACAGCTTTGAGATATGGTATTATCCCAAGATGGTAAAAATAAAATGGTCTGACACAATTAAAAATAAAGAGATCCTGAATAGAATAGGCAATGAGGGGTGTTTGTTGAAAAACCTAATTAGAAAAAGGGTATAACTTATTGAACATACACTTCGGCATGAACGACTACTAAAATTGGTAATGGAAGGAACAAAAGAAGATAAAGTATGTGAGGGAAGACCAAGGCTGCAGTATATATAGCAAATTATGGAGGATGTAAATTGTGTAACTTATGAGGAAATGAAGAGGAAAGCACAAGATCGATCACAATAGAAGACTGCTGCAAACCAATCTTAGGATTGAAGAATAATGAGGAGGTTTTCAAATAATGTTAGTAAAATTGTATATAAAAAGTCATTGAAAATAATATTCATATTTTTGTAAGTACATAACTTTCTTCAGTACTTTTCCCTTGACATAAGAATTGACATTATTTGAAAGTGTGGTTAAATAAATTATTATTTTTTATACGCCCCATACGCTTTGATATTACACTCTAAATTCATAATAATTAGCCATGCAGCAGAATGCTCGAAGCATGTCTCGAAACGAGACAATGTATCTTGACTGTATACAAAATAATGTGCTCCCGCGTGTGTACTTATAATATATAATTACAAACCCGGATAATCGCTGTGTAATAGCTAAAAAAATATTGTTAAAATTGGCAGTACACCAACTAATCAGATAATTTGTTTTCCTTTTCCTAAGGGCAGCCACCCCTGGCAGTCAAACCATAGAATAGTTGTTCTGTTCAGTAACATTTTTCCACTTAACCTCTCATAGTGTTGGCCATTAATGTGGAAAGACTTCGCGTACACATCGCCGATGAAAACAATTCGCACCGACCTTCAGATTATTGGCCTAAGGTAGAAGAGACACAGTGTACAAGATAGTAGACAGAAATACCTTAAGAGTACAGGTATTCACGGCCGGCGCCAATGTTGTTAGACTCATTACTATTACGAGCCGGGCTTTTAGGCCGTGGCCGACTCTTACTATGGACAGACGTTTCAGCCCCACCATCGGAGGCCACCTTCAGTATCAGAAAATGTTTGCCAGGCTGCCCACCAAATCATCCCAGTACTGAGGTAGAGACTATTGAAGTACCGGTATAGGTAATAGTGGTGCCGAAACGTCTAATAATAACAGTCAAACACGGCCTAACAGCCCGGCTCGTAATAACAATAATTTAACAGTCAAGTATTTTTCATCCAGCTTGTACCGTCTCTCGCATCCTTCACCCCTGGAAAGCTTCTCGAGGGTTTCCGATGGTCCAGTTACCACGTTTAAAGCTTCGTTTCTCCATCTCACCGTGAATGTTCTCCTTTCACGATCTAGGCGAAACCAAGTATAACACCTTTTGGGATAACGAACACGGGTATACGTTCCACATGGCCGTACCATACGAGGCGCTTTATATTTATAGTGTCTAAAACTGTTTTGTCAACTCGACGTTACCTCCTGATACTTTCATTTCTAACGCACTGGAGCCTGTTTGACCCGTAAGACCCTTACAGAAGTCCATTTCCACTGCTCGGAATCTTCGCGCGTTTCTTTTATTTTCTCCCAAGTTTCAAAGCAATAGGTGCCACTATAGTTTACCAGATGGCAGAGTAAATACTTTTTTTTGGTTTTATAGGTCACTTTTTAAACTCCAAAGCGTAAAATTCAACTGCTAAAAGGCACCCTACTATAATGTATATCATTTTCTATATAAGAAACTCGACGTTTCTTGCAGTAATTATATAAATTTGTGATGTTATTCAATTTGTTTCTTCTGCAAGTAGTATAATTTCGTATATACTTTAAAATATATATATATAGATATATTGCAACGTTACAAATATTATAATAAATTACACAAATACAATACCATGTACTCAACGCAACTATGAAGTGTATCACACCGGCCAGGTCGCAGGTTTTTGTTTTTCTCGTGGCGTCAAGTATACTCGTATGTAGCTGCACAATAAAAAAATAATTTTCAAAGAGGAGTGAGATGTTGATGACATGAAATAATTAATTAAAACCGTTTCAAAATAATCATTCTATGATTTATTAATATTAATAGAAAATATGCAAATATTAAAATTTCGGATTATAAAAAAATAAATATTCATTTTATAAGTTTACAAAAATACAATATAACCTTCTATGCTGTTCACGACGTATAAAATAAACAACCATATAATCTTACTAGCTAAACAGACATGTTAAACAAATTATCTAAACACTGTTTATTTCAGTGTGTCTGACTTTGACTCAAATTTTAAATAATAATAGCAACTCATTTACAAACAAAAATAATATTAAATCTCAAGATTAAAACTAATTGTTGCTATAAAAAAATACATTTACTTCCAACCTATTATTTATTTCTACTGACACACCCAAATTTTAACATACAACAGAAGATTAGTATTTTTAAATTTTCTTGTTAAATTAAATTATTTTGACAACTACCATTTATATTTATGTACAGTGATTATATTTAAAACTTTAAGTCTTTGCTGTCCATATATAATTTTCTTTTTAAGAGTTTCATTTCACAAACAAAAAATATAATTGTTTATTCATCACCTGCGTACTGCCGACGTTACCGTTGTGTGTGTGTGTGTGTGTGTGTGTGTGTGTCCTGAAGCCTGAGAATTTGATGACGTTGATTATGCTGATGCTGTTTTCTTTGTCTCTACGGTTTGTTGTTTGTGATGGTCCAGAGTTTATCCATAAGTCTTAGTGTGTGTGGTAAAGATGTTCGATCGATCGGCAGACGAGCAGCGTGACGTTGTGTGAAGATATCTTGAGTCTGAGATCGCCCCAAAATTGTCGGTGGTAATTTATACTTGACGGCGATCTGACAAGTCCAGGACTGTTTCCGACCTGTTAGATATTGTCACTTCGTGCAAAGCGTCCTTTTAATTACAAATCACTTTTTGGTTCATTTTCGCGATTTCGTATACATACTCGTAGCACGAGCGATATCATCGTTTGCGTAATTTTTTTGGTCACTCACACATAACACACTTATTAACTACTATTTAGTTACACTAGTAATTAACATTAAATTACTTAGCGTCTTTATTATTGCACATTTCTGCAATAATTTTTCATCACCATATTCTTTAAAAATTCCTTAATGTAGGCCTAATGTTGTCTTTCTAATTGGGATAAGTCTTTGTTCACAGTTTTAAAACATATTAATTAGTTTATTTTTATCCGGTTAAAACCTGATTACAGACAAACCACTAATTCGTACGCACACCCCATCTTTGCAGGTCCGAGCTGGCTTCACTTACATAAACACACAAGCGCTGTATTCACTCACGGGGCTGGTGTACGCTTTCTGACAATTCTTAGCCTGCATAATATTGTTAAAAACTGTTCATCATATATTTTCTATGCTAAATATTTACAAACATACCGCCCTGGGAAAATATGCAAATATATGTATTGTTGCAATATATATATATATATATATATATATATATGATGAACAGTTTTTAACAATATTATGCAGGCTAAGAATTGTCAGAAAGCGTACACCAGCCCCAAGAGTGAATACAGCGCTTGTGTGTTTGTGTAAGTGAAGCCAGCTCGGACCTGCAAAGATGGGGTGTGCGTACGAATTAGTGGTTTGTCTGTAATCAGGTTTTAACCGGATAAAAATAAACTAATTAATATGTTTTAAAAGTGTGAACAAAGACTTGTCCCAATTAGAAAGACACCATTAGGCCTACATTAAGGAAATTTTATATTATATATATGTTCGATATTTCGGATCGAACCGGTCATTCTTTTCATTTTCTGAGGTTGGCACTATGGCTTTTGTAGAGCTCGTACATGCACGTGAAATTTTAGCACTGTCGTACGCCAACCATCTCAGTGTCAACGTCCACGAGTCGGGCCCTTCTCGGCAGGTAGAAATCCATGCATTTCACCCATCCTTTTCCCAACCAGTCTATCCTGCCTTGAGTGTCAGGATCACCCAGTCGTGAGATACGGTAAGTCATTTTTTTATATTATTTATGTCCGATTAGCAATTCTGCATGCTGCTGCTTTCGAGCTCACCAGAGGCTATTAAATTATCATGTAAGAAAGCCGTCTTACTTTCCATCTTTTTAAACTATTATCTCACATCTATTTACTACCAGAGGGTTCATGAGGTTGCTAGCTTTTCAATTAAATATTTTGCCGTCACGACTGGGAGCACGTGCTTCGTAATTTTGTGCATGATGCTGCTGGTGTGTTGAGTTTCAGTAATTGGGTTGTAAGTCAGTTTTGGCTGCGTGATTTTTATTTTAATTACCAACGTGCCGTGCCGTTTCGTTTTTTGCGCCTGCTCGTGGGTGTTTTGCATGCGGTTAACTTTTTAAATTTCATGAATGTTTGTCATTTGCATGCTATCGCACGGAAGCACGTTGGTATAATACGTAGGCATGTGAACTACGAGTTTGCGTTTATGGCTGTAGCTTGTGGTCAGCAGTGTCGTCGTGTGTGCATCGCCAGGTGGGCAGATTTTGTGTCAAAATTTTGCACCTTGTTCTTTGGGGTAGTCGTTTAATTACTGGGTCAAGTCTGGTAAAGTTTGTTTCCGTCCTGTTACGGTTTGCGTCCCACGTGAAATTGTGCGCTACGTGTTTGTGACTGTCAGGCGTAAAGGGAACGGTTTTAGGTTATCCGGATTTCGGATTAGCCTGCCTTTGTATTTAATTTAATTTTTTGGCATGACTATTACCTTTAGGTGCGATTTATATTTTGCATATGCGATATCCTGTCCATACACGACGCGTTGACCATCAATTTTGGCATTTAAGGTGTCCCAGTTATTTGTGTTTGGTTCGGTAACTGGTGAATTGTTGTACATTGTACTTTGCTGTGTTTTGTGTGTATTTATTCTATTTGGTATTATACATGTTTGTTTTTGGGTGCACTTTTGTGTACCATTATTTTGCACCGTATGTACTGTAATCTTGTGTAACTTGTGTTTTTGTTGTCGTGCTTTTGCGCTGTGTAAATCAATTTGTTGCGTGTTTAATTTATTGTGTTTGGCATTATTTGCCTGTTGGATTGTGTAAGTTGTATTTTGCCGTGCACTAATTTACTTTTGTATTTATCTTGCTCGGTATTGTTTATGCAAAGTAGTTGTGTGAGACGCCTAGTTATCTCGAGCACTGTTAGGCTAAGTCGGTGCGTGATTATTGTTCAGTTTCTAATTCTCTTATTAAGGGTGGTTGTCGGTTGCGCGATATTTTTTAATTCAATATGCCTGCTAAATTGTCGTTGGCAGCTTTTGACCGGACCACTTCGGTGGGAATACTTGCGTTGCAGCATTTGATAAATAAGTTGGAAGGGTTGCCGCAATTGAGAGCCGTGGATCAACATGAAGCCGGTATTTTGGCCTCCAGGTTGTCCGAAGAATATCAGGACCTTCTAGGTAAGGTCGATCCTTACCTATCGGCCGAGTCGTTGCCCCAGGGATTGGACGAGCACAACATTTTTGCGGTGGTAGCTCAAATTAAGGATATTTATGTCCGGGGTAGCATTTTAGCGTCCAAACTAACAAAACCAGAGATACCGGTTGGTTCCGGGCGATTTTCATCGGCAAGTGGCGGGCACCCAGGTGTGCTTGTTCATGAGTTGCCGAAGCTTTCGTTACCTTGTTTTGATGGCCAGGCCAAATGTTGGTCCGAGTTTTGGTCAAAGTTCACCACATTGGTGGACGAAAGTCCTGCCCTCAATCCGAAGCAAAAATTGTTATATTTACTGACTCATCTTAAGGGTGAGGCTTATGAGAAGGTTGCCGCGCTTCCCATAGTTGATGATAGTTATTCACTTGCACTGTCAACTCTTAAAGGTCGTTATCACAATCCTCGTTTGGCCGCTCGGGTTTATTGTACCAATCTGCTTCAGTTACCAGCCGCTTCTATGCGATCAGCTGCGTCTATTAGAAAGTTGGTGGACAGCTTCAATGCTAACTTTTCAGCGTTGTCAGCTCTAAACATTGCTGATATATATCAAGCAATATATGCGTCTTTTGTATTGTCTAGGCTGGATCTATCATTGCGTGAACGCTTTGAGGCGTCTGTTACGGACGAAGAGAATCTCCCTGCCCTAACAGAAATTATGACATTTTTAACCGCTATGGCGGAACAGAAAGAACAGGCATCTTTGGAATCGGCTTTACCTTCTCTTCCCAGCACTAGCCACCAGAAAACCCAGAAGGTTTCTTTTTCTAAGGCTACTCCTCTTGCTGTGTCTACGTTATCTGCGGAGGTTACGCAACGGGATGCATCTGGTTCACGTTGCCTTCATTGCGATTCCCGGACCCATTTGCTTCTCAAGTGTCCGGCGTGGCTGAGTAAGGACCCTAGGGCTCGATTTCAGAGTCTTAAAAATAAAAAATGTTGTCTTTCGTGCCTCCAAAATAAACATTTGGGCTGGTGCAAAACGTGTGGCTCTAAGTACCACCACACTTTACTTCATTTCAAAAGTGCCCGTCCGTCTCCGTCTCGTTCACAGATTTCTGACACAGCTGAACTTAAGGCAGCGGAGTCATCGCTTGTTGATCTGTCGAGCACTACTCTGACCGTGTCTCTGCCCCATCCTGCAGGGGTTCTGTTAGCCACCTGTCTAGCAGTCTTGTCGTCTCCGAATGGTGGTTATATTGTAGTTAGGGCCATCCTGGATAGCGCGTCCCATGCTTCTTTCATCACTGAAGCATGTGCATCTCGCTTAAAATGTGCTTGTTTTGACGCTTCAGTAAGTGTCAATGGGGTAGGTGATATTGCCACCAAAGCAAAAAAGGTGTGCCATCTGTCCTTGGAAACTTTAAAACGCGAGGTTGTGGCATCTATCCATGCCTTTATAATTCTTTCTAAGATCTCGTCGGACTCACCTAGGTTCCAGGTGTTGCCTGAAGTTAAGCAGGCTACAAAAGATCTTTTGTTAGCTGACCCTACCTTCGATGTAGCAGCCCCAATTGATGCGTTGTTTGGAGCCGATATTGTAGCGGCTATTCTTATGGGAGAGACTATTCCTTTGGGTGCAGGTTTGCCTGTTGCAGTTAGGACACGTTTTGGGTTTGTGATTATGGGTAGAGCCCCAATTGCACTTAATTGTGCATTGACTTGTGCTAGCGGTCTCACTGGCCTTCCTTTTGATCTGGTATCTGCACATCAGCTTCACTGTCATTACCACCACTTTTATCCTTCCGTCACAACGTTATCTACGGTGACAACAAACCTAATTGAGCAAGTTCATCGTTTTTGGGAGGTCGAAGAGCCTCCAGCTGTACCCCACCAATTATCTGAAGAGCCCCACCCCACTTTGCTGAAAGGCTTTACATGGAGTCAACAAGTCGGTTGCCGTCGGGTCGTTACCAGGTGCGCTTGCCGTTCTTCAAAAACTCTTCTCACATTTTGGGAAATTCCCTTAAGGGAGCCATGTCTCGGTTTTTTGCGTTAGAGAGGAAATTGGCGGCGAACAGTCAGTTTAAGAGCCAGTATGTACAATTTATAACGGATTATGTCGCTCAGGGGCATATGTCATTGGTGTCTGACCCCAATTTTCCAAAATATTTCATCCCTCATCATGGTATCTTTAAAGTTAGAGGTGATACTTCAAAAATCAGGGTGGTGTTTGACGCCAGTATGAAGACGTCCTCTGGGATTTCCTTAAATGATGTGTTATGTGTCGGCCCTAAGTTGCAGACCTTACTGTCCGACGTTTTGACTTTGTTTCGGCGGTTTAGCCATGTTTTTACGTGCGACATCGAACAGATGTACCGCCAAATTGCTATGCATCCTGATGACTCGGCGTACCTGTGTATTTTATGGCGTGAGGAGGTTACCGCCCCACTAAGGGTTTTCGCTTTGCGTACCGTTACTTACGGGCTGGCTTGCGCCCCTTTTCAGGCGTTGCGAACCTTGCAGCGGCTGGCTCAGGATGAGGCAGTTAATTTTCCTGCGGGAGCGGCGGTACTTAGCCGTAATATTTTTGTGGATGATATTGCTGCTGGCGCTGATTCAAAATCAGAGCTTTGCAAACTACAACGGGAATTAATTCTTTTGTTGTCTTCAGGAGGGTTCAATTTGAAAAAATGGTGCACTAATCAACCCGACTGCCTACCTGAATCAGCCGCTCCAAGTGATTCCGTCGTTGCTAAGGATAAGGATATTCTGGGTTTAAGTTGAGACCATTTTACCGATTGCTTCTCATTTCCTCCTTTGGCCTGTTGCAGCAATGCTCAGGTTCAATTTACCAAACGTGTCGTGTTATCTCAGATGGCACAATTATTTGACCCATGTGGTTGGCTTTCGCCAGTGATTTTCAGGGTTAAGGCTTTTTTCCAAAAACTCTGGGCTGAGGGCTTGGACTGGGATGCTCCTCTAAGTGATGACTTAAACGATTATTGGAGTCAATTCCTGTCCTCTTTGAATCATCTTCCGGTAATTACTATTTCCCGGCCATTCTTCCCTAAAGGTGGGCATATTGAAAGGGTAATATTGCATGGTTTCTGTGATGCTTCCCAGTTAGGTTACGCGGCCGTCCTCTATCTGTCCATTTATACTGACTCTGGTCCTCCGGTGTTTTCGTTGGTGTCGTCTAAAACTAAAGTGGCACCTCTTAAAACTTTATCAATCCCACGTTTGGAGTTGTTGGGAGCTTATCTTTTAGCCAAACTTGTTCGTCATTATGTTGGTTTATTCTCATCATGTATTCAATTGAGTCAAGTTTTCTTATGGACGGACTCGACGATTGTCTTGGATTGGCTGAATATGCCTACTTTTAAATTGAAGACATTTAGTGCAAATCGGGTGGCTGCCATTACCGAGTGGACCGATACTAAATCTTGGCGTCATGTTCATGGTGTTTCTAACCCCCCTGATTTAGCCTCTAGAGGTACGTCACTCTCCAGCCTCCGGTCGTCGACATTGTGGTGGTCAGGGCCAGATTGGTTAAAGCTTGATGCTCTATGCTGCCCCCCTATTAATTATCGCCCGAATCACGACGTGCAAGATATTGCCTTGGAGACCAAGGTCTCTTCGTTTCTCACTCAGGAGCCCCGGGTGGAATTGTTTAAGCACTTGTCCTCGTGGTTACCTCAGTCATCTTAAGGTGGGCTATGCCTTCGCGGATTGAAGCTTCCACAGCCATGGATTGGAAGAAGTTGGCTGTTAAGTATATTTTACGCTACATTCAGCGCAGCGTGTTTGGACAGGAGCTCGCGGCTCTTCGTTTAGGTAAGCGGCTCCCGGTCCGCATTCAGCGCCTGGTCCCGTTTATAGATGATTTTGGCCTCATTCAAGTACGCGGTCGCTTGACCAACTCTGCGGTTACTAGAAATCGTTTTCCGATTTTACTGCCCAAGCATCACCACCTAGTAGGGTTGCTAATTCATCACACCCATGTGTGGTTAGGTCATGCTGGGCCCTTGCAAGTTCAATTTCAGCTTGCCCAAAATTATTGGATTTTGTCCGCCCGTCAGGCAATAAGAACCATAATTTGGAAATGTCTTCCTTGTTTCAGGGCGCGTCCTCGCCCCACCAACCCGTTAATGGGGGATCTGCCAGTTCCTAGGGTTAATCCGGCACCTCCATTTTATTCTTCCGGCATGGATTATGCTGGCCTCTTTTTGGTACGGGCCTACGCTGTTCGGAAGGCACCTATAGTCAAAGCGTATCTCTGCATTTTCATCTGCTTAGCCACTAAAGCAGTTCACTTTGAAGTGGCTATGGATCTTTCATCGCCCCAGTTTATTGATGTGTTGAGACGGTTTATTAGTCGCCGTGGGGCTCCGAAAACACTGTATTCGGATTGTGGTAGGAATTTTGTGTGGTCGCGCTCCGAACTGAAACGGGAGCTCCAAAATGTGCTTTCCAATCCTGACCAGTCAGCTCAGATAACAGCTTTTGCTGTTGACAATAACATTGAATTTAAATTTATCCCTCCGTCTGCCCCTCATCAGGGTGGCTTGTGGGAACGGGCTGTCCAGTCGGCCAAGTTTCACATGAAACGTATGATTGGGACCAGGTCGCTGACCATAGCAGAATTTTCGTCGTTATGCATTCGCATTGAGGGAATCTTAAATTCCCGTCCTTTGACTGCCCTATCCTCAGATCCTAGTGATTACCAGGCTCTAACGCCTGGTCATTTTTTGGTTGGCTGCCCCATTACCGCGCCCCCGGAAGCTGAAGTCTCATTAAATGAAGGGACCGTCCGTCATTACAAACAAATTGCCGCTTTGCTCCAAGCCTTTTGGAAAAGGTGGCGTTTGGAATACTTGACGGCACTTCATGCCCGATCGAAGTGGTCGTCTAAGTCAAGAAATTTAATGGTTGGGGACCTGGTGGTTATGGAGGAACAGAATTCTCCCCCCCCTGATGTGGCCTCTTGGCCGAGTTTCAGCTGTGTTTCCGGGGAGCGACGGGGTTGTTCGTCGCGCTTCAGTTAAAACATCCACAGGTTCTTTTGAACGACCGGCTATTAAATTATACCGGTTGCCCATATCTTCTTAATTGGGTTTATCTTGTTTTTTCGGGTGAGCAGAATTAGTTTCAATGATTGTTGTGGACTTACTGGACACTTTGCTGGGATTTCCCAGGTGATTCCTTCCAGCTGTTGTCCGCAGTGAATTTTGCATTGTGGAATGTTTCTGGCATGGCGTTGTGCCAGTTCATTGGGAGTTATGGATGCTCAACAAATCAACAACAACAAAAATAAGTTAAAAAAAGGAAAAAAAGGGGGGGAATAAAGGGAACAACAACAAAAAATAAAAAAATTAAAAAAAAAAAATGTAAAAACTAGGGAACTAACTAAGTTGATTTGCTGAGTTTTACATTGTGTTTGGCTGGGCCATTGTTTATTGTATGTTATTGGGTTTTGTCTGCTCTACCCGAACCTTTCGGATTGCTCGCCTGGTCGATGCGCCCGCGGCGGAGTTGTTCGGCATGGTTTTCTGATTCATTGCATGTTTTGCGTGTTTTCTGTATGTTTGTATTTTCTTGTGTTTGCGTGTGACCCCCTCCTAGGTTGGAGGGTAATTTTCAGAGAATGTTCCTGTTCACCAAAAGCCAAATTTTTGTACTGCATTTTTGGCCATGTATTTTGGTGTAGTTGGTGGTTGACCCATTGCGGTCAACGGGGACCGGTGTTCGATATTTCGGATCGAACCGGTCATTCTTTTCATTTTCCGAGGTTGGCACTATGACTTTTGTAGAGCTCGTACATGCACGTGAACTTTTAGCACTGTCGTACGCCAGCCATCTCAGTGTCAACGTCCACGAGTCGGGCCCTTCTCGGCAGGTAGAAATCCATGCATTTCACCCATCCTTTTCCCAACCAGTCTATCCTGCCTTGAGTGTCAGGATCACCCAGTCGTGAGATACGGTAAGTCATTTTTTTTTTATTTTTGTCCGATTAGCAATTCTGCATGCTGCTGCTTTCGAGCTCACCAGAGGCTATTAAATTATCATGTAAGAAAGCCGTCTTACTTTCCATCTTTTTAAACTATTATCTCACAATATGTATTATTTCCTCACGCACTGATTAGTTCTTTCTCCGTATCTTATTGCATCAGGGCCGCCGATAGGGTGCTTGCCGCCCGTGTGCAGTTTTACCTTTGTAGACCTCCTGAGTATAATTTTCATATCCCTACTTTGCCACACTATTTAATAACATTTTAGTTAAAAATTGATACAGACATAAATAGTATAATTGACAAAAAATAAATATATTTTTCAAACACTTATTTAGCTTAGTACTTACATGATATAAGTGGGAAAAGTAGAGGGAAAATGCCGGTTCTAACGCAACACAATGTCAACTAATAGAGTCCCGCACCAATCACTTTCACTTTCTACTGGACCACAGCATCCACGACTTTTTCGCGTATATGCCGCCTTTCGCGAGCCTAGATCACTTTCACTTTCCATCAGCCTGCGAATTTCAGCGAATAAATTTTTTTATTTTTTTCAATTTGATATTTTTATTTTTTTAATTAAATTGATTTGCATATCCGTGAATATATGCCGCCTTTCGCGAGCCTATATCACTTTCACTTTCTATCAGTTGGACCCGCAGCATCCCAAATGGACCACAGCATCCGCGAATTTCCATGAATACATTTTTTTAATTTGATATTATTATTTTTTAATTAAATTGATTTCCATAGGTTTACCAACCTATGTATAGGTTCAAACTTGGTGGGTGGCGGGCGGTGGGTGGGGGTTTAACTTGATGCGTTATAATGTATACTAATAATATATGATTAGAGTTACCAACCTTTGCATGAGTTCAAATTTGTTATGTGTTATAATGTATATTAAATCTATATGATCAAGTTTACCAACCTATGCATGGGTTCAAACTTTATATGTGTGTGTGTGTTATATTGTATATTAAAATATATGATCAGGGTTACCAATCTTGCATTATAGTGTATAGAACAGATCTGCCGACATTTTTCTGTGGTGGGAAATTCAAACTATATGAGCAACGCATTCGCCAGAATCTGAGACTCGAGAGAGTATGTTTGTCGTGCATGCTTTATTTTTTATTTTTAATGAAGCTGATTTGCATATCAGGGGCGGGTGATGGGTCAATTCTCTCTTGAATGTAAATAACTATCTCTCTCCCTCCCTCTCTCTCTCTCTTTATGTCCTCGGTTTTACATAAGCGTCAGTAAGTCGTGCTACTTATGGATTATTGTAATTAGCGATACTAAAATGTAATCACCAGGAAATATATTTATCGCCTACCTCATTGCGTTCTATAAATTAAAATAAACTATAATTTGTTTTAAATGATTAAATATATATATTTACACCACTGTATACAAACTATGATCAGGGTTACCAATCTTACATTATTGTGTGTGTGTATAGAGCAGATCTACCAACATTTTTTTCTCTTCTGTAGTGGGAAATTCAAACTATATGATCATAATTGTTACTCTCTCTCTCTCTCTCTCTCACATTTGAATGTAAGTAAAACTATCTCTCTTGTTGTCAAACGTTATGTTCAAACCGTTTTCTCCTCTCCCTCTCTCTCTCTTTCTCTCTCTCTCTCTCTCTCCCTCTCTCACTGTGTACATTGAGTAAATAATTTTAGCTCTCTCTCTCTCTCACACTTGTTGTGTATGTCTCTCTCTCTCTCTCTGTGGTCAGTACCGCGCGCATGTATATGAAATTAGAAAGTTTATATTTATTCGACAAATATTAACGCCCTCTCTCTCTCTCTCTCTCGCTCGCAGACGTCGGAAGCAATTCCTAGTTTATAATGTAATTACCTGTGCGTGTATGTCTCTCTTTCGCATAAAAAAATCTCCTTGAAATAAGGTATTTTCAAAAGTTTTGTGTACACATACAAATCGCTATCGGACGATGTACGTGCTGCTCACACACACACACACACACACACACATTGTGTATGTCTCTCTCTCGCTGCAAACGTTGACAAGAATTCCCTTATTCAAAGCGATTACGTTGTCACAGTACACAAACTTAAATATGCCGTACAGACTTATGTAATTTTAAAAATTCATTTTTGCATTAATTAAATATATATATCGTAAACAATGAAATAATAATAATATTTTTAATAAAACAATTATCAGTTTAAATAATAATTTTCATGATTGTAAGATACAATCTGCAAATTATTCAACTTCACAGTAAATGTTAGCCTATTGTGTGTGTGTGTGCTATGTAAATTGTTTGTACATCAATGAATATTTGAATCTTTCGATGTAGCATTTCGCATAATTTAATGTACTTTACAAATAGAGGTTTACAACGAAATAAATTAAAATAAACTATAATTTGTTTTAAATGGCCTTCAGTAAGTAACTATGCTAAACCATTGTAATACAAGAGGTCATTGACACGACTTTACACTGACACATTGCAGTCTCTCACTCTCTCTCTCTCTCTCTCTCTCTCTCTCTCTGAGTTAAGCTGGTGTTGTACGTTACTAAAATCATAGCAAATATTTTCATTCTAAGCATGTATTACTGTTTAGTAATAATTACAACCCAACAAAGGATATATAAGTTTGTGTACATGGATTGTATATTGCAAGCACGGAATTATTATTTAAATCCGATTACTGTTTTTATTAAAATCATACAATGTCAAAAGAGGATAGTTGTCTGTTACGAACCAGTACTAACTCTCCTATATGATAATCTATTTGTTTGTACTCTTCTTGTATTGTCGTCTGGCTGGTGACAGCACGTAGCAGTCATTGACCTGATTATATGTGTGTGTGTGTGTATGTGTGTGTGTGTATGTAGGTGAAGTTAACATGGTTTATAAAATAAATACAATATTAATAATAATAATTTTTGACATTGCAAGATTTTTAAATAATAATAATTTTACGGCTGTAGATACAGTCCACATGAAAGTTTATCTGTAACATAACAATACAATCGATATTAGAATCACTGATACGATAAATATTCAATTATCACGCGCACACGCGCAGTCAGTGGAAAGAAAGAATCAATGCGTTATGTGAGTAAACTTTTTCAAGTATACGTCATTTTCATAAAGTTAATGTACTTTCAAATAATTTGTAATCAAACCAAATATTATTCAACGAAACTTGTAAATACTACTTAGAATCAATGATACATTTATCATATAAAGTTAATGTACTTTCAAGTAATTTCTAATCGAACCAAATATTATTATTCAATGAAACTTTTGTAAATACTAATTAGAATCAACTATACATTTATCACGTACATGTAAATTCAATTATTAAAGTGTTAAGCCCTGGAAGTTGAAACTACACACACACACACACACACACACACAAGTAAAAAAATTCATTTTACATTGATTAAATATATATATCGCAAAAAATATTATAAAATAAATACAATATTTAATTTTGACATTGTAAGATTTTATCACCACTCATGATTATTATCGTATGCATATGTGTACAGAAAAAACATAAATATAGTTTACAGACCAATGTAATGCAATATTTTTAAAAATCCATTTTGCATTGATTAAAAAAAAAAAAAAATATATATATATATATATATAAATATATATATATATATATGTATATATAAATGTATATATATATATCACAAAGAATGTTATAAAATAAATACAATATTAATAATAATTTTTGTCATTGTAAGATTTTTAATAAAAACAGATAACGATTCACTAACAACAAAATGGACTGCACTCATACATTATTCCCGTTCCAGGAGCGACTTGCCTGCAGTGATCTGCAATCTTTCAGTTTCTAAACGTAAAAATTATTCACATTAAAACATTATCAAGTGCATTCTCTAACTACAACTGCAATCGTTCAATTATCGTATGCATATGTGTACAGAACAAACATAAATATAGTTTACAGACCAATGTAATGCAATATTTTTAAAAATTCATTTTACATTGATTAAATATGTATATCGCAAACAATATTATAAAATAAATACAAATCACAAACAATGTTATAAAATAAATAAAATATTAATAATAATTTTTGACATTGTAAGATTTTAATAAAAACAGATAACGATTCATTAACAACAAAATGGACTGCACTCATACATTATTCTTGTTCCAGGAGCGACTTGACTGCAGTGATCAGACCTACAGAAAAAGTACACTTTATCGTAATTACTTTGTAGTATAAACATTATACTTACATTGTCTCTATATGGCTCCGTTTTCCTCTTTTACACTCTGTAAATATATAATATACCGCCTTCCTTATTTGTTCGGGCTTAGGACCGACTCAAGATCACATGAAAATGTTTTTTGTTGTGTAAACAAATAACAAATTCAAGTAATATGAGGCTAAGTTACGGTGGCTCTGAAAAGAACCGATTAATAATTAGACCTAACGTTTGTGTGATGTTTTTTTTTTTTCATTTTAGTTGTGTCACCACAAACTGGCACTGCGGCATTACTCGAGCATGTAAAGCGTTAGGACAATCGTCCATCGTCCAGTCTTCAAATCTAACTTGACATGAACTACACCGTACAGTATCGCCATCCCCCTCGTACACAAACCCAGCGCGTGCCAGTGTTTGTGGACTCTGGTTGATATTTGGATACTTTAAATGGTAATCTTTACGTGCACCCACTCTCTGTATTTTAAAATACGTGCGTAGACGACGTAAATATTCTTCATGATTGTACTTCATTGTACAGCCGTAAATGAAGAGTAATTTGCATGGCTTCCCTTACACACATTTATATGTAACTAGAAGTGGTGTAAGATCCCCACCACCTGCCCTTTTCTTCTTCTTCAAGTGGAAGGTGAAGAACAAACGATACATGATTACAACACCAGCTTAACTCAAGGTCATTCTACACACACAGTGGAATGCTTTCAGAAATTTGTGACACACACACACACACACATACGCACACACATACATACACAACGATGTTTCTACTTATTTGAACAAGTCCTGTATTAAATGCACTTGTTAATGTTTTAATGTGAACAATTTTACGTTTAAATAAAATCTGTACATACAATAAAATTATGTTTCAGTATTAATGATATAAATATTACTGTTTTTTTAATTTAAAATACCGTATAATTGCTTACGATTGACAAATAAGAGAAAAGACATACTTTACGGAATTTCTTGAAATTTTTGCAGTTAGTCTTCTGCTCATGTGTACTAGCAGCCTGTTTGGTTACAGTTTTGATAATGTTTTAATGTGAATAATTTTCCGTTTAAATAAAATCTGTACATACAATAAAATTATGCTCACTTTAAGAAATAAAAACTGCACAGTATGTTTCTTTGATTGCGGACGAAGCATCAGACATTCCCGTCTGTATTTCTGTTAGTTATAGTTTTCCACTATGTTTTAGCTAATGGTCAAACAGTTGAAAGTTTTTGGAAATTTGATAACTCTGAAGACACGACGCAGAATCTATTGGTCTAAGCGTACATTTATTATGTAAATCATCTCTTTTTCAGTCATCTATGTATGTGCATTTGAATTATTTGCGCATACACATACAACTGAGAATAAATCCGTACAAACATACACACACGCGCACACTTAGCGACGTTTTTACTTATTTGAACAAGTCATGTATTAAATTCAATAAATAATGCACTTGATAATGTTTAAATATTTCCAACAACTATGTTGATTAGAAGTGCTGTAATTTCAATAACAATGTTCGCTACGTAACGTATTCAAATCTGTTTACTCACCTCTTAAATGTTGATGCACGCAATTATCGATTTCATAATGAGGTATGAAGGCTAATTGCATTCTTCACGTATATATATTGTTGTATCTTACAACGGTAGGGTAGGGGTAGCTTAGCGTGTTTGTTTTGAAAGTCGATGTAAGTCATTGTCCGCAGTGGAAACTTTCAGAAGTTAGCGATACTGAAAGTATTTTCGTGCATTAGTCAAAATTAGGAAAACAATCGAATACACACATCGACGCTTGCACTATATATATATATATATATATATATATATAACCTGGGAACTTCGCAGGTGAAGAAATTAATTTCTATTTTTCATCTGTAACGACATGCGTGTATAATTTTAATTTATTTCACTATACACCTCTGAACCTATGGTAATTATTTTGTAAACTGCGTTATCTATGGAGGAACTGTTAAAGCAAACGTTAACACTAGAACGATTATATTATTATTATTCAGTGATCAGATAATTTCATAAAAAAATAAGAAACGTAAAAGATATACGCTGACTTTACCGCAACCACGTCTATTTAGATAAACGTCTCGGAAGAAAAAATAATTCTTCACAAAGCAGAACAACAACTACAGTCTCAAATAAATATATTTTAAATCTGGGGCTATGCGTGTACGTAGGGAAGGTCTTCATATGCTCACTGGACAAAATATAAATATTCGCTGGCAGATAATTTCATAAAAAAATAAGAAACGTAAAAGATATACGCTGACTTTACCGCAACCACGTCTATTTAGATAAACGGCTCGGAAGAAAAAATAATTCTTCACAAAGCAGAACAACAACTACAGTCTCAAATAAATATATTTTAAAAAAGATAAATATACATTAGATGGAAATGTTTCCTCTGTTTTTCTCTGTGAAACACAAAAAGGACTTGGGAATCGTGTTTCTTCCCTAGATGCGGTCAACACGATTAAAAGTAAAATTTTAATAACAAAGTTTTCACTGTACTTTAACAAGGATGGTAATATTTTTTTTCTAGTACCTAATCTTTTAAACTAAAAAACGTACAATCTTTATTACTTTTACAAGTATAGCTTGAACGTAACACATACACACAGACGTTAGGTTCTTGTAGTCTATCGTTTATCTTATAAATGTAATGTATATGTCTCCACATCCTCTTTTGACATTGTATGATTTTAATAAAAACAGATATCGGATTTAAATAATAATTTCGTGCTTGCAATATACAATCCATGTACACAAACTTAAAATATAGTTTACTGACCATTGTAATACAAGAAGTCATTGACACTGGTTTAGCATAGCTACTTACATTCAAATGTGAGAGAGAGGGAGAGAGAGAGAGACTGCAATGTGTGAGTGTAAAGTCGTGTCAATGACCTCTTGTATTGCAATGGTTTAGCATAGTTTCTTACTGAAGGCTTGCACGCTTTAAATTCAGCTATACCTAAAATATATCTTCAATTAGAAGTGTAATATAAAAAGTACAGTAAGAATATATATTTTCAGAAATTGTTATTTGATCACACACACACACACACACACACACACACACACACACACACACACACACACAGACACACACCATACACATATGTATTAAATTCAATAAATAATGTGCTTGATAATGTTTTAATGCAAATAATTTTTATGTTTAAATAAAATCTGTACATACAATAAAACCTAAAATATATCTGTAGCCTATACATCAGACTGTATGTATGTATCTGTCATTAGCAATCTAACGTTACGACGACAGCATAACGATAATGAAAGCCATACATTATCGTTTTCTAACGTTTGTATTTTTTCTAAGCTATGTTAATTTCACACACACACACACACACATCATTAGCAATCTAACGTTACGACGACGACATGTTAAATATCAAATTCAGTCTACTTACGTTTCACGTTAGGTTAAAAAATGCAAACACACACACACACACACACACACGTGTATGTTATTTAAATTATTATTTAAATAACATACACACGTGTAGTGTTTAGGTCATCAGTACATGACGCAACGGTAGTGATAGGTCCAATTAGGTTTGTTACACGTTGTGTGTTAGGTTAAATAACATACACACGTGTAGTGTTTAGGTCATCAGTACATGACGCAACGGGAGTGATAGGACCAATTAGGTTTGTTACACGTTGTGTGTTAGGTTAAAATGCAGTCCATTCACGTTCATGTTAGGTTAAATAACATACACACGTGTAGTGTTTAGGTCATCAGTACATGACGCAACGGGAGTGATAGGTCCAATTAGGTTTGTTACACGTTGTGTGTTAGGTTAAAATGCAGTCCATTCACGTTCATGTTAGGTTAAATAACATACACACGTGTAGTGTTTAGGTCATCAGTACATGACGCAACGGGAGTGATAGGTCCAATTAGGTTTGTTACACGTTGTGTGTTAGGTTAAAATGCAGTCCATTCACGTTCATGTTAGGCTAAAATGAAAACAAACACACACACACACACACACGTGTATGTTATTTAAATTATTATTTAAATAACATACACACGTGTTAGGCTACAGCCTAACACGTGTGTGTGTGTTTGTTTTCATTTTAACCTAACATGAACGTGAATGGACTGCATTTTAACCTAACACACAACGTGTAACAAACCTAATTGGACCTATCACTCCCGTTGCGTCATGTACTGATGACCTAAACACTACACGTGTGTATGTTATTTAACCTAACATGAACGTGAATGGACTGCATTTTAACCTAACACACAACGTGTAACAAACCTAGTTGGACCTATCACTCCCGTTGCGTCATGTACTGATGACCTAAACACTACACGTGTGTATGTTATTTAACCTAACACACAACGTGTAACAAACCTAATTGGACCTATCACTACCGTTGCGTCATGTACTGATGACCTAAACACTACACGTGTGTATGTTTGCATTTTTAACCTAACGTGAAACGTAAGTAGACTGAATTTGATATTTAACATGTCGTCGTCGTAACGTTAGATTGCTAATGATGTGTGTGTGTGTGTGTGTGTGTGTGTGTGTGTGTGTGTGTGTGTGTGTGTGTGTGTGTGAAGTTAACATAGCTTAGACAAAATACAAACGTTAGCAAACGATAATGTATGGCTTTCATTATCGTTATGCTGTCGTCGTAACGTTAGATTGCTAATGACAGATACATACATACAGTCTGATGTATAGGCTACAGATATATTTTAGGTTTTATTGTATGTACAGATTTTATTTAAACATAAAAATTATTTGCATTAAAACATTATCAAGCACATTATTTATTGAATTTAATACATATGTGTATGGTGTGTGTCTGTGTGTGTGTGTGTGTGTGTGTGTGATCAAATAACAATTTCTGAAAATATATATTCTTACTGTACTTTTTATATTACACTTCTAATTGAAGATATATTTTAGGTATAGCTGAATTTAAAGCGTGCAAGCCTTCAGTAAGAAACTATGCTAAACCATTGCAATACAAGAGGTCATTGACACGACTTTACACTCACACATTGCAGTCTCTCTCTCTCTCCCTCTCTCTCACATTTGAATGTAAGTAGCTATGCTAAACCAGTGTCAATGACTTCTTGTATTACAATGGTCAGTAAACTATATTTTAAGTTTGTGTACATGGATTGTATATTGCAAGCACGAAATTATTATTTAAATCCGATATCTGTTTTTATTAAAATCATACAATGTCAAAAGAGGATGTGGAGACATATACATTACATTTATAAGATAAACGATAGACTACAAGAACCTAACGTCTGTGTGTATGTGTTACGTTCAAGCTATACTTGTAAAAGTAATAAAGATTGTACGTTTTTTAGTTTAAAAGATTAGGTACTAGAAAAAAAAATATTACCATCCTTGTTAAAGTACAGTGAAAACTTTGTTATTAAAATTTTACTTTTAATCGTGTTGACCGCATCTAGGGAAGAAACACGATTCCCAAGTCCTTTTTGTGTTTCACAGAGAAAAACAGAGGAAACATTTCCATCTAATGTATATTTATCTTTTTTAAAATATATTTATTTGAGACTGTAGTTGTTGTTCTGCTTTGTGAAGAATTATTTTTTCTTCCGAGCCGTTTATCTAAATAGACGTGGTTGCGGTAAAGTCAGCGTATATCTTTTACGTTTCTTATTTTTTTATGAAATTATCTGCCAGCGAATATTTATATTTTGTCCAGTGAGCATATGAAGACCTTCCCTACGTACACGCATAGCCCCAGATTTAAAATATATTTATTTGAGACTGTAGTTGTTGTTCTGCTTTGTGAAGAATTATTTTTTCTTCCGAGACGTTTATCTAAATAGACGTGGTTGCGGTAAAGTCAGCGTATATCTTTTACGTTTCTTATTTTTTTATGAAATTATCTGATCACTGAATAATAATAATATAATCGTTCTAGTGTTAACGTTTGCTTTAACAGTTCCTCCATAGATAACGCAGTTTACAAAATAATTACCATAGGTTCAGAGGTGTATAGTGAAATAAATTAAAATTATACACGCATGTCGTTACAGATGAAAAATAGAAATTAATTTCTTCACCTGCGAAGTTCCCAGGTTATATATATATATATATATATATATATATATATATATATATATATATATAGTGCAAGCGTCGATGTGTGTATTCGATTGTTTTCCTAATTTTGACTAATGCACGAAAATACTTTCAGTATCGCTAACTTCTGAAAGTTTCCACTGCGGACAATGACTTACATCGACTTTCAAAACAAACACGCTAAGCTACCCCTACCCTACCGTTGTAAGATACAACAATATATATACGTGAAGAATGCAATTAGCCTTCATACCTCATTATGAAATCGATAATTGCGTGCATCAACATTTAAGAGGTGAGTAAACAGATTTGAATACGTTACGTAGCGAACATTGTTATTGAAATTACAGCACTTCTAATCAACATAGTTGTTGGAAATATTTAAACATTATCAAGTGCATTATTTATTGAATTTAATACATGACTTGTTCAAATAAGTAAAAACGTCGCTAAGTGTGCGCGTGTGTGTATGTTTGTACGGATTTATTCTCAGTTGTATGTGTATGCGCAAATAATTCAAATGCACATACATAGATGACTGAAAAAGAGATGATTTACATAATAAATGTACGCTTAGACCAATAGATTCTGCGTCGTGTCTTCAGAGTTATCAAATTTCCAAAAACTTTCAACTGTTTGACCATTAGCTAAAACATAGTGGAAAACTATAACTAACAGAAATACAGACGGGAATGTCTGATGTTTCGTCCGCAATCAAAGAAACATACTGTGCAGTTTTTATTTCTTAAAGTGAACATAATTTTATTGTATGTACAGATTTTATTTAAACGGAAAATTATTCACATTAAAACATTATCAAAACTGTAACCAAACAGGCTGCTAGTACACATGAGCAGAAGACTAACTGCAAAAATTTCAAGAAATTCCGTAAAGTATGTCTTTTCTCTTATTTGTCAATCGTAAGCAATTATACGGTATTTTAAATTAAAAAAACAGTAATATTTATATCATTAATACTGAAACATAATTTTATTGTATGTACAGATTTTATTTAAACGTAAAATTGTTCACATTAAAACATTAACAAGTGCATTTAATACAGGACTTGTTCAAATAAGTAGAAACATCGTTGTGTATGTATGTGTGTGCGTATGTGTGTGTGTGTGTGTGTCACAAATTTCTGAAAGCATTCCACTGTGTGTGTAGAATGACCTTGAGTTAAGCTGGTGTTGTAATCATGTATCGTTTGTTCTTCACCTTCCACTTGAAGAAGAAGAAAAGGGCAGGTGGTGGGGATCTTACACCACTTCTAGTTACATATAAATGTGTGTAAGGGAAGCCATGCAAATTACTCTTCATTTACGGCTGTACAATGAAGTACAATCATGAAGAATATTTACGTCGTCTACGCACGTATTTTAAAATACAGAGAGTGGGTGCACGTAAAGATTACCATTTAAAGTATCCAAATATCAACCAGAGTCCACAAACACTGGCACGCGCTGGGTTTGTGTACGAGGGGGATGGCGATACTGTACGGTGTAGTTCATGTCAAGTTAGATTTGAAGACTGGACGATGGACGATTGTCCTAACGCTTTACATGCTCGAGTAATGCCGCAGTGCCAGTTTGTGGTGACACAACTAAAATGAAAAAAAAAAAACATCACACAAACGTTAGGTCTAATTATTAATCGGTTCTTTTCAGAGCCACCGTAACTTAGCCTCATATTACTTGAATTTGTTATTTGTTTACACAACAAAAAACATTTTCATGTGATCTTGAGTCGGTCCTAAGCCCGAACAAATAAGGAAGGCGGTATATTATATATTTACAGAGTGTAAAAGAGGAAAACGGAGCCATATAGAGACAATGTAAGTATAATGTTTATACTACAAAGTAATTACGATAAAGTGTACTTTTTCTGTAGGTCTGATCACTGCAGTCAAGTCGCTCCTGGAACAAGAATAATGTATGAGTGCAGTCCATTTTGTTGTTAATGAATCGTTATCTGTTTTTATTAAAATCTTACAATGTCAAAAATTATTATTAATATTTTATTTATTTTATAACATTGTTTGTGATTTGTATTTATTTTATAATATTGTTTGCGATATACATATTTAATCAATGTAAAATGAATTTTTAAAAATATTGCATTACATTGGTCTGTAAACTATATTTATGTTTGTTCTGTACACATATGCATACGATAATTGAACGATTGCAGTTGTAGTTAGAGAATGCACTTGATAATGTTTTAATGTGAATAATTTTTACGTTTAGAAACTGAACGATTGCAGATCACTGCAGGCAAGTCGCTCCTGGAACGGAAATAATGTATGAGTGCAGTCCATTTTGTTGTTAGTGAATCGTTATCTGTTTTTATTAAAAATCTTACAATGACAAAAATTATTATTAATATTGTATTTATTTTATAACATTCTTTGTGATATATATATATATATTTAATCAATGCAAAATGGATTTTTAAAAATATTGCATTACATTGGTCTGTAAACTATATATATGTTTGTTCTGTACACATATGCATACGATAATAATCATGAGTGGTGATAAAATCTTACAATGTCAAAATTAAATATTGTATTTATTTTATAATATTGTTTGCGATATATATATGTAATCAATGTAAAATGAATTTTTTTACTTGTGTGTGTGTGTGTGTGTGTGTGTGTGTGTGTGTGTGTGTGTGTGTGTGTGTGTGTGTGTGTGTGTGTGTGTGTGTAGTTTCAACTTCCAGGGCTTAACACTTTAATAATTGAATTTACATGTACGTGATAAATGTATCGTTGATTCTAATTAGTATTTACAAAAGTTTCATTGAATAATAATATTTGGTTCGATTAGAAATTATTTGAAAGTACATTAACTTTATATGATAAATGTATCATTGATTCTAAGTAGTATTTACAAGTTTCGTTGAATAATATTTGGTTTGATTACAAATTATTTGAAAGTACATTAACTTTATGAAAATGACGTATACTTGAAAAAGTTTACTCACTTAACGCATTGATTCTTTCTTTCCACTGACTGCGCGTGTGCGCGTGATAATTGAATATTTATCGTATCAGTGATTCTAATATCGATTGTATTGTTATGTTACAGATAAACTTTCATGTGGACTGTATCTACAGCCGTAAAATTATTATTATTTAAAAATCTTGCAATGTCAAAAATTATTATTATTAATATTGTATTTATTTTATAAACCATGTTAGCTTCACCTACACACACACACACACACACACACACACACACACACACACACACACACACACACACACACACACACAATCAGGTCAATGACTGCTACGTGATGTCACCAGCCAGACGACAATACAAGAAGAGTACAAACAAATAGATTATCATATAGGAGAGTTAGTACTGGTTCGTAACAGACAACTATCCTCTTTTGACATTGTATGATTTTAATAAAAACAGTAATCGGATTTAAATAATAATTCCGTGCTTGCAATATACAATCCATGTACACAAACTTATATATCCTTTGTTGGGTTGTAATTATTACTAAACAGTAATACATGCTTAGAATGAAAATATTTGCTATGATTTTAGTAACGTACAACACCAGCTTAACTCAGAGAGAGAGAGAGAGAGAGAGAGAGAGAGAGAGAGAGAGAGAGTGAGAAACTGCAATGTGTCAGTGTAAAGTCGTGTCAATGACCTCTTGTATTACAATGGTTTAGCATAGTTACTTACTGAAGGCCATTTAAAACAAATTATAGTTTATTTTAATTTATTTCGTTGTAAACCTCTATTTGTAAAGTACATTAAATTATGCGAAATGCTACATCGAAAGATTCAAATATTCATTGATGTACAAACAATTTACATAGCACACACACACACAATAGGCTAACATTTACTGTGAAGTTGAATAATTTGCAGATTGTATCTTACAATCATGAAAATTATTATTTAAACTGATAATTGTTTTATTAAAAATATTATTATTATTTCATTGTTTACGATATATATATTTAATTAATGCAAAAATGAATTTTTAAAATTACATAAGTCTGTACGGCATATTTAAGTTTGTGTACTGTGACAACGTAATCGCTTTGAATAAGGGAATTCTTGTCAACGTTTGCAGCGAGAGAGAGACATACACAATGTGTGTGTGTGTGAGCAGCACGTACGTCGTCCGATAGCGATTTGTGTGTGTACACAAAACTTTTGAAAATACCTTATTTCAAGGAGATTTTTTTATGCGAAAGAGAGACATACACGCACAGGTAATTACATTATAAACTAGGAATTGCTTCCGACGTCTGCGAGCGAGAGAGAGAGAGAGAGAGAGGGCGTTAATATTTGTCGAATAAATATAAACTTTCTAATTTCATATACATGCGCGCGGTACTGACCACAGAGAGAGTGAGAGAGACATACACAACAAGTGTGAGAGAGAGAGAGAGCTAAAATTATTTACTCAATGTACACAGTGAGAGAGAGAGAGAGAGAGAGAGAGAGAGAAAGAGAGAGAGAGGGAGAGGAGAAAACGGTTTGAACATAACGTTTGACAACAAGAGAGATAGTTTTACTTACATTCAAATGTGAGAGAGAGAGAGAGAGTAACAATTATGATCATATAGTTTGAATTTCCCACTACAGAAGAGAAAAAAATGTTGGTAGATCTGCTCTATACACACACACAATAATGTAAGATTGGTAACCCTGATCATAGTTTGTATACAGTGGTGTAAATATATATATTTAATCATTTAAAACAAATTATAGTTTATTTTAATTTATAGAACGCAATGAGGTAGGCGATAAATATATTTCCTGGTGATTACATTTTAGTATCGCTAATTACAATAATCCATAAGTAGCACGACTTACTGACGCTTATGTAAAACCGAGGACATAAAGAGAGAGAGAGAGAGGGAGGGAGAGAGATAGTTATTTACATTCAAGAGAGAATTGACCCATCACCCGCCCCTGATATGCAAATCAGCTTCATTAAAAATAAAAAATAAAGCATGCACGACAAACATACTCTCTCGAGTCTCAGATTCTGGCGAATGCGTTGCTCATATAGTTTGAATTTCCCACCACAGAAAAATGTCGGCAGATCTGTTCTATACACTATAATGCAAGATTGGTAACCCTGATCATATATTTTAATATACAATATAACACACACACACACATATAAAGTTTGAACCCATGCATAGGTTGGTAAACCTGATCATATAGATTTAATATACTTTGTAACACGTAACAAATTTGAACTCATGCAAAGGTTGGTAACTCTGATCATATATTATTAGTATACATTATAACGCATCAAGTTAAACCCCCACCCACCGCCCGCCACCCACCAAGTTTGAACCTATACATAGGTTGGTAAACCTATGCAAATCAATTTAATTAAAAAATAATAATATCAAATTAAAAAAATTTATTCATGGAAATTCGCGGATGCTGTGGTCCATTTGGGATGCTGCGAGTCCAACTGATAGAAAGTGAAAGTGATATAGGCTCGCGAAAGGCGGCATATATTCACGGATATGCAAATCAATTTAATTAAAAAAATAAAAATATCAAATTGAAAAAAATAAAAAAATTTATTCGCTGAAATTCGCAGGCTGATGGAAAGTGAAAGTGATCTAGGCTCGCGAAAGGCGGCATATACGCGAAAAAGTCGTGGATGCTGTGGTCCAGTAGAAAGTGAAAGTGATTGGTGCGGGACTCTATTAGTTGACATTGTGTTGCGTTAGAACCGGCATTTTCCCTCTACTTAGAAGTGTTGAATACATTTTCATAAATATAATAGTTTATTTGCGCGGTCATCTTTTAAGAGTTTTTATAACATTATAGTTTATTAAAAGAACTCAGAATTACACCGCCAGACCGTGACTAACAAGATCGTACTTGGAAACGTATTAAACATAACTAACAAATTTCTGTTACTGCTTACAATCTGCTGTTGTTTTGAGTAAAATTTGACAGTACTAAAGACATCCGTTCGTCAAAACAAAACACAAATCATTTCTTATCTTATCGGGTAGGTACTTTATAGTTTTCCAGGGTCGACATACACGCGCCTGTCTACAAAACCACAAAGAGATCGCAGCTATAACTCAGATATAAATGTCCCGCAAAAATACCTATACGCTTTCGTAGCAGTCAAAACAAAGGCTGATGTCAGTACACTGCGGCAATGCTAACAAAACAAATATGTAAAGAACAACTCAATAAACGTTAATGTCATATACCTAGACCTAGTCGGTAGTAATTGTTTTAATTTATTGTGCAATATCTACTGATGAATTTGCCAGTTAACGGCCGCCCCTTTGGTATGGCCGCCCGTGTGCGGTGCACATTTCGCACAAATGGTAGCGGCGGCCCTTCTAGCTGTTGTCAACCAAATAACAATTTGTCCTCATAAAAATAAACTTCAGCTAAACTTAAAATAATAGTTCATCCAGTGGCGGTACTTTCCTCTACTTTTTCAAGCCATTCAAAACACAGATACAACGTTTTTAACTAAGCACTACACAAACTCAAAAGGAGTACCTTTGAAACATTTTAGTTGTTGATGTCCAACAACTAGTGTAGAGTAGTGGTGAGTGTTTCTGCAGTAAATTTTAATTTCTTCGTACGCGTATTCACGCTTCTGTAAATGTTGGCAAGGTTGACGCACCACAGTGCAGCGATAATGTTTAGAGGCACTTAGTTCTGAAATCTTTGGATTTTCTGTATGTGAGTTTTCTAATTACAGTATTTGTTTACAAGATAACAATTTGTATGCGATAAACGGGGTCTGACAACTGGCTTTTTCTGATCGTTAACTAGTATAACTTGTTATCACAGGCTATGTTATGCCTTGTTCACATTTTTTCTTGATACGTTCGTTCCATTTAAGTTTGGATCTAGGGCTATGTAGGTCTACTTTAATGTATAAGTATATTGAATTTCTGTAATTAGCGAAGTAAATTTATCAAACTTCGCAGTCTACAGTGCCCGCATATTGGCGAGGTGGTGAGCGAGGTGACGTTATTGAAATTATTACTGTACACTTTGTAATTTTCATGCTCTGAATTATACGCAGTCATTCGACTGGAATTGATCAATTAAACTCGCAGACGTTCGGTTCGAATATATGCAACGTTGTTCAAATAACGCGCATAAATGCCTAATAGAGGAGAATACAGGTAGTAATTATTATATGGCCGAGGCAGTATATGTTACTACCACCGCACTGCTGCTAGCAACTCCTCCCTCTTGTTCTTCTGGAGGAATCTCCCCTCTCTCACTCGCTCACTCACTCTCTCTCTCTCTCTCTCTCTCTCTCTCTCTCTCTCTCTCTCTCTCTGTACGTGTGTGTGTTGTTATGTAAAGTTGTGTGCGAAGCGGGCAGGCAGGGCGGGGGTCAACAGTGGCCAGTCACGATTTAATCACCATTTACATACGCGCATACACATACACACACACATATCGATATTTATTGTGCTGTTTCACCAGTGGTCGCAAATGAAAGCTTGAGGCATCGCGAGGCAATATAGACCAGAGGTCGCCCACATATTGTTCACGATTCGATGCTATCTGTTTCTATATTATGAGGCCGAATTTGCGCAACTTAGCGGCAGCAACCGTGCCCTGGAAACACATCTACACGCGCGCGCTCACGCAGAGCTTCGTTACTTCTACTACTACTGTTGCTGCTGTTGGTGCTGGTGCCGGTGCCAAGAGAGAGAGAGAGAGAGAATTGGTTGTCTTAATTATTTTTTCCTTCGTGGCAAGCACTGACTAATTACCGCTTACCTCACAATTACCTGGCTACTACTCCATGCTCGTATTATCTGGGCCGGTCTTGCGTAAAGGTCAACTTTCGTTTTCTGTAAAGGGCAAATTCGGTTCAAAATTATTTGTTAACGAAAATGTATAATTAAAGAGTGTCAAGGAAATAATAATGTTAGTTCACCGCGGTGGGTCGCGTGTCATTCATGGATATCTGAAAATAAACTCCGACTTTTACTATCAACTGTTTACAAAGAAACAACGGTTCATTCAGTAATTGAATGTGTTATCGTAGAAATTTCTCGTCCACCAAGTCATCAGCATCATCATCATCATCATCAGCAGCAGTAGCAGCAGCAGTAGCAGCAGCAGCAGCAGAATTTATAGTGCCGCATTCGAACCTTGTCATTATCATCATCTTCTTCTTCCTCCAGGCATATTTATTCTTCCTCTTCTCCGCTACATCATTTATGAGTGTACACGTTCTATCCTGAATTATCCGACAATATTTTTTTATACGTGGTTCTTCATTCCTTCTTCCCTTTGCTTTATGTTTCATGCATTATTACTAAGTATTTGTTTATGCATTCTTTTTTGTACAATGTCCATTTTTGCCTGTGATTTTTTTAATCGATGCTATATGCGTTTAATTCGTCGTTCGTAACGAATGCATTAATTTTTAATTTTGTAGCCTCCCCTTCATCGATCATAAGTTTTTAAAGTTTATCATAACGTATCACGTAACCTAATGCAAATTTTCTACATTCGAAGATGTAGGCCTATCTCGTTTGTCTTATGCAATGTAGGGCGGTCACGCTAATTGTTCCTTTGTTAAGCCTTCTACATTCGAAGATGTAGGCTTATCTCGTGTCTCTTATGCAATGTAGGGCGGTCACGCTAATTGTTCCTTTGTTAAGCCTTCTACATTCGAAGATGTAGGCCTATCTCGTTTCTCTTACGCAATGTAGGGCGGTCACGCTAATTGTTCCTTTGTTAAGCCTTCTACATTCCAAGATGTAGGCCTACCTCGTTTCTCTTACGCAATGTAGGGCGGTTACGCTAATTGTTCCTTTGTTAAGCCTTCTACATTCGAAGATGTAGGCCTATCTCGTGTCTCTTATGCAATGTAGGGCGGTCACGCTAATTGTTCCTTTGTTAAGCCTTCTACATTCGAAGATGTAGTCCTATCTCGTTTCTCTTATGCAATGTAGGGTGGTCACGCTAATTGTTCCTTTGTTAAGCCTTCTACATTCGAAGATGTAGGCCTATCTCGTTTCTCTCATGCAAGGTAGGGCGGTCACGCTAATTGTTTCTTTGTTAAGCCTTCTACATTCTTTCCGCCTTAGAATATTCCACCTTCATAGAATGTGGAAACTAAAATTTCTGTAAAAATTACAAAATAGAATTACTGACTAAGAACCGGTACCCACTTTCATTTGTATTTTGAATTTAATCCAAGTCCTTTACGCGACAAGTATAGTAAAACAGTATTAATGTTCAAATTAATATAGTTTTCGTTCTTTGTAACCGATGACTTCTTATTTGTTACCACATTAACTTATTATGTTGTTGGCAGTCGCTTTCTTAAGCAATGTTCCCTTCGTTCCTAAAAACATCCTTCTCCTCTACTGTTTCAGTCTACTTTTAAAATGTTTCTTAACCTATGCACAATAGTGTTTTTTTATGGTTTCCCTATGCGAGTTAATTTTCCTCTCCCGGAGGGATATCCGTTGTTTCGCTGTTCCTTACAGTCCGTCATAATTTCGCCGGTTTCTGTTTTCAATAATCTCAGAATTTCTAAATAGGACCGCTAATTTGAAAACAGTTATGTTGGTAACTCTCTAAAGGCAGTAGTTGTAGAATATTTAATAATACTTTTTCTTTAAGACTGAATTTCGAAACCGTTTAAATAATTTCTTATTTGTGTTTTAAAATCGAAGTTAAAAACAAACGAAATTCAATAGTGTTCTACAAAGTACAAAGTTTTGGCCTAAGTGAAGCATAAGAATAGTCAGTAATGAGAACTGCATGGAGGGGGGAACACGAAAATAGTAGGCTTTCACTAAACACATTAAGCAAAACAATGGCGTGGCATCATTTCAAGAAGCAAAGATCTTCAAAACAAAATAAATCACACAACAAATCGGCAGTCGTTTTTGATATCCATTGTTTTAATAGCACCAGTATTAACTGTAAATGAAGATATTCTTAAATTCATACGACAGAAAAGCTGAATTCGTGATAAGGAGTACACTCTGAATTCGTGAATTCGTGACACACTATCTTAGGAATACAATTAGGATCTGAGATATACAATCTCAGGTCATCATTCCGCTTGCGTCCCTTAATTACCAGCCCTCATTGAGTAATTTACTTCTAATTTAGCTTGTAAAACGTTGTGTGGATTATAATTAAGTCTTAACTAAATATTAAGATGGGTTCTGTGCGTGTGGAAACGTTAGTTTTTTTGTACAACGACATTATTATCTTACCATCTTATTTCCGGACAAAGTAAAAGCAGAAGAGAGAGTAATTATAAGTATAATTATATTTTTTCAACTATAACTGAAATCTTCTGCAGCCTGTCTGTTCTTCATGTCGGTCGTTACGATATATCAGTATTTGTCTTTACTCAGTTACACACTGTCATTTTCTTTGATATGGCGTATTCTCTTTTTCTTGACTGTCTTTTTCTTGACAATGTTGCACTTACTCCACCACTCTTCAGATTTTACCGTGGCATTTAATATCACCTATGAAGATACGCAAGGCAGTTGGAAAATAGAGACAAGTTAGAGATATTAATTCTCCTCTACTCTGTGCTATTACGTTTACATTTATAGAATGTTTGATCCTGGCCCAACTGAACTTTGATGCAGAGAATGACCTTTATTTCCTTAATATTAGCCGCCCACCTGATTGAAGTTCTAAATTTAACTGTTTTAGGTCTGGTTTAGCTGTTCATTTTGAAAATATTTTCTTGGTGTTTATCTAACGTTCTTTAGGCACCTGTTTTTAATTTCCGTTGTTGATTAGTAAAACACTCGCTTTCCGTTCTACTGTCAACACTCTAAGAATACGTCCTAATTTTATGCGTTAGGAATACGCCTTAAGAAGACCCTAAATTTTATGTATTCGATTATCAGATACGTAGATGGGAATAGAGAACATCGAAGTATTATTTATCACTATTTTCACTGCTTTCAAATAGTTTGATTTCTCCATAATTTTGCTAACATTTTTGCTCTTGTCGCTATAGGAAATTTACTGGTATTAACCCTATTAATGAAGAAAAGTCCTCTGTGGACGCATTACATAAATATTTGGAGATTTCTTTCCATTCTTTCCATGAGGAAACCCCATAACCGTTATGGGTCTTGTTACGTTTGAGAAGAACGTTATCAATAAATTACAAAGACTTTCATAATCCATGCCATAAGTGATAGAAGGTTTTGGGTTATTCGCTAGGAGTCTATTATTGTATGCGCAGATCGGACGTGACGTTTTCTTGCAAAATCAACCTTATTACAACGATATGTGATGCACGCGTATTACGTCTGATATGCAGGTGTACGTTACTAAATGTTATTACATGGTGAGATTTACGTACATGCGAAATGTATCCTTAATTCTAGGTATAGCAAAATTGAAATCTAAAGTCACATGCGCAGAAACCACTTTCTTGATGGACGAGTTAACTTTGAAACTGTGAATAGCGGGAGGGTAACGGAGAATCAGCAAGCGAAGGTGTTGCCAACATGCGTGTCATGTTTTAGTTAATTACTGTGTTACGTACTACCTCAGTCTATATATTATTCTCTCAGTTTATTATTAATTATGTTGGTGTTTTACAGTTCATTTTAATCGTTATTTAATTTTGTAATTTAATTTCTATTGGTAGTCTAATTCTATAATTACATATTTTCATAATTTGTGTTATCACCCAATAACGCGATTTGTTAAAATTTGGATAGTTTGGATACTCCCCCTTCAAACGCGACTAGAAAAGACAGGAAACCTCCAGCTTCTTCCAAGAAAAGTTGGATAAAGATAGGCGTGAACGTCAAAATAGACCAACTGAATCAAAATTAAGATTTTTTTTAAAACGAAACTATTCATACAAGCTTCGTACATACTTAAGCCAGTCTGAAGGTTTTTTATTAACGTTTTGCTTATCTTTACAATAAAAATAAATAAGTATAAAACACACAGTACTGAAATAATAGTAGAATATTCGTTATATTATGCTATAACATGTATGTGTGTGTGTGAGCGCGCGCGTCTTCGTTTTGAATAATAATAAATGAATTAAAATATTACAACAACAAAATTATTAAAATATTGAATATTGCATGTTATAATTTTAACGTTTTGCTTTATTTACATTAAAGATTGTTTTGCCAGCTGGTAAAACATAAATGATCTCTTTGTCATTCATCTGTTACTTTTACGGATTGTAGTGCTGTGGGGTTAAAAGATGTTGTTAATAGATATTTGTTCTTCTTGAAACAAATTTTTGTTATCTAGGATTAACAGCTTTTCGCAAGGAAGCTAATACGAAGAACTCGTCTCTTTATGATAAACTGCAGATATAGTCGAATGTAATTAACGAGCGGAAGTGCACAAGTGCACAATTTGCACATTCCATGCCATTGTAATAAGAGCTGGTAGTACGTCTTAACAGCAGCAGACAATTGCAGGACTAAAAAAAATCATTGAGATAGGTCGTACAAAGAAGCCGTACAAATTCATTTGCTCTCTCGTTATTTGATACGATATATTGTCCAAAATTAATATTGTCAGCAAACCTTTACAAAAATCTGACGTTGCTCTTTCAGAAGCAGTCAAAATAATATCTCAAGTAAAACACGATTTAATCAAAACTCGTACTGAGTCCGCTTTCACGGAAATGATTAGTAACGCAAAAACTGTTGCCGAAAAAGTTGATGCCGAAACTGAATTTCCCGTACCTAGAAAAAGATTTTTTTAGTTATGAGGCTGTGGATGAACCCATCACTGACCCAGAAAGCAATTTTAAAATAAATTTCTACTGTTATTTGCTAGACACTCGCTTAACAAAGTTAGACAAACGATTCGAACTTTTAAATGAAAACAATATCTCTTTTTCCTTTTTACAAAATATTAACAATTGGAAAAATTTAAATTCTGAGGAAAAAAATGTTCTGTTTAAATTTACACCAAAAATTGAATAATGGCCCAGAATCGGACATTGATGGAGACGATTTATTCTATGACATTGAATTTTTATCAGTATTCGTTGATGATTGCACAACCCCGTTAGATATTTTGAAATATTTCTGAATAATTTGACAACCGTGCTAAAAATTTATTTAACATTACCAGTCACAGTGGTTCATAGTAAACGATGTTTTCAAAATTAAAAATAATTAAAAATTATGTCAAGTTAGCAATGTCGCAAAGCAGATTAACCAATTCATCTGTAGTTAGTACTGAACACGAAACTCATATTGAAGTCAGTGACATTGTTACAGATTTTGCGAATGCAAAGGCACGGAAAGTTAATTTCTTGTATCTGTGTGAGTTATTTTAGTTATTTATCATAAATGAACATTACTTACTAATACAATTTTCATTTTTGTGTTACAAATTATACATACATACATACATCCTCGGCGCTACAGCCCAGTCCGGGCCCTGGCCTCCAAAAGAAATCTTCCCCACTGGTCTCTACTCCCGGCCAATATCCACCAGTTTGCTGCAGCCAGCCTCACTGCCTCCTTACCAACCTGGTCCAGCCATCTTGTACGCGGTCTTCCTTTCCTTCTCCTTCCCATCGGCAAATAATTCATAACTCATTTTGGGATTCTATCCTCCGCCATTCTCTGCACATGACCAGCCCAACGCAATCTGTGTGCCGTAGCAAATTTAGATAGTAAATTTTCCCGGCCATATTTCGCGCCGACAATACCGATCGAATATCAATAACAAGGGTTACGCGCGGACGAGACAGAGCGGCTATATAGTTCGGCCTTGACCGTTATATCGCGATAGCTTGGAGCGACGTAATCTAGTCCGCGGCGACACGTCAGCTGTTTTGTACAAGTTTTCCATACTCGAGTCGGCAGGCAGGAACCGCTACTAATTCTCATTTTAATTTTTGCTCTCTAATGGGACGCTTGATCTGGCGGCGTGGTACATTGTGGTCCATCTTTACGAAATGAGTTCGTAAGATTTTTAGGTGCTTCAGGTGAGCCAAAAGTATTGTATTAATGTTAATTTATTAAGGGCTTGTGTGGTATTACGTTTATATGTATATATGTGTGTGTGCGACTCAAATGTTACATCTGGGGTAGCTGAGAACACGTGGCCGACTTGCCTTTGCTTGCTTGAAAATTAAAAAATAAGATGTCTTTGGAAATTATATTCACATGTAAAGTAATAATTTGATGTAACAAATATTTAAAGTTAAATGTAATTTGCAATCTGAAATTTAATAATTTGAAATTGTGAGAATCACTATTTCTATTAACACTTAGTTGTCGGTACAGAATTGTGACAGTGTTTCTGTGATCTGAGTTTACGGGGGCAGGAAAGATTTATGCTAAGGCATTTTCTTGACGGCTATCTACAAATAAAATTTTTTCCAGGGTTCCCGCATAGTCAGGAGGAGAAAGGGTTGCGAGGATGGAGACAGGCCATCAATCTTCATCTGCAGAGCATCGCAATAAGCTCCCCAACGCCGTCAGACCCGGAGGAATCCCAACTACACCAGCCTGAACAACTGCCCAGAAAATTGAGCCTACTATTCAGAGCTCAAACTCACCAGTTGCCTCAACATAGTCATCATCATCTCTAATTCCGGATAACATGTAATCTTCCAAGTACAGGTGGGAGTATTCCTTATATTAAACCACAACACAGCATTTCATTGGATTTAACGTATAAAACGAAAGATACCTTCATAAACAGTAAATGCAGATATTCAATTATTAAAGTTCTGTTATAGCATGCCCTGAAGACATGTTCTGAATTGTGTGATTAACTGTATTGAAGAATCTTCCTGTTAATATATGTCTATTGCCATACTGTATTATATAAAACACTAATTGTCTTTTGCTGTGTGTAATTGGCAAAGAAAAATTTAAAACTGTTAGTTGGTCAGTTTTTATTATACAGTTTCTGGTGACTGTAAAATGTCAGTAACAACGTTATGCATAAAGTAATGGTAAATTATTATGGGTTAGCTTTTCCAAATCTTCTTATGAGAACTAGTACATTATCATGATCTATTATAAAACTTGGGTAAGAGTAATTTTCGAAGTATCAGACCTTTATGGGACAATTTTTTCTGAGCAACTGGTGCATATAAGAATATTATGGTAGTGTCAGTATATAAATATATGTATATTATTCTTTTAATGCTAAACTTTTTAAATTTAATTTATCAGATATAAACCGACATTCTACATATTTCTTGTCAGTGATGAGGTATTATTGAGTGAGCATAAATTGAATTAATAAGGTACCTATAGAATTTTTATTTAGCAACTTTAGTTAAACTGTGATTTAGACAATGACATTTGAATAAATGTTAATATATAGAGATGTCGGCTTGTGTTTCAACAGTGTACTTAAATGTGTTGAATAATTTGTTGTTTGTTAATAATACTGTCAATTGTGATTAATACTACTTGATAGACACATGTCTATGAAATGAACGTTGAGAATTCAATTGTGTACACTGGATTAAAAAGGTTATCATGATATGTAATATGAACACTAATAAAACGCTGTTATAGTTATGCAAGTGTTTTATTGCAAGTCCTGTCACGATAGGCTCACCACAATTTTTCTTCCGTCTAGACCACAAGTCTAGTTTTAAGAATTAAATAACGACCCCTGATAAAAAAAAAAAAATTAAAAAAAAAACAGGGGGACGTTTCACTATCCTCCGCCATTCTCTGCACATGACCAGCTCAATGCAGTCTGCTAATTTGTATGAGTTGCACGATCGGAAGATCTTTAAACCTTTCGTACAACTCTCGATTATGCAGTCGCCTCCAAATGTCGTTTTCCTTCACAGGGCCATAGATTCTCCTCAGTACCCTCCTCTCAAACACGGATAGTTTCTGCTCATGTAGCTTTTTTAGCACCCAGCATTCCGAGCCATACATCAGGACTGGTCTGATCAAGGTCTTGTATAAGGTGGCTTTTGTATCTTTAGTTATTAATTTTGACTTAAAATGTTTCACCAGTCCGTAGTAACACCTATTAGCAGATAATATCCGTTTTCCAATGTCTCTAGAGGAGTCATTTCCAGAGTCCACATATGACCCGAGATATGGAAAACCCTGAACCTTTTCAAATTCATAATCATTAATGCGCAGGGACAGGGCACGAGTGTTGGCACCTACAACCATATATTTGGTTTTGCTTTGGTTTCTAACCAAGCCCATAGCCTTAGCGGACAACTCCAGTTTCTGAAAAGCTTCCTTTAAGCCAGATTCAGACCTACTTATGACGTCAATGTCATCGGCATAGGCCAGAAGCTGCGGAATAGGCATAAGCCTTTTGAAATATGTGTCCGCTAGTTACAAAATATATACTATATAAATGGAAGTTTCTATGTAACCACAGAAATCCTCAGTAACGGTTTACTCCCAGTTTCCTATCTACCACCAGTGGCGTGGCGACTTTGGCGACACTCAGTGAGAACTGATTCAGTACAGTGTATTACCAACTAGACTGCTGTTCCGACGGTCTCGAGTTCGATTACCGCAGTCAGGTAATTATAAGGTCATATCTATGAGGTTGATATGATGGGGGAAGGTGTTGGTGATAGGCTGATAAGTTTCGATTGTAGAGGCTGGGCGGTGGCAGGGGGCGCCACGGTAGTCCTCTCACCCGGGCGCCGGATAGGCTAGAGCCGGCTCTGGTTCCCGAATCAAGCGAGGCTATTATTTACCAAAGTTTACAAAAAAAAATCGCCGCAAACCGGAAATCGAATCATTAGAACTTCCTGCCCCATTGAACACGGTCGTTCTGTTGTTAGCCAAGCAGAAAGAATTTACGATTAGATTATTATATGTCACACACACACACACGCGCGCGCGCGCGCGCGCACCTTTATATATGTGCGTACTTGTATTTATTTAATTATATGTAATTGTTCGTGTGTAATTATTTAATTGTTCAACTCGTACGTTTTCTACAGCCATAATGCAATAATTCTAAGAATAATTATTATGTTTAGTTATACCTGTGGAACAATAAGACGACTATTGAAGAATACAACGCAGACCGTATAAATAATGAGGCCGTAAGTGAAGAAATACAAGTTTTTGATTTGAATGTAAGAATGAAAAATATTATAAACAACGGTGGAAAGAACATTTAGAAGGAATGTCAGATTCAAGACTGGGAAACAGGTCTAGAAATATGGGATACAATTGTGTGGGTAGGCCTAGAAAGAGATGGCTAAAGGATCTTTGAAGGCGGAACAGGCAGAACATGCCGTGATGCGTGGTGATGATGATGATGACGTTATAATTAAAATGAAACTCTAAAGAAAGAACTTTTAAATACTAACACCTGTATAAAAATGCTCTTTCATAAGACAATTAATTTTAGTTAATAGTTTCTTGGTCAGCAGACTGAGGCAAATCACTAGTAAGAACTTAAATACAATCATTGTTCAGCTGATTAATTGTCATTTCATTCCTTACATTTGTCTTAGCAATATTAATTTATCTATTCTTAACATCAGTCGCAATATATACATGTATAGCAGTACTAAATATCGCGAAAAATTAATTGTTTTTTTTACTATGACAAGGAAAAAAGTTAATAGGCCTCTAAGGTTGCATATCTGTACATCATCATCGTCACTGCTGTCATGATCCTCATCATCGTTATTATTGGCAGCGTCGTAATATGATCAAGATTTTTTGCCTTCATGTCAGAACTTTCCTGTGCACTTTAATTCCACGGTTGCTACCATCCAGGGTTGGAATTCATAGATTCCTCGTGGAATGTTTTATCTAGAGACTTAATGTCAGAAAACACCGGTCTGTGATAGAAACACTAAGTCACAATTAAAAAAGCTAATCGCGATAGAAATAGATTAGCTGAGAGGAAGTGATGGAATCTCAAGACGAGAAGAAGTAAGCGCTACCATAATTCAAGCGAAACCTTGACAAAATGATCCGAAAGACAAGGACTACTGTCAGAAGACTGATGGCAAGAAACGGTTTTCTAGCAGAAAACTCTAAGCAGAAGGAAAGTAGTAAAACTACGGTGAATGAACGAGCGGTATCGGGGCTGATGATCGGAATAAAGTTTGCGTCTAGCGTTGGAGAGCGCGATCCGAAGTTTCGGGTCTACGCAACCTGTGCTTCTTAAGCCTGTATCTGACTCGAGTGCGGTGGGTGGCCCCAATCATCCCTCGTCTGGGTACCGAACGGCGCCTCCTCAAGGACCCTACTGGGCATCGTTGTGTCTTGTAGGAACATTCGTGTCTTTACATAACACAACGGCAAAGTTAGTCTCCTTTCGAGGAGAGGGTTCAAAACCTGCTCGCTGATATATCCAGCGCATGGAGAGCGGGGATTTTTTCTAGCCCTTCCCTGGGAAGCGCATGTGGTTTGCCAGTCGGGTGGAGATCCGAAGAGGGGAAGTATAATTTGGTTTTAACCTCGAGGTATACTGGAGGTATACACTCCTTTCCCAACAATTCGTGGCATATGAACCACTCACATATTACCATTGTCGGTGTCCTTAGTCCCAGTTAGGTACTCACAACACCCCCGGATAGGGTGGCATAAGATTCGTAGCTACAACCTCCGGTGGCCACAAATACGTACCAGCAACAAGAACAACCCAAATATTATTACTGAGAAGCCGATCCAAGCTTCCAGCCGGCGCGACGCCATGCTACTTCCACACTAATGAGTAGCTTGCTTGCTAATAAAGACACTGTTGGAAATCGTTGTAAATCAATTTTATTATCATTACACGTACTCATTCAACTGCTAGGGCGAGCATGTTACTGGACATTTTATTTCCAACAATAGATTCCTTTTATTAAATTACTTATTATTAAAGAAGCTGTAAGCGTACCTTCAACGCTGTTCATGGCTAAATTCTTAAACGGTAATAACCGTTAAGATAAACATCTTTTTAGAAGTCGGAAACATTAAGTACAAAATGAAATAACAGTAGGCTGTTGTAGTTTTTGAGTAAGGAAAACACCATGGCGGACGGAGATTATTTTCCGTTTAAAATATTATAATTAATTTTTTAACAGCATTTAGGTCCGACACAGCCGTACACATAGAAGAGAATCGATTTACTCTCGATACCTCTGAACGGCCACTAAAATACGTTTTTCGCCGGCAGCGTTAAGTGCGGGGGAGTAGCAAATTATACACAGCCTCCGTAATAAAGAAACGTTTACTCCGCACAGTGGGCGCCAAACCGTTTACGAATTGCGTCATGGGTTTCTTGCCCGCGGTATTGTTTTTTAATCGGGAGCATCTAATACCTATCTTGTAATTTTTTTTTAGCTTTTCAGAGTAGACGTTTTTAAAAATTAAAAACAGTCTGCAAGCCGTTTTGCCTTTCACGTTTTCAATACAACATATCGCGTTATTCGGCTCATGAATAATTCCGCCCGATAATTCCATTCCAAAGGCCATTCTGAACGTCCATCCGGTGAACGGAATTGAGGTATAGAAATTTAATACACTTTGTGGTACGTATTTGTACGTGTAGTTTGACCTCTTGATTGCGGATTTCCATTATTCATGTGTATCGTAACGCGTTTAGATGTTTTTATTAAGCAAAGTTAATGGAAACGCTGAATCTGTTACCATGGCTAGTCAATTACACACAACATTCGAGACTTACGCGTGTTCTAACATTTCTTGTCGTATTTATTTCTTATTTACTCCTACATGCAAAACAACGTACACAATTCTCCAACCATTCGTAATTACTTTAAACAGATAGCGTGTAACGGAAGGGGAAGTGACCGTAGCTTGTTACACGTCGATATCTCCAGAAAAGAACATCCAAATGAGGTCAGGAGGACAGAAGCGAAAGAAATAATACTCACAGCATGGGCAAGAAATTTCTTACACACGTGTGTGTGTGTGATGTAGTTTGTACAGTTCATTTTCTTGAGAATTAATTAATGTGTATCGCTTAAAACTAGCATAACGAAGTATTTCTTACTTAGACGTATACTATGGACACCAGAAAATCGATAGCCATAAAGATGGCCAGTAGAAATGTCCGGGACAAATGACAAGTTGGAAATCCACACCGATCTTGAAGTGAAAGAAATAGAAATTAATGGTAAATCCCCCACTTAATTGTTACTAATTTATTACTTGTATAAGAAATTAGGATTTCTTATAGCGTTAATTTGTTAACGCTGTTCTCTTCCTCTTAATCACCTTTCCATTCGTCCCTGTCCGTTACAGTTTTCGTGAATCGTTGGTAATAAATTTTGGTCAGACAATAGAAATTTTAGTTTCTGATCTATCGATACACTACAGACTTAAGCTTAATTTAAGCATTTCTTTACTTTAGTCTGTTGACTAGAAAATTGTGTATGAAATTTTTGTAAGTCATTGTCGTTGGTCATTACCTTGGAAACCATAATAACTAAAACTAATATTTTTTACAGGTTTCATTAATATTTATCCATTATCTCTATGCATTTTTCTGAAAATTATTTTTTATATAAAGGTCCCATTTTCTCAGGAATTTGTGGACCAATTTCAAATTTTTACCAGAATTTACTCTGGCAGAAGTATCAGAAGTACTCTGATAGGAGAATTTTGTAAAATGTTGATTCAAAAATAAATTAGAATATTTTTACAAAGGTTAAGACATCTCACACAAGGTGACCAAATTTTTTTTCAATTCCAAATAAAGATATCTAAAACTTGCTGCTTCCATTATTGCAAAAGATATCAATAAACGACTGGTAACAATTTTACGTTATTCCCTGTACGGACAGTTGAGGAAACGTGGTAAGCGTTAACATGGGGAAGATAGGCATTACCAACCCCCCTTAAAAGTCACTACGATTTCAAGAGTACGCAGAATGTTAGCCATCCGTTCCTTAATCAGGTGTAATTAATTACTTTGTTTACACACTAGTTGGGCTAGTAGGTTGAAAAAACCAAACGCCATAACTTATGAAGTCGTCATTACACGCCTTCTTCCCCGACCACAGTCGGCGGTTTGGAAACCAGTTCTAGTCCGTAATACTGTGTGTGTACATTTTTATAAAATAAATACAAACTGTTGTAGTACTTACAGCGCGGTTTTCACCTATAATTAAAAATAAATATACTGAATCCAATTATTCAATTCAATTATAGGTCAGTTGTTATGGTAAGAGCCATAAATAAAGTTTTTAGTTTATTTTTATTTTCTGCACCCGCTCACCTAGACAAACTGCATTAGACCTATTAAAACTATCATAAATTTAATCATGGAAATCGATAAATAACAAGTTTAATTAAGACCTGAAGTTCTAATAGTTTACTTTTCATCCGTTCTACAGACGCGTTGTAACCAATGCCCAGATTATGCGTTGCTTATGTTAAAGTTTAAAAGGCAATAGAACAACAGACGGGGAAGGACAACACTGTGTCGGGTAAGGTGGAATTCCAATGTTTAAAGTCTACTTTAAATTGCTTGAGGATTCTGTAGCTAGTTTGGCGGTGGGATGGCAGGTTTTAGATACGAGGGTCGTCAGGCACTTGTCGGGGGCGGGGGACAGTCACAACTATCACTTGACAGATCTCTTGAAAGTCCCTCAGTGTGTTTAAAAATACAAGAACTGCCACATTTGCACCTGTTTATATTAGAGTTCCGTCTTGGTGATCCATCCGGGCAGAAAACGTGCAACGTTATTTGTACGAGGGATATCCAGACCAGAAAGTAAGTTCCGTTTGTAAATATTGCCGCGGTATCGATACCGACACGCTGTTGAGCATGCGCGGCGAGTTTGATGATCCGTTGGCAAGGTAACGACGCCTTTTTTAAATAACTGTACACTGAGTAAGCTTCGTTGGGTGTGTTTGTAATGTCTCAGATAATCGAGACGCGCGTCGTGGGTGAAAGCAGGTGTGTGATTCATTTCTTGAATGCAAAAGCCATTAAACCAACTGAAATTCACCGTTAAGTTTGCGATGTTTGTGGTTCAGAAGCAATGAGTGATTCGGGCATAGGGAGGCTTACGGTATTCCTTTTTAATGAAGGACGCGAAAATGTTCACGCCAATGAACAGAGCGAGCGACCGTATTTAGCGAATGACATGATGTCATTCCATTGACATTAAAGAAAAGTTTACAGAGAATAAACGATTCACTATGGCGTCGCTCTCCCTGCATTTTCCAGAAGTTTCACATTCAGTTCTTCATGAAATTGTGTCTGAAGAACTGAACTACCGAAAATTGTGTGCACTCTGGTTTCCATAAATGCTTACGAAACAGCAAAATGAAACGGTGGGACAGTACATTGGCTCTTTTTTTTGACACGATTCAGGCAGCAAGGGGATGACTTCTTGAGCCGTATAGTCACCGGAGACGAGATGTGCATATCATACGCAATCTCTGAATCAAACGGAGTGGAGACGCACATCGTTGCCCACAAAGAAAAAATTCAAGTCAACTGTTTCCTCTCTGAAAGTCAGTGCCCAGTCTATTGGGAAGAAAAGGGAATATTGCTTATGGTCTTCATAATTCAAGCGTCGACGTCGACAACCAACTCAGATGTACGTTGCAAATTGCTTACGAAATTGCGTCGTGCGATTCAGAATAAGCGACGTGGGGTGCTTGCTTGGAACACTGTGTTGATTCATTAACATTCTTGCCCAGAGACTGTCACTGCCACGCAACATCCCCTCACAATCTTCGGCTGGGAACAATTTGATCATCCGCCGTACAACCCAGACCTCACACCAAACCAATACCGCCTTTTCAGCCAGCATAAATATTTGGTGGCCAGCGATTCCATAATGCAACAATATGAAATAAGCTGTTAATACGTGGTTGAACTTACAGGCGGAAATTTACACGATGAAGTCATATAACGCCTGGTGGTCCGCTATGAAAACTGCTTCAACAATGACGAAACCTACATATAAAAGTAGTTTAAGACGTGTACCTCAAATAGCATTAAAAATATTTTGCAAGTATATTCTTGGTTTGTTTCAGTAACCTATCGAAACTTACTTTCTGGATATACCCCGTAGATATCTGTCTATAAATCTTGGACACCTGTTAAATTTACATTTATTTATATCATTTTAATTACATTTATTCACATTCATTAGCTACAATTACATTTATATTTAAAATTCTTACCACGTGCTAGAAGCTTGATTGAAAACGTATAAATTTACGAGATTTGCAGCTGATTAATATTCACAGTTGAAATTAATAAAGCATGTAGTTGTAACCGTATCGGGAAAGCTTGTGTGATTGACAGTCACATGGGAGGTCCATCCGGCGATTCTTGGCGTAGAAACTAATACACTTGGCGAACCTGATTTATGGGAATTAATACAAAGGCGCAGTCTATTAATCCATAAACAAGTAGAGAAGATATTTATCACTACAGCGAGAACAAGTATGATTCTTTGTACCTACATGTCATTAATATTTATAAATGTATGTGTGTGTGTATGTTACAATGTTTTTATCGTTAATGAAACATTAATGTATGTCGGAAAGAACGCTTCACATTTTAATTAGTTTGTACTAAAGTTACTGGTTGATAGAATAAGAATAACCAATATAAACTACAAACTGTCCCATCTCTGCGATATTTCTTTCTTTCTTGTCCTGTTTCTTTTTATTTTACTCTCCTATCTTTCAACCCCCCCACGCACACACACACACACACACACACACACACACACACACAGTAAGTTTACCCTCATCGCTCCTAATTACATGAATAAGAAGCTCGGGGTAACATAAATGATGATGAAAAATGCGATTTAATTAATAAAAATCAAACTAAAATTTGTATAATTTAATAATGCAAATTTTGAATATTACTTACGTTTTAATAATAGTTTTATAATTAAATTATATAATACCGATCGAATTGCTGGTCGGCACTTGGTAGAAAAATTTATTAATTTTTAAATTTAATAAATATACACTTGGTATAGTTCTGCGGATACTTGTTATTTTCTTGACAATTGTTTCACCAGTAACGACAGCTTAAGAGGTTTGATTTGAACTGAAGCTGCCGTAACCTGATGACACAATTATTGTCAGGAAAATAAAAAGTATCTGTAGAACTATACCGCGTGTTTATTAAATTCAGATATTATATAAGATATTTTACTTTCCTTCTTTTAAAGTCGCCGATGCTCTAAAAGCTATTGGTGATGTAGAAGATTCTTTGAATTCCTAACGCGTAGATCCGGGTTCAGGCTCCTTTTTGTCCTGTACACCTCGGATTGTGAACATAAGGGTTCTTTTGTGTAGGTGACTCTCTTATAGGCGCGTTTCTTTTAGAGAAATATTTATTGTTGACCTATGTCGGTGCACAAGGAGTCGCTTGAGGAAACCTACATGGATGTCTTCCTTTAAACTCCGGAAGAGCTTTCGAGACTAATTTGCTGTGGGAGTAAGTCTTGCGGGACTTACCAAATTAAAGCTAAGCCTTGCCTTTAGATTAGACATTTTTCAGCTGTATTGCAGTTCTGATGCAGTTATCTATTCTCTGGCCAATGAGACGAGCTTGTCAACGCTTCCAATTTCGTTTGAATGCAATTTATAGAAGCCTTCTTAAATAAAACTGAATGTCTGTTTATCTTACATATACACTACCTTATTCATAACGATCATTCTATGAGCTATAGTACTTACACTAGGTATCTGAACGTCTTTCATCGCATAAGTCGTCCCTGACACTATAGTCCTTGTGCTTCTTCTTCGTGAGAATGGATTTTTTTTCATGCACTTACAACCAGTCCTTTCAAAATTGTCTTCTCCTCCTTCTCCACCTCCTCCTCCTCCTCTTCCTCCTCCTCCTGCACCTTCAACTTATCCTACTCCACATTCTTTTTCTTCTTCTTCTTCTTCTTCTTCTTCTTCTTCTTCTTCTTCTTCTTCTTCTTCTTCTTCTTCTTCTTCTTCTTCTTCTTCTTCTTCACCATCATCATCATCATCTTCTTCTTCTTCTTCTGCTTCTTCTTTTTCACCTCCTTGATCCTATTCTTCCTCCCAGACATGGCTTAAGGCTCTCGGCTATGCCAGCTTCCGCTACTCCGTAGTTTCCTAGTCCCCTCGTCGTCTTTCCCCTTTGGAATGTAACAAATGCTGATTTAATATTCTAGTCGTCTTCCTGCTTCTTATTCATTTCCCCATTTAGGCGTTACTACGTTTACTAATTTCAAGGTCTTTTTATCGTTTCCATGGTCTTTCGATATTTTTCCCGCCGGTTACTTCTCCGATATTCCTCGGCTATAGCCTATGTATTTACCGTTCCACTTACTATATCGGCACGTCAAGAACTAATATTACGAGTGTTTAAAGAAATTAAACATATGAAGTGACTACATAAAAGTGAATGAATAACAAAAATAACCACTATACGGATTACCATTTTCTTATGAAACGATTTTTCCAAGCAACCTTATCCGAAATCGATTTGCTGAACACCCTTCACTTTCGCAACTGTTGTACACGCAATTTATCTTCTTTCCGATCGTGATGAAGAAACCAATCTAAAGCCAATATCCACGGGATTTGCATATTCCCTCTGACATATAATTCACTGACATTTGCAACGGGAACAGAACACCCTTTCAATTGTTTTGGGGCAGTCGCACGCGTTGGTTTGGTTTGGCTCCGGGTCACACAGTGAGAGAGCATCGTGCAACGTGTTTCGCCTTATTTTTCGTTCCTTTTCTTCGCGTTTCTCCAAACGGTAATATATATTTGATTGCACGACTTGATTTTCGTAATTGCCGGCCGACCGGACTGTGGTGGCCTGCCCATCTTGGGTTGTATTTCACTAATGCAAAACCGCTCCGGGCCCACCGAGACGAAGATTCATAACAACTGCGCATTTGAAAACATTAAGGTCTGAAATTAAAAAGTAGAAAGAAAATATATACCTTGCAGAATCGATGCCAAACAATTTTAAATTGACGGCGGTTTCGCTTCGAAATTAGAACGCATTTTTGCAATTTATTTCAAAATACTTTAAGTATTGCGTTGTTATTATTCCTATCAACCGCCGTACTGGTAGGCTTAATTACTTTTTATCGTCCATCGATTCATAAGTAGGGCTCTTCGCTAACCCGTTTCGAGCATCTGTTTCTACCTGATAACACAAGCAACGGCAACTGTCACTTTATGTTAGAATTTTGTCTTGCCGGGCTCTAAGGTCGTGGTCTAAATTTGTTGGTTGCAGACGTTTTGGCCGTACCTTCGACGACCATCTTCAGTGCATACAGTTATAGCAAAGGTCTGTAACACTGACCAAGTTATCGCAGTGTTAATTGAACTTACTGACTGCGATAACTTTGTCAGTGTCACAGCCTTTTGTGCTTATTTAAACTTTAGCTTTGAAGATGGCCATCGAAGGGACGGCCAAAACGTCTCCAACCAACAACTTTAGACTACGGCCTTACAGCACGGCAAGACAAAATTCTAACATTGACGCCGGCCGTGATGCGTCAGACATCAACAGTCATTTTACTCTCTAAATCTTACATGTACAATTCGAAAATTAATGTCTATTGAAATTCCACTCTACAATTGATACGTTGTTATTTGCGGACGATCAGGCTATTCTGTCGGGTCTGAAAACAGATTGCAGATGGGTGTGCATTTGTTAAATGGAATCTGCAGACTCTGGATTGGAGATATCCACAATTAAAACCAAGGTGATGGCTTTTTGTGGAACTGATCCCGTCCGGGCAAAAATTGTTATAGACTGTACTGTCCTGGAACAAGTTAGCAGTTTTGAATTCCTGGGCTACAGTTTGTCTTCTAATGCAAGCAACAACGTGGTGAACAAGTTGCATAAGTTCAACCTTATGTGCGGGACCATTAGGCGAACCCTTAAGTCAGCAAGTAAAGGAACACGCCTAAAATTCTACAAGGTGATGGCTCTTCCCACACTTCTTTATGGGTCTGAGAATTGGACTTTAACGAAAGGGCAGGCCAGTCGCATCCAAGCGGCTGAAATGAGATTTCTCAGGCACGTGGCAGGGTATACTCTCCATGATCATAGAAGAAACACAGATATACGGCAGGAACTGAATATTATGAGTATACTCGACAGGATCGCCCAGTATCGGCTGAATTGGTGGGAACATCTTTGCCGAATGGATGACTGCCGCATCCCCAAACAACTATGGAACTATAAGCCGAGGGGACAGAGAGGTGTGGGACGTCCGAGGAAGCGCTGGAGTGACCAGCTGTAATATTTACCTATTTGAGACCGGAACAAACCATTCTTGGTTTAAACCTTGAGGATGATGATGATGATGATGATGATGATGATGATGATGATGATGATGAATGTCTATTAATCGGCGCGCACGCAGGACATGTAGAATGGGTGTCTACGGAAGTTTTTAATTTCCAAACATATTACATTTGCTCACGTTACATTACCCCGTTAAGTTTTGTATAGTTTCTAATTATGTATATGTTATCTGTACACAAATGCAGCACAAATAACATGACTTACACGCAGATGTAATAAATGTAATAGGCCTGTACTTGTAGCTGTATAAGTAATCGTATACATGAGTGAGCACACATATTTGCATGTATGTAATTGTCACAGTCGACTAAAAATTTATAGCTAACGAGTGACAACGAAATATACATAATCGTTTATAGTTAGAAAGAAATTAATTTATTATTGGGAGGACAATTATCGTCTGTGAGACAATCAACCGTATTTTTAGAAACAACGTACGTCGAGATACAAAATTAAAGTTCCCCAAAGTTATGACAGTCCCTGTACTGTCCTATAGGTGTGAATTATGGACAACAACCAAGAAACAAGACAGCAAAATATAGGCCTCGGAAGTGGCATTCTTAAGAGGAGTTAAAGGTGTTATAAACTTGACCGGAGAAAGAATGAGACCACAAGAGAAGAGTTACAAGTTTTTAACTTGAATGGAAAACTAAAATATTACAAACAACAGTGGAAAGAACGCTTAGAAAGAACGTCAGATTCCATACTGGCCAAACAGATCTGGAAATGCAAACCTATAGGACACAAGTGTGTGGGTAGACACAGGAAGAGATGGCTGGAGGATCTTTGAAGGCGGAATAGGTAGCACCTCGCCTGTTGTGAAGATGGTGATGACGATGACGTACACATTCGTGCAAAAAACACGTACCAAATTCGTTAACCTAAATTTTTGAATTAAAAGTCTGTTGTCTGTTCATGTTTTGTTTTATTTCAGTTAACATGACCAAATAATTTCAATTTTTGTCAGATTCAGTTTATACTGTTCGTCACAGTTGTAATAAAATAATATTATTGAGATTGAGTCTGTGTGTTTTTAATTGGTGTGGCTCTCGACGTCTTACTGGCCTGAAACACTTCCTTAAGTTTCCCAGCTGGTCGAGTTCCAATTGTAGCAAGACCTGTCAAATAGCGTAAGGTTGTTGAAGAAATGTATGTGTAGCTTCACCGAAAGTTTCAAAACTAAATTGTTGTTTTGAAGAAAATTAAAAAAAATTATGTGTTTAAAAAAAAAAAATTTCCTTTTTATTAATTAATTAATTATAATCAATTAATTAATAGAGTGCTGTGAAGTTTTAAAAAGTGTAACACTCTTCTGAAAAATTTTATTAAAGTTCTAGTATTTTTTAAATAAACTACAACCACTCATAAGATGGTCTCCAGGACAATCGATACTTGTTTACCTTTTCGTTTTGTAGGTTATCTTCACTTATAGGTGGTAAAGTCCTGGTAGTTCATTAATTAGAATTATATTAGTGGTAATTAGTAATATTTGTGAAATAAAGAACTATTTTGTGGTGAAAAGTATTAATATTTTATTAGATAATCGCAATATTGACTCTTATCGATTATAATATCGACTCTCAGGATATCGAAACAGTTACAAAGTATAGTATATAAAATTCAAACAAGGTTCTTTAAACAGTCAATTATTATCAAAGTCAGAGAAATCGGGCCAATATTTAAAAAGTATAACGTTACAACAAGTTAATAATTATTACTAGATACATACATTGAATAATAAATTTAAAATAATATAATTGTTTTCACCAACAGCTGATGTGGACACGGAGGCATTGAGATCGTCAAAAGCAAATGGCCGCCATCCAGTTGATCAAAATGTCACTCGTTCCTGCTACGTTCCGAATAATCTATTTTCTGGCAGTATTCCTGTTCTGGTGTCTGCAAATCTCTTTTTAAATGTTGTGTAGTGCCTTGTGTAAAGTTTCTGGGTTGTATTTTGTGTATCTGTGTAATTATAAGTTCAAAAACTTTTCCCGATTCCGACACTAATATTTGGTTAATGTGTTATACAGTTTTCTGGTGTTTTGTGGTGTTTTTCGGGGTAGATATGTATTGTTCAGTGTTATTTAGTCCTTCTTGATTGTTTTTGTCACAATGTGGATGTTCTAAAAGGATTTTTTATAAGCCACTCGCGATTTCACAAAAACGTACCGTTCACTCGCTCGACATTACCGTTGTAAGTTACGTTAGATTCGTTATAAAACGCTTGTCAAGTTCACCGTTCAAATACCAATAATCAACTATCTTATTTCCTCCAGTCTCAACTAAACTCTTAGCCAATATAATATTATTCTTAACATTGTTCAAATATAATTTCGTATCCTGTGCATATTTGAAAATACACTATATGATAGCCTAAACTATGGTTATTTATCAATTTTATTTACTAGATGTTATTTAAATTAATCCTTCAGTTCATTCGGCGTATTTTAAGATTGAATAATGCCGTTTCATAGTGTTTTCTGTCCAAAATTAGTAATTTTACTTTCATTTTGTATTCTCTGAAAAGTCAAAACATACTTCCTGTCATTATAAAAATTCAGCCATTTTATCAGTTATATTTAATATTAATAATCTTATATTGTATTAAAAGGTTTATATTCCCTTATTTTCTTGTAATTAATTGAATTAGTTGTATTCTAAAACATTATTCTGAAATATATGACTCCCATGTCCAAATTTCTGAGTTTAGTCATTTTCATTTTTATTTATAATTCTGAATATAATTTTATAAAATCTTTCTAAATAGTATGTGCAATTATATGGCTTGATCTAAAATTTATTTTGTCTAAACCCCTTTTGTTTAATTGCATTTAAATGAGTAATTTCTCTGTTTTGATGAAGTTTGGTTTTCTTCCTTTGGCCTAGGTTTTTTAACAATTTTTCCTTACAAAATATTTTTACAAACAATATATGATGTGTGATACCCTGAATATTCTGACTGTTAAATGTGTGATACTCTGACTTTTAAATATAGTATTATAAATTAAACATGTTTTTCAAATTACACAATAACAATTAGTATTGGTTACAATAAAAATAACAGTTAAACAAATAAAGAATATTTTTTAAATAAATGGTTTTCTTCAACCTTCAGACATTTTACCACTAAATCCTTATTTCTAACATGGAAATATGATTCACAAAAAAGGTTTTTTTTTACTAACTAACATCTTAATTACTTCCTACTATTTACAAGTAGTAATTATTTTTACAGTTCTGATGTTAGTTGTAGCAGACCCAAACAAATGGCCTTATATCTAATACATTTTTTAATATCCTTATACTATATTCATAAAAACCTTATATCTATATTCTTATTGCTAACTATTATGGTAAGTAGGATTCTACAGTTTTCATACCGTCTTTTACACATTGTCTTTGGGGAATTGTACCCTGTCATAATTAAATAAATAGTATAAATAGTTCAAATAGTATTATTAAATCTGTTTTTCTTTTTGCATATATAAGACAAAATGTTATTTTAAACAGATTTATGCCTTGTAAGTAACATATTCTCAAAGTACACATTTCAAGTCACTGAAAGTTGCATATTTCATTGTATTCAATGTTTGTGATTGCCAAGAATGAAACACAAGGTTTATTTTCTATAATACCCAAAACTATCACTGGTTCACTTTACACTTTTATATTATGTTATTGCTAAATGGTCGTATAGTCTTATTAACATAATAAATTGGTTAGTGTTTTACAATGGAGATTTGTTCCATGGGTACTATATTATTGTTTCATCTTAGTTCACTGGCAACTCTTACTTTATACACTTCTCTCTCTTAATTTTATGTACATATGGTTACCATTTCGTTATACTTTTATTGGTTATTATTTATTTTGGGGATATGGGGATTTGGGTGTCTTTTATAAGAGCATGACATCTTCTTCAGGATGCTGCCTTCTTCTTCTTTCTTCTGTCTTCTTTTCTTCTGTCTTCTGGGACTGGTATCTTCTCCATCTTCTTCTTGATGCCATCAGGTTTCTTGGGATCTTCTCCATCTTCTTCTTGATTTTAGAAATACACCACCTGTATTGGTTGATCTTGGCTTATTCAGGGTTTCTATTCTATTTATACTTCCTCGTTGTGGGTTTGATCATATTCTGTACTGCTTGGTTATTTACTTTTTTACCTTCCTGGGTTATAGTCTGAAAACCTTTGGTTATGATACTGGTTTTGGATGACTCATCACTAGTAACTCATTTTATTTGAACTTGTATTTTCTTTATAATAATGATTTCTTTCCACAGTTGCTATGAATTAATTTTTATATTAAACTTAATGCTTTCTTCCAGATTTAAATGTTATAATTTTATTATTCTAATGATCAATTGCCATTCAATATTATGCTTATATCTGTCACGTTACACAGTGCACAAATAGTCAGGGTCTTTAATGGGTTTCATAAATTTAGTGTAAAAAAATAATGATTTTTTTTATATATGGTCTGCATCAAAGCATGTTCCGGACTTGTATTAGTATTTGTATGTATATTTTACTATTTTATACTGTAACTAATTCAAACGGAAATACCTTTTCTTGCAGCATCCCGTTCTCTCAACTTCGCTTACAGAATAAAGAGTGAATTTTTATCAGCCTTATCTTACGAGAATTCAAAAACATTGTAAATCTGTCCAAAAGCATGATCAGTTCAAGTAGTAATTTAAATCAATACCATTGAACCAATTTTTCAAGACAGCGTAGTCATGTTAGTAATATTTATAGGACAATACACACATAAACGGGAAAGTAACGTAAGAGCGAAGCGAATGTATGCTAAAACTTTGTAAATAACCAATTATAATTAGTTTTCCGTATAAAACAGTATTATAAGTAGGCTATTAATCTATTATAAAATATAATATTTTATATAGATACATGGGTAGGAACCAATACTTATCATAGCGTTACTCTTGCGTAATGATTTGAGTTGAAAAAAATGATTTCTGTAGGAACTTAGTTGCCACATATATGTTTTCTCAAAAGCACGGATAATTCCCATCTCCTTATCACTCATTGCTATCTCCATGAGATCTCCTTATCACGTCCACCTGTCTATTCGTAGAGCTCGGGGAGTATACACACTTTATTGGACGATTGGTTTACATTATTTACATTCTTTGGATGATACTTTACGTTCTTTATTGGCTGATATAATCTTACATCCAAAGATAAGATGCAACAAAAAAGTTATAATTTTCTGATGATCTCATACAAATTTCATTTATATATAAGGCTGGGAAAAATTTCCTGTTGACTGAACTGTCAGACGAATAGTCACAGTCAGCTGGCTATCCCAATATTAATCATTATCATTTTCTTCCTTTCCTTACCACTAGGAAAAACCTTTATTGAAATCGTAAGACGTCCTTGTACGTAACATGATGGAGAAACAAGTTGTCGTGTTTGAACAGGCTCGTTCTTATTAGTTGACCATCTTATGCAATATAAATTGGAACGAAACGGTCACTTCCTACAGTCGTCATTCGAATAACGTGTAGGCTACAACAAAACATGAAACATAAAAAATCTCGCAATTAATTATTGCAATAAAACTCATAACGTCCACAAAATGCGACCTTTTCGATTTATTACTTGAATAAAATAATGTTTTAATTGTCGCTTGCAGACAATTTAACCTGGCTTCCGTCTATCTTGTTAAATGTAAGCATTGTGTATGGTAATTACTTGACGTTTATTATTTTTTATTTATAATATTGTTATTATTAACTTGTTTATCATTATTGTTTGTTAATCAATGTCATTATTGTTGTCAGTAGTTAATATAAATTGAAATAAGGCATAACAAGTATGCAAATTTGAAGTTATTAGTACACCCATGTTAATCCTTCCTAGTCCCCTTAGCAGCATTTATGGATGTTTTCTTTGTGTGTCTGACTACATTCTTCTGTGTTGCTGGCAACATGGACACACTAGCGCATTAAGAACACACACTGCGCTTTATTGGATTAAGTATTGGTGTAGCACTTTTGCTGTCTTCCTCCATTTCTTCTTTCTTCTGGTCAATTATTTTCTCTATTAAACTATCACATCCCTGTGTTACTTAAGCACAACATTCTTCCTACAACCTCAATTCAAAGACTGACAGCTGAACACACTGCAATTTAATTCTGTTGATCGTGCCCTGCTTACAATCCTCAACTATCAATTTTAACCCAACTCTATAGCCGCTTGATCGAAGTATTACTTCAGTCAAACTTTATTCCTAACACTGCAATATTAATGCTGTTGCAAACGAAAAATATCCTGCCCATTGATATGTCCTTAAGAAACATCGTAAAACTTTTCCCATCGATCCTGACCTTGGCACTTATCAGTACAGTCGATTCTGGTTACTTCAGCCTCCGAATAACAATATCATTTATTTGGGACAAAGCTGGAGCAACACATCCTAATCGAAAACGTAGCCATGGTTTCTTTTTCTTCGTTGGAGCAACGTACTGTTTGTAAACTTCTTTGTTTGAAATTGTTAAATTATGGCCTTCTCAGATAGCATGATTTGTGTTATTGAAGTAAATAAGTAAGCGGTAGGTAACAGTCATGTATCTTCTTCTTCAGCTGAACATGAGCCTTGGTATCTCCTCCAACGTCTCCTATCCGTCGCCATCTCAGCGCAACCTTTCACGCCCCTTCTTCTAAAGTCTTCAAGCACGTCATTCAACCATCTTATTCAGTACCTCATCTATTCCTTGGTTTTACCTTATTCTCCATTCACTATTTTCTTGGACCAGGCCATAAACGCATCATGTAATTTTTCTTTCCACTTGGCTCAGTGTTTCTGACTCCTTTTTCTTTTTTTTTATTACTGCCTACGTCTCGCTTCCGTAATGTCTAGTGAGTGGCTAATGAGTGTCCTGTATATTTCTATTTTGTGTTGTGACTTGATTGTAAATGATCTACCAAAACGGTAGTATGCCCTGTTTCCTATTTCTTTACTATACTAAGTTGTCGAGTTCATACACCCGTCATTATCTATTACGTTACCTAGGTACCTAAACTTATTAACCGTTTGGAATGAATTATCGAATATACATAGTTTATACAGATTATTCCCCTTTCTGTTTTTGAGATAAGCAATATATTTAGTTTTGCTGACATTTACATTTAATCACATTCCACCAGATTTAGCTTTTTGTAAACCTTAACCAAGCGTTGTCTTGGTCTAGCTATTGTCACATCATCATTTGGCTTATTTAATACTGTTTGTCGCTGATCCATGTCTTTTATCGTATAATGTAGCGCAATAATAAAGAGGGTGGCCGCGAACCCATCACCTTGACTAACTCACTTACTAAATGTGAATGATTCACGTGGCATATTCTGGAACTTAATTTATGCATTCGTGTATTTCATAGCCACTTTCTTCAACCTTATAAGTTTTAAAAGTATTCCAATATTTTACCCTTCCAAAATTTTGCTTCCAAAATTTTTACCCTTTGCAGCCTGTCAAATGCCTGACTGAAGACAACAAAACAGCATGTGAAGACCTGTGCCATGCTTAGCACATTCCTACAATCTATTTGATAAACAATTAATCACAAGTAACAAGTGCCTTTTTTGGTCGGAAACCACATTGCTATTTCCCTAATGTTTTTACGCAAATTATTTAAGTCATTCACTAACTAACAACACGAGGACTTCATATACAGTACTAAGTAACGCTATGCCTCTCTGTTGTTACAATCCAATTTACTTTTCAGGTAGGCTATTCGTAGTAGTAGTAGTAGTAGTAGTAGTAGTAGTAGTAAATTCTTCATTTGTATTGTAGATTATTGTAATTTTATTGTAACTGGATGACTTTTTTTGTTATAATATTACGTACTGAACATTTGTGTAATAGAAGAATTGTTATAGGCTACTACGAAATATTAATTTCACTGAAATACAAATAAAAATTGTGTACATCTATTCTTCGGCATTGGATACGTTATTCCACAGTTCCAAGAGCACTGTCCATGCGATTGTTGTAACAACAAAATTTTTTACTACATACTACATATTTAAAATATTATTGACTACGATCTGAGCACCCACTTGATGTATCTTTTTTCTTGTTGAATACACTACTGCAAATTTATATTTTATTTCTGCAACGTAGCCAGGATTTTTCGGGGGGGGGGGTTGTAAACCAGGTTTCTTCCTGTTTGCGGATTATTAATGATAAACGGTAGAAGAGGAGTTGGCGGCAGAAGAAAATCCACCAGAAACTGCACGCCTGCAGGTGTCACGTATCTCAATGCCGATCTACCCAACGGGGTGCTGTAAAATCCAATAACTCCATGGGCTAAGCGACTGATTACATTTGTTATAGCATATCAACGTCATTATCCCTTGTCTACCCTCTACTGAACGGAAACCTCCCAGTTGTTTTCACGTTCCCACTTCCGGGCAATTCTTTTCTACTTCACAGTACTTAACACAGTGCAGATCACATAGTTTTTAAGCAGATCGTCCGCTCATCTTGGAAAAGGCTATCGTCTTCGTGGTCATCTGGCCTCTAATCTTCGCAACTATCTGTCATCTACTCACCTGACCAAATCTTAAAGTGTCCCGTCCGCCTCCATTTAGTTTTCCACAGATTCTTTAAATTATAACATTTATTATAGTTTGGTTGGGTATCCAAGTAATTGTTTCAGTTTTTCTATTCCTAGGTTGACCTTTGTACTATTTTCTGCGCAGTCATCGCTTTTTGTAACACTCTCGTGTTCAGTGTCCGCATTTGTGATCCCAAATCTTTGTAGGCAGTATTATTTGTATTCTCTTATTAAGGTCTTTCTTCATAAACACTTAATTTCTACGCTCGTATTTAACATTTTAATATTATATAATATTCTTAATGCAATAAAATAAATCTTCGCTATTCGTTAAAACCACAGTTTCCTCAGGAGGTTGTTATCGCTTCCGTATGGTTGTTAGCGGAATGTGGGAGGAGCACTGCTGGTTCCAGAAGCAAAACGGAGGAGTCAAGAAGCACGTGACCAACACAAAGACGCTACAATTTGATCGTCTACGTATTTAGGTATAATATCTTATTGAAAATTTAGTAACAAACACTTACTATTTTACACGTTTAATCATATAATTCTATTCTTCATTTTCTGTACTGAAAATTTCGTACAGGTCGTATGTAACCTCAAACAAATTGCCGTTCGATGTGAACTTTAGAAAAAATGCACAGAGCAAACGGTATTACTGTCTGAAATAAATTCATCAATAATGAATAAACTCGTTACCGAAGGATACATTTTCAAATAAATTAAGGAATACATTTTTTCGAGAAGCGCTGAAAAAGTGGGGCGCTGACTCATAAAGTTTGGGAAAACGGATTTAAACTCTATTAACTTTTCTGTGCCATTTTAATTACATACACTTTTCGTAAATGGGAAGCGATGGAGTCAAAGTCGTCCCGACGCATCCAAAATCAACTCTATATAACTTCCGTTTACCAAAAATATTGTTAACTATAGCAATTAATACATAGCTATTAAAAAAGATACAAGTCTCAAATGAAAAATTACGCTCTTCACCTGTCGAAAATATCTTAGTGCTGGCTTAACGTAGTGCTTTATACCAAAATGAAGTAGCTATAGCTATATGCACCTGCGTGTTGACACAAATAAGTTACTATGTTTAAAAAAAATACGTATAGAGTTTTGTAGCCGATCAATTAAAATATATCACTTTTCAATAGTACCACATTCCCCATAAATGTCAGTTTATGAATCTGTGATTAAGCTACTTGATTAAAAACTCTCCGAATACACAATTATAAATTAAAAATTTTAATTTAATTTCTTTTAAAATTTAAAATTATAATCATAAAGTAGTTGGAATCTAAACTTATGAATTATTTTAATATGCGATTAGATAACAATCATAAAAATGAAATATTAATAAGCTTATGAATTGCAAAAAATGACGATAATCTCTTAGTTAATACATTAAATTATAAATACCAACTGCACAAAAATTTCATATAAAATTTTGCCTTCGTATTAAATTGTAATTTTTTATAATTCTCATTTCTTCTCATATTTATTGTCCTGTTTTTTAATACTGATTAATGTATGCCTAGTGTAACAATGAGAGGTGGAAATAAGTCACAGATATACAGAACTAACTGTGACAAAACAACACAACTAAGGGTCGTAGTCGTTTGCTTGTTTCTGATGTCATTTCATTTTTTACACTAGACGTTCCTGCCTTCTTCAGTATTAACAAATTAAAAATAGTTCGTCCTACCATCCCTTGTCGAACTATTTTCAATGTTTTACTACTGAAAAAGGCCTCCGATGGGTGTCCGAAAAGTCTAGTGTACAAAATAAAAATAACATCAGAAACAATCAATCGACCACTGGCCAATACCCCAAAAATTTTAAACTCTATAAATATTGACTCCGGCCGTGATAGTCTAAGTAACAGGAAAGGCGATTTTATTAGACATTTTATAATATCAAAGCACTTACATTGAATTTTATGAAAATACTGAGAAAATGTGCTGTAACGTGGTGAAAAGAAGACTTCTGGGGAGTCAACCGTACATGAACCAGCGGTTTTCAAATGATGAAAAGGTTTCCAAGACCGCGGTGAATCAGCTGAAGATTGTAGTGAGATGAAGGTCGTGCCATTTGGTTCCAAAGAATAAACTGTTACAGTTAGTAAAAAATACTACTTGATAACTACGTCGCAGGCGTACAGATATTCGTACAAAACCTACACATGTATGGAAGTACTGTTTATGGATGTTGTATCACAATACCACCGTAGTCACCAAGTATATTGGCCCTACGTGACTTTTACCCAGGAACACGGAAACATAAAAGCTCAACATCTTGCGGCCGTTGAAGACAGTAAACAAAAATAATCGCTGAGCCCGCTCAAGGTTGTACCAGAAACCGCATTTCAGAACTTTGGTTTTGATATTTTCCGGTTTAATTTTTTCGATCTCTTGTTATTCATTCAATTTTTCCTGTCTATCCTATCGTAGTCTTTTCCGTGATTTTTATATCACTGTCGATGTGTCTGATTAATCGGTTATTGCATGGAGATCTCAATCTGACATTATTAAACCCAATGCTATTATTTATTCTTCGTAATACGAGTATGTTCACTTTCTCAAGTTTTATCCAATATGTTTTTACAGAAACAGTGTGTGTAATATATAAACAACGATACATTTTTTCATTAAGATTATTTTCTAAACTTCCTTTTCAGTGTCAAAAGATATTGAAGATCAGAGTGGACTCCGGGCAGGGTGTTCGTATATACTATGCTATTGCTACTGTTTTAAATCAAACAAAATGCTCAACAAGTTGAATTAGGTTATTTCTCATAGCATGCACATACAGATTCTCACCTCAGGGTATGTAGCACTTAAATACAAAAGAAATTTTCAAACAAATAATTAACACAATTCGATTAATTTTACTTTTCAACTTTATATAACAATTTATTAATATTCAGTTTGTCTTAAAATTTTTTGAATGTTGCTGGGCAGAACCACTATCTTGCCAACACCAATGTAATGGCCGCCGACCAATACTGACCCTAACTTACTATAACGTTCCAACTAAAGTTTAATCGAGAATGTTTGTTTTATTCTGTTTAGTTTTACGTTATACTATTTGGAAAGAAACACTGTTAATGTCACGCAATAACGTACACTGCTTGAATATTCGTTTTTGTCACATAGTTACACAGACGGAATATCAGTGTCCAAGTGTTATGTTAGGAATTTAGTGAAGGTTATCTCGATTGATTGTGGTTCAGTAATATAATATTACATTTTAAGGTAAGTATTCTTTGTTATATTATTTGGTTAAATATTTCGTACTAGGCTTTCTTTTGGATGTTGTTAATTATAAATTTCGTCTTTAAATTATTTCCTTGATAAGTTGTTAATTACATTTTCTTGTAAATTATTATCTTTCAACACTTTTCAACACTATTATTGTTCAATGCAAGTCTTATTCCTTACTTTTAACTATTAAATTTACAATATTTCTTTCACTAATACACGGTACTCTTCCGCTTCGATGTTCTTTGATAAGACGTTTAAACAAGAGTGAATTGTTGTCCTTTTATAGAATATAGCATTGTTAAAAACCAGCTTCTTCTTCTGCCTTTTGTTTAGTTTTGTACTATAATGTTTTTAAAATTCTTACCTTGTCTGTAAAACGGCTTTTTATATTCACAGTATACTTTAATTACACTTATTTTTATAAAATTAACACTTTGTTAACGTTTGGTACTCGTTTAAAATTTATAAAATTTATTAGAATACTAAGTTATTTGTGACTTAGGCCTACATAATGTTTGTGACTCCTTGATTGGCACTACGTATTATTTTAATTGCTGTTTATTACAACTATTTAACATTTTATACATTATGACCAATTGAGTTTTGCTTATTTGCACTATTACGTACCTATATTTAGGTAAAATATTTACAGGTTTTGTGTAATTGGTTACTATTACATTATTATTTTAATTTTAAATCATTTACTGTAGTTTATAATTATACTACAAGTGACATTTTATCCAGTCCAATATGGCTGAAAGCCTTCTTGCCTTTCTCTCTAACCTAACAGAAACTTTACAATTTTCAATCAGATTAACAAGGTTGGTTTAAAAATTGTAAAAATGTATAACAGTACAATAGTCACTATCTGTTCACGTTGAATCAGGCGATGGGAAAACTATTCGCTCATAATGTTGAAACCCACCTGGTATTTATTGATTTGGGGCAAAGCGTACGATAGTATTATTCTGAAAAAATTGTGGTACACTATGGGCCAAAGTAGAAGGCGTATGTGACTAGGTAAAACGATTGCATGAAAACGCAAGGAGTTGTATGAAAGTTGGTCACAGAAGTTCTAATAAATTTTAGTTACAAAGGTTTTGAATCGGGGTCTCTTTGTAGTGCCGACTCTGTTTGAAATATACATAAATGGGGCTCCGGATAAGTGGAGAAATCAGTGTTGAAGGTATTGAAGGTAAAAGCTACTAACCTAAAGTTGGCGTTTGATCAGGTCATGAATCGGACAACGTGTTGAGAAAGGGGTGGGTCTGTCATTAACTCCGGAAAAACAGAAAATCTTGAGTACTTCCCCATTAACTGTGGCTGCAATAATTTTCGATATTTCGATTATGCAAAAGTGGGTATCGATACGTAGTGCATATCATTTATAATTGTAGTAAAATTATAGAAAGCGTGTTAATTTATTATTTTATGAATTTAAATTATTTGTTTTTTTTGTCGTAATTGCATGTGAAGTGTTGCTATCCATATTGTAGGTGAAACCTGCGCCCTAACATCACAACGGGGGATGGATGAGCTAACAGACACACTAAAAGAACACAGAAAAACCAATACAACTTTAAAATAATACTCGTTTTTTGTAAAAATTACAAAAAATAACCAACTCGCAGTGAGGCGATGTGACAAACGGAGGAATATCACAACAGTGCTTAGTTCTGTTTGGTGTCGGTTTTACGCTTGTTGAGGTTGCCACTAAATGTTACTTTGTTATAGTCGATCTATTTACTTATTAACATTAAATTTTGCCAAACCATGAGTTGTCCTTTTCCGTAAACAATAAATAAAACAATCAAAAAATTCTTACCTTATCTGACGTATGTACTTTACGTAATATTACTTTACCTATCTACTAACCTAATACTAATACAAAGCTGAAACTGCATATTTTCTCATTATACTCAGTACTACAGTCATTTACAATTGGTACCCTTCTTCTTCAATGCGTAACCGGAAGTGCAGTGTAGGTACGATTTCTGGGAAAGTACCGTTGCTGGGAATACAAGAAGATATTTATATATTATTAGGGAAATTACACAGAACACGGCACAACACAAATGCCTAGTGAAGATAACGAAAAATGAGGATACAACGAAAACCAATGACATAATTTCTAGAAGACTTGGACACGCTAGGACTGTAATCAGACACATAAATAGGATATTATAATGTCAAAAGATTACAAATAAAGTTAAAGCGACAGCTTTACAAACCATAATTGAAAGTATTGGCAGATACGGTGTAGAGGCATGTGAGATTAGTGCAGAAAGTAGATCCAAAAACCAAGCTATAGGCGATACAAGGTGTTGTACAGAAGGTGTTGTACAGAAGGTGTTGAAGATGCTGTAGACTAACAAGAAAACACGGTCAGCAATACAGAAATACGGGAAATAGAATACGAATTAACATGTTTGTATTGGAATCACTCGACACGAAGAGGTTACTATGGCATGGACATGTCTGAAGGATGTAAATCACTAACATGGTCTAAAATGGTCATCGTCAAGTAGAAGGAGAAGAGATAGTCCAAAGATAGCATATAAGAAAATCATAATGGTTACAATAATAGTTACAATATAACTTTCTGTAAATTAATTGATAATATTTTTTTTTTCTATTTATTTTGTGCGTTGTATTACAACTAATGGATAAGCTTTTATTTCATTTGTTTGGTTTAACGGCTTGCAGAGATGTAGCTCGTATCTCTCAAATCACGTAGGACTGTAACCCCTTTGGATTTTCCGTTCCTATCCACTTACAACAGTTAATCATCAAACTGTATAAACAAAGAAAGCGCTTACACTGACTGTTACCTGAAGACAACAGGCGACAGGCAACAGAGTTCTTTGTACAAGCGCGGGCAGCTGATTAGATTTTCTTTGTGAACGCAAAACAAAGGGAAGGCGGATGCACTTAACTGTTCACATAACAAAAACCGCCGTACAGTAATTCCAGTCGGATCCGGCGTCGCCGTTTTTTCTTCACCGGCAGTCGTCAATTGAGCATCGCATCTCTGTGACAATCGGTTGACGATGGTAACGTGCGGTGAAAGTGTGAGACTGATTGTTGTTGTCGTCGTCGTCGTTTTTTGACGGACGGGGGACTTTCATTCTTTGCGACGACAACGTTGCGACGGAAAAGAAAACTTGTAAAAAAATCTTCGCCTAAAAATTAACAGCGGGCGAAAAACAATGGTTCCTGAGATAGTGATCTGATGACCGGTACCAAGATTTGTCACCATTGTGTACAATTTAATGATGAGATTACTATTAAACTTTTTGTTAAGAGATATAATTGTATAATACGAAAATCGGTTGGGTAGAAGCATGTTTTCGTGTGGTACTAAAGTCAATTACTAGATTGAAAAAAAACGAGAGGATAAAGTTATTCGAAATCAATTATATGACCACTAATAGATACTTATTTCGATACTCATAAAAAAACATAATTACATTTCCAAATCGTAAGTTTACACAAAGTTTACATAAGCCTATCACCGTAATCACCGATCGTGTAACAGTCAGCCAGAAATTGACTCGTCACTACCGCTAATCCCGTCGTTATCATCATTATCATCATCTAAACAACACACACACACACACACAATTTTACCACAACGTCCATAAAATTATCATTATCATTATTATCTTTACGGATTTTTTAAATTCTTGTTCTCAGTTTTTACCTTCGTCATCGCCGTTGTCGCCGTCCTCCCCTCCTTCAGCACTACCACCACCTCCTCGTCCCTTTTCCATTTCCTCCTCCTCCACCTCTTCCTCAGCATCTTCAAATCCTCTTCCTCTTTAGATTCCATCTTACGCTTTTATTAATCGTATTTCAGCCCTATGGTCAATGACGTTTGGACTACTCTTACTAGCTGCACATTGAAGTTCACCTTTCCAAAGGCTTCCTGATGTCTGATGCCTGCCTTTTAAAATTAGCAGAAATTAGAGGGAGTACTAATAAACTCCAAACGCCCATTCTGTAATTTTTCACAGAAAAAGTAATTAATGAACTGTTGTATTTGAAATTGTTAAAAAATGAAATAAAACCTGTAAACCTGTATACAGACAAAAATATATATATATACGAGCAAGAACGAAATATGTGCAAGCGAAAACATTACAGACGGGAACAGATTTAAGAGAGAAGAAAAGAGTTAAACATAAAACCCAAAGACACTCCAATTACGTGTTAACAAGAGCAGTATTTTTTTAAAGCAACGTGTTCTAATTTCAAAGTCCCCTTGATTGCTACTGAATCGTATTGTTCTATTGTTAACAAATTACTTGTCATGTTTTATTGTTCTTTGTATGAGATATTCAGGTTAAACTATTTCATTCAAAGTTTTGTTAATCAAACAGCTCAATCGAATTCCATTCGACCGAGATTTAGCCTATTCATCGTACGAACTTCTTACATTGTTTTACGATGCATCGTTATCAGAAACACGTGTGTTCGTTTCCTTTTCAGAGCTTCCTATTACATTGTGAACGGTGGTATTATATTAATATAGAACTGCTAAATAGCCAACGATATAATGACTACAAATAAACTATTGTTGTACTAATGAATATTAATATAGTAAAGATAATCTTAAATTTCTTAATGATAATTTGAATTAATTTTTAATTTCTTAGGATAATTAATGAGTTACTTTTTCCAGTCAAGATTATTCAAATTTTATTAATTTAATGGCATACCAATTTTTAATTTTATATAATTAAACCTCAGATGCTTCCACACTCATATATCTAGAAAAAAGATCATGTCTTTCTGTTCATCTTCAGCATAGAGCCAAGGTTTCTATCCTGGATTACCAAGGATTTTCACAAAATTAAGCAACTTTTCAGTTTGCAATATTTCATTATTGTTCATAAAGACTACGCCACGTATACCGTTAACACTTCACTAATTGCTTCTTACTAATCAGAATTTATGGAGCATGTGTCGAAAGGTAGTGAAGTACAGTACATGATTTGTGAAACAAGGAAGACAGGACGGCAGCGTCCGTTCCACGCAAGTTGATAACGACGGCGACAATGATGAAAGATACTTTTAAACTGTTCTCAGGTTTACTGAAAGAATAACAATTAAAATTAATCCAACTGTTTCAGAAAGTAAAGTGTCCAGCAAGGAAATCTGACAAATAAATTAAATGGCTATTGTTTAGTGTTTTTGTGGTGGAACACACACACACACACACACACACACACAGAGTCCAAGAATATATGACTTTAGTCGCTGTGGAGCACTGGAATGCGCAGTATCGTGGTCTTCTAAATTGGTAACTTCCAATACACCGAACGTTTCTTATGTAGGCCGTCACGAAGAACTCCTCAGTCACGGTACGGTACTCTCATTTATTGAGAAAAAAGTATCAGTTCTACCGGTGTAGTATTAAAAAAAAAAGCAACCACCAGGAAGAATATGAATTACCCGACTATCAATGAGCACTGAGACTGTGAGGCAAAGAGTAGAGAACAATCCTCGGCGCTCTGGACTTTCTGTGCTGCTCTGATAGTTCGCACACTTCGTTCCCGAAGCTAAACCGGTCTGTTCTGTAGAGAATAAGCTAAACATGAAGTTTTCTGTAGAAAATAATATGGAATTCCGAACAAGCTATTTTTGTGACGGTCTGTTTTAAGATGTAACAGTAACTTTGGATGCTTTTCTTTAATCGCCGATTTTAAAATATACGTCTATATTACAAAAACGCGATGCTGAAAGTAACACTGTTTCATAGCCACCAAAATAGAAAAATACCTTCGTGAATGATGAACAACGACACCAAACTGTTTACGAATCAACAATGATCATAACAAAAATCTTTCTTGAATGAAGGTTTTTACAACTGTGAAACAAGGAAGTTAAATTTAAAAAAAAAGTACATAGTTTGTGGATGGAGGTTCAACAACAGAATGCTAGACAAACCAAGAAGGTTTATAGGTCTCTCGAATATATGGGTGTAAAGTGATAGGTCACGAGGAAAATCTTCTATGCCGCCACAGTCTAAAACAAATTACATAATATGTGGTTACTTCCAGGGATGGACGATCAAAACGATCAAAAAGAGTCTGGATTGAACATAAGGAGAAATCACCAAGGAAGAACGCCGAGAAGATCATGAAATGTTGACTCCAAGACGCAACGGTAAACAGCTGACTTCACGAACGCGATTGATATGATCGACCGACACGGAGCGGTGCGACGGTTCTAAGTTGTACAAATCTCGCACGGAATAAAGAATTATGTGTCGGAATATATTATGTAGAACATATACACCTGCATGATTAATTCCAAAGATAAGTGACAAATCCACGTTGCGTTTATTCGCATGCGTGTATAAGATAAAGATTACAAAATCGGATACTGGCAGAGCATGTGGAGCGGAGAAACGTTGCACATAAAGGAGGCAAAGAGTAATTTTATTTTGCAGATTAAACGTTCTGTCTGGGCACAGTTTGTATGTCTATCTGGAAAAAAGCCGGCTGCGTTTCTACCGGTTATCGGTACAAATATCGCCACGATCTGTTTGTATATACGTATGTTGTGTTTGTTTCTATAAATGTACCTGCCGATACGCTCAGCTATATCGAAACGGCAAGTGCAACGAATCCCTTCAGGAGTTCGTGAGCCGAGATTAAAATATTAAACAACTAATTAAATGTTGGGCAATGTAGTAAGCATACCTGTTGCCTACATTCTGAGTTTAAACCAGCCTGTACTTTATTTGTAACACTACAAAATTTATGTCATCATCATCTTCATCATCATCATTATCATCATTGTCGTCTCCATTACTATCATTATATGCAAGTTACACTGCATTCGAGTTTCACGCAGCCTATTCAGCGCCTAAACCGAAGATAATTGGGTGCGGGTTTCTACTTACCCCTCTAGTTTTCAAATTGATAGTCCTTGTAAGAATATGATGGGTTTGACAGAATTTTATTTATGACTGCCTTATTTTCTCTATAGGTGCCATTAATCCATGTTTTCAAGAAAGCTGCGGTCATTGTCTTTTACTTTCTGATGGTCTCTGCCAATTCCAATATTTTTGGGGCCGCTTTTCCATCTCCTTTTCTCTCGATCCGTCCCAGTCATTCCTAGAAATTATTCATCGCTCTATAACGTTCTGTAATGCTTCTAGATTCTCAGTCTTCCTCTTTTTCGGTCAATCTTTAAGTCACCCTCAAGACTGTTAAGTATTTTTCATGTCTTTTCTCCAGCTCTGTCTTCTTCACCGTGCCGACCTTCTGGCGTTCGGTTAACAGTTCAAGATGTGTTTGGGATCTGTTTTCGGCCATTCGTTCCACCTATCTATAACAAATTATATGTTTATTTGTGATGTCGTCTGTAATTTAAAGTGTAATTTAATTGCCATAGTCTGTCTTATATGATCGATTGTTTATACTTTCTCTTTTGAACGACGAATGTTAGACTCAAAAAAACCTTTTATGTCGTTCTTCATTTAGGATGGTTTTTCTTTGTTATAGCCATTAAGTAAATATGTCAGGAAGATAAAGCAACTCTATTTTTTTTGTTGATACGCGTTTGACTTTAATTAAAAAATTTTAATGTTTGCCGATCCCTTATAAGGGATATATATGTGTCTGATGATGGAACGATCGTTCGGAAACGTGTCACATAGAAGTCTCAAGACGGAACTGAAATAAGGTAATTAAATAATTAAAAAATAATTATTTTGGGAGAAGGTAGCACCGCATACTGCAGTACAAGACCCGCATACCGCATCACGTCTTCGTGGGTGCGGAATTAGTGATGGAACGGTAATGTAGGCCTATACATATTTTCCACAAAATATAATTTTAATTCCTTCAAATGGTATCCTCTTCTCTAAAGCTCTTTGAACATAAGGAACTGATGTCCATGAATTCGTCTTAAGAGTAAGTAGTTCAAATGTTTTTTTATATTAATTTTACGTTATGTATTTAAAATTAAAGAAATTGGTTATGATTAAATTACTAATATTGCAGAGTTTATGCTATGATTAATGTTGTATACGAAGAATGGAATCTAACGTTTTCAAACAAAATGCAGACGATACCATCTCGTGTCCCAACAGCAACAAAGTATTCTTGATTTCCTCTCTTATATCACTACATTGAACACTATTTTCAGAACAACACATAATCAATCAACATGAAGTCAGTAAAACAAAACCGAAATGAACTGAAAGAACAACCATTCAAATTTAAGGCAAGTGTTTACTACAGCGTTACACAGCTCAGAAACATGTTGAGTAGCAGAAAGCGATGAGAAAAGAACAGAAAATGTTTTTGCTACGGGTGTATTGAGATTATTGTTTAGAATATCAAGACGATATGTTTACGCAATAAGAGGATTACATAACTGACAGGAGTAAGAAAAACATTACAGAAAAACATGGAAAGACATTAGTTATTGATATTTGGTACGGCCAATTTAAAAGAATGTTGGGAAATATGCTATGTAAGCAATTAATAGAATTACTAAGGCTACTGCCACTCCTTTGTATGAAAACCACTGGAAAGAAGATAAGGAGAGCGACTAAAATAATCCTAGAGAAAGAAGGTGTTCGGATAGTTTTGTTGCTAAAGGGTATTAATGAAGAGCAATAAGAAGAAAGAAATAGAAAAGGGCAGGTGCTGTCGGTAGCGTACACACATTATCACATGTAGTCGTTAGTTTAGCAGAATATTTTAAAGCATTTATCTGTATGTACATATTATGTGATACGTCTGTTACATGGGTTATGTGTATTTGTGAACGACGTTTGTACGTACCTGAGAGTACTTCGAACTTTAGTATTAAACAGGGAAGAAAGCACGTCACATTTTGTGGTATGAACTTGACTGAAAACGAAACACGCTCAATCACCAAAGAGGGTGATACGTTTAATAGCACTGAATGAGACAGTACAAGCAATTTAATTTTCAACTTAAATGAGTACTGAAAACAGAATAGATTCAGCAAGTAATTTGAGGGAGGGGAAGACCTACCATTAGAGGGGGGATTACGGAAAGTTTTACCATTCTTTAAAGCTCTGAAGCAGTGGTTCCCAAACTTTTCAGACCGCGGACCCTCACCAAAAAATTAAAAATTCCAGGGACCCCGTCTGAGTTATGAAATAAAACAAACAGTAAGTATGATAAACTCTTATATTTTAATTAAAATGTATTAAAATCAAAATTCTCTTAACTTGCAAAATTATAATATTAGTTATATTAAACATAGTTTAATGTGAACAATGAAGCTGCTTTTGAACAATTAGCTCTGCAATATTAGGTTTAATGTCTGATAATTTCAATGCTAAGTCACTCTCGACAAGTTTATTTCTTAACTTTGCCAACATCGGGTCTATCTTTTCAGGCACACGTGTCGAAATCCAGCTACTTATGCGTAAAACGAGCTACATGGAAAAACGTTTTCCTTAGATACAGTGCTTATACGTGGACTAAAACAGCGCGATCAGTTCTGCGTTAATGCGGCGCTCTAGTTAGTTCGGCTGGCAAACAGATCTGCTACACGACATGATTTAAAGTTTAAAGACATTATTAAAGCCATTACTTTGAAATTACTTTTACAATTACAATTAGTTTGAACAAAAACAAAGGCATCTTCTACTAATTGTTTTAAGATTCTGAAATTTAGATTTTAGAGCACACAAAATCTGAGAAAAGTACGGAATATTCTATTTTTTCTTAAAAGTGTCCGCGGACCCCCAGGGGTCCGCGGATACTACTTTGGGAACCTCTGCTCTAAAGTATAAATAATAAGATTGAGTGAAGGCTCAGTCTTAATATTATCAACACAATACGTTTATTGACGTACGAGCATAAAATAAGACATCTGCTTATCACGTCATTATTCTTTCAATAATATTCACTTTCAGTGTAAAATACATAATACTCGTTTATGGTATGTAACAAACAAAAATTAACATGGTGGCAGGGTACAGTTACAATTTAAAGTAATTGTACAATAAAACCATGAAACTGTATAACGCGATATGGATTTTGTATCATATTCACGATCACAAAACCATTCAACAATTACAAAACGACGAGGAAATTTTCGTCTGAAGTGACCATTTGGGGAAGGAAGGAATTTCCCCCATTTCCCCCTCCGTAGATCCGCACCTGACTGGAAAGAAAAGAAGAACGTTTAAAGTACAGAAGAAGAAGAAGAAGAAGAAGAAGAAGAAGAAGAAGAAGAAGAAGAAGAAGAAGAAGAAGAAGAAGAAGAAGAAGAAGAAGAAGAGGAGGAGGAGGAAGAAGAAGCGACCTGTAATATAGTTAAAACAGGCCTGCGAACTTGAAAGTATCAAGTGTTACATACTTTCAGAAAATGAATGAAGCTGCAGTTGTAATTTCCAAAACATTAAACTGGCCAAAACCCATTCAACAGACAAAAAACTCACCAGACAGCCAACTGTTTAACTGAAACAAAATTACGGAGCCTTATAAAATTCTGACACGCCGAAATTTTACCATGTACGTAAGACGTATAGGAATGGCACAGATTGTACATACAGAGGTAGGTATAATATAACCAAACAAAATTATGTATCTTTGCTGCCACACAACAGGTAGTGTCGGTTATTTAATAGTAATAACCCCGCCATTAGGAGCTGTTTGTTTTTGAAAGAAATAATTTCGTCTCGCGGTTAAAAGTGAACAATTTTTCACGTTTATTACTTCAGCGAGTAACGGAATTCTGTGGTGAGTGCGTTAATTTGCGTGTGTGTGCGCGCGCGTGTGCGTGTGTGTGTTAGCGGTAAAACAATTTATGCCAATTTCGCTTGTAATAAAAAAAAATAATAATTTAAGAGCGCGTCGCCTTGTAACTTGAACCAAAACGAGTTTTGACGTTTTGAATTAATTTAAACAAAAAAATGTATTCACATTTTTTGGCCTAGGTAGTAATCTTATAATGAGGATGATTATCGAGAAATCGATGTGGGTAGATAAGAGTGGCAAGGAAAAACTGATGTGTTGAAATTATTAAATTTTTGACACATATTCTGTTTCAAGTTGAGAATATTAAACACAGTTAAAACTTTGAACGTTAAGTAAATTCAATTTTAATATGTTAGAAAGTAAAATGTATTCTTGTGGGCTGTCAGCGCGTATGTTGACCATTTGGACTGGAAACTGTTTCTCGTTTATACAGACGCAACTCCTTTTCATTCATACTCCTGACATGTCATAAGAACATCTCCTGCAGCTCCTTCCCAAAGCATTCCTCAACTGCATCCTGGAATCTTTTTTTGTTTTATTTTTTTAACATGTGCAACCAGCAACCGATTTTATGTGTTTTAAGACATCAACATTATTTTCGCGTAAGTATTCTGCACTTAATTTCGCCTTCTTACATATGTTTTCTTCATTACTTTTACGTATCGTAAATACCGCTGTACTTAAATGAACAAAAGTCTATACTTCATGTATCCTTTAACACCTGAAATGACATTAACTTCTTCTTCATTTCAGACTTTGAACACTGCTTTCACGCCAGAACAGGCAATCCTGAGCTTTCAGGTAGGCTACACGTTTCCATAATGAAATGGTTCTGAATGACGGCGAAATGCCTATAGATTACATGTAAAACTTAACAAATTAAGACATATTTAAGTGACCATATCTTTGTTTCAGGAACTTCACAACAGTCAGAACATTTAGAATGTATCGTACATTTTAGGCCTTCCTTCATGCTATTGGCTTTTTGGTTTACAAGCTGTGAAATATTTCACAAAATGGTATGATTTTAAATAAAATCATAGCATTTGTTTCCTGTCTGATGTTGAGAAAACATCAACGTATGTAAGTTTTAATTAGTACTTTATAGCTAACCTTAAAATTTTCTCACAGGGTAACTATACAAAGTTGTTACCCTTTAAACAGAAAAAATACAGACTCAAGTACTTATCCATGGCAAATATCATAAAACTACAGAAAAGCACGCTAACGCACACGTCCACAAGGGAGAAGGTAGCAACCAAGGTGGCGCAGAGTGTCATTGTCACTTATGATTACACTTAATCTGTTTCTGAGATCAGAATAAGTGTAAATACACAATATTAAAATTTATAAAACGTGCTATTGAATAAATCTGGTATAATAATAATAAATAAATAAATGTATTTTTAGAACATGGACATTAAAATATAATAATACGAAGAACATTAACAGCAAACTACTGATGTACAGTATTACAAGAAAGGCAATGAACAATTACAGATCTTCAGCGTAGGAGGAGATTTGAGAGAATTTAATTTCATATAGGATAGGTCAAGCAATGATGAATTTCATGGTAGAACATAAGAAATAGCATATTGAGAAAACACGTTATTAGAAGAAAATACGTATTTCGAGGATATTTAATTACGCAAAGTTGGTGTTTGTGATTCTTCTTCTTCTTTTAGGGTTTTCTAATTTGCTGCAGTTATTCGGCATCCCTGCCGAATGCAGCAACGGTTAACATTAATTTAAATAAAAATAAGTTTAAATAGCGGCACGACAGATAATTATCCGTGCATCGGTCAGTCCTTCCCTGACGTCACGCCCCCTTCCTTTCTAACGAACTCGTTTCGCCGTTCGCCCGGCGAGCTGATTTCAGTCGACCACCTGACCGGACCGTGAGCAGAGTCACTCAATGGGCACTTTTCGTTGGCAGCCGCTTCTACCAAGGTAATTATGAATTCTTGGCCACCGTAAGTCAATGCTAGTGACGAATTATATTCGTCAGTCACGCTTGTAAAAGAAAAGCATGTATTTTATGCAAAACACTGTAACTCGTTGTAAGCAACCATGATGTAACTTGTCTGTAGCAGTTAGCCTCTTGAGTTAAACTATTTTCAGTCAGTCAGTTAAAAAAGAAAAAGGAAGGTGTTTAGTGTTTAATGTCAGTCACTTATTATAGAATTGAAGCTGTGATTTTGTAATTGTTGTAATTATGATCTTGTAAATTGCGATCATGCATTATGAGAGTGAATGTGCGCGTGCAGTAACAGTTAGCCTGTACTAAAGATTCTGGAACTTTCAGCATAAAACTTGATTCCACGACCGGGTCCACGTATACCAGAGAATTCTGACTTGCTCCACTCTTGCTTCGGTCTACGTTTGAGAACATACACGACAGCACTCCGTGGGACCAACGGAGAAACACGGGCCTACAACGGGTTCACGCACGGCATGACCGGCGACAGCAGGCTGCGAGAGGACACATCTTCGATTTCCAAGTAACACTATAAACAATTAATTACCATGCAGCAGGAGCTTCCAGTCAGCCAGATTGCTAGTTGAAAAGAAAATGAACTAAATTCTTTACTTTGTGTAATGCGGACCTTTACATATCTTTACAAGAACTATGTAATATACTAAGGTGTTAAAATTGTATGAACACATTATAGCACAACCTGCAACAATATTGTAAACTGGCATTGATTTATCCAGTAATTGATTTATCCAGCAATTAATTTATTCAGTAATTAATTTATGCAGTAATTGATTTATGTATTAAATTGACTTATTCGGTAATTGATTTTGCTTCGCTGGCTGACTCATAATTTTAAAAATTAAGAGGCTGATTTTCATTTCGAAATAAATGGGTTCATGTTGACTCTGCTCACTAGTTAGTGGTACTGACTGTTTTCTGACCCCCCCCCCTTGTATATAAGTAAGATATTACTACTATTTCAATGTATTTTGTGTTACGTTTATTTGGGCCCAACACGGCAGCGCATAACAAATTGAATCGGAGTCTGCTTTCTAAATGCCTCTTAGTGCGGTATATCGCATCCTATGGCCTCAGCTTTTTACTCCAAAGATCGACGTTTATAGTACCTATCCATCGCTGTTTGGGTAGTCCGCGTGTCTTTTTACCGCCGGCTTTCAGGAGATAGGCTACGTTACTGACGGTATCAGGCGCTGCTCACAGAACATGTCCGTACCAACGAAGTCGCCGTTCCTGGATTTTCTTATACATTGAAGCCAAGCCAGGCGCCTTACAGTTATGTTGCTTACATGATCAAGCAGCAAAATTCCCATTGTCCTCCGCAACATAGGTATTATTTCCACAATATTTAATGAGTGTTGTGCGCTTTTGGAGACAGTTCAATACTCGCTGCCGTACAGGCCATCAGGTCTCACCATTGTGAGGTATGTCCTAGATTTCATTCTGATTAGTAGCATATTTTGTTTTCATAAAGAACTCCTGTAACCTCCCTCCAACCCATCCAGGCGGTATAATGCTTGCTCGTACATCTTTGTTTGAGCAGCCACTTTTCTGCAACCGGAAGCCCAGGTAACGGAAGTTATTTACCTTGACAAGAGCCGTTCCATTAATTTGAATTGTGCCAAGGGTGCACAGTTTCCGTGAACACCGTCTTAAGAATATTCATGCGCTGTTATATGTGAAAGTAGCAGTCTGTGATATTAGAGATAAAAGTCAGTGACAAAAATGGTGAGGGAAACCAAGTATAACGGGGCTTAAGTGGCTGCAGAAATGGTTTTCAAAGGTCACAGAGACTTTAAACAGAAAACGATTACGAGAACATTTTAATTTTTCAGCGTATGGCCACCTACCATTCCTCGGTTAAAAGTTACAAGACAAAGAAGATATTAAAATTTAATTAGTTGTAAATTATCTTCAGTAAAATCAATCTCCGGGCCATTGGTCTGTGGTCTTCGTGTTATAAAGCCAGACATTTAACTACAGCTGCAGCAGTCATCTCCAGTGGGTCTTCCGTTCTGCTCCTCTGGCGACTGACCCAGTTATAAATTATGTTCACAATTAAGCATATGAAATACTTATAATATTGTTTCTTCAAATCGGTTAATTCACAGAAAAATACCAGGAGAATTCTTTACTGTAGAAATCATGTTCTAACAGTAAGAATTCAGCTGTCTTTTAACCTAGATTTCCGTTCCGCCTGGTATGGAAGTTTGAGTGGCGAGCAACTGTGAAACTGGGAACCTACAAACAGTGGAAATGCGTAAAAGAACCTGCAAACTTGCATACAGATACGGACCTGCAAATATAGACATCGTTAACGATAGCCAAAGTTCTGCGAAGTAAAGATAAATAATGAAAAAGAACGAGCAGGAAGAGGAGGAAGACAAAGAGAAGGATAAATATCAACATAAGTATTCCTTAGTCACTCTCTACTTTTTGACGCTACTAGAAATGGAGAATTAACAGACAGAATTTTATAAATTTGTGACACCATAACGAAATGCTAATTTCAATAAAAGTAATACTTTGCAAACGGTAACATAAATATATTTGCCGGTTCGAGAAGACATATCCCCCCGGTGAGAATCGCTACACTGTGTGATAACAAAAATTTTATGCTCATACTGATGAGCGCTAGTGCCTTCTTAACAGCCGCACCAGCCCACGCTCTCACACTCCCTGTGCTGTAAATCTCCGCGGACTGTAATTCTGTTGCTTCTAAAGCATCGCCAAACTATATACGACAGAACGCAAACCGTCCGGCACGTCACATCACACTTGTCGTCGTTCAAGCTGTTAGAAAATTATAACAAACATTAAAAATAATACGCTGTGGTAACGCGATAGCGTATCGCGTACACGCTTTCTCTGACAGACGGTCGTTTGTCTTTTTTTCCCCTTTTGTTTGGGCTTTCTTAACGTCCATTCGACTTGACGTACAAGTTCACAAATCATAGAAGCGGTCGTTACGAGGGCCGCGCAACAGGACGCAAAAAAACACACACAAACACGGCACGTGGGCGGAAAATAAAAGAAAGACGCTGTTGCGTCCTATAAAAAGTCTGTGTAAAAACATCTCCACCGACGTTATGTAGAAACCAACACGAACAAGGAAAGGCTCGTGAATGATGGTGGGAGGGATCTTACAGTTTTTATTGCCCAAACGAGGATAGTTAAAAGGAAGAAATACTTGTGCGCGCGCGCGTATTCTTAGAATTATAACAACATTCGCTGTTCTCAAAGCCTTTCTACAAATTTTTCTCGTCATTTTCGTACCAGATAATACGCACTTATGTGCATAATATAAGCATTTATATTTGAAGATAATGTGATCTGAATAAATTTATATGTGAAGCAGTTTATTCTGAAACTTTTTGCATTTATTGATGAATTCTTTCTAGGTAACTCTTTCAGTACCATATAAAAGTGTATAATCTGTATAAACATGAGTATGCCTAGAACACATTTGAAGTTAATCTTAATGTGTCTTAATGTAAAGTGAAAACTAAAATAAAACAGGACAATATGGAACGAGCGTATTGATAAAATGAAAGCAAATAGGTTAAAGCGTTACCAGAAATGAAAACATGAATTACGGATTTAGGCAGGTCAAGCAAGGCTTTGAAACGTAAAATCCAAGGTAATCTAAAATGCAAAGTGAATCAATTGGAAGCTCTTATTTTATGATTTAAAAGAGAACTATTTACCAGTATGTCTGACGTACTGACAGCCCACAAACTTCGTCTCGAAAATTAAATCGTCCAAAGGCTTTTAACATTGGCATACCACAAACCCACCTAACAATATTAGATGATAAAATGTCAGGCGCTTATCTCACCACACTCTAAACCATTATTGCGATTTCGTGTTAAATAGCACGCTTAAGTTTAGCGGATTTTTACGGCGAACATTAGAATATGGTGTTCTATAGCCGTGGAGGTACAAGTCAAGTCACAGACTGCGGAGGCCGGTAAGTACGTGGACTATGAAACAGCAAAACGCAGAAAAAGTGACAACGGACACATTTTTTCCAAAAAATCTACGGAATATATCGCTTTATAAGGTAGTGCTGCTTTCCTTTATATTAGACTGTAAACGTTATGCTCTTTTTATAATTTACGTATCCTCATTTTTGTTACTACGGCTTTAAAGACTTAGGCCAATTGTTTTTCGTTTATTGAAATCCACAATGTGCGTAATATTATAAAAACATATTTTTTAATTACTCATATTAATTCTATTTGAATTATACATAGCCTATAAGTTAATCTCTTCGTATCAAAGCTACATATAAAACTTATCTTACAAAAAATAGACATAATATTTATATTATCTATCTATGTATTGGTAATATTGTATTTTCACTATTGTTACTATAGAATTCAATGTAAGATAAACTAATTCAATGTAAATTTATTTTAAGTTAGGTAAATTTCAGATCATCTGTGGGACAAGCAATCGTGTTCTTGGAAACACGTCGTACGTCGAGATACAAAATTAAAGTCTTACAAAAATTATGACGGTGCCTGTACCATCCTGTGGGTGTGAATTGTGGTCAGCAACAAAGAAACAAGAAAGTAAAATACAGGCCTCGGAAATGGCGTTCAAAAGAGAAGTTAAAAGGCGTTCTAAACTTGACCGTATGAGGACATAAGAGAAGAATTACAAGTTTTAACTCGAATGAAAGTCTGAAAGATTAAAATAACGGTGGAAAGAACACTTCAGAAATGTCAATTCCTGGAAGAATGGATAAGTCTGGAAATATAAATCTACAGGACATAGACGTGTGGGTAGACTCAGGAAGAAACGGGTGGAGCATCTTTGAAGCATCTTTCCACTAATCCGTAAATTACAATAACAAACACTCTGAACAATACTCTAATATCGCTGGTCTATAACTGAACTTGGCTCTGTAGCTGTTGCTGATGAGGAGACGGAGCTCAAGGCCCCTGCGTGGTAGCAACGCCTGGAGTGACTCCTCCGATGACTGCACGTATCGCTGAACTTGGCCGCTTCGAAATCCAATACAGTAATCCCTCGTTACTGTATTAGAACGAAACGAGGCTCCAACGGAATAGTAGGGGCACTGAGGTGTCCGTTACATTGAAAGTCCGTTATATGTAGCAAGTAGGCCTTACAATATATGTACGAGTATATGACACAGTTATACTACGTGGATAAAAATAAAAACTATTTATTTTAGTTGTTTTGATTGTTCATCTTCTTTTTTCACAGTACTAAATAATATAGAATATAGAACTTTTACTTGTGAAACTTACTTGTTTTTCTTTCCGTACGCGTTTCGGCGTGGTGTTCGCCTTCGTCAGCAGTTTGAGACAGACTGGCCAGTAACACGTAATGGTTTTCGTTTGGAAGGTTTAGTGGGGATGGTGTGTGGAGGAAGGGGATTGGCGCGGGGATCCAAATTATTGTAATTTTTATGTATGATTGTGTCAAACAGTGTGTGTGATTTATAGTTTAATTGGTCGTTAAGTATGTTGTTTGGTTGTGTTTTGTAGTGTTTGTATATTTCATATTGTTCTGCTTACTTAAGCAGATAATAATAATATTAATAATATTGCATATTATTTATTTTACTTAATTTATATAACATATATACAGCAGTACAGCAATAAAATACTTATACAAAATACTGAGTGTAATACATAAGTGTAATAAAACTAATTTTATTGTAAAATAACAGTTTATTTTTACACAAAATCTCCATAATTATAGTAAAAATTTGGTTCAATATCTATCTTCTTCTTCTTCAAAAAAAAAGATGGCTCTGTTTCAGAATCACTTCCATATTTACTGGCTCAAAAAAGAACTAATTATTGTTTGAGATTGATTAGAGATAATTTCTTTCATCAATAACTTACGAAGGCGTCCCAAGCGATTACAATTAGGTCGACATGTTTCATTTTTTGACTGCTGACTTCATTCAATGACAACGTCCAAGTGGTCTTTTACTTCGCTCACATTGCACAGCGTTTCTAAGGGTCATTTTTGAGCCTGATTGTCTTTGATTTTTCAACATTCCGTATTTCTTAGAGCGGTCTGATATAAGCGGGGTCCGTTTAACGGAGTTTTTATACCTCAGCCGCCTTGCATTGTAGTGACATAGCAAGGCTCGATGCCGGTAGAATAGTCGGGTAAGGGCATCGAATTATCTAGGACGTTACGTAATTCTGCCCCATAGAACGATCTCCAAACTCCTGGAACAGTTTCCTGCGTTGCTGCGTGTAAAACGTCCCTTAGAAACTTTTGTTATTTTTCAGCTCAACCTAGCAATACATTCCACTAAAAAATACCTTAGAAGTTTAATTGAAGCGCGTATCGAAAGTCATAAATTACACGATCGAAACAAAACTCTTATTCACTATAAATAGTATATCAATCATGGGAAAGACATGGAGCGTGGGGTGTGTACTTCGCATCGATGAACAGTAAGATAACTTGAGAAATTCGAATATATAGTCGTCGCATGAGGCGTATTAAATTGGAGGGTCACAGAAACCAAGAAACCGTTTGGTACCGTAGAAGCCAATCTGCGTAACACATAAATTGTAGAAGAAGAAGAAGAAGAAGAAGAAGAAGAAGAAGAAGAAGAAGAAGAAGAAGAAGAAGAAGAAGAAGAAGAAGAAGAAACACATTTTACGAGGAGAAATAGTAATTTATTGTGTAATACAATGAAGAACAACTAACTTGAACGAATAAATTTACGAAGGCTCTCCGAATCTAATTTAACCAATCAAGCCTGGGGCCGTATTTTAATAAATCGTGTACCTGGGCCTCGGGTAGGAACAGGTCCTTCGTTTATTTTATAAAAAACGGTTTTACCAATAAAACAATGATCGATTCTGAAAAACGTAAGTAGAAAGTAGGCATAATTGAAACATCAGACGGCTACCAACTAAGGTAATGAATTGTCTCGTTCGCCTCTAGTAATGTAAACCTAAGAAATTTTATTGCGTACAAGACCAACTAAGTAACATCTTACGCGTATGCACTAAGGAAAAATCGATAAACTCAAAGATGGTACACTTCCTGAGACCTAGCGTGTTACTTATTTCAATACAATGCTCTGCTACAACACAACACAATTGAAGTGTAAAGACTTTTATTGCGATCTGCTACACTTGTCTTTATTGCTGACCCGTGTGAGGTTCGTGTTTATGGGAACAGTGGCTCTCTCTATTGTGTACCGCTGAATGCAAATCGTTTTGAACGAAAGCATCGGACTCGATTATCGCCTTCGTAAAATTATATTACTCCGACGGGCGAAATACTCTCTCCTCTCGAATTTATCGTCACTGTCTTCACGAAGTAGACCTCACGAGATGGATACAAAGTAGAGCGCAGTACTGAAATCACTGATCTCTTGGAAGTCCTTCTCGCATGTGATGGAGCAGCCACAATGACGACCAAATGTTGAACCACAAGAACTCACTGAATCAATTTTTATTGAGTGTTTGATGTACCTGGATAAGCCAAGACGCACATTTGCGATTTTTGTCGCACGACAGATTAATCGTAAAAATTGAACACATAGTTTTAAATGCCAGTGACTGAGAAAATGACTGAGAAATCGCAGCGATTAAAAAATAGCAACATGTTCTGTTTTATCAGCGACGCGATTGTCGCTGGCGCAACTGAATCACACAGATATGCACAGACCTGCACCCACTTGAGATTCTGTAGCCACGATTGCTTGGCTGTTAGTCTTGAGAGGAGTGTATTGCTGAGTAGACTAGCACCATGTCTGGCACCGAATCTGATGATACTTTAAATTGTGTCCTAGACCCAGAGCTAATTATCATTGAAGTTGAAAAACGACCAGCTCTGTTCGATGAGCGGTTAAAAGAATACAGCGACCGTAATATAAAAGAATATCGGTATGGAGAACCATACATGACTTGCATGTTCTAAGATTTATATTTAAAATCATTTTCGAAATAAAATATTTCCATAGAAACTACTTCATTCTACTTACTGCTCCAGCCTTAACCACAGTACTGTGGTCACTAACGTATACCACCTCACGTTATCGCACTCGATTTTCACTGATGTTAGATGTCGATGGCACTGCCGAAACGTCTGGTTTTGCAGAAAACATTAAACTACGGCCAAACAGCCCGGGAAGGAATTTTAACAACAAAATACTACTTTGTTGCCGATAACGTAGTACACATACAAAAAATTATCCCCTCCCTCAACAACTATAATTTTCATTTATAGAAATTACCCCCACCCCGTTCAACTAGCCTCTTCATTTATAGATATTTCATCTACGTTTCTACAGTGGATTATTATGATCTTCAACAGTGGATTATTATGATCAAAATCAACAAGCCTTGAGTCCTTTACAATTTAGGAATGTATGCAAAAAATATTTGATTCTGTTTGAATGTGCGGCAGTTATCGTTCGTCATGGAAATAATTACACTTATTAAAATATAAAACGTTGCAGGTAAACTATCCCTTTCCCTTAACTGATATTCACCAAAATCAACAGGCCTTGAGTTCTCTACAACTGAGGAAAGTATGCACAAATTTATTTGATTCTGTTTAAACGTGCGGCAGTTATCGTTTGTCATAGAAAAAATTACCCTTGTTAAAACAAAATGTTGCAGGTAAACTACCCCTTTCCCGTAACCGATCTTCACCAAAACCAACAAGCCTTGAGTGCTCTATAACTGAGGAACGTATGCACAAATTTATTTGATTCTGTTTAAACGTGCGGCAGTTATCGTTCGTCATAGAAAATATCGATATGGAGAACCATACATGACTTCCATGTTCTAAGATTTATATTTAAAATCATATTCGAAATGAAATATTTCCATAGAAACTACGTCTTTCTACTTATTGCTTCAGCATTAACCACAGTACTGTGGTCACTAACGTATACCACCTCATATTTTCGCACTCGATTTTCACCGATGATGGCAGTCGATGGCACTGCCGAAAAGTCTGGTTTTGCAGAAAACATTGGACTACGGCTAAAGAGCCCGGGAAGCAATTTTAACAAAAAACTACTTCTTTGTTGCCGATAACGTAGTACACATATAAAAAATTCTCCCCTACACCTTCAACTATAATTTTTAATAATAGAAAATTACCCCCACCCCGTTCACCTAACTTCTTCATTTATAGATATTTCATCTTCGTTTCTACAGTGGATTACTATGAGCTTCTTATCAGGATACTTTACTTATAAAAATTAAGTACTTTACTCTTGTTAAATCATAAAATGTTTCAGGTAAACTACCCCTTTCTCTTAACCGATATTCTCCAAAATCAACAGACCTTCCGTCCTCTACAATTCAGGGAAGCATGCAAAAAAATATTTGATTCTGTTTGAATGTGCGGCAGTTATCGTTCGTCATGGAAACATTTCTCTTATTACAACATAAAATGTTGCTGGTAAACTACCCCTTTCCCTTAACCGATCTTCACCAAAATCAATAGACCTTGAGCTCTCTGCAACTCAGGAAAGGGTGCAAAAAATTATTTGATTCTCATTGAATTTTCGGCAGTTATCGTTCGTCAGAAAAAAATTACCCTTTTTAAAACATAAAACGTTGCTGATAAACTACCCCTTCCCTTAACTGATCTTCAACAAAATCAACAGACCTTGAGTTCTCTTTAGTTCAAAAAGGTATGCAAAAACCTAGTTGATTCTGTTTGAATTTACGGCAGTTATCGTTCGTCATATAAAAAATTGCCCTTGTTAAAACATAAAATGTTGCTGGTAAACTACCCCTTTACCTTAACCGATCTTCACCAGCACCAATAGGTATTGAGAACTCTACAATACAGGGCTGTATGCAAAACATCATTTGATTCTGTTTGAATTTGCGGCTATCGTTTACTATAGAAAATATCGGTATGGAGAACCATACATGACTTCCATGTTCTAAGATTTATATTTAAAATCATATTCGAAATGAAATATTTCCATAGAAACTACGTCTTTCTACTTATTGCTTCAGCATTAACCACAGTACTGTGGTCACTAACGTATATCACCTCACGTTCTCGCACTCGATTTTCACCGATGATGGCAGTCGATGGCACTGCCGAAAAGTCTGGTTTTCCAGAAAACATTGGAATACGGCTAAAGATCCCGGGAAGCAATTTTAACAAAAAACTACTTGTTTGTTGCCGATAACGTAGTACACATATAAAAAATTCTCCCCTCCACTTTCAACTATAATTTTTAATAATAGAAAATTACCCCCACGCCGTTCACTTAACTTCTTCATTTATAGATATTTCATCTACGTTTCTACTGTGGATTACTATGAGCTTCTTATCAGGATACTTTATTTATAAAAATTAAGTACTTTACTCTTGTTAAATCATAGAATGTTTCAGGTAAACTACCCCTTTCTCTTAACCGATCTTCTCCAAAATCAACAGACCTTCCATCCTCTACAATTCAGGGAAGCATGCAAAAAAATATTTGATTCTGTTTGAATGTGTGGCAGTTATCGTTCGTCATGGAAACATTTCTCTTGTTACAACATAAAATGTTGCAGGTAAACTACCCCTTTCCCTTAACCGATCTTCACCAAAATCAATAGACCTTGAGCTCTCTGCAACTCAGGGGGTGCAAAAAATTATTTGATTGTCATTGAATTTTCGGCAGTTATCGTTCGTCATAAAAAAATTACCCTTTTTAAAACATAAAACGTTGCTGATAAACTACCCCTTCCCTTAACCGATCTTCAAAAAAATTAACAGACCTTGAGTTCTCTTTAGTACAAAAAGGTATGCAAAAACCTAGTTCATTCTGTTTGAATTTACGGCAGTTATCGTTCGTCAAATAAAAAATTACCCTTGTTAAAACATAAAATGTTGCTGGTAAACTACCCCTTTCCCTTAACCGATCTTCACCAACACCAATACATATTGAGAACTATACAATACAGGGCTGTATGCAAAACATCATTTGATTCTGTTTGAATTTGCGGCTGTTATCGTTTACTATAGAAAAAAATTACCCTTGATAAAAAACCGTTGCAGGTAAACTACCCCTTTCCCTTAGCCGATCTTCACCAAAAACGAAATATCTTAGGTACTCTACAATTCAGGCCTGTATGCAAACAATTATTTGATTCCGTTTGAATTTGCAGCGGTTGTCGTTTGCCATAGAAAACACCCTTGATAAAACATAAAACGTTGCTGGTAAACTACCCTATTCCATTAACCGATCTTCACCAAAAACAATAGGTCTTGAGAACTCTACAATTCAGGGCTATATGCAAAACATTAGTTGATTCTCTTTGAATTTACGGCAGTTATCGTTCATCATAGAAAAAATAACCTAGATAAAACATACAACGTTGCAAGTAAACTACCCCTTTCCCTTAACCGATCTTCATCAAAATCAACAGACCTTGAGTTCTGTATAACTCAAATAGGTATGCAGAAGAGTAGTTGATTCTGTTTTAATGTACGGCAGTTATCGTTCGTCAAAAAAAACCCTTGATAAAACATAAAATGTTGCTGGTAAACAACCCTATTCCCTTAACTGATCTTCACCAAAACCAACAAGTCTTGAGAACTCTACATTTCAGGGCTGTATGCAAAATATTATATGATTCTGTTTGAATTTGCGGCTGTTATCATTTGCCATATAAAATACCCTTGATAAAACAAAAAACGTGTCCGGTAAACTACCCGTTTCCCTTAACCGATCTTCACCAAAAACAATAGGTCTTTAGTACTCAACAAAACAGGGCTGTATGCAGGAACGTATTTGATTCTGTTTGAATTTGCGGCTCTTATCGTTTGCCATATAAAATACCCTTTTAAAACATAAAACGTTGCTGGTAAACTACCCCTTTCCCTTAACCGATCTTCACCAACACCAATAGGCATTGAGAACTCTACAATACAGGGCTGTATGCAAAACATCATTTGATTCTGTTTGAATTTGCGGCTGTTATCGTTTACCTTAGAAAAAAATTACCCTTGATAAAAAACCGTTGCTGGTAAACTACCCATTTCCCTTAACCGATCTTCACCAAAAACGATAGGTCTTGAGAACTCTACAATTCAGGGCTGTATGTAAAATATTATATGATTTTGTTAGAATTTGCGGCTGTTATCGTTTGCCATACAAAATACCCTTGATAAAACAAAAAACGTGACCGGTAACTACCCCTTTCCCTTAACCGATCTTTACCAAAATCAACAGATATTGAGAACTCTACAATTCAGGGCAGTATGCGAAACATTATTTGATTCTGTTTGAATTTGCGGCTGTTATCGTTTGCCAAACAAACAAAATTACCCTTGATAAAAAAAAACCGTTGCTGGTAAACTAGCCCTTTCCCTCAACCGATCTTCACCAAAAACAATAGGTCGCGAGTACTCTATAAATCAGGACTGTATGCAAAAAATTATTTGATTCTGTTCGAATTTGCGGCTGTTATCGTTTGCCATAGAAAAAATATACAGACAGACACACACACAGACAGACAGACAGACACACAGACACACACACACACACACACACACACACACACACACACTTTTCGAAAAATGACTTTTTTTCATGTTTTGAGTGTAGTACAATCATATTCTGCAATAATCTCGAACACGATTTTTTTTGCCATCACCATACTTCCATTTCCTTAAGGAACATGGAAGTAAAATATCGGTATGGAGAACCATACATGACTTCCATATTCTAAGATTTATATTTAAAATCATTTTCAGCCAAACAGCCAGGGAAGGAATTTTAACAAAAAAATACTTCTTTCTTGCCAATAACGTAGTACACATATAAAAAATATTATCCCCTCCCCCTTCAACTATAATTTTGATTTATAGAAAATTACCCCCAGCCCGTTCAACTAGCCTCTTCATTTATAGATATTTCATCTACGTTTCTACAGTGGATTATTAAGATCTTATCAGGATACTTTATCAAAATTAAGTACTTTACTCATGTTACAACAAAAAATGTTTCTGGTAAACTGCCCTTTCCCGTAACCGATCTTCACCAAAATCAACAGACATTGAGTTCTCTATAGCTCAGGCACATATGTAAAAAATTATTTGATTCTGTTTGAATTTACGGCAGTTATGGTTCGTCATATAAAAAATTACCCATGTTAAAACATAAAACATGAGATTTATAAAACATATCTAAGATTTATATTTAAAATCATTTTTGAAATAAAATATTTTCATAGAACCTACTAACGCTGGGGAAATCAGAGCCAATCAAGAGCCAATCATTGGGGGGGGGGGGTAGCCAATCAGAGTTGGGCCTACCTGTCACTCTGCTGAATTTGGTGGAAAGCCCTGTCACTGTCGTCAAAGTATCAGCCTTGACAGGGTCCTCTTTTTCTGCAAAATGGGAGAGGAGGCTTGAGATGGAGTGAGTGACATGGTCCCCACCTCAATGAAGAACCCATTGTTTTATAAAAATATATTTAAATTTTGAAAACTGAAAATTCTTTTCTTGTTGTAAATATTTATATTTTATAATCAAAATGACTTTATCAAAAAACAAACATTATTTTTTTATAATAAGTACTTACATATGTTTCTTAATATGCTTACTTTTTCTTCAATGTTGATGATCATTTCCAAACATTCTGACAAAATTGTATCTACAGAACAGTTAACATTCCCCAGGTTTCCATTTCTGCTAATTTCTCATTACACCTTCCACTGACGTATTATTAACCATTTCATAAACTATCGTATAATCTTTTCAGATTGCCTGGCAACAAAATTATTTTATTTTCAACAATTACCATTGTTTGGAAAAGTTTAAATGAAATTTCAAGTACTTTAGTCTTGTTAAAACGTAAAAGGTTGCTGGTAAACTACCACTTCCCCTTAACCGATCTTCACCAAAATCTAAAGGCCTTGAGTCCTCTACAATTCACTGACGTATGCAAAAAATTATTTGATTCTGTTTGAATTTGCGGCAGTTATCGTTTGCCATATAAAATACGCTTGATAAAAAACGTTGCAGGTAAACTACCCCTTCCCCTCAACCGATCTTCACCGAAAACAACAGCTCTTGAGTACTCTACAAAATCAGGGCTGTATGCAGAAAATTATTTGATTCTGTTTGAATTTGCGGCTGTTATCGTTTGCCATAGAAAATACCCTTGTTAAAAAAACGTTGTACGTAAACTACCCCTTTCCCTTACCCGATCTTCACCAAAAACAACATGTCTTGAGATCTCTAAACTTTAGGGCAGTATACAAATAATCTTTTGATTCTGTTTGAATTTGCGGCTGTTATCGTTTGCCATAGGAAATACCCTTCTTAAAACATAAAACGTTACAGGTAAACTACCCCTTTCCCTTAACCGATCTTCACCAAAACAAATAGGTCGCGAGTCCTCTACAAATCAGGTCTGTATGCAAACAATTATTTGATTCTGTTTGAATTTGCGGCTGTTATCGTATGCCATAGAAAAAAATCTACAGACACACACACACACAGACAGACAGACAGACAGACACACAGACACTTTTCGGAAAACGACTTTTTTTCATGTTTTGAGTGTAGTAGAATCAGAATCTGCAATAATCTCGAACACAATTTTTTTTGCCATCACCATACTTCCATTCCTTAAGGAATATGGAAGTAAAAATTACCATTGATAAAAAACCGTTGCAGGTAAACTACCCCTTTCCCTTAACCGATCTTCACCAAAAACGACAGGTCTTGGGTACTCTACAATTTAGGCCTGCATGCAAACAATTATTTGATTCTGTTTGAATTTGCGGCTGTTATCGTTTGCCATAGAAAACACCCTTTATAAAACCATAAAACGTTGCTGGTAAACTACCCTATTCCATTAACCGATCTTCACCAAAAACAATAGGTCTTGAGAACTCTATATTTCAGGGCCGTATGCAAAACATTATATGATTCTGTTTGAATTTGCGGCTGTTATCGTTGCCATATAAAATACCCTTGATAAAACAAAAAACGTGTCTGGTAAACTACCCCTCTCCCTTAACCGATCTTCACCAAAAACAAAAGATCTTTAGTACTCAACAAAACAGGGCTGTATACAAAAACGTATTTGATTCTGTTTGAATTTGCGATCCTTATCGTTTGCCATAGAAAATACCCTTTTAAAACATAAAACGTTGCCGGTAAACCCTTTCCCTTAACCGATCTTCACCAACACCAATAGGTATTGAGAACTCTACAATACAGGGCTGTATGCAAAACATCATTTGATTCTGTTTGAATTTGCGGCTGTTATCGTTTACCATAGAAAAAAATTACCCTTGATAAAAAACCGTTGCAGGTAAACTACCCCTTTCCCTTAACCGATCTTCACCAAAAACAACAGGTCTTGAGAACACGACAATTCAGTGCTATATACAAAATATTGTATGATTTTGTTTGAATTTGCGGCTGTTATAGATTGCCATACAAAATACCCTTGATAAAACAAAAAACGTTGCAGGTAAACTACCCCTTTCCCTTAAACGATCTTCACCAAAAACAATACGTCTTTAGTACTCAAGAAATCAGGGCTGTATGCAAAAACGTATTTGATTCTGTTTGAATTTGCAGCTCTTATCGTTTGCCATAGAAAATACCCTTTTAAAACATAAAACGTTGCTGGTAAACTACCCCTTTCCCTTAAATGATCTTCAATAAAAACAAAACGTATTCAGACCTCTACAATTCAGGGCAGTATGCAAAATATTATTTGATTATCTTTGAATTTGCGGCTGTTATCGTTTACCATAGAAAATACCCTTGTTAAAACATAAAACGTTGCTGGTAAACTACCCCTTTGCCTTAACCGATCTTTACCAAAATCAAAAGATCGTGAGAACTCAACAATTCAGGGCTGTATGCGAAACATTATTTCATTCTGTTTGAATTTGCGGCTGTTATCGTTTGCCATAGAAAATACCATTTAAAACATAAAACGTTGCAGGTAAACTACCCCTTTCCCCTAACCGATCTTCACCAACACCAATAGGTATTGAGAACTCTGCAATACAGGGCTGTATGCAAAACATCATTTGATTCCGTTCGAATTTGCGGCTATTATCGTCTACCATAGAGAAATATCGGTATGGAGAACCATACATGACTTCCATATTCTAAGATTTATATTTAAAATCATTTTCAGCCAAACAGCCAGGCTGTGTCTTACCTGCCTTTTTATTGCTGTATTAAATGAAAAATATTATATTACATTAAAATGAAAAAATTATAATTTTATTGCCTGGCAACAAAATTATTTTATTTTTAACAATTACCATTGTTTCAAAAAGTTTAAATAAATTTTCAAGTACTTTACTCTTGTTAAAACGTAAAAGGTTGCAGGTAAACTACCCCTTCCCCTTAACCGATCTTCACCAAAATCGAAAGTCATTGAGACCTATACAATTCAGGGACGTATGCAAAATATTATTTGATTCTGTTTGAATTTGCGGCTGTTATCGTTTGCCATAGAAAATACGCTTGATAAAAAAACGTTGCCGGTAAACTACCCCTTCCCCTTAACCGATCTTCACCAAAAACAATAGGTATTGAGTACTCTACAAATCAGGGCTGTATGCAAAACATTATTTGATTCTGTTTGAATTTGCGGCTGTTATCGTTTGCCATAGAAAATACCCTTGTTAAAAAAACGTTGCAGGTAAACTACCCCTTTCCCTCAGCCGATCTTCACCAAAAACAACAGGTCTTGAGAACTCTACAATTTAGGGCTGTATGCAAATAATCTTTTGATTCTGTTTGAATTTGCGGCTGTTATCGTTTGCCACAGGAAATACCCTTGTTAAAACATAAAACGTTACAGGTAAACTACCCCTTTCCCTTAACCGACCTTCACCAAAACCAACAGATCTTGAGAACTCTACAATTCAGGGCTGTATGCGAAACATTATTTGATTCTGTTTGAATTTGCGGCTGTTATCGTTTGCCAAACAAACAAAATTACCCTTGCTAAAAAAAAACCGTTGCAGGTAAACTACCCCTTTCCCTCAACCGATCTTCACCAAAAACAATACGTCGCGAGTACTCTGCAAATCAGGGCTGCATGCAAAAAATTATTTGTTTCTGTTTGAATTTGCGGCAGTTGTCGTTTGCCATAGAAAATACGCATGATAAAAAACGTTGCTGGTAAACTACCCCTTCCCCTCAACCGATCTTCACCAAAAACAATAGGTCTTGAGTACTCTACAAATCAGGGCTGTATGCAGAAAATTATTTGATTCTGTTTGAATTTGCGGCTGTTATCGTTTGCCATAGAAAATACCCTTGTTAAAAAAACGTTGTAGGTAAACTACCCCTTTCCCTTAACCGATCTTCACCAAAAACAAAAGGTCTTTAGAACTCTACAATTTAGGGCTGTATGCAAATAATCTTTTCATTCTGTTTGAATTTGCGGCTGTTATCGTTTGCCATAGGAAATACCCTTGTTAAAACATAAAACGTTACAGGTAAACTACCCCTTTCCCTTAACCGATCTTCACCAAAAACAATAGGTCTTGAGAACTCTACAATTCAGGGCTGTATGCGAAACATTATTTGATTCTGTTTGAATTTGCGGCTGTTATCGTTTGCCAAACAAACAAAATTACCCTTGCTAAAAAAAAACCGTTGCTGGTAAACTACCCCTTTCCCTCAACTGATCTTCACCAAAAACAATAGGTCGCGAGAACTCTGCAAAACGGGGCTGTATGCAAAAAATTATTTGATTCTGTTTGAATTTGCGGCAGTTATCGTTTGCCATAGAAAAAAAATCTACAGACAGACAGACAGACAGACACACAGACACACAGACACACAGACACACAGACAGACACACAGACACTTTTCGGAAAACGACTTTTTTTCATGTTTTGAGTGTAGTAGAATCAGAATCTGCAATAATCTCGAACACGATTTTTTTTGCCATCACCATACTTCCATTCCTTAAGGAATATGGAAGTAAAAAGTAAAATTACCCTTGATAAAAAACCGTAGCCGGTAAACTACCCCTTTCCCTTAACCAATCTTCACCAAAAACAATAGGTCTTGGGAACTCGACAATTCAGTGCTATATGCAAAATATTATATGATTTTGTTTGAATTTGCGGCTGTTATTGATTGCCATACAAAATACCCTTGATAAAACAAAAAACGTTGCAGGTAAACTACCCCTTTCCATTAAACGATCTTCACCAAAAACAAAACGTCTTTAGTACTCAAAAACTCAGGTCTGTATGCAAAAACGTATTTGATTCTGTTTGAATTTGCAGCTCTTATCGTTTGCCATAGAAAATACCCTTTTAAAACATATAGTGTTGCTGGTAAACTACCCCTTTCCATTAACCGATCTTCACTAAAAACAAAAGGTCTTCAGAACTCTACAATTCAGGGCAGTATTCAAAATATTATTTGATGATGTTTGAATTTGCGGCTGTTATCGTTTGCCATATAAAATACCCTTGTTAAAACATAAAACGTTACAGGTAAACTACCCCTTTCCCTTAGCCGATCTTCACCAAAAACGAAAGATCTTAGGTACTCTACAATTCAGGCCTTTATGCAAACAATTATTTGATTCCGTTTGAATTTGCGGCGGTTGTCGTTTGCCATAGACAACACCCTTGATACAACATAAAACGTTGCTGGTAAACTACCCTATTCCATTAACCGATCTTCACCAAAAACAATAGGTCTTGAGAACTCTACAATTCAGGGTTGTATGCAAAACATTAGTTGATTCTCTTTGAATTTAAGGCAGTTATCGTTCGTCATAGTAAAAGTACCCTAGTTATAACATAAAACGTTGCAGGTAAACTACCCCTTTCCCTTAACCGATCTTCAACAAAATCAACAGAACTTGAGGTCTGTATAATTCAAAAAGGTATGCAGAAGAGTAGGTGATTCTGTTTTAATGTACGGCAGTTATCGTTCGCAAATTTACCCTTGATAAAACATAAAATGTTGCTGGTAAACAACCCTATTTCCTTAACCGATCTTCACCAAAACCAATAGGTCTTGAGAACTCTATATTTCAGGGCTGTATGCAAAACATTATATGATTCTGTTTGAATTTGCGGCTGTTATCGTTTGCCATATAAAATACCCTTGATAAAACAAAAAACGTGTCTGGTAAACTACCCCTCTCCTTTGACCGATCTTCACCAAAAACAAAAAAAGATCTTTAGTACTCAACAAAACAGGGCTGTATACAAAAACGTATTTGATTCTGTTTGAATTTGCGACCCTTATCGTATGCCATAGAAAATACCCTTTTAAAACATAAAACGTTGCCGGTAAACCCTTCCCCTTAACCGATCTTCACCAACACCAATAGGTATTGAGAACTCTACAATACAGGGCTGTATGCAAAACATCATTTGATTCTGTTTGAATTTGCGGCTGTTATCGTTTACCATAGAAAAAAATTACCCTTGATAAAAAACCGTTGCTGGTAAACTACCCCTTTCCCTTAACCGATCTTCACCAAAAACAACATGTCTTGAGAACTCGACAATTCAGTGCTATATACAAAATATTGTATGATTTTGTTTGAATTTGCGGCTGTTATCGATTGCCATACAAAATACCCTTGATAAAACAAAAAACGTTGCAGGTAAACTACCCCTTTCCCTTAAACGATCTTCACCAAAAACTATACGTCTTCGGACCTCTACAATTCAGGGCTATATGCAAAACATTAGTTGATTCTCTTTGAATTTACGGCAGTTATCGTTCATCATAGAAAAAATAACTTAGATAAAACATACAACGTTGCAAGTAAACTACCCCTTTCCCTTAACCGATCGTCATCAAAATCAACAGACCTTGAGTTCTGTATAATTCAAATAGGTATGCAGAATAGTAGTTGATTCTGTTTTAATGTACGGCAGTTATCGTTCGTAAAATAAATGCCCTTGATAAAACATAAAATGTTGCTGGTAAACAACCCTATTCCCTTAACTGATCTTCACCAAAACCAACAAGTCTTGAGAACTCTACATTTCAGGGCTGTATGCAAAATATTATATGATTCTGTTTGAATTTGCGGCTGTTATCATTTGCCATATAAAATACCCTTGATAAAACAAAAAACGTGTCCGGTAAACTACCCGTTTCCCTTAACCGATCTTCACCAAAAACAATAGGTCTTTAGTACTCAACAAAACAGGGCTGTATGCAGGAACGTATTTGTTCTGTTTGAATTTGCGGCTCTTATCGTTTGCCATAGAAAATACCCTTTTAAAACATAAAACGTTGCTGGTAAACTACCCCTTTCCCTTAACCGATCTTCACCAACACCAATAGGTATTGAGAACTCTACAATACAGGGCTGTATGCAAAACATCATTTGATTCTGTTTGAATTTGCGGCTGTTATCGTTTACCTTAGAAAAAAATTACCCTTGATAAAAAACCGTTGCTGGTAAACTACCCATTTCCCTTAACCGATCTTCACCAAAAACGATAGGTCTTGAGAACTCTACAATTCAGGGCTGTATATAAAATATTATATGATTTTGTTAGAATTTGCGGCTGTTATCGTTTGCCATACAAAATACCCTTGATAAAACAAAAAACGTGACCGGTAAACTACTCCTTTCCTTAACCGATCTTTACCAAAATCAACAGATATTGAGAACTCTACAATTCAGGGCAGTATGCGAAACATTATTTGATTCTGTTTGAATTTGCGGCTGTTATCGTTTGCCAAACAAACAAAATTACCCTTGATAAAAAAAAACCGTTGCTGGTAAACTAGCCCTTTCCCTCAACCGATCTTCACCAAAAACAATAGGTCGCGAGTACTCTATAAATCAGGACTGTATGCAAAAAATTATTTGATTCTGTTCGAATTTGCGGCTGTTATCGTTTGCCATAGAAAAAATATACAGACAGACACACACACAGACACACACACACACACACACACACACACACACACACACACACACAGACACTTTTCGAAAAATGACTTTTTTTCATGTTTTGAGTGTAGTACAATCATATTCTGCAATAATCTCGAACACGATTTTTTTTGCCATCACCATACTTCCATTTCCTTAAGGAACATGGAAGTAAAATATCGGTATGGAGAACCATACATGACTTCCATATTCTAAGATTTATATTTAAAATCATTTTCAGCCAAACAGCCAGGGAAGGAATTTTAACAAAAAAATACTTCTTTCTTGCCAATAACGTAGTACACATATAAAAAATATTATCCCCTCCCCCTTCAACTATAATTTTGATTTATAGAAAATTACCCCCAGCCCGTTCAACTAGCCTCTTCATTTATAGATATTTCATCTACGTGTCTACAGTGGATTATTAAGATCTTATCAGGATACTGTATCAAAAGTAAGTACTTTACTCATGTTACAACAAAAAATGTTTCTGGTAAACTGCCCTTTCCCGTAACCGATCTTCACCAAAATCAACAGACATTGAGTTCTCTATAGCTCAGGCACATATGTAAAAAATTATTTGATTCTGTTTGAATTTACGGCAGTTATGGTTCGTCATATAAAAAATTACCCATGTTAAAACATAAAACATGAGATTTATAAAACATATCTAAGATTTATATTTAAAATCATTTTTGAAATAAAATATTTTCATAGAACCTACTAACGCTGGGGAAATCAGAGCCAATCAAGAGCCAATCATTGTGGGGGGGGGGGTAGCCAATCAGAGTTGGGCCTACCTGTCACTCTGCTGAATTTGGTGGAAAGCCCTGTCACTGTCGTCAAAGTATCAGCCTTGACAGGGTCCTCTTTTTCTGCAAAATGGGAGAGGAGGCTTGAGATGGAGTGAGTGACATGGTCCCCACCTCAATGAAGAACCCATTGTTTTATAAAAATATATTTAAATTTTGAAAACTGAAAATTCTTTTCTTGTTGTAAATATTTATATTTTATAATCAAAATGACTTTATCAAAAAACAAACATTATTTTTTTATAATAAGTACTTACATATGTTTCTTAATATGCTTACTTTTTCTTCAATGTTGATGATCATTTCCAAACATTCTGACAAAATTGTATCTACAGAACAGTTAACATTCCCCAGGTTTCCATTTCTGCTAATTTCTCATTACACCTTCCACTGACGTATTATTAACCATTTCATAAACTATCGTATAATCTTTTCAGATTGCCTGGCAACAAAATTATTTTATTTTCAACAATTACCATTGTTTGAAAAAGTTTAAATGAAATTTCAAGTACTTTAGTCTTGTTAAAACGTAAAAGGTTGCGGGTAAACTACCACTTCCCCTTAACCGATCTTCACCAAAATCTAAAGGCCTTGAGTCCTCTACAATTCACTGACGTATGCAAAAAATTATTTGATTCTGTTTGAATTTGCGGCAGTTATCGTTTGCCATATAAAATACGCTTGATAAAAAACGTTGCTGGTAAACAACCCCTTCCCCTCAACCGATCTTCACCAAAAACAAAAGGTCTTGAGTACTCTACAAATCAGGGCTGTATGCAAAAAATTATTTGATTCTGTTTGAATTTGCGGTAGTTATCGTTTGCCATAAAAAATACGCTTGATAAAAAACGTTGCAGGTAAACTACCCCTTCCCCTCAACCGATCTTCACCGAAAACAACAGCTCTTGAGTACTCTACAACTCAGGGCTGTATGCAGAAAATTATTTGATTCTGTTTGAATTTACGGCTGTTATCGTTTGGCATAGAAAATACCCTTGTTAAAAAAACGTTGTAGGTAAACTACCCCATTCCCTTACCCGATCTTCACCAAAAACAACATGTCTTGAGATCTCTAAACTTTAGGGCAGTATACAAATAATCTTTTGATTCTGTTTGAATTTGCGGCTGTTATCGTTTGCCATAAGAAATACCCTTCTTAAAACATAAAACGTTACAGGTAAACTACCCCTTTCCCTTAACCGATCTTTACCAAAATCAACAAATCTTGAGAACCCAACAATTCAGGGCTGTATGCGAAACATTATTTGATTCTGTTTGAATTTGCGGCTGTTATCGTTTGCCAAACAAACAAAATTACCCTTTATAAAAAAAAAACCGTTGCAGGTAAACTACCCCTTTCCCTCAACCGATCTTCACCAAAAAAAATAGGTCGCGAGTCCTCTACAAATCAGGTCTGTATGCAAACAATTATTTGATTCTGTTTGAATTTGCGGCTGTTATCGTATGGCATAAAAAAAAATCTACAGACACACACACAGACAGACAGACAGACAGATAGACACACAGACACTTTTCGGAAAACGACTTTTTTTCATGTTTTGAGTGTAGTAGAATCAGAATCTGCAATAATCTCGAACACAATTTTTTTTGCCATCACCATACTTCCATTCCTTAAGGAATATGGAAGTAAAAATTACCATTGATAAAAAACCGTTGCAGGTAAACTACCCCTTTCCCTTAACCGATCTTCACCAAAAACGACAGGTCTTGGGTACTCTACAATTTAGGCCTGTATGCAAACAATTATTTGATTCTGTTTGAATTTGCGGCTGTTATCGTTTGCCATAGAAAACACCCTTTATAAAACCATAAAACGTTGCTGGTAAACTACCCTATTCCATTAACCGATCTTCACAAAAAACAATAGGTCTTGAGAACTCTACAATTCAGGGTTGTATGCAAAACATTAGTTGATTCTCTTTGAATTTACGGCAGTTATCGTTTGCCATATAAAATACCCTTGATAAAACAAAAAACGTGTCTGGTAAACTACCCCTCTCCCTTAACCGATCTTCAACAAAATCAACAGAACTTGAGGTCTGTATAATTCAAAAAGGTATGCAGAAGAGTAGGTGATTCTGTTTTAATGTACGGCAGTTATCGTTCGCAAAATTTACCCTTGATAAAACATAAAATGTTGCTGGTAAACAACCCTATTCCCTTAACCGATCTTCACCAAAACCAATAGGTCTTGAGAACTCTATATTTCAGGACTGTATGCAAAACATTATATGATTCTGTTTGAATTTGCGGCTGTTATCGTTTGCCATATAAAATACCCTTGATAAAACAAAAAACGTGTCTGGTAAACTACCCCTCTCCCTTAACCGATCTTCACCAAAAACAAAAGATCTTTAGTACTCAACAAAACAGGGCTGTATACAAAAACGTATTTGATTCTGTTTGAATTTGCGACCCTTATCGTTTGCCATAGAAAATACCCTTTTAAAACATAAAACGTTGCCGGTAAACCCTTTCCCTTAACCGATCTTCACCAACACCAATAGGTATTGAGAACTCTACAATACAGGGCTGTATGCAAAACATCATTTGATTCTGTTTGAATTTGCGGCTGTTATCGTTTACCATAGAAAAAAATTACCCTTGATAAAAAACCGTTGCAGGTAAACTACCCCTTTCCCTTAACCGATCTTCACCAAAAACAACAGGTCTTGAGAACTCGACAATTCAGTGCTATATACAAAATATTGTATGATTTTGTTTGAATTTGCGGCTGTTATCGATTGCCATACAAAATACCCTTGATAAAACAAAAAACGTTGCAGGTAAACTACCCCTTTCCCTTAAACGATCTTCACAAAAAACAATACGTCTTCAGACCTCTACAATTCAGGGCTATATGCAAAACATTAGTTGATTCTCTTTGAATTTACGGCAGTTATCGTTCATCATAGAAAAAATAACTTAGATAAAACATACAACGTTGCAAGTAAACTACCCCTTTCCCTTAACCGATCGTCATCAAAATCAACAGACCTTGAGTTCTGTATAATTCAAATAGGTATGCAGAAGAGTAGTTGATTCTGTTTTAATGTACGTCAGTTATCGTTCGTAAAAAAAAATACCCTTGATAAAACATAAAATGTTGCTGGTAAACAACCCTATTCCCTTAACTGATCTTCACCAAAACCAACAAGTCTTGAGAACTCTACATATCAGGGCTGTATGCAAAATATTATATGATTCTGTTTGAATTTGCGGCTGTTATCATTTGCCATATAAAATACCCTTGATAAAACAAAAAACGTGTCCGGTAAAATACCCGTTTCCCTTAACCGATCTTCACCAAAAACAATAGGTCTTTAGTACTCAACAAAACAGGGCTGTATGCAGGAACGTATTTGATTCTGTTTGAATTTGCGGCTCTTATCGTTTGCCATAGAAAATACCCTTTTAAAACATAAAACGTTGCTGGTAAACTACCCCTTTCCCTTAACCGATCTTCACCAACACCAATAGGTATTGAGAACTCTACAATACAGGGCTGTATGCAAAACATCATTTGATTCTGTTTGAATTTGCGGCTGTTATCGTTTACCTTAGAAAAAAATTACCCTTGATAAAAAACCGTTGCTGGTAAACTACCCATTTCCCTTAACCGATCTTCACCAAAAACGATAGGTCTTGAGAACTCTACAATTCAGGGCTGTATATAAAATATTATATGATTTTGTTAGAATTTGCGGCTGTTATCGTTTGCCATACAAAATACCCTTGATAAAACAAAAAACGTGACCGGTAAACTACTCCTTTCCCTTAACCGATCTTTACCAAAATCAACAGATATTGAGAACTCTACAATTCAGGGCAGTATGCGAAACATTATTTGATTCTGTTTGAATTTGCGGCTGTTATCGTTTGCCAAACAAACAAAATTACCCTTGATAAAAAAAAAACCGTTGCTGGTAAACTAGCCCTTTCCCTCAACCGATCTTCACCAAAAACAATAGGTCGCGAGTACTCTATAAATCAGGACTGTATGCAAAAAATTATTTGATTCTGTTCGAATTTGCGGCTGTTATCGTTTGCCATAGAAAAAATATACAGACAGACACACACACAGACACACACACACACACACACACACACACACACACACACACACAGACACTTTTCGAAAAATGACTTTTTTTCATGTTTTGAGTGTAGTACAATCATATTCTGCAATAATCTCGAACACGATTTTTTTTGCCATCACCATACTTCCATTTCCTTAAGGAACATGGAAGTAAAATATCGGTATGGAGAACCATACATGACTTCCATATTCTAAGATTTATATTTAAAATCATTTTCAGCCAAACAGCCAGGGAAGGAATTTTAACAAAAAAATACTTCTTTCTTGCCAATAACGTAGTACACATATAAAAAATATTATCCCCTCCCCCTTCAACTATAATTTTGATTTATAGAAAATTACCCCCAGCCCGTTCAACTAGCCTCTTCATTTATAGATATTTCATCTACGTGTCTACAGTGGATTATTAAGATCTTATCAGGATACTGTATCAAAAGTAAGTACTTTACTCATGTTACAACAAAAAATGTTTCTGGTAAACTGCCCTTTCCCGTAACCGATCTTCACCAAAATCAACAGACATTGAGTTCTCTATAGCTCAGGCACATATGTAAAAAATTATTTGATTCTGTTTGAATTTACGGCAGTTATGGTTCGTCATATAAAAAATTACCCATGTTAAAACATAAAACATGAGATTTATAAAACATATCTAAGATTTATATTTAAAATCATTTTTGAAATAAAATATTTTCATAGAACCTACTAACGCTGGGGAAATCAGAGCCAATCAAGAGCCAATCATTGTGGGGGGGGGGGTAGCCAATCAGAGTTGGGCCTACCTGTCACTCTGCTGAATTTGGTGGAAAGCCCTGTCACTGTCGTCAAAGTATCAGCCTTGACAGGGTCCTCTTTTTCTGCAAAATGGGAGAGGAGGCTTGAGATGGAGTGAGTGACATGGTCCCCACCTCAATGAAGAACCCATTGTTTTATAAAAATATATTTAAATTTTGAAAACTGAAAATTCTTTTCTTGTTGTAAATATTTATATTTTATAATCAAAATGACTTTATCAAAAAACAAACATTATTTTTTTATAATAAGTACTTACATATGTTTCTTAATATGCTTACTTTTTCTTCAATGTTGATGATCATTTCCAAACATTCTGACAAAATTGTATCTACAGAACAGTTAACATTCCCCAGGTTTCCATTTCTGCTAATTTCTCATTACACCTTCCACTGACGTATTATTAACCATTTCATAAACTATCGTATAATCTTTTCAGATTGCCTGGCAACAAAATTATTTTATTTTCAACAATTACCATTGTTTGAAAAAGTTTAAATGAAATTTCAAGTACTTTAGTCTTGTTAAAACGTAAAAGGTTGCGGGTAAACTACCACTTCCCCTTAACCGATCTTCACCAAAATCTAAAGGCCTTGAGTCCTCTACAATTCACTGACGTATGCAAAAAATTATTTGATTCTGTTTGAATTTGCGGCAGTTATCGTTTGCCATATAAAATACGCTTGATAAAAAACGTTGCTGGTAAACAACCCCTTCCCCTCAACCGATCTTCACCAAAAACAAAAGGTCTTGAGTACTCTACAAATCAGGGCTGTATGCAAAAAATTATTTGATTCTGTTTGAATTTGCGGTAGTTATCGTTTGCCATAAAAAATACGCTTGATAAAAAACGTTGCAGGTAAACTACCCCTTCCCCTCAACCGATCTTCACCGAAAACAACAGCTCTTGAGTACTCTACAACTCAGGGCTGTATGCAGAAAATTATTTGATTCTGTTTGAATTTACGGCTGTTATCGTTTGGCATAGAAAATACCCTTGTTAAAAAAACGTTGTAGGTAAACTACCCCATTCCCTTACCCGATCTTCACCAAAAACAACATGTCTTGAGATCTCTAAACTTTAGGGCAGTATACAAATAATCTTTTGATTCTGTTTGAATTTGCGGCTGTTATCGTTTGCCATAAGAAATACCCTTCTTAAAACATAAAACGTTACAGGTAAACTACCCCTTTCCCTTAACCGATCTTTACCAAAATCAACAAATCTTGAGAACCCAACAATTCAGGGCTGTATGCGAAACATTATTTGATTCTGTTTGAATTTGCGGCTGTTATCGTTTGCCAAACAAACAAAATTACCCTTTATAAAAAAAAACCGTTGCAGGTAAACTACCCCTTTCCCTCAACCGATCTTCACCAAAAAAAATAGGTCGCGAGTCCTCTACAAATCAGGTCTGTATGCAAACAATTATTTGATTCTGTTTGAATTTGCGGCTGTTATCGTATGGCATAAAAAAAAATCTACAGACACACACACAGACAGACAGACAGACAGATAGACACACAGACACTTTTCGGAAAACGACTTTTTTTCATGTTTTGAGTGTAGTAGAATCAGAATCTGCAATAATCTCGAACACAATTTTTTTTGCCATCACCATACTTCCATTCCTTAAGGAATATGGAAGTAAAAATTGCCATTGATAAAAAACCGTTGCAGGTAAACTACCCCTTTCCCTTAACCGATCTTCACCAAAAACGACAGGTCTTGGGTACTCTACAATTTAGGCCTGTATGCAAACAATTATTTGATTCTGTTTGAATTTGCGGCTGTTATCGTTTGCCATAGAAAACACCCTTTATAAAACCATAAAACGTTGCTGGTAAACTACCCTATTCCATTAACCGATCTTCACAAAAAACAATAGGTCTTGAGAACTCTACAATTCAGGGTTGTATGCAAAACATTAGTTGATTCTCTTTGAATTTACGGCAGTTATCGTTCGTCATAGAAAAAGTACCCTAGTTATAACATAAAACGTTGCAGGTAAACTACCCCTTTCCCTTAACCGATCTTCAACAAAATCAACAGAACTTGAGGTCTGTATAATTCAAAAAGGTATGCAGAAGAGTAGGTGATTCTGTTTTAATGTACGGCAGTTATCGTTCGCAAAATTTACCCTTGATAAAACATAAAATGTTGCTGGTAAACAACCCTATTCCCTTAACCGATCTTCACCAAAACCAATAGGTCTTGAGAACTCTATATTTCAGGACTGTATGCAAAACATTATATGATTCTGTTTGAATTTGCGGCTGTTATCGTTTGCCATATAAAATACCCTTGATAAAACAAAAAACGTGTCTGGTAAACTACCCCTCTCCCTTAACCGATCTTCACCAAAAACAAAAGATCTTTAGTACTCAACAAAACAGGGCTGTATACAAAAACGTATTTGATTCTGTTTGAATTTGCGACCCTTATCGTTTGCCATAGAAAATACCCTTTTAAAACATAAAACGTTGCCGGTAAACCCTTTCCCTTAACCGATCTTCACCAACACTAATAGGTATTGAGAACTCTACAATACAGGGCTGTATGCAAAACATCATTTGATTCTGTTTGAATTTGCGGCTGTTATCGTTTACCATAGAAAAAAATTACCCTTGATAAAAAACCGTTGCAGGTAAACTACCCCTTTCCCTTAACCGATCTTCACCAAAAACAACAGGTCTTGAGAACTCGACAATTCAGTGCTATATACAAAATATTGTATGATTTTGTTTGAATTTGCGGCTGTTATCGATTGCCATACAAAATACCCTTGATAAAACAAAAAACGTTGCAGGTAATGTAATCTACCCCTTTCCCTTAAACGATCTTCACCAAAAACAATACGTCTTTAGTACTCAAGAAATCAGGGCTGTATGCAAAAACGTATTTGATTCTGTTTGAATTTGCAGCTCTTATCGTTTGCCATAGAAAATACCCTTTTAAAACATAAAACGTTGCTGGTAAACTACCCCTTTCCCTTAAATGATCTTCAATAAAAACAAAACGTCTTCAGACCTCTACAATTCAGGGCAGTATGCAAAATATTATTTGATTATCTTTGAATTTGCGGCTGTTATCGTTTACCATAGAAAATACCCTTGTTAAAACATAAAACGTTGCTGGTAAACTACCCCTTTACCTTAACCGATCTTTACCAAAATCAAAATATCGTGAGAACTCAACAATTCAGGGCAGTATGCGAAACATTATTTGATTCTGTTTGAATTTGCGGCTGTTATCGTTTGCCAAACAAACAAAATTACACTTGATAAAAAAAACCGTTGCTGATAAACTACCCCTTTCCCTCAACCGATCTTCACCAAAAACAAAAGGTCTTTAGTACTCAACAAAACAGGGCAGTATGCAAAAACGTATTTGATTCTGTTTGAATTTGCGACTCTTATCGTTTGCCATAGAAAATACCCTTTAAAACATAAAACGTTGCCGGTAAACTACCCCTTTCCCTTAACCGATCTTCACCAACACCAATAGGTATTGAGAACTCTGCAATACAGGGCTGTATGCAAAACATCATTTGATTCCGTTTGAATTTGCGGCTATTATCGTTTACCATAGAAAAAAATTACCCTTGATAAAAAACCGTAGCCGGTAAACTACCCCTTTCCCTTAACCAATCTTCACCAAAAACAATAGGTCTTGAGAACTCGACAATTCAGTGCTATATGCAAAATATTATATGATTTTGTTTGAATTTGCGGCTGTTATTGATTGCCATACAAAATACCCTAAATAAAACAAAAAACGTTGCTGGTAAACTACCCCTTTCCATTAAACGATCTTCACCAAAAACAAAACGTCTTTAGTACTCAAAAAATCAGGTCTGTATGCAAAAACGTATTTGATTCTGTTTGAATTTGCAGCTCTTATCGTTTGCCATAGAAAATACCCTTTTAAAACATATAGTGTTGCTGGTAAACTACCCCTTTCCCTTAACCGATCTTCACTAAAAACAAAAGGTCTTCAGAACTCTACAATTCAGGGCAGTATGCAAAATATTATTTGATGATGTTTGAATTTGCGGCTGTTATCGTTTGCCATATAAAATACCCTTGTTAAAACATAAAACGTTGCAGGTAAACTACCCCTTTCCCTTAACCGATCTTCACCAAAAACGAAAGATCTTAGGTACTCTACAATTCAGGCCTGTATGCAAACAATTATTTGATTCCGTTTGAATTTGCAGCGGTTGTCGTTTGCCATAGAAAACACCCTTGATAAAACATAAAACGTTGCTGGTAAACTACCCTATTCCATTAACCGATCTTCACCAAAAACAATAGGTCTTGAGAACTCTACAATTCAGGGATATATGCAAAACATTAGTTGATTCTCTTTGAATTTACGGCAGTTATCGTTCATCATAGAAAAAATAACTTAGATAAAACATACAACGTTGCAAGTAAACTACCCCTTTCCCTTAACCGATCGTCATCAAAATCAACAGACCTTGAGTTCTGTATAATTCAAATAGGTATGCAGAAGAGTAGTTGATTCTGTTTTAATGTACGGCAGTTATCGTTCGTAAAAAAAATACCCTTGATAAAACATAAAATGTTGCTGGTAAACAACCCTATTCCCTTAACTGATCTTCACCAAAACCAACAAGTCTTGAGAACTCTACATTTCAGGGCTGTATGCAAAATATTATACGATTCTGTTTGAATTTGCGGCTGTTATCATTTGCCATATAAAATACCCTTGATAAAACAAAAAACGTGTCCGGTAAACTACCCGTTTCCCTTAACCGATCTTCACCAAAAACAATAGGTCTTTAGTACTCAACAAAACAGGGCTGTATGCAGGAACGTATTTGATTCTGTTTGAATTTGCGGCTCTTATCGTTTGCCATAGAAAATACCCTTTTAAAACATAAAACGTTGCTGGTAAACTACCCCTTTCCCTTAACCGATCTTCACCAACACCAATAGGTATTGAGAACTCTACAATACAGGGCTGTATGCAAAACATCATTTGATTCTGTTTGATTTTGCGGCTGTTATCGTTTACCTTAGAAAAAAATTACCCTTGATAAAAAACCGTTGCTGGTAAACTACCCATTTCCCTTAACCGATCTTCACCAAAAACGATAGGTCTTGAGAACTCTACAATTCAGGGCTGTATATAAAATATTATATGATTTTGTTAGAATTTACGGCTGTTATCGTTTGCCATACAAAATACCCTTGATAAAACAAAAAACGTGACCGGTAAACTACCCCTTTCCCTTAACCGATCTTTACCAAAATCAACAGATATTGAGAACTCTACAATTCAGGGCAGTATGCGAAACATTATTTGATTCTGTTTGAATTTGCGGCTGTTATCGTTTGCCAAACAAACAAAATTACCCTTGATAAAAAAAAACCGTTGCTGGTAAACTAGCCCTTTCCCTCAACCGATCTTCACCAAAAACAATAGGTCGCGAGTACTCTATAAATCAGGACTGTATGCAAAAAATTATTTGATTCTGTTCGAATTTGCGGCTGTTATCGTTTGCCATAGAAAAAATATACAGACAGACACACACACAGACAGACACACACACACACACACACACACACATACACACACACACACACACACACACACACACACAGACACTTTTCGAAAAATGACTTTTTTTCATGTTTTGAGTGTAGTACAATCATATTCTGCAATAATCTCGAACACGATTTTTTTTGCCATCACCATACTTCCATTTCCTTAAGGAACATGGAAGTAAAATATCGGTATGGAGAACCATACATGACTTCCATATTCTAAGATTTATATTTAAAATCATTTTCAGCCAAACAGCCAGGGAAGGAATTTTAACAAAAAAATACTTCTTTCTTGCCAATAACGTAGTACACATATAAAAAATATTATCCCCTCCCCCTTCAACTATAATTTTGGTTTATAGAAAATTACCCCCAGCCCGTTCAACTAGCCTCTTCATTTATAGATATTTCATCTACGTTTCTACAGTGGATTATTAAGATCTTATCAGGATACTTTATCAAAATTAAGTACTTTACTCATGTTACAACAAAAAATGTTTCTGGTAAACTGCCCTTTCCCGTAACCGATCTTCACCAAAATCAACAGACATTGAGTTCTCTATAGCTCAGGCACATATGTAAAAAATTATTTGATTCTGTTTGAATTTACGGCAGTTATGGTTCGTCATATAAAAAATTACCCATGTTAAAACATAAAACATGAGATTTATAAAACATATCTAAGATTTATATTTAAAATCATTTTTGAAATAAAATATTTTCATAGAACCTACTAACGCTGGGGAAATCAGAGCCAATCAAGAGCCAATCATTGGGGGGGGGTAGCCAATCAGAGTTGGGCCTACCTGTCACTCTGCTGAATTTGGTGGAAAGCCCTGTCACTGTCGTCAAAGTATCAGCCTTGACAGGGTCCTCTTTTTCTGCAAAATGGGAGAGGAGGCTTGAGATGGAGTGAGTGACATGGTCCCCACCTCAATGAAGAACCCATTGTTTTATAAAAATATATTTAAATTTTGAAAACTGAAAATTCTTTTCTTGTTGTAAATATTTATATTTTATAATCAAAATGACTTTATCAAAAAACAAACATTATTTTTTTATAATAAGTACTTACATATGTTTCTTAATATGCTTACTTTTTCTTCAATGTTGATGATCATTTCCAAACATTCTGACAAAATTGTATCTACAGAACAGTTAACATTCCCCAGGTTTCCATTTCTGCTAATTTCTCATTACACCTTCCACTGACGTATTATTAACCATTTCATAAACTATCGTATAATCTTTTCAGATTGCCTGGCAACAAAATTATTTTATTTTCAACAATTACCATTGTTTGAAAAAGTTTAAATGAAATTTCAAGTACTTTAGTCTTGTTAAAACGTAAAAGGTTGCGGGTAAACTACCACTTCCCCTTAACCGATCTTCACCAAAATCTAAAGGCCTTGTGTCCTCTACAATTCACTGACGTATGCAAAAAATTATTTGATTCTGTTTGAATTTGCGGCAGTTATCGTTTGCCATATAAAATACGCTTGATAAAAAACGTTGCAGGTAAACAACCCCTTCCCCTCAACCGATCTTCACCAAAAACAAAAGGTCTTGAGTACTCTACAAATCAGGGCTGTATGCAAAAAATTATTTGATTCTGTTTGAATTTGCGGTAGTTATCGTTTGCCATAAAAAATACGCTTGATAAAAAACGTTGCAGGTAAACTACCCCTTCCCCTCAACCGATCTTCACCGAAAACAACAGCTCTTGAGTACTCTACAACTCAGGGCTGTATGCAGAAAATTATTTGATTCTGTTTGAATTTACGGCTGTTATCGTTTGGCATAAAAAATACCCTTGTTAAAAAAACGTTGTAGGTAAACTACCCCATTCCCTTACCCGATCTTCACCAAAAACAACATGTCTTGAGATCTCTAAACTTTAGGGCAGTATACAAATAATCTTTTGATTCTGTTTGAATTTGCGGCTGTTATCGTTTGCCATAAGAAATACCCTTCTTAAAACATAAAACGTTACAGGTAAACTACCCCTTTCCCTTAACCGATCTTTACCAAAATCAACAAATCTTGAGAACCCAACAATTCAGGGCTGTATGCGAAACATTATTTGATTCTGTTTGAATTTGCGGCTGTTATCGTTTGCCAAACAAACAAAATTACCCTTTATAAAAAAAAACCGTTGCAGGTAAACTACCCCTTTCCCTCAACCGATCTTCACCAAAAAAAATAGGTCGCGAGTCCTCTACAAATCAGGTCTGTATGCAAACAATTATTTGATTCTGTTTGAATTTGCGGCTGTTATCGTATGGCATAAAAAAAAATCTACAGACACACACACAGACAGACAGATAGACACACAGACACTTTTCGGAAAACGACTTTTTTTCATGTTTTGAGTGTAGTAGAATCAGAATCTGCAATAATCTCGAACACAATTTTTTTTGCCATCACCATACTTCCATTCCTTAAGGAATATGGAAGTAAAAATTACCATTGATAAAAAACCGTTGCAGGTAAACTACCCCTTTCCCTTAACCGATCTTCACCAAAAACGACAGGTCTTGGGTACTCTACAATTTAGGCCTGTATGCAAACAATTATTTGATTCTGTTTGAATTTGCGGCTGTTATCGTTTGCCATAGAAAACACCCTTTATAAAACCATAAAACGTTGCTGGTAAACTACCCTATTCCATTAACCGATCTTCACCAAAAACAATAGGTCTTGAGAACGCTACAATTCAGGGTTGTATGCAAAACATTAGTTGATTCTCTTTGAATTTACGGCAGTTATCGTTCGTCATAGAAAAAGTACCCTAGTTATAACATAAAACGTTGCCGGTAAACTACCCCTTTCCCTTAACCGATCTTCAACAAAATCAACAGAACTTGAGGTCTGTATAATTCAAAAAGGTATGCAGAAGAGTAGGTGATTCTGTTTTAATGTACGGCAGTTATCGTTCGCAAAATTTACCCTTGATAAAACATAAAATGTTGCTGGTAAACAACCCTATTCCCTTAACCGATCTTCACCAAAACCAATAGGTCTTGAGAACTCTATATTTCAGGACTGTATGCAAAACATTATATGATTCTGTTTGAATTTGCGGCTGTTATCGTTTGCCATATAAAATACCCTTGATAAAACAAAAAACGTGTCTGGTAAACTACCCCTCCCCCTTAACCGATCTTCACCAAAAACAAAAGATGTTTAGTACTCAACAAAACAGGGCTGTATACAAAAACGTATTTGATTCTGTTTGAATTTGCGACCCTTATCGTTTGCCATAGAAAATACCCTTTTAAAACATAAAACGTTGCCGGTAAACCCTTTCCCTTAACCGATCTTCACCAACACCAATAGGTATTGAGAACACTACAATACAGGGCTGTATGCAAAACATCATTTGATTCTGTTTGAATTTGCGGCTGTTATCGTTTACCATAGAAAAAAATTACCCTTGATAAAAAACCGTTGCAGGTAAACTACCCCTTTCCCTTAACCGATCTTCACCAAAAACAACAGGTCATGAGAACTCGACAATTCAGTGCTATATACAAAATATTGTATGATTTTGTTTGAATTTGCGGCTGTTATCGATTGCCATACAAAATACCCTTGATAAAACAAAAAACGTTGCAGGTAATGTAATCTACCCCTTTCCCTTAAACGATCTTCACCAAAAACAATACGTCTTTAGTACTCAAGAAATCAGGGCTGTATGCAAAAACGTATTTGATTCTGTTTGAATTTGCAGCTCTTATCGTTTGCCATAGAAAATACCCTTTTAAAACATAAAACGTTGCTGGTAAACTACCCCTTTCCCTTAAATGATCTTCAATAAAAACAAAACGTCTTCAGACCTCTACAATTCAGGGCAGTATGCAAAATATTAGTTGATTATCTTTGAATTTGCGGCTGTTATCGTTTACCATAGAAAATACCCTTGTTAAAACATAAAACGTTCCTGGTAAACTACCCCTTTACCTTAACCGATCTTTACCAAAATCAAAAGATCGTGAGAACTCAACAATTCAGGGCTGTATGCGAAACATTATTTGATTCTGTTTGAATTTGCGGCTGTTATCGTTTGCCAAACAAACAAAATTACACTTGATAAAAAAAACCGTTGCTGATAAACTACCCCTTTCCCTCAACCGATCTTCACCAAAAACAAAAGGTCTTTAGTACTCAACAAAACAGGGCAGTATGCAAAAACGTATTTGATTCTGTTTGAATTTGCGACTCTTATCGTTTGCCATAGAAAATACCCTTTAAAACATAAAACGTTGCCGGTAAACTACCCCTTTCCCTTAACCGATCTTCACCAACACCAATAGGTATTGAGAACTCTGCAATACAGGGCTGTATGCAAAACATCATTTGATTCCGTTTGAATTTGCGGCTATTATCGTTTACCATAGAAAAAAATTACCCTTGATAAAAAACCGTAGCCGGTAAACTACCCCTTTCCCTTAACCAATCTTCACCAAAAACAATAGGTCTTGAGAACTCGACAATTCAGTGCTATATGCAAAATATTATATGATTTTGTTTGAATTTGCGGCTGTTATTGATTGCCATACAAAATACCCTAAATAAAACAAAAAACGTTGCTGGTAAACTACCCCTTTCCATTAAACGATCTTCACCAAAAACAAAACGTCTTTAGTACTCAAAAAATCAGGTCTGTATGCAAAAACGTATTTGATTCTGTTTGAATTTGCAGCTCTTATCGTTTGCCATAGAAAATACCCTTTTAAAACATATAGTGTTGCTGGTAAACTACCCCTTTCCCTTAACCGATCTTCACTAAAAACAAAAGGTCTTCAGAACTCTACAATTCAGGGCAGTATGCAAAATATTATTTGATGATGTTTGAATTTGCGGCTGTTATCGTTTGCCATATAAAATACCCTTGTTAAAACATAAAACGTTGCAGGTAAACTACCCCTTTCCCTTAGCCGATCTTCACCAAAAACGAAAGATCTTAGGTACTCTACAATTCAGGCCTGTATGCAAACAATTATTTGATTCCGTTTGAATTTGCAGCGGTTGTCGTTTGCCATAGAAAACACCCTTGATAAAACATAAAACGTTGCTGGTAAACTACCCTATTCCATTAACCGATCTTCACCAAAAACAATAGGTCTTGAGAACTCTACAATTCAGGGCTATATGCAAAACATTAGTTGATTCTCTTTGAATTTACGGCAGTTATCGTTCATCATAGAAAAAATAACCTAGATAAAACATACAACGTTGCAAGTAAACTACCCCTTTCCCTTAACCGATCTTCATCAAAATCAACAGACCTTGAGTTCTGTATAATTCAAATAGGTATGCAGAATAGTAGTTGATTCTGTTTTAATGTACGGCAGTTATCGTTCGTCAAAAAAAATACCCTTGATAAAACATAAAATGTTGCTGGTAAACAACCCTATTCCCTTAACTGATCTTCACCAAAACCAACAAGTCTTGAGAACTCTACATTTCAGGGCTGTATGCAAAATATTATATGATTCTGTTTGAATTTGCGGCTGTTATCATTTGCCATATAAGATACCCTTGATAAAACAAAAAACGTGTCCGGTAAACTACCCGTTTCCCTTAACGGATCTTCACCAAAAACAATAGGTCTTTAGTACTCAACAAAACAGGGCTGTATGCAGGAACGTATTTGATTCTGTTTGAATTTGCGGCTCTTATCGTTTGCCATAGAAAATACCCTTTTAAAACATAAAACGTTGCTGGTAAACTACCCCTTTCCCTTAACCGATCTTCACCATCACCAATAGGTATTGAGAACTCTACAATACAGGGCTGTATGCAAAACATCATTTGATTCTGTTTGAATTTGCGGCTGTTATCGTTTACCTTAGAAAAAAATTACCCTTGATAAAAAACCGTTTCTGGTAAACTACCCCTTTCCCTTAACCGATCTTTACCAAAATCAACAGATATTGAGAACTCCAATTCAGGGTAGTATGCGAAACATTATTTGATTCTGTTTGAATTTGCGGCTGTTATCGTTTGCCAAACAAACAAAATTACCCTTGATAAAAAAAAACCGTTGCTGGTAAACTAGCCCTTTCCCTCAACCGATCTTCACCAAAAACAATAGGTCGCGAGTACTCTATAAACCAGGACTGTATGCAAAAAATTATTTGATTCTGTTCGAATTTGCGGCTGTTATCGTTTGCCATAGAAAAAATATACAGACAGACACACACACAGACAGACACACACACACACACACACACACACACACACACACACACACACACACACACACACAGAGACACTTTTCGAAAAATGACTTTTTTTCATGTTTTGAGTGTAGTACAATCATATTCTGCAATAATCTCGAACACGATTTTTTTTGCCATCACCATACTTCCATTTCCTTAAGGAACATGGAAGTAAAATATCGGTATGGAGAACCATACATGACTTCCATATTCTAAGATTTATATTTAAAATCATTTTCAGCCAAACAGCCAGGGAAGGAATTTTAACAAAAAAATACTTCTTTCTTGCCAATAACGTAGTACACATATAAAAAATATTATCCCCTCCCCCTTCAACTATAATTTTGATTTATAGAAAATTACCCCCAGCCCGTTCAACTAGCCTCTTCATTTATAGATATTTCATCTACGTTTCTACAGTGGTTTATTAAGATCTTATCAGGATACTTTATCAAAATTAAGTACTTTACTCATGTTACAACAAAAAATGTTTCTGGTAAACTGCCCTTTCCCGTAACCGATCTTCACCAAAATCAACAGACATTGAGTTCTCTATAGCTCAGGCACATATGTAAAAAATTATTTGATTCTGTTTGAATTTACGGCAGTTATGGTTCGTCATATAAAAAATTACCCATGTTAAAACATAAAACATGAGATTTATAAAACATATCTAAGATTTATATTTAAAATCATTTTTGAAATAAAATATTTTCATAGAACCTACTAACGCTGGGGAAATCAGAGCCAATCAAGAGCCAATCAATGGGGGGGGGGGGTAGCCAATCAGAGTTGGGCCTACCTGTCACTCTGCTGAATTTGGTGGAAAGCCCTGTCACTGTCGTCAAAGTATCAGCCTTGACAGGGTCCTCTTTTTCTGCAAAATGGGAGAGGAGGCTTGAGATGGAGTGAGTGACATGGTCCCCACCTCAATGAAGAACCCATTGTTTTATAAAAATATATTTAAATTTTGAAAACTGAAAATTCTTTTCTTGTTGTAAATATTTATATTTTATAATCAAAATGACTTTATCAAAAAACAAACATTATTTTTTTATAATAAGTACTTACATATGTTTCTTAATATGCTTACTTTTTCTTCAATGTTGATGATCATTTCCAAACATTCTGACAAAATTGTATCTACAGAACAGTTAACATTCCCCAGGTTTCCATTTCTGCTAATTTCTCATTACACCTTCCACTGACGTATTATTAACCATTTCATAAACTATCGTATAATCTTTTCAGATTGCCTGGCAACAAAATTATTTTATTTTCAACAATTACCATTGTCTGAAAAAGTTTAAATGAATTTTCAAGTACTTTAGTCTTGTTAAAACGTAGAAGGTTGCTGGTAAACTACCCCTTCCCCTTAACCGATCTTCACCAAAATCTAAAGGCCTTGAGTCCTCTACAATTCACTGACGTATGCAAAAAATTATTTGATTCTGTTTGAATTTGCGGCAGTTATCGTTTGCCATATAAAATACGCTTGATAAAAAACGTTGCAGCTAAATTTCCCCTTCCCCTCAACCGATCTTCACCGAAAACAACAGCTCTTGAGTACTCTACAAATCAGGGCAGTATGCAGAAAATTATTTGATTCTTTTTGAATTTGCGGCTGTTATCGTTGCCATAGAAAATACCCTTGTTAAAAAAACGTTGTAGATAAACTACCCCTTTCCCTTACCCGATCTTCACCAAAAACATCATGTCTTGAGATCTCTATAATTTAGGGCAGTATGCAAATAATCTTTTGATTCTGTTTGAATTTGCGGCTGTTATCGTTTGCCATAGGAAATACCCTTCTTAAAACATAAAACGTTACTGGTAAACTGCCCCTTTCCCTTAACCGATCTTTACCAAAATCAACAGATCTTGAGAACCCAACAATTTAGGGCTGTATGCGAAACATTATTTGATTCTGTTTGAATTTGCGGCTGTTATCGTTTGCCAAACAAACAAAATTACCTTTGATAAAAAAAACTGTTGCAGGTAAACTACCCCTTTCCCTCAACCGATCTTCACAAAAAAAAAAACAGGTCGCGAGTACTCTACAAATCAGGTCTGTATGCAAACAATTATTTGATTCTGTTTGAATTTGCGGCTGTTATCGTATGCCATAGAAAAAAATCTACAGACACACACACACACAGACAGACAGACAGACAGACAGACACACAGACACTTTTCGGAAAACGACTTTTTTTCATGTTTTGAGTGTAGTAGAATCAGAATCTGCAATAATCTCGAACACGATTTTTTTTGCCATCACCATACTTCCATTCCTTAAGGAATATGGAAGTAAAATATCGGTATGGAGAACCATACATGACTTCCATATTCTAAGATTTATATTTAAAATCATTTTCAGCCAAACAGCCAGGCTGTGTCTTACCTGCATTTTTATTGCTGTATTAAATGAATAATATTATATTACATTAAAATGAAAAAATTATAATTTTATTGCCTGGCAACAAAATTATTTTAGTTTTAACAATTACCATTGTTTCAAAAAGTTTAAATAAATTTTCAAGTACTTTACTCTTGTTAAAACGTAAAAGGTTGCTGGTAAACTACGCCTTCCCCTTAACCGATCTTCACCAAAATCAAAATTAATGAGACCTCTACAATTCAGGGACGTATGCAAAAAATTATTTGATTCTGTTTGAATTTGCGGCTGTTACCGTTCGTCATAGAAAATACGCTTGATAAAAAAACATTGCAGGTAAACTACCCCTTCCCCTTAACCGATCTTCAACAAAAACAATAGGTCCTGAGCACTCTACAAATCAGGGCTGCATGCAAAACATTATTTGATTCTGTTTGAATTTGCGCTGTTATCGATTGCCATAGAAAATACACTTGATAAAAAAACGCTTCAGGTAAACTACCCCTTTCCCTTAACCGATCTTCACCAAAAACAATAGGTATTGAGAACTCTGCAATTTAGGGCTGTATACAAATAATCTTTTGATTCTGTTTGAATTTGCGGCTGTTATCGTTTGCCATAGGAAATACCCTTGTTAAAACATAAAACGTTACAGGTAAACTACCCCTTTCCCTTAACCGATCTTCACCAAAATCAACAGATCTTGAGAACTCAACAATTCAGGGCTGTATGCGAAACATTATTTGATTCTGTTTGAATTTGCGGCTGTTATCGTTTGCCAAACAAACAAAATTACCCTGGTAAAAAAAAATCGTTTCAGGTAAACTACCCCCTTCCCTCAACACATCTTCACCAAAAACAAAACGTCGCGAGTACTATGATAATCAGGGCTGCATGCAAAAAATTATTTGATTCTGTTTGAATTTGCGGCTGTTACCGTTCGTCATAGAAAATACGCTTGATAAAAAAACATTGCAGGTAAACTACCCCTTCCCCTTAACCGATCTTCAACAAAAACAATAGGTCCTGAGCACTCTACAAATCAGGGCTGCATGCAAAACATTATTTGATTCTGTTTGAATTTGCGCTGTTATCGATTGCCATAGAAAATACGCTTGATAAAAAAACGGTGCCGGTAAACTACCCCTTCCCCTTAACCGATCTTCACCAAAAACAATAGGTCTTGAGTACTCTACAAATCAGGGCTGTATGCAAAACACTATTTGATTCTGTTTGAATTTGCGGCTGTTATCGTTTGCCATAGAAAATACACTTGTTAAAAAAACGTTGGTAGTAAACTACCCCTTTCCCTCAACCGATCTTCATCAAAAACAATAGGTCTTGAAAACTCTACAATTCAGGGCTGTATACGAAACATTATTTAAGTCTGTTTGAATTTGCGGCTGTTATCGTTTGCCAAAAAAAAAAATTTCCCTTGATAAAAAAAACCGTTGCAGGTAAACTACCCCTTTCCCTCAACAGATCTTCACCAAAAACAACAGGTCGTGAGTACTCAACAAATCAGGGCTGTATGCAGAAAATTATTTGATTCTGTTTGAATTTGCGGCAGTTATCGTTTGCCATAGGAAAAAATACGCTTGATAAAAAAACGTTGCAGGTAAACTACCCCTTTCCCTTAACCGATCTTCACCAAAAACAAGAGGTCTTGAGTACTCTACAAATCAGAGCTGTATGCAAAACATTGTTTGATTCTGTTTGAATTTGCGGCTGTTATCGTTTGCCATAGAAAATACCCTTGTTAAAAAAAAGTTGCAGGTAAACTACCCCTTTCCCTCAACCGAACTTCACCAAAAACAATAGGTCTTGAGAACTCTACAATTTAGGGCTGTATGCAAATAATCTTTTGATTCTGTTTGAATTTGCGGCTGTTATCGTTTGCCATAGGAAATACCCTTGTTAAAACATAAAACGTTACAGGTAAACTACCCCTTTCCCTTAACCGATCTTCACCAAAATCAACAGATCTTGAGAACTCAACAATTCAGGGCTGTATGCGAAACATTATTTGATTCTGTTTGAATTTGCGGCTGTTATCGTTTGCCAAACAAACAAAATTACCCTGGTAAAAAAAAATCGTTTCAGGTAAACTACCCCCTTCCCTCAACACATCTTCACCAAAAACAAAACGTCGCGAGTACTATGATAATCAGGGCTGCATGCAAAAAATTATTTGATTCTGTTTGAATTTGCGGCAGTTATCGTTTGCCATAAAAAAAAAATCTACAGACAGACACACAGACAGATAGACAGACAGACAGACAGACACACAGACAGACAGACAGACAGACAGACAGACAGACACACACACACACACAGACATTTTTCGGAAAACGACTTTTTTTCATGTTTTGAGTGTAGTAGTATCAGAATCTGCAATAATCTCGAACACGATTTTTTTGCCATCACCATACTTCCATTCCTTCAGGAATATGGAAGTAAAATTACCATTGATAAAAAACCGTTGCAGGTAAACTACCCCTTTCCCTTAACCGATCTTCACCAAAAACGACAGGTCTTGGGTACTCTACAATTTAGGCCTGTATGCAAACAATTATTTGATTCTGTTTGAATTTGCGGCTGTTATCGTTTGCCATAGAAAACACCCTTTATAAAACCATAAAACGTTGCTGGTAAACTACCCTATTCCATTAACCGATCTTCACCAAAAACAATAGGTCTTGAGAACTCTACAATTCAGGGTTGTATGCAAAACATTAGTTGATTCTCTTTGAATTTACGGCAGTTATCGTTCGTCATAGAAAAAGTACCCTAGTTATAACATAAAACGTTGCCGGTAAACTACCCCTTTCCCTTAACCGATCTTCAACAAAATCAACAGAACTTGAGGTCTGTATAATTCAAAAAGGTATGCAGAAGAGTAGGTGATTCTGTTTTAATGTACGGCAGTTATCGTTCGCAAAATTTACCCCTGATAAAACATAAAATGTTGCTGGTAAACAACCCTATTCCCTTAACCGATCTTCACCAAAACCAATAGGTCTTGAGAACTCTATATTTCAGGGCTGTATGCAAAACATTATATGATTCTGTTTGAATTTGCGGCTGTTATCGTTTGCCATATAAAATACCCTTGATAAAACAAAAAACGTGTCTGGTAAACTACCCCTCTCCCTTAACCGATCTTCACCAAAAACAAAAGATCTTTAGTACACAACAAAACAGGGCTGTATGCAAAAACGTATTTGATTCTGTTTGAATTTGCGACCCTTATTTTTGCCATAGGAAATACCCTTTTAAAACATAAAACGTTGCCGGTAAACCCTTTCCCTTAACCGATCTTCACTAACACCAATAGGTATTGAGAACTCTACAATACAGGGCTGTATGCAAAACATCATTTGATTCTGTTTGAATTTGCGGCTGTTATCGTTTACCATAGAAAATAATCTCGAACACGATTTTTTTTGCCATCACCATACTTCCATTCCTTAAGGAATATGGAAGTAAAAATTACCCTTGATAAAAAACCGTTGCCGGTAAACTACCCCTTTCCCTTAACCGATCTTCACCAAAAACAGCAGGTCTTGAGAACTCGACAATTCAGTGTCATATACAAAATATTGTATGATTTTGTTTGAATTTGCGGCTGTTATCGATTGCCATACAAAATACCCTTGATAAAACAAAAAACGTTGCAGGTAAACTACCCCTTTCCCTTAAACGATCTTCACCAAAAACAATACGTCTTGAGTACTCAAGAAATCAGGGCTGTATGCAAAAACGTATTTGATTCTGTTTGAATTTGCAGCTCTTATCGTTTGCCATAGAAAATACCCTTTTAAAACATAAAACGTTGCTGGTAAACTACCCCTTTCCCTTAAATGATCTTCAATAAAAACAAAACGTCTTCAGACCTCTACAATTCAGGGCAGTATGCAAAATATTATTTGATTATCTTTGAATTTGCGGCTGTTATCGTTTACCATAGAAAATACCCTTGTTAAAACATAAAACGTTGCTGGTAAACTACCCCTTTACCTTAACCGATCTTTACCAAAATCAAAAGATCGTGAGAACTCATCAATTCAGGGCTGTATGCGAAACATTATTTGATTCTGTTTGAATTTGCGGCTGTTATCGTTTGCCAAACAAACAAAATTACACTTGATAAAAAAAACCGTTGCTGGTAAACTACCCCTTTCCCTCAACCGATCTTCACCAAAAACAAAAGGTCTTTAGTACTCAACAAAACAGGGCTGTATGCAAAAACGTATTTGATTCTGTTTGAATTTGCGACTCTTATCGTTTGCCATAGAAAATACCCTTTAAAACATAAAACGTTGCAGGTAAACTACCCCTTTCCCTTAACCGATCTTCACCAACACCAATAGGTATTGAGAACTCTGCAATACAGGGCTGTATGCAAAACATCATTTGATTCCGTTTGAATTTGCGGCTATTATCGTTTACCATAGGAAAAAATTACCCTTGATAAAAAACCGTAGCCGGTAAACTACCCCTTTCCCTTAACCAATCTTCACCAAAAACAATAGGTCTTGAGAACTCGACAATTCAGTGCTATATGCAAAATATTATATGATTTTGTTTGAATTTGCGGCTGTTATTGATTGCCATACAAAATACCCTTGATAAAACAAAAAACGTTGCACGTAAACTACCCCTCTCCATTAAACGATCTTCACCAAAAACAAAACGTCTTTAGTACTCAAAAAATCAGGTCTGTATGCAAAAACGTATTTGATTCTGTTTGAATTTGCAGCTCTTATCGTTTGCCATAGCAAATACCCTTTTAAAACATATAGTGTTGCTGGTAAACTAACCCTTTCCCTTAACCGATCTTCACTAAAAACAAAAGGTCTTCAGAACTCTACAATTCAGGGCAGTATGCAAAATATTATTTGATGATGTTTGAATTTGCGGCTGTTATCGTTTGCCATATAAAATACCCTTGTTAAAACATAAAACGTTGAAGGTAAACTACCCCTTTCCCTTAGCCGATCTTCACCAAAAACGAAAGATCTTAGGTACTCTACAATTCAGGACTGTATGCAAACAATTATTTGATTCCTTTTGAATTTGCAGCGGTTGTCGTTTGCCATAGGAAACACCCTTGATAAAACATAAAACGTTGCTGGTAAACTACCCTATTCCATTAACCGATCTTCACCAAAAACAATAGGTCTTGAGAACTCTACAATTCAGGGCTATATGCAAAACATTAGTTGATTCTCTTTGAATTTACGGCAGTTATCCTTCATCATAGAAAAAATAACCTAGATAAAACATACAACGTTGCAAGTAAACTACCCCTTTCCCTTAACCGATCTTCATCAAAATCAACAGACCTTGAGTTCTGTATAATTAAAATAGGTATGCAGAAGAGTAGTTGATTCTGTTTTAATGTACGGCAGTTATCGTTCGTCAAAGAAAATACCCTTGATAAATTATAAAATGTTGCTGGTAAACAACCCTATTCCCTTAACTGATCTTCACCAAAACCAACAAGTCTTGAGAACTCTACATTTCAGGGCTGTATGCAAAATATTATATGATTCTGTTTGAATTTGCGGCTGTTATCATTTGCCATATAAAATACCCTTGATAAAACAAAAAACGTGTCCGGTAAACTACCCGTTTCCCTTAACCGATCTTCACCAAAAACAATAGGTCTTTAGTACTCAACAAAACAGGGCTGTATGCAGGAACGTATTTGATTCTGTTTGAATTTACGGCTCTTATCGTTTGCCATAGAAAATACCCTTTTAAAACATAAAACGTTGCTGGTAAACTACCCATTTCCCTTAACCGATCTTCACCAACACCAATAGGTATTGAGAACTCTACAATACAGGGCTGTATGCAAAACATCATTTGATTCTGTTTGAATTTGCGGCTGTTATCGTTTACCTTAGAAAAAAATTACCCTTGATAAAAAACCGTTGCTGGTAAACTACCCCTTTCCCTTAACCGATCTTCATCAAAAACGATAGGTCTTGAGAACTCTACAATTCAGGGCTGTATGTAAAATATTATATGATTTTGTTAGAATTTGCGGCTGTTATCGTTTGCCATACAAAATACCCTTGATAAAACAAAAAACGTGACCGGTAAACTACCTCTTTCCCTTAACCGATCTTCACCAAAATCAATAGTTTTTGAGAACTCTACAATTCAGGCTTGTATGTACAATATTATGTGATTTTGTTTGTTTTTGCGGCTGTTATCGTTTGCCATACAAAATACCCTTGATAAAACAAAAAACGTTGCTGGTAAACTACCCCTTTCCCTTAAACGATCTCCACCAAAAACAATAGGTCTTTAGTACTCAATAAATCAGGGCTGTATGCAAAAACTTATTAGATTCTGTTTGAATTTGCGGCAGTTATCGTTTGCCATATAAAATACGCTTGATAAAAAACGTTGCCGGTAAACTACCCCTTCCCCTCAACCGATCTTCACCAAAAACAACAGGTCTTGAGTACTCTACAAATCACGGCAGTATGCAGAAAATTATTTGATTCTGTTTGAATTTGCGGCTGTTATCGTTTGCCATAGGAAATACCCTTGTTAAAAAAACGTTGTTGGTAAACTACCCCTTTCCCTTAACCGATCTTCACCAAAAACAATAGGTCTTGAGAACTCTACAATTTAGGGCTGTATGCAAATAATCTTTTGATTCTGTTTCAATTTGCGCCTGTTATCGTTTGCCATAGGAAATACCCTTGTTAAAACATAAAACGTTACAAGTAAACTACCCCTTTCCCTTAACCGATCTTCACCAAAAACAAAAGGTCTTGAGAACTCTACAATTCAGGGCTGTATACGAAACATTATTTGATTCTGTATGAATTTGCGGCTGTTATCGTTTGCCAAACAAAAAAATTTCCCTTGATAAAAAAAAACCGTTGCAGGTAAACTACCCCTCTCCTTAAACCGATCTTCACCAAAAACAATAGGTCGCGAGTCCTCTACAGTTCAGAGATGTATGCAAAAAATTATTTGATTCTGTTTGAATTTGCGGCAGTTATCGTTTGCCATAAAAAAAAATCTACAGACACACACACAGACAGACACACAGACACACAGACACACACACACACACTTTTCGAAAAATGACTTTTTTTCATGTTTTGAGTGTAGTAGAATCAGAATCTGCAATAATCTCGAACACGATTTTTTTTGCCATCACCATACTTCCATTCCTTAAGGAAATATGGAAGTAAAAATTTCCATTGATAAAAAACCGTTGCAGGTAAACTACCCCTTTCCCTTAACCGATCTTCACCAAAAACGACAGGTCTTGGGTACTCTACAATTTAGGCCTGTATGCAAACAATTATTTGATTCTGTTTGAATTTGCGGCTGTTATCGTTTGCCATAGAAAACACCCTTTATAAAACCATAAAACGTTGCTGGTAAACTACCCTATTCCATTAACCGATCTTCACCAAAAACAATAGGTCTTGAGAACTCTACAATTCAGGGTTGTATGCAAAACATTAGTTGATTCTCTTTGAATTTACGGCAGTTATCGTTCGTCATAGAAAAAGTACCCTAGTTATAACATAAAACGTTGCAGGTAAACTACCCCTTTCCCTTAACCGATCTTCAACAAAATCAACAGAACTTGAGGTCTGTATAATTCAAAAAGGTATGCAGAAGAGTAGGTGATTCTGTTTTAATGTACGGCAGTTATCGTTCGCAAAATTTACCCTTGATAAAACATAAAATGTTGCTGGTAAACAACCCTATTCCCTTAACCGATCTTCACCAAAACCAATAGGTCTTGAGAACTCTATATTTCAGGGCTGTATGCAAAACATTATATGATTCTGTTTGAATTTGCGGCTGTTATCGTTTGCCATATAAAATACCCTTGATAAAACAAAAAACGTGTCTGGTAAACTACCCCTCTCCCTTAACCGATCTTCACCAAAAACAAAAGATCTTTAGTACTCAACAAAACAGGGCTGTATGCAAAAACATATTTGATTCTGTTTGAATTTGCGACCATTATCGTTTGCCATAGAAAATACCCTTTTAAAACATAAAACGTTGCCGGTAAACCCTTTCCCTTAACCGATCTTCACCAACACCAATAGGTATTGAGAACTCTACAATACAGGGCTGTATGCAAAACATCATTTGATTCTGTTTGAATTTGCGGCTGTTATCGTTTACCATAGAAAAAAATTACCCTTGATAAAAAACCGTTGCTGGTAAACTACCCCTTTCCCTTAACCGATCTTCACCAAAAACAACAGGTCTTGAGAACTCGACAATTCAGTGCTATATACAAAATATTGTATGATTTTGTTTGAATTTGCGGCTGTTATCGATTGCCATACAAAATACCCTTGATAAAACAAAAAACGTTGCCGGTAAACTACCCCTTTCCCTTAAACGATCTTCACCAAAAACAAAACGTCTTTAGTACTCAAGAAATCAGGGCTGTATGCAAAAACGTTTTTGATTCTGTTTGAATTTGCAGCTCTTATCGTTTGCCATAGAAAATACCCTTTTAAAACATAAAACGTTGCTGTTAAACTACCCCTTTCCCTTAAATGATCTTCAATAAAAACAAAACGACTTCAGACCTCTACAATTCAGGGCAGTATGCAAAATATTATTTGATTATCTTTGAATTTGCGGCTGTTATCGTTTACCATAGAAAATACCCTTGTTAAAACATAAAACGTTGCTGGTAAACTACCCCTTTACCTTAACCGATCTTTACCAAAATCTAAAGATCGTGAGAACTCTACAATTCAGAGCTGTATGCGAAACATTATTTTATTCTGTTTGAATTTGCGGCTATTATCGTTTGCCAAACAAACAAAATTACACTTGATAAAAAAAACCGTTGCCGGTAAACTACCCCTTTCCCTCAACCGATCTTCACCAAAAACAAAAGGTCTTTAGTACTCAACAAAACAGGGCTGTATGCAAAAACGTATTTGATTCTGTTTGAATTTGCGACTCTTATCGTTTGCCATAGGAAATACCCTTTAAAACATAAAACGTTGCAGGTAAACTACCCCTTTCCCTTAACCGATCTTCACCAACACCAATAGGTATTGAGAACTCTGCAATACAGGGCTGTATGCAAAACATCATTTGATTCTGTTTGAATTTGCGGCTATTATCGTTTACCATAGAAAATATCGGTATGGAGAACCATACATGACTTCCATATTCTAAGATTTATATTTAAAATCATTTTCAGCCAAACAGCCAGGGAAGGAATTAAAAAAAAAAATACTTCTTTCTTGTCAATAACGTAGTACACATATAAAAAATATTATCCCCTCCCCCTTCAACTATAATTTTGATTTATAGAAAATTACCCCCAGCCCGTTCAACTAGCCTCTTCATTTATAGATATTTCATCTACGTTTCTACAGTGGATTATTAAGATCTTATCAGGATACTTTATCAAAATTAAGTACTTTACTCATGTTACAACAAAAAATGTTTCAGGTAAACTGCCCTTTCCCCGTAACCGATCTTCACCAAAATCAACAGACATTGAGTTCTCTATAGCTCAGGCACATATGTAAAAAATTATTTGATTCTGTTTGAATTTACGGCAGTTATGGTTCGTCATATAATATCGGTATGGAGAACCATACATGACTTCCATATTCTAAGATTTATATTTAAAATAATTTTCGAAATGAAATATTACCTAAATATTCCCTAAAGACGAAAAGTCTGTCTATGAATCGTTCCTCTGTAAACACGTGCAGTTACACTGCCCAGCGATCCACAGGAAGGAAATCGCTATCCACGCTGGACACTTTTTCGGCTTGCATGCGTTATGTTGGTATGGGTTCGGCACTTTCCATTTAAAAACCGTGCAAATGTAAGAAAATAAACATGAATGAGGCCAAAAATAACGCGAACTGTGTGTGTGTGTGTGTGTGTGTGTGTGTGTGTGTGTGTGTGTGTGTGTGTGTGTGTGTGTGTGTGTGTGTGTGTGTGTGTGTGTGTGTGTGTGTGTGTGTGTGTGTGTGTGTGTGTGTGTGTGTGTGTGTGTGTGTGTGTGTGTGTGTGTGTGTGTGTGTGTGTGTGTGTCTTCCCTGCCTTTTCATTGCGGTAGTCATAATAATAAAATGGAAACGTAAACAGTACATAACTGAGAAAAAAATACATAAATGAAAAAACTATAATTTTATTGCCTGGCAACAAAATTATTTTATTTTTAACAATTACCATTGTTTGAAAAAGTTTAAATGAATTTTCAAGTACTTTACTCTTGTTAAAACGTAAAAGGTTGCTGGTAAACTACCCCTTCCCCTTAACCGATCTTCACCAAAATCAAAATTCCTAGAGTCCTCTACAATTCACTGACGTATGCAAAAAATTATTTGATTATGTTTGAATTTGCGGCTGTTATCCTTTGCCATAGAAAATACGCTTGATAAAAAAACGTTGCTGGTAAACTACCCCTTCCCCTCAACCGATCTTCACCAAAAACAATAGGTCTTGAGTACTCTACAAATCAGGGCTGTATGCAGAAAATTATTTGATTCTGTTTGAATTTGCGGCTGTTATCGTTTGCCAAAAAAAAAATTTCCCTTGATAAAAAAAAACCGTTGCAGGTAAACTACCCCTTCCCCTCAACCGATCTTCACCAAAAACAACAGGTCTCGAGCACTCTACAAATCAGGGCTGTATGCAAAAAATTATTTGATTCTGTTTGAATTTGCGGCAGTTATCGTTTGCCATAGAAAATACGCTTGATAAAAAACGTTGCAGGTAAACTACCCCTTCTCCTCAACCGATCTTCACCAATAACAACAGCTCTTGAGTACTCTACAAATCAGGGCTGTATGCAGAAAATTATTTGATTCTGTTTGAATTTGCAGCTGTTATCGTTTGCCATAGAAAATACCCTTGTTAAAAAAACGTTGTAGGTAAACTACCCCTTTCCCTTAACCCATCTTCACCAAAAACAACAGGTCTTGAGAACTCTACAATTTAGGGCTGTATGCAAATAATCTTTTGATTCTGTTTGAATTTGCGGCTGTTATCGTTTGCCATAGGAAATACCCTTGTTAAAACATAAAACGTTACAGGTAAACTACCCCTTTCCCTTAACCGATCTTTACCAAAATCAACAGATCTTGAGAACCCTATAATTCAGGGCTGCATGCGAAACATTATTTGATTCTGTTTGAATTTGCGGCTGTTATCGTTTGCCAAACAAACAATATCGGTATGGAGAACCATACATGACTTCCATATTCTAAGATTTATATTTAAAATCATTTTCAGCCAAACAGCCAGGCTGTGCCTTACCTGCCTTTTTATTGCTGTATTAAATGAAAAATATTATATTACATTAAAATGAAAAAATTATAATTTTATTGCCTGGCAACAAAATTATTTTATTTTTAACAATTACCATTGTTTCAAAAAGTTTAAATAAATTTTCAAGTACTTTACTCTTGTTAAAACGTATAAGGTTGCAGGTAAACTACCCCTTCCCCTTAACCGATCTTCACCAAAATCGAAAGTCATTGAGACCTCTACAATTCAGGGACGTATGCAAACAATTATTTGATTCTGTTTGAATTTGCGGCTGTTATCGTTTGCCATAGAAAATACGCTTGATAAAAAAACGTTGCAGGTGAACTACCCCTTCCCCTGAACCGATCTTCACCAAAAACAATAGGTCTTGAGTACTCTGCAAATCAGGACTGTATGCAAAACATTATTTGATTCTGTTTGAATTTGCGGCTGTTATCGTTTGCCATAGAAAATACACTTGTTAAAAAAACGTTGCAAGTAAACTACCCCTTTCCCTCAACCGATCTTCATCAAAAACAATAGGTCTTGAAAACTCTACAATTCAGGGCTGCATACGAAACATTATTTAAGTCTGTTTGAATTTGCGGCTGTTATCGTTTGCCAAAAAAAAAAATTTCCCTTGATAAAAAAAACCGTTGCTGGTAAACTACCCCTTCCCCTCAACCGATCTTAACCAAAAACAATAGGTCGCGAGTACTCTACAAATCAGGGCTGTATGCAAAAAATTATTTGATTCTGTTTGAATTTGCGGCAGTTATCGTTTGCCATAGAAAATACGCTTGATAAAAAACGTTGCCGGTAAACTACCCCTTCCCCTTAACCGATCTTCACCAAAAACAATCGGTCTTGCGTACTCTACAAAGCAGGGCTGTATGCAGAAAATTGTTTGATTCTGTTTGAATTTGCGGCTGTTATCGTTTGCCATAGAAAAAAATACGCTTGATAAAAAAACGTTGCTGGTAAACTACCCCTTTCCCTTAACCGATCTTCACCAAAAACAACAGGTCTTGAGTACTCTACAAATCGGGGCTGTATGCAAAACATTATTTGATTCTGTTTGAATTTGCGGCTGTTATCGTTTGCCATAGAAAATACCCTTGTTAAAAAAACGTTGCAGGTAAACTACCCCTTTCCCTCAAACCGAACTTCACCAAAAACAATAGGTCTTGAGAACTCTACAATTTAGGGCTGTATACGAAACATTATTTAAGTCTGTTTGAATTTGCGGCTGTTATCGTTTGCCAAAAAAAATTTCCCTTGATAAAAAAAACCGTTGCCGGTAAACTACCCCTTCCCCTCAACCGATCTTCACCAAAAACAATAGGTCGCGAGTACTCTACAAATCAGGACTGTATGCAAAAAAATATTTGATTCTGTTTGAATTTTCGGCAGTTATCGTTTGCCATATAAAATACGCTTGATAAAAAACGTTGCCGGTAAACTACCCCTTCCCCTCAACCGATCTTCACCAAAAACAACAGGTCTTGAGTACTCTACAAATCACGGCAGTATGCAGAAAATTATTTGATTCTGTTTGAATTTGCGGCTGTTATCGTTTGCCATAGGAAATACCCTTGTTAAAAAAACGTTGTTGGTAAACTACCCCTTTCCCTTAACCGATCTTCACCAAAAACAATAGGTCTTGAGAACTCTACAATTTAGGGCTGTATGCAAATAATCTTTTGATTCTGTTCCAATTTGCGCCTGTTATCGTTTGCCATAGGAAATACCCTTGTTAAAACATAAAACGTTACAAGTAAACTACCCCTTTCCCTTAACCGATCTTCACCAAAAACAAAAGGTCTTGAGAACTCTACAATTCAGGGCTGTATACGAAACATTATTTGATTCTGTATGAATTTGCGGCTGTTATCGTTTGCCAAACAAAAAAATTTCCCTTGATAAAAAAAAACCGTTGCAGGTAAACTACCCCTCTCCTTAAACCGATCTTCACCAAAAACAATAGGTCGCGAGTCCTCTACAGATCAGGCCTGTATGCAAAAAATTATTTGATTCTGTTTGAATTTGCGGCAGTTATCGTTTGCCATAGAAAAAAAATCTACAGACACACACACAGACAGACACACAGACACACAGACACACACACACACACTTTTCGAAAAATAAATTTTTTCATGTTTTGAGTGTAGTAGAATCAGAATCTGCAATAATCTCGAACACGATTTTTTTTGCCATCACCATACTTCCATTCCTTAAGGAAATATGGAAGTAAAAATTACCATTGATAAAAAACCGTTGCAGGTAAACTACCCCTTTCCCTTAACCGATCTTCACCAAAAACGACAGGTCTTGGGTACTCTACAATTTAGGCCTGTATGCAAACAATTATTTGATTCTGTTTGAATTTGCGGCTGTTATCGTTTGCCATAGAAAACACCCTTTATAAAACCATAAAACGTTGCTGGTAAACTACCCTATTCCATGAACCGATCTTCACCAAAAACAATAGGTCTTGAGAACTCTACAATTCAGGGTTGTATGCAAAACATTAGTTGATTCTCTTTGAATTTACGGCAGTTATCGTTCGTCATAGAAAAAGTACCCTAGTTATAACATAAAACGTTGCAGGTAAACTACCCCTTTCCCTTAACCGATCTTCAACAAAATCAACAGAACTTGAGGTCTGTATAATTCAAAAAGGTATGCAGAAGAGTAGGTGATTCTGTTTTAATGTACGGCAGTTATCGTTCGCAAAATTTACCCTTGATAAAACATAAAATGTTGCTGGTAAACAACCCTATTCCCTTAACCGATCTTCACCAAAACCAATAGGTCTTGAGAACTCTATATTTCAGGGCTGTATGCAAAACATTATATGATTCTGTTTGAATTTGCGGCTGTTATCGTTTGCCATATAAAATACCCTTGATAAAACAAAAAACGTGTCTGGTAAACTACCCCTCTCCCTTAACCGATCTTCACCAAAAACAAAAGATCTTTAGTACTCAACAAAACAGGGCTGTATGCAAAAACATATTTGATTCTGTTTGAATTTGCGACCATTATCGTTTGCCATAGAAAATACCCTTTTAAAACATAAAACGTTGCCGGTAAACCCTTTCCCTTAACCGATCTTCACCAACACCAATAGGTATTGAGAACTCTACAATACAGGGCTGTATGCAAAACATCATTTGATTCTGTTTGAATTTGCGGCTGTTATCGTTTACCATAGAAAAAAATTACCCTTGATAAAAAACCGTTGCTGGTAAACTACCCCTTTCCCTTAACCGATCTTCACCAAAAACAACAGGTCTTGAGAACTCGACAATTCAGTGCTATATACAAAATATTGTATGATTTTGTTTGAATTTGCGGCTGTTATCGATTGCCATACAAAATACCCTTGATAAAACAAAAAACGTTGCCGGTAAACTACCCCTTTCCCTTAAACGATCTTCACCAAAAACAAAACGTCTTTAGTACTCAAGAAATCAGGGCTGTATGCAAAAACGTTTTTGATTCTGTTTGAATTTGCAGCTCTTATCGTTTGCCATAGAAAATACCCTTTTAAAACATAAAACGTTGCTGTTAAACTACCCCTTTCCCTTAAATGATCTTCAATAAAAACAAAACGACTTCAGACCTCTACAATTCAGGGCAGTATGCAAAATATTATTTGATTATCTTTGAATTTGCGGCTGTTATCGTTTACCATAGAAAATACCCTTGTTAAAACATAAAACGTTGCTGGTAAACTACCCCTTTACCTTAACCGATCTTTACCAAAATCTAAAGATCGTGAGAACTCTACAATTCAGAGCTGTATGCGAAACATTATTTGATTCTGTTTGAATTTGCGGCTGTTATCGTTTGCCAAACAAACAAAATTACACTTGATAAAAAAAACCGTTGCCGGTAAACTACCCCTTTCCCTCAACCGATCTTCACCAAAAACAAAAGGTCTTTAGTACTCAACAAAACAGGGCTGTATGCAAAAACGTATTTGATTCTGTTTGAATTTGCGACTCTTATCGTTTGCCATAGGAAATACCCTTTAAAACATAAAACGTTGCAGGTAAACTACCCCTTTCCCTTAACCGATCTTCACCAACACCAATAGGTATTGAGAACTCTGCAATACAGGGCTGTATGCAAAACATCATTTGATTCTGTTTGAATTTGCGGCTATTATCGTTTACCATAGAAAATATATAGAACCATACATGACTTCCATATTCTAAGATTTATATTTAAAATCATTTTCAGCCAAACAGCCAGGGAAGGAATTAAAAAAAAAAATACTTCTTTCTTGTCAATAACGTAGTACACATATAAAAAATATTATCCCCTCCCCCTTCAACTATAATTTTGATTTATAGAAAATTACCCCCAGCCCGTTCAACTAGCCTCTTCATTTATAGATATTTCATCTACGTTTCTACAGTGGATTATTAAGATCTTATCAGGATACTTTATCAAAATTAAGTACTTTACTCATGTTACAACAAAAAATGTTTCAGGTAAACTGCCCTTTCCCCGTAACCGATCTTCACCAAAATCAACAGACATTGAGTTCTCTATAGCTCAGGCACATATGTAAAAAATTATTTGATTCTGTTTGAATTTACGGCAGTTATGGTTCGTCATATAATATCGGTATGGAGAACCATACATGACTTCCATATTCTAAGATTTATATTTAAAATAATTTTCGAAATGAAATATTACCTAAATATTCCCTAAAGACGAAAAGTCTGTCTATGAATCGTTCCTCTGTAAACACGTGCAGTTACACTGCCCAGCGATCCACAGGAAGGAAATCGCTATCCACGCTGGACACTTTTTCGGCTTGCATGCGTCATGTTGGTATGGGTTCGGCACTTTCCATTTAAAAACCGTGCAAATGTAAGAAAATAAACATGAATGAGGCCAAAAATAACGCGAACTGTGTGTGTGTGTGTGTGTGTGTGTGTGTGTGTGTGTGTGTGTGTGTGTGTGTGTGTGTGTGTGTGTGTGTGTGTGTGTGTGTGTGTGTGTGTGTGTGTGTGTGTGTGTCTTCCCTGCCTTTTCATTGCGGTAGTCATAATAATAAAATGGAAACGTAAACAGTACATAACTGAGAAAAAAATACATAAATGAAAAAACTATAATTTTATTGCCTGGCAACAAAATTATTTTATTTTTAACAATTACCATTGTTTGAAAAAGTTTAAATGAATTTTCAAGTACTTTACTCTTGTTAAAACGTAAAAGGTTGCAGGTAAACTACCCCTTCCCCTTAACCGATCTTCACCAAAATCAAAATTCCTAGAGTCCTCTACAATTCACTGACGTATGCAAAAAATTATTTGATTATGTTTGAATTTGCGGCTGTTATCCTTTGCCATAGAAAATACGCTTGATAAAAAAACGTTGCTGGTAAACTACCCCTTCCCCTCAACCGATCTTCACCAAAAACAATAGGTCTTGAGTACTCTACAAATCAGGGCTGTATGCAGAAAATTATTTGATTCTGTTTGAATTTGCGGCTGTTATCGTTTGCCAAAAAAAAAATTTCCCTTGATAAAAAAAAACCGTTGCTGGTAAACTACCCCTTCCCCTCAACCGATCTTCACCAAAAACAACAGGTCTCGAGCACTCTACAAATCAGGGCTGTATGCAAAAAATTATTTGATTCTGTTTGAATTTGCGGCGGCAGTTATCGTTTGCCATAGAAAATACGCTTGATAAAAAACGTTGCCGGTAAACTACCCCTTCTCCTCAACCGATCTTCACCAATAACAACAGCTCTTGAGTACTCTACAAATCAGGGCTGTATGCAGAAAATTATTTGATTCTGTTTGAATTTGCAGCTGTTATCGTTTGCCATAGAAAATACCCTTGTTAAAAAAACGTTGTAGGTAAACTACCCCTTTCCCTTAACCCATCTTCACCAAAAACAATAGGTCTTGAGAACTCTACAATTTAGGGCTGTATGCAAATAATCTTTTGATTCTGTTTGAATTTGCGGCTGTTATCGTTTGCCAAAGGAAATACCCTTGTTAAAACATAAAACGTTACAGGTAAACTACCTCTTTCCCTTAACCGATCTTTACCAAAATCAACAGATCTTGAGAACCCTATAATTCAGGGCTGCATGCGAAACATTATTTGATTCTGTTTGAATTTGCGGCTGTTATCGTTTGCCAAACAAACAATATCGGTATGGAGAACCATACATGACTTCCATATTCTAAGATTTATATTTAAAATCATTTTCAGCCAAACAGCCAGGCTGTGCCTTACCTGCCTTTTTATTGCTGTATTAAATGAAAAATATTATATTACATTAAAATGAAAAAATTATAATTTTATTGCCTGGCAACAAAATTATTTTATTTTTAACAATTACCATTGTTTCAAAAAGTTTAAATAAATTTTCAAGTACTTTACTCTTGTTAAAACGTATAAGGTTGCAGGTAAACTACCCCTTCCCCTTAACCGATCTTCACCAAAATCGAAAGTCATTGAGACCTCTACAATTCAGGGACGTATGCAAACAATTATTTGATTCTGTTTGAATTTGCGGCTGTTATCGTTTGCCATAGAAAATACGCTTGATAAAAAAACGTTGCAGGTGAACTACCCCTTCCCCTGAACCGATCTTCACCAAAAACAATAGGTCTTGAGTACTCTGCAAATCAGGACTGTATGCAAAACGTTATTTGATTCTGTTTAAATTTGCGGCTGTTATCGTTTGCCATAGAAAATACCCTTGTTAAAAAAACGTTGCAGGTAAACTACCCCTTTCCCTCAACCGATCTTCACCAAAAACAATAGGTCTTGAGAAATCTACAATTCAGGGCTGTATGCGAAACATTATTTGATTCTGTTTGAATTTGCGGCTGTTATCGTTTGCCAAAAAAAAAAATTTCCCTTGATAAAAAAAACCGTTGCAGGTAAACTACCCCTTCCCCTCAACCGATCTTCACCAAAAACAATAGGTCGCGAGTACTCTACAAATCCGGGCTGTATGCAAAAAATTGTTTGATTCTGTTTGAATTTGCGGCAGTTGTCGTTTGCCATAGAAAATACGCATGATAAAAAACGTTGCTGGTAAACTACCCCTTCCCCTCAACCGATCTTTACCAAAAACAATAGGTCTTGAGTACTCTACAAATCAGGGCTGAATGCAGAAAATTATTTGATTCTGTTTGAATTTGCGGCTGTTATCGTTTGCCATAGAAAATACCCTTGTTAAAAAAACGTTGTAGGTAAACTACCCCTTTCCCTTAACCGATCTTCACCAAAAACAAAAGGTATTGAGAACTCTACAATTTAGGGTGTATGCAAATAATCTTTTCATTCTGTTTGAATTTGCGGCTGTTATCGTTTGCCATAGGAAATACCCTTGTTAAAACATAAAATGTTACAGGTAAACTACCCCTTTCCCTTAACCGATCTTCACCAAAAACAATAGGTCTTGAGAACTCTGCAATTCAGGGCTGTATGCGAAACATTATTTGATTCTGTTTGAATTTGCGGCTGTTATCGTTTGCCAAACAAACAAAATTACCCTTGCTAAAAAAAAACCGTTGCAGGTAAACTACCTCTTTCCCTCAACCGATCTTCACCAAGAACAATAGGTCGCGAGAACTCTGCAAAACCGGGCTGTATGCAAAAAATTATTTGATTCTGTTTGAATTTGCGGCAGTTATCGTTTGCCATAGAAAAAAAATCTACAGACAGACAGACACACAGACAGACAGATAGACACACAGACACTTTTCGGAAAACGACTTTTTTTCATGTTTTGAGTGTAGTAGAATCAGAATCTGCAATAATCTCGAACACGATTTTTTTTGCCATCACCATACTTCCATTCCTTAAGGAATATGGAAGTAAAAAATTACCCTTGATAAAAAACCGTGGCCGGTAAACTACCCCTTTCCCTTTACCAATCTTCACCAAAAACAATAGGTCTTGAGAACTCGACAATTCAGTGCTATATGCAAAATATTATATGATTTTGTTTGAATTTGCGGCTGTTATTGATTGCCATACAAAATACCCTTGATAAAACAAAAAACGTTGCGGGTAAACTACCCCTTTCCATTAAACGATCTTCACCAAAAACAAAACGTCTTTAGTACTCAAAAAATCAGGTCTGTATGCAAAAACGTATTTGATTCTGTTTGAATTTGCAGCTCTTATCGTTTGCCATAGAAAATACCCTTTTAAAACATATAGTGTTGCTGGTAAACTACTCCTTTCCCTTAACCGATCTTCACTAAAAACAAAATGTCTTCAGAACTCTACAATTCAGGGCAGTATGCAAAATATTATTTGATGATGTTTGAATTTGCGGTTGTTATCGTTTGCCATATAAAATACCCTTGTTAAAACATAAAACGTTGCAGGTAAACTACCCCTTTACCTTAACCGATCTTCACTAAAAACAATACGTCGCGAGTACTCTACAAATCAGGGCTGTATGCAAAAAATTATTTGATTCTGTTTGAATTTGCGGCTGTTATCGTTTGCCAAAAAAAAATCGAAGACAGATGGAGAGACAGACAGACAGATAGACACACAGACAGATAGACACACAGACACTTTTCGAAAAACGACTTTTTTCATGTTTTGAGTGTAGTACAACCAGAATCTGCAACAATCTCGAACACGATTTTTTTTGCCATCACCATACTTCCATTTCCTTAAGGAACATGGAAGTAAAAATTACCCTTGTTAAAACATAAAATGTTGCAGGTAAACTACCCCTTTCCCTTAACCGACCTTCACCAAAATCAACAAGCCTTGAGTTCTCTACAACTGAGGAACGTATGCAAAAAATTATTTGATTATGTTTGAATTTGCGGCTGTCATCGTTTGCCATAGAAACAATTCTACACACACACACACACACACACACACACACACACACACACACATTTCGAAAAATGACTTTTCTTCTTGTTTTGAGGGTAGTACAATCAGAATCAGCCGTTACCTCGAAAACGATTTTTTCTCGCCATAACCATACTTCCATTTCCTTATGGAACATGGAAATAAAAATTATCCCTTCCCCCTTCACCTACATTTCCGTTTATAGAAAATTACCCCTACTCCGTTCAGCTAGCCCCTTCATTTATAGATATTTCATCTACGTTACTACAGTGGATTATTATGATCTTCTTATCAGGATACTTTATTCATCAAAATTAAGTACTTTACTCTTGTTAAAACATAAAACGTTGCAAATAAACTACCCTTTTCCCGTACCGATCTTCACCAAAATCAATAGGCCTTGAGTCCTCTACAATTCAGGGATGTATGCAAAATATTATTTTATTATGTTTGAATTTACGGCAGTTATTGTTCGTCGTAGAAAAAATTACCTTTGTTAAAACATTAAACGTTCCAGGTAAACTACCCCTTTCTCTTAACCGATCTTCACCAGAAGCAATAAACCTTGATTCCTCTACAAGCTAGGGATGTATGCAACAAATTATTTGATTCTGTTTGAATGTGCTGCAGTTATTGTTCGTCATATAAAAAATTACCCTTGTGAAACACAAAACGTTGCAGGTAAACTACCCCTTTCCTTTAACCGATCTTCACCAAAAACAATAGGCCTTGAGTCCTCTACAGTTCAGAGATGTATGCAAAAAATTATTTGATTCTGTTTGAATTTGCGGCAGTTATCGTTTGCCATAGAAAAAAAATCTACAGACACACACACAGACAGACACACAGACACACAGACACACACACACACACTTTTCGAAAAATGACTTTTTTCATGTTTTGAGTGTAGTAGAATCAGAATCTGCAATAATCTCGAACACGATTTTTTTTGCCATCACCATACTTCCATTCCTTAAGGAAATATGGAAGTAAAAATTACCATTGATAAAAAACCGTTGCAGGTAAACTACCCCTTTCCCTTAACCGATCTTCACCAAAAACGACAGGTCTTGGGTACTCTACAATTTAGGCCTGTATGCAAACAATTATTTGATTCTGTTTGAATTTGCGGCTGTTATCGTTTGCCATAGAAAACACCCTTTATAAAACCATAAAACGTTGCTGGTAAACTACCCTATTCCATTAACCGATCTTCACCAAAAACAATAGGTCTTGAGAACTCTACAATTCAGGGTTGTATGCAAAACATTAGTTGATTCTCTTTGAATTTACGGCAGTTATCGTTCGTCATAGAAAAAGTACCCTAGTTATAACATAAAACGTTGCAGGTAAACTACCCCTTTCCCTTAACCGATCTTCAACAAAATCAACAGAACTTGAAGTCTGTATAATTCAAAAAGGTATGCAGAAGAGTAGGTGATTCTGTTTTAATGTACGGCAGTTATCGTTCGCAAAATTTACCCTTGATAAAACATAAAATGTTGCTGGTAAACAACCCTATTCCCTTAACCGATCTTCACCAAAACCAATAGGTCTTGAGAACTCTATATTTCAGGGCTGTATGCAAAACATTATATGATTCTGTTTAAATTTGCGGCTGTTATCGTTTGCCATATAAAATACCCTTGATAAAACAAAAAACGTGTCTGGTAAACTACCCCTCTCCCTTAACCGATCTTCACCAAAAACAAAAGATCTTTAGTACTCAACAAAACAGGGCTGTATGCAAAAACGTATTTGATTCTGTTTGAATTTGCGACCATTATCGTTTGCCATAGAAAATACCCTTTTAAAACATAAAACGTTGCCGGTAAACCCTTTCCCTTAACCGATCTTCACCAACACCAATAGGTATTGAGAACTCTACAATACAGGGCTGTATGCAAAACATCATTTGATTCTGTTTGAATTTGCGGCTGTTATCGTTTACCATAGAAAAAAATTACCCTTGATAAAAAACCGTTGCTGGTAAACTACCCCTTTCCCTTAACCGATCTTCACCAAAAACAACAGGTCTTGAGAACTCGACAATTCAGTGCTATATACAAAATATTGTATGATTTTGTTTGAATTTGCGGCTGTTATCGAATGCCATACAAAATACCCTTGATAAAACAAAAAACGTTGCCGGTAAACTACCCCTTTCCCTTAAACGATCTTCACCAAAAACAAAACGTCTTTAGTACTCAAGAAATCAGGGCTGTATGCAAAAACGTTTTTGATTCTGTTTGAATTTACAGCTCTTATCGTTTGCCATAGAAAATACCCTTTTAAAACATAAAACGTTGCTGTTAAACTACCCCTTTCCCTTAAATGATCTTCAATAAAAACAAAACGTCTTCAGACCTCTACAATTCAGGGCAGTATGCAAAATATTATTTGATTATCTTTGAATTTGCGGCTGTTATCGTTTACCATAGAAAATACCCTTGTTAAAACATAAAACGTTGCTGGTAAACTACCCCTTTACCTTAACCGATCTTTACCAAAATCTAAAGATCGTGAGAACTCTACAATTCAGGGCTGTATGCGAAACATTATTTGATTCTGTTTGAATTTGCGGCTGTTATCGTTTGCCAAACAAACAAAATTACACTTGATAAAAAAAACCGTTGCCGGTAAACTACCCCTTTCCCTCAACCGATCTTCACCAAAAACAAAAGGTCTTTAGTACTCAACAAAACAGGGCTGTATGCAAAAACGTATTTGATTCTGTTTGAATTTGCGACTCTTATCGTTTGCCATAGGAAATACCCTTTAAAACATAAAACGTTGCAGGTAAACTACCCCTTTCCCTTAACCGATCTTCACCAACACCAATAGGTATTGAGAACTCTGCAATACAGGGCTGTATGCAAAACATCATTTGATTCTGTTTGAATTTGCGGCTATTATCGTTTACCATAGAAAATATCGGTATGGAGAACCATACATGACTTCCATATTCTAAGATTTATATTTAAAATCATCTTCAGCCAAACAGCCAGGGAAGGAATTAAAAAAAAAAATACTTCTTTCTTGTCAATAACGTAGTACACATATAAAAAATATTATCCCCTCCCCCTTCAACTATAATTTTGATTTATAGAAAATTACCCCCAGCCCGTTCAACTAGCCTCTTCATTTATAGATATTTCATCTACGTTTCTACAGTGGATTATTAAGATCTTATCAGGATACTTTATCAAAATTAAGTACTTTACTCATGTTACAACAAAAAATGTTTCAGGTAAACTGCCCTTTCCCCGTAACCGATCTTCACCAAAATCAACAGACATTGAGTTCTCTATAGCTCAGGCACATATGTAAAAAATTATTTGATTCTGTTTGAATTTACGGCAGTTATGGTTCGTCATATAATATCGGTATGGAGAACCATACATGACTTCCATATTCTAAGATTTATATTTAAAATAATTTTCGAAATGAAATATTACCTAAATATTCCCTAAAGACGAAAAGTCTGTCTATGAATCGTTCCTCTGTAAACACGTGCAGTTACACTGCCCAGCGATCCACAGGAAGGAAATCGCTATCCACGCTGGACACTTTTTCGGCTTGCATGCGTTATGTTGGTATGGGTTCGGCACTTTCCATTTAAAAACCGTGCAAATGTAAGAAAATAAACATGAATGAGGCCAAAAATAACGCGAACTGTGTGTGTGTGTGTGTGTGTGTGTGTGTGTGTGTGTGTGTGTGTGTGTGTGTGTGTGTGTGTGTGTGTGTGTGTGTGTGTGTGTGTGTGTGTGTGTGTGTGTGTGTGTGTGTGTGTGTGTGTGTGTGTGTCTTCCCTGCCTTTTCATTGCGGTAGTCATAATAATAAAATGGAAACGTAAACAGTACATAACTGAGAAAAAAATACATAAATGAAAAAACTATAATTTTATTGCCTGGCAACAAAATTATTTTATTTTTAACAATTACCATTGTTTGAAAAAGTTTAAATGAATTTTCAAGTACTTTACTCTTGTTAAAACGTAAAAGGTTGCAGGTAAACTACCCCTTCCCCTTAACCGATCTTCACCAAAATCAAAATTCCTAGAGTCCTCTACAATTCACTGACGTATGCAAAAAATTATTTGATTATGTTTGAATTTGCGGCTGTTATCCTTTGCCATAGAAAATACGCTTGATAAAAAAACGTTGCTGGTAAACTACCCCTTCCCCTCAACCGATCTTCACCAAAAACAATAGGTCTTGAGTACTCTACAAATCAGGGCTGTATGCAGAAAATTATTTGATTCTGTTTGAATTTGCGGCTGTTATCGTTTGCCAAAAAAAAAATTTCCCTTGATAAAAAAAAACCGTTGCAGGTAAACTACCCCTTCCCCTCAACCGATCTTCACCAAAAACAACAGGTCTCGAGCACTCTACAAATCAGGGCTGTATGCAAAAAATTATTTGATTCTGTTTGAATTTGCGGCAGTTATCGTTTGCCATAGAAAATACGCTTGATAAAAAACGTTGCAGGTAAACTACCCCTTCTCCTCAACCGATCTTCACCAATAACAACAGCTCTTGAGTACTCTACAAATCAGGGCTGTATGCAGAAAATTATTTGATTCTGTTTGAATTTGCAGCTGTTATCGTTTGCCATAGAAAATACCCTTGTTAAAAAAACGTTGTAGGTAAACTACCCCTTTCCCTTAACCCATCTTCACCAAAAACAATAGGTCTTGAGAACTCTACAATTTAGGGCTGTATGCAAATAATCTTTTGATTCTGTTTGAATTTGCGGCTGTTATCGTTTGCCATAGGAAATACCCTTGTTAAAACATAAAACGTTACAGGTAAACTACCCCTTTCCCTTAACCGATCTTTACCAAAATCAACAGATCTTGAGAACCCTATAATTCAGGGCTGCATGCGAAACATTATTTGATTCTGTTTGAATTTGCGGCTGTTATCGTTTGCCAAACAAACAATATCGGTATGGAGTACCATACATGACTTCCATATTCTAAGATTTATATTTAAAATCATTTTCAGCCAAACAGCCAGGCTGTGCCTTACCTGCCTTTTTATTGCTGTATTAAATGAAAAATATTATATTACATTAAAATGAAAAAATTATAATTTTATTGCCTGGCAACAAAATTATTTTATTTTTAACAATTACCATTGTTTCAAAAAGTTTAAATAAATTTTCAAGTACTTTACTCTTGTTAAAACGTATAAGGTTGCAGGTAAACTACCCCTTCCCCTTAACCGATCTTCACCAAAATCGAAAGTCATTGAGACCTCTACAATTCAGGGACGTATGCAAACAATTATTTGATTCTGTTTGAATTTGCGGCTGTTATCGTTTTCCATAGAAAATACGCTTGATAAAAAAACGTTGCAGGTAAACTACCCCTTCCCCTTAACCGATCTTCACCAAAAACAATAGGTCTTGAGTACTCTGCAAATCAGGACTGTATGCAAAACATTATTTGATTCTGTTTGAATTTGCGGCTGTTATCGTTTGCCTAAAAAATACCCTTGTTAAAAAAACGTTGCAGGTAAACTACCCCTTTCCCTCAACCGATCTTCACCAAAAACAATAGGTCTTGAGAAATCTACAATTCAGGGCTGTATGCGAAACATTATTTGATTCTGTTTGAATTTGCGGCTGTTATCGTTTGCCAAAAAAAAAAAATTTCCCTTGATAAAAAAAAACGTTGCAGGTAAACTACCCCTTCCCCTCAACCGATCTTCACCAAAAACAATAGGTCGCGAGTACTCTACAAATCAGGGCTGTATGCAAAAAATTATTTGATTCTGTTTGAATTTGCGGCAGTTGTCGTTTGCCATAGAAAATACGCATGATAAAAAACGTTGCTGGTAAACTACCTCTTCCCCTCAACCGATCTTTACCAAAAACAATAGGTCTTGAGTACTCTACAAATCAGGGCTGAATGCAGAAAATTATTTGATTCTGTTTGAATTTGCGGCTGTTATCGTTTGCCATAAAAAATACCCTTGTTAAAAAAACGTTGTAGGTAAACTACCCCTTTCCCTTAACCGATCTTCACCAAAAACAAAAGGTATTGAGAACTCTACAATTTAGGGTGTATGCAAATAATCTTTTCATTCTGTTTGAATTTGCGGCTGTTATCGTTTGCCATAGGAAATACCCTTGTTAAAACATAAAATGTTACAGGTAAACTACCCCTTTCCCTTAACCGATCTTCACCAAAAACAATAGGTCTTGAGAACTCTACAATTCAGGGCTGTATGCGAAACATTATTTGATTCTGTTTGAATTTGCGGCTGTTATCGTTTGCCAAACAAACAAAATTACCCTTGCTAAAAAAAAACCGTTGCAGGTAAACTACCCCTTTCCCTCAACCGATCTTCACCAAAAACAATAGGTCGCGAGAACTCTGCAAAACCGGGCTGTATGCAAAAAATTATTTGATTCTGTTTGAATTTGCGGCAGTTATCGTTTGCCATAGAAAAAAAATCTACAGACAGACAGACACACAGACAGACAGATAGACACACAGACACTTTTCGGAAAACGACTTTTTTTCATGTTTTGAGTGTAGTAGAATCAGAATCTGCAATAATCTCGAACACGATTTTTTTTGCCATCACCATACTTCCATTCCTTAAGGAATATGGAAGTAAAAAATTACCCTTGATAAAAAACCGTGGCCGGTAAACTACCCCTTTCCCTTTACCAATCTTCACCAAAAACAATAGGTCTTGAGAACTCGACAATTCAGTGCTATATGCAAAATATTATATGATTTTGTTTGAATTTGCGGCTGTTATTGATTGCCATACAAAATACCCTTGATAAAACAAAAAACGTTGCGGGTAAACTACCCCTTTCCATTAAACGATCTTCACCAAAAACAAAACGTCTTTAGTACTCAAAAAATCAGGTCTGTATGCAAAAACGTATTTGATTCTGTTTGAATTTGCAGCTCTTATCGTTTGCCATAGAAAATACCCTTTTAAAACATATAGTGTTGCTGGTAAACTACTCCTTTCCCTTAACCGATCTTCACTAAAAACAAAATGTCTTCAGAACTCTACAATTCAGGGCAGTATGCAAAATATTATTTGATGATGTTTGAATTTGCGGCTGTTATCGTTTGCCATATAAAATACCCTTGTTAAAACATAAAACGTTGCTGGTAAACTACCCCTTTACCTTAACCGATCTTCACTAAAAACAATACGTCGCGAGTACTCTACAAATCAGGGCTGTATGCAAAAAATTATTTGATTCTGTTTGAATTTGCGGCTGTTATCGTTTGCCAAAAAAAAATCGAAGACAGATGGAGAGACAGACAGACAGATAGACACACAGACAGATAGACACACAGACACTTTTCGAAAAACGACTTTTTTCATGTTTTGAGTGTAGTACAACCAGAATCTGCAACAATCTCGAACACGATTTTTTTTGCCATCACCATACTTCCATTTCCTTAAGGAACATGGAAGTAAAAATTACCCTTGTTAAAACATAAAATGTTGCAGGTAAACTACCCCTTTCCCTTAACCGACCTTCACCAAAATCAACAAGCCTTGAGTTCTCTACAACTGAGGAACGTATGCAAAAAATTATTTGATTATGTTTGAATTTGCGGCTGTCATCGTTTGCCATAGAAACAATTCTACACACACACACACACATTTCGAAAAATGACTTTTCTTCTTGTTTTGAGGGTAGTACAATCAGAATCAGCCGTTACCTCGAAAACGATTTTTTCTCGCCATAACCATACTTCCATTTCCTTATGGAACATGGAAATAAAAATTATCCCTTCCCCCTTCACCTACATTTCCGTTTATAGAAAATTACCCCTACTCCGTTCAGCTAGCCCCTTCATTTATAGATATTTCATCTACGTTACTACAGTGGATTATTATGATCTTCTTATCAGGATACTTTATTCATCAAAATTAAGTACTTTACTCTTGTTAAAACATAAAACGTTGCAAATAAGCTACCCTTTTCCCGTACCGATCTTCACCAAAATCAATAGGCCTTGAGTCCTCTACAATTCAGGGATGTATGCAAAATATTATTTTATTATGTTTGAATTTACGGCAGTTATTGTTCGTCGTAGAAAAAATTACCTTTGTTAAAACATTAAACGTTCCAGGTAAACTACCCCTTTCTCTTAACCGATCTTCACCAGAAGCAATAAACCTTGATTCCTCTACAAGCTAGGGATGTATGCAACAAATTATTTGATTCTGTTTGAATGTGCTGCAGTTATTGTTCGTCATATAAAAAATTACCCTTGTGAAACACAAAACGTTGCAGGTAAACTACCCCTTTCCTTTAACCGATCTTCACCAAAAACAATAGGCCTTGAGTCCTCTACAGTTCAGAGATGTATGCAAAAAATTATTTGATTCTGTTTGAATTTACGGCTGTTATCGTTTGCCAAAAAAAAATTCTACACACACACACACACACACACACACACAGATAGACAGACAGACACTTTTCGAAAAATGACTTTTCTTCATGTTTTGAGGGTAGTACAATCAAAATCATTCGTTATCTCGAACACGTTTTTTTTTCGCCATGACCATTTTTCAATTTCCTTATGGAACATGTAAGTAAAAACTGTGGGGCGAGGTGTGCGTAAATGTAATACGAAATAGGAGTGAATTATCTGCGAATGAGAAGAAATCTGTAGTTATAAACTCGTTGTGTAACTGTTAGGTATCTCCTCGGATAAGGCTTAAGGATATGTTGTGACAATGCAAATGACTCATCTCCTACGAAAACAAATGGCATAGGTTTCCCTTGCTAATTGCATAGGTTTGTGCGTTAGGAATGTTTAATTTGTTGGTTTGTACTCTTCGACCAAAATTTTAATTTTTGAATACATTAGAATCGCCAATGAAACCGCATGATTCTACATCAATTGCTGTGAAACTACGCCAATAATTATCATGGAGAAAACGTTCTTATAATTATAAAGCTGTGAACCGGAGTTTTCGGGTTTCTTTAGTACCCAGTATTCTTTTTTGTATCGTTTCTCTTTTTCTTTTAAGCGCAACATCAAAGTCACAAGACAAGTTATTTCTACGACATCCTTTCTATACTGACAAATAATGACAAAAAATTATGGTAAAATTGCGATTTATTTATCGCAAGTAAGCGAATTTCAATATTTTTTCGCGACCACGATTTTTTTGTCGTTGCGACAGATAATCGCAAGTGTGCGCCTAGCCTAAATCGTAACAGTCGCAGTGATATCTTCAAGTAAGATTATCTTGATAGTAATAGGAATAGCCTACGTTGACTAGAACCTATTTTGTTTTATTTCCTAAGTAGCAAAAGTTTGCTGTATATACAAAACAATTTCTCATTATATAATTCGATTTAGTTCATACAATTCATAAAACTCACAAAGTTTACAGTGCAGCTTATAGTTTACATAATCATTGACCTAATTTCAGAATTTAGTTAACTGATGGCGATAGGTAATTGTAAAAACCTTACAATACATAAATGTAGTTATTTATTATTTATGTATTATAGATTTATATTTATACATAATTCTGCAATCTATATGCAGAATTATGGTGGTTGTGGGGCTAGAAGTGGCAGTAGTATTAATAGTAGGTCTACCTTTTGTTTATTCAACATTAAATTACCATCAATTGAAGGGTCCTTTGTGAATTAATAGTGATCATAAAAACTGTGGTGCTATCTCTGTCGGATATCCCATAAGATCTCCACCTCCATGAATTTTCTCGGACAGCTAAAGCAATACTGTATACTTAGCCAAGCCTTATCACTGACTTCTACTGAGGCGAGTCTGCCTTACCCCGCGACGGACGTCTGCTAAGAGTTACTCCGTTCAATTAATGTATCTATGATCTTCTTCTTCTTCTTCTTCTTCTTCTTCTTCTTCTTCTTCTTCTTCTTCTTCTTCTTCTTCTTCTTCTTCTTCTTCTTCTTCTTCTTCCCAACAAGTATTAGACCTTGGCGACCTGTTCCGGCTTCACAGGATTTATTCACATATTTTCTTTTGTCTTCGTACCTTTCTTCTTCCAGCTGGTTTGTATCTACTTTTGGTAGTCTTCGATCATCCAGACGGTCCTTCCAATTTCTTCTATGCAACATAGGGACAGCCATTACCTTGTAAACCTTGACCTGAGTATCTTTCCTCGTCTTGTTTTTTAGTGTCCTTCTTGTGATGCCGCACATCATTTGAAACTTATTGTCTATGTTTCTATTGTTCTCATATGATATATCATACCCTAGGTAGCTAAAATGAGAGACTTGTTCAATTAGTTGGTTGTTAATCATTATTTTGGATCTTACAGGATTGCTTTCCAGGAAAGCCATCACCTTACATTTGCTTGTGGAAATTCTTAAATTACACTGAATCGAACACCGTTGTGAATTATGTAGCGCTCTTTGCAACCATTTTCGGTAGTAGTATCTATAAGCAGCAGGTCGTCAGCAAACCGCAGTGTATTAACAATTTTGCTTTGTCCTAGAGAAATACCTTTTGATGGATAAATGCTTGCCACCTACGAGTTACATCGTCCAAATAAATATTAAAGAGGGTTGGAGAGAGACTACATCCCTGTCTTACACCTTGCTTTATACTTAAAACCTCCTGCTCTCTTCCTCTTCTCAGAAGTATCTGTCTATCCAAGTAGAGACTCTCTACTGCTGAAATAAAGTGCTTAGGGTACCCATTCTTTGTAAAATTTCCCATAACATCTTCCTGTCTACCTTATCGAAAGGCTTTTCAAAATCCACGAACGCAATATATGTCGCAAGGTTGAATTCTCTCCGCTTCTCCAATATTCTATTTATTATGTGAATATTATCTGAGCAGGAAATGTATCTATGATTCTATATTCGTGTATGATAAACAGAGTATCGCTGCTAGTTACGATTTTTATATTTATTATATATTATATTATACTATACAGACCAGTCGGACAACACCGTCCGGCACTTTTCACAGGCTAACTTCAATTGTTCGTATCTGTCCAGTATTCATCTTCAAAGTTGACAATCACTTATTTTCTTAACTTATACTCTATAACAAAATGTCAATCGTCTGTTTTTATTTTGCTTTATGTTAATTCTACATTTATAGATCTACATTTCTCTTCGCATCCTTTGCATTTCTCGATAAAAATTCATTGGCTTTACCTCTTATGTTTCGGTTATGTTCAAATCAATCTCCATACTTTCTCGATCTTTTTCATTCGTTATTTTATCCGATCTTTAAAATCACCGCCTCTTCTTCTTCTTCTTCTTCTTCTTCTTCTTCTTCTTCTTCTTCTTCTTCTTCTTCTTCTTCTTCTTCTTCTTCTTCTTCTTCTTCAGTAGACCACCTTCATTGCTTTCTGCTCGTCTCAAGTTTTACTTTTTAATCTCTAATAGTCTAAGCCTTATGTTTGTGGTTTATCCAAAAGTTAAGTCGTTTGCTTTCCTGATCCGTTTCCTTTATAAAGTTTGTAATGTGTTTACTAACAGTACGATTACTTGAATCATGGACTCCGGCATAGAAACGAAAAAGTGACTAGACTCCTGAAATTAAATTTCTTAGGAGAGTTACAGAATTTAACTTGTCAGATGGAGGGAGACGCGAAGACATAATAAGAAGTGCAGATAAATAAAATGACAGAAATAGTACAAGATTATTTGGAAGAACGTGTAGAGAGAACGCTAGGTACTGATCTCTGCAAACACGTGATGATTTATATACCAGTACCAAAGTGGGAGCGGAAATACCGTACAGGCACGGAAATGGTTTGAAGTTGGAACAGGCAGTAATACCTGCGGTACTGAAGAAGAAGGAGAAGAAGAAGAAGAAGAAGAAGAAGAAGAAGAAGAAGAAGAAGAAGAAGAAGAAGAAGAAGAAGAAGAAGAAGAAGAAGAATGTGATGACGATTAAAAATACTATTGCTGAGACTGCTGTTAAAGTCAACATGTTTGCATGAATACAACGAACTACAAGGCTAATGCTAATGATATAAAATTAATTTTATAATGTTGCGATTTCGACATCACTAAGCAAAATCGTCCTGTCATCCCGCAAATAGTGGAAACTACACACGGCGTCTTCATTAATCTGTTTCGAAAAAGTATTCAATTTGAGTAGGTCTTCTCATCGTTCACCTGTGAATACACACACATACACCGTTAATTCAATATTTCATGAAATCGCCAACATTATGTAAGTAAATAGTCTTCTTTTTCCACCTGTAACTACAGTTTCACCTTTAAGCTAATTGTCGCTTTACATAACCGACAGACTTCCTTTTGGCGTTCGTTTGTGTAACGTTAGCATTGTATTCTTTGTTGAACGGAGACGCGGAAAGGGAGAGCCATCAATTGTAGACGCATAATACACATAGACACACACAGGCGTTTCAACACGTGTGAAATGTGTGTGAAATATGTCATTATTGAAATACTGTACCGTAAGTGGGACTCGAACCTATTGCGCAACTGCAGCACGGCAACAATATTTCTAAGAAACGAAAATAATAACGCACACGAAGAAAGACGATGCCGGAGAAAGAAAAGTTCACAGGTTCGTAGCATCATCTCTTGCAGTTTCATCGGAATTAACGATGTACCGCGTATACGTTCTCCCACACCACCCAATTGAACAAAACCCCACGTACTGCTAATAAACCATGAGACAATGCCGTTGTCTTTCAGTTGGAAGACGAGACGACGGTATTTGCATGATTCTCTCGTAGCCGGATACAAACGATCGCATTCTCTACGTCTGGTTCGACTCTGCCCCTTTATTATAAAAGATTTTTTTAAATTATAAATGCAACCGACGGAATCAATTAGCTTCAGTTTGTTGAAGAAATATTTTGTTTTTATAAATGGAAAAAGTAATGTGTATGGCGAGTGTGTCTTGTTAGACGTGGACGTGGACATTTGGTATGCAGATAGTCGTCGACATAAACAACGAGAGGACAATTGGATGAGACGTAGGCTCGAAGGTGGATGTCCAAGAAACCATAAAGACGCTTTGAAATCTTTATTTCTTTTGAAGCTGTCGGTAGAGGGATAGGTTCTGATCCGTTAGTTATAGTTTCTGTTTTCCAGTGACAGATATAAACGGACGAAACCGTAAACCTATTTTCCCCAGTATTATTAGGTCTTAAATACACTGAATACTAATCGCCCCATATTTCCTGACTAAGTTATAATACTACTGCACAAAGAATGACTCCGCAGGTACCATCCTTGTATATCCTTTTTAATTTCAATTTTTAATTTTTGTTCGCTGTTTTCGCCAGACGGTTCAATTTTCCTTAACTTCTTATCAGCACTCTCTGGTTTTGTGTCTGCAGCTTTGCCGCATGGTTTTGTCTGCGTCTGATGCCCCAATCTCTATTTTGTTCTCACTTTGTTCTTCAATTATCTCCTAGACTTCCTTCCTTCCTTATTACAACCCCAGATGCTTCCGCTGCGCATTCCAAACCACCTTGAGGTCTATACATTTATGTGGCTCATTGCATTCTCCTAACCCAGTAATTCTTCTACTTCCTGATATCTGAGTTCTTTGTATTCTTCGTTGGGGATTTTCTTGGGACCAGTTATAATACTTGTTAACATTCTTTCGAATCCTAGAAAGGTAAGGAACTGATAATTATCTTTTTTCAGTTTATTTTGTTCAATTATCTTCTTTTGTTAGAAGGATTTCAAAATATTATGGAAATTGTAACAGTATTTTGAGGGAATATTTTGAGGGATTCACTTCTAAACACTGTCCTTGTAGGTCATTAAGCTACTTTAACCGTTAACGTTCAAAATCTATAGGACACACAAACATACAAATTAGTGCTGACTTACAATAGAATCCATTATTTTCTATGGAGAACGACTCTTATATTTTCTCTTAGTACAGACTTTTAGTTTCTAGTTTTGACAAGGTAGCATTTTTTACAATTTATACTTTATGTCTTCTCGCTGTCTTCACCAGCCAGTTCTACTTTTCTCTATCTCTCACCAGTACTCTCCAGTTTTGTGGCTGCACTTTTGACGCATCTGTTTGCATTTGATCTTTCCATTTTGATTTTCGTCTCACTATTAGTCTCGTCTGTTCCTCAATGGTATGCTTACGCCAGATTTCTATGACGTTAAAATTATCACCAAAATAGGTAGACTAGAATACTTTTTTATGGTGTTCCAAAATGACGAACAGATAATTCTTTCACAATACGCGTCTCTCAAAGAAATAAAATATAACTACTAAAAATTAAAGTGATTTGATACCTACTGGTATTTCAAACAAAATTCCGTCTTTTAGTTACAGAAGTACAGTGTTCATAAAATATTTTCATACGCAGTTTACACTCCTTCGAAGTCTCTTTAGTGTAAACAGTCAGAAACAAGAATAGAGAAGAGGAAAGGACAACTATAGACTTTAGCGAACGGAACGAATGCAATTTTAGCTGTGTACTAACTATAGTAGCTGAGAATATCAGCTATAATTTATATTTTCAATCAATTCTGGGCTATATTAAGTACTCATATTCTCTTTTTTATTATTCCTATGTTCACATAAGTGAATAACAACCACAAATATAATTTATCTTTTTTTTCTTTCATCCTGGAGTACGTGTAGACACCTTTCCGGTTTCACAAGCCTTATTGTGATTTTAAATTTCTGTTATTTATAACTTATTAAAGTTCAATTAAAAATCATACCATCGTTTTCTGGTCCTCCCTGCATTACGACTACCCTGTGGAGCATTAAAATATGCAGCCTTTGCTATATAGAGTCCTTTTCTATGCGAAGGACATGTTCCCTCCAACTACTCTTATAATCACCAACTTATTTTCAAACAACTAGGACACCTTAGGATTTTCCGTACATCCTTATTGCAAAGCATATCTAATCGTAAGCATACTTTGATCATTCTTAAAAACCTCGTTTCTATAGCGGTGATTTTATTTACATTCGCCTTTCGCGAAGTCCGTGGCTCCTGACTATAGTACAACACCACAGTAGGTACCGCAGGAACCTTATAAAATATAATGTTCGTTGCTGGTCTCAGTTTATTTTTTTAATGGTTCTTTGAATCGTCCCACAGATGGGGCCAAGTTTACTCAATTTGTTCTTCACCATCTCTACCTGCATCCCACAAAATATTACATCCCGAATACTGGAAACCTCATACCTGCTCCAAACAGTATTTGTCTACCGTTACTATGGTACGCGGATATGAGACACAGAATGCCAGCACTCTGATTTTCGGCATGGAAATTCTCATGTTATAATCCTGACTAATTCAGTGCAATTTGGAATTCAGCTGGGATAAATGACATATTCATATTTCGTTTCCTGCAGAATAACTTTATCATCTGCGAAGAGCATAGTATCCATATACACATTCTCATTTACCTTTGTCCTTTCATGAAGAACATCTCTTCATTTTTTAATCAATTAATTTATATACTAAATGTATATTAAATATTAAATAGTGGTGACGATAAATTGGAGTCCTGATGAATTCCTTGCTTCGTAAATACGTTTTCTGGGTGTCCATTTTCCATGCCAATCAAAGACACTCCAATAGCACGAATACTATTAATGAGATTTACTAGATGTTTTGGGTAATCTTGTTACGTCATTATTTGCCTCAAATTTCCTCGACTAACTTTACAAAACGCTTTATCATAATTGATGAAGGCTAGATCAGTCTGTAGGTTAAATTCAATCCGTGGCGCGCCGATACAATGTGCAAAGTATGCGGTGCAAACAGGCGCCAGGATAGCAAAGGAGCCAAAACTTTCAGGTGAGGAGGAAATATTAAAAAAAAAAATTGATAAAGTTAACTTTTCGGTGCTCTGGACGGGTATTCTCACCAAATTTTTATGACTCCTGACTTATTTGTATGGAGCTCCTGACTTGTTAAGTCGCACGTCATTTAAAATTGGTAAAGTGCTCAGAACGGTTTCGTATGCCTGTGGCTGTAACTAACGTCATTTAACGACTTTCAAATCTTGCCGTTATATCAACAGAGTCAGATATTTTTGATCAACTTGATATACTCGATAGTATTCGAGAATTTTCGTTGGAATTTCGTTGGAATTTACTTGTCTATTACTTTACCAAATAATGTTTGTAATATGTTCCTGTTTTATATAAGTGCAATTTATACCCGTTTCTTATTTATATGATGCTTATAGAAAGTACAAAATGTTGAATAAACTAACTTGTCAAATAAAATATAGTAAGTTTAATTATGTGGCAAAAAATATTTAAAATATTTAATACTTTTGTTTTTACAAAACTGTAAATTTATCTCTTAATTTACTTAAAGTATACAAGAAGCAAATGGCAAATGATTTTCTTGATAAATAAGATAAATTATTTTATTTTTTCCAAATAATTTTTATTATTTTTGTTTTTGTACCCTTCTTCTATGTTTATTGTTTTTATACATTGTTTTTGCAAATCCTTTTTTTAAACAAACAAAAAATATATAAGCCCATTTCGTATTTCGTTTGTACTCACTGATACGTTTTTTATTGTGTAGGGCGCCAACTAAAGTTCTGCACACAGGCGCCGGAGACTACTGATGCGTCTCTGAATTCAATTCGTTTTTCCATTGTCTGTTTTAATGAAAAAACATGGTTAGAGCAGAATATTTTGAGGTATAAACATGTTGTATAAACTGATAAAAGTAACAGAATTGACGTTGCAGGAAGTGAGGACTAGTGCAATGCACTGCTAGTGCTATCTCTTTCCGACACAGACGTAGGAAACTATAAAGAGGTGTCAGAGGTAGCGGACCTATACACAGATTAATTAAGTACAAACATTTAGAACATACAAAATATTTTTATAATTTTTGTTTACGAACAGCATTTACACATAGGTAAGTTTATATTAGCTGTCATCACAAACCTCTTTTGCTACCACCGATACGAAGTGCCTTTAAGAAGTGTCGTATAAAAGTCGTTTCGTAAATCTTATACCCAAACACGCGTGTGCGCACGCACGCACACACACGCACACACACGCACGTACACGTACACACTGATGATCACTTTCTCTGTAGCCTGCGTCTTGCGTATAGTGTAGAAGTTACCTTTACGACTTGATATATTATCATTACGACTCTATCGCTGTCCGAATTTAAAGTATCAGCACAGCTATTAAACACAAGTCTTTGCACATGTTTGTGTGTGTGTGTGTGCGCGCGTGCGCGCGCATATGTGAACAGAGGGCTTTGTGTCTCTTACTTTAATTTAGTGGCTACCTCCAATTTATTGAATCATATTTTATAAATAGGTTTCGTTAGTTAGTATCATCAAACATAAAATTGCCTCGGAGAATGGATACATTTAACAAACGAAAACGACTGTAGGAACGAATTACACTTATTGGATCTGGGAATTATGATGAGAATTATTCAGGTCAATTTATTTCTTATAGGACGACTTTCATAATTGTGGTGTACTTCCAGTCATAAGCGGAAGCATTTAAGTATTGGAATGTATTTATGTTATGTCTACCACGATGTACACGAGTAAGATATTAACAAAGATAAACAGAACAAATCAGTAAACCTAAATTGACGTTGGCGACGTTGACGCTGATTGACGTTGGCGACACGCTGATGGATTCAGATCATGACTCGACCGGTAACAATTATTCGTCACATTACAGGATATCGAGATGAAAATCAGCTGCAATTTAATTTGTAACAAGGTTAGTAGCATTCTTGTCTCGGCTAGTTTGCGGACGCACAGCATCCGTTTTTCTGGTGAATCGTCCATTTAGTGGGGAAATTTATCATTATTGCTCATTCCTTTAACCGCCGGGGAAAATACAAGCATCGAGGATTCAAAGGGGCTGCCGGTGTTTAAGGAGCCGGAAAGTGCGATTGCCGCCACGGTCTCCGGGATCCTGTTGTTATAATTCATTCATGACTGTAATTATCCGGCATAATGTATTTTTTTTTTACTGACAGTCACATGACTGATCAATTGAGCGTACAGCGTTCGAAATATTGTAATATAATATTATTGTGTATCCAAGAAGTGTGGTTGATGTCACAATGTTATTTATTTTTCGTATATCCTGAGTCGTTGTTCTTTTATTTTCTACTCTTTCTTCCTCATTCTATTCATTAATTCCGTTTCACATCCTCCGACACCATCTTCTACTTCAGAGTCTGCTTGCGATTTTGATTGTCGTTTACTTCTTACACTGGATAAGACTATATTCCTATTTTCAATCGTTCTCCTCCTCCTACTTCTACTAATTTCCTACAACTCAACTCCTTCCCTTAAGTCTACTCCCAATCCTAATACTACTTCTACATCTACACGTACACCTAGCGATATACGTGATCTACCGTTCGGTTACCGTTCCTACTTATAATTGTCACATTTTTATTCTCTTCTTATCTTCCTTCGTCTCGCCATCCTCCTTCTCCTTCTGCCCCTTAAATTTTCAAAGGATCTGGCTCATGTGAATATCGTTCAGCCTATTACGTGCGGATGGAGCACTGTATTTCCACCACACGTGTAGAGGGTTGTTTAATCCTCGAGAAAGTACGTGTATAGAAGAAGTAAGATTACGGGCTTTTCCCAACAACGTCACAGACGACTGTGTAAGAACCTTTGAGAAAATTTGTTTCAAACGTCTGTAAAATATTCTTCCTTCTAAATATCATCTGTAACGAAGTAGGAGATTATTATGGGAAAAGTATGAATTGCCTTAGCGCAATGTATTAATGTTCCACTGTGTATATTGGTCTAAAACATTACTATCCGCAAATAATACATCGTGAGTAAAACGGGCAGTCAGATCTGTCATAAAAGACAAGCTAATGAGATGACAAATGAAAAACAAAGGGCTTCTACTTGAGCGCTTGCTGAGAAAAGGAAACATTTTCCTTGCAGATGGAAGACTGACAGAGGACCTTTAATATACATTGACACAGATCCACATGAACGCTGTAGAGAGAGTTATTAATATCAACGTCGTCGCGGCGATATCGACGGTAAAAGGATACGATAGTACTAACGTAAAATTAATAAAAAATATGAAAATATCCATCTTGCCAGTTAATGTTTTTATTTTAAGTTTTCTTTAACGTCCACTTTTCGAAGCCTGTCTAGTATTATAATCGCCTAACTGATCTCGAAACCATCATTTATCCAATTTATAGAAGATGCATTTTATCTTTGTGACTGGCATAACATTTTAAATACAATTTGTAACACCTAATCTACAGAATCATTTGGAAGACTTATGTTTCATATGAAAGATAAAAAGCAGAGTACCTATATCTGCTCAGATAACATTGTAGAAACCACAGAACCGAAGTAAAAACCCATAAATAACATTAGGAAGTAAATCGAGAGGGCATTGTGGGCACGTCTCGTATGATGGTTCAATGTTTATTAAACAGGCAGGGCCTGTTATCTACGTTACAAGCAGGGCTTTTAAGCAGTAACTTTTAATATGTGCATGTCTGTTAAAATTTAGTAGTAGCCAGGTATGTGCGTTCTATTCATGAATCGTGATGTTTAATTGGTTATTTGTTTAAAAATTAGTTGATTAATTTAGTGCCTAGTTTTAACTTAATTTCACTTCTCTTCTTTAGGGCTTAATAGTAAGTTTTGTTCACACCTCTAAAAGGACCGTTTGTGTGCCTTTTGCTTTGGTTCTTCATAGGATTTTCAAATTGCACTCTATCTATTATTTTCATTTATAGATGGGACCTCTGGTCATCCTGTTTCCGCTCCATCTCAGTGCAACCCTCGATTGGTGGCTTGATGAATCCATCGCGCCGTAAGTATCGCCTAAAAGTTTGTCTGTTTGTTTTTTAATTTTTTGTGTATTTCTCCTCATTCATTGACTTTATCAAGACCTCGTCGAGTACGACTGCTGACCTTTTCGATTCACTTCTCAATAATGTCGTGTACTCTGAACCTATTGTTCACATTTTGCTCAAATATCGTTAATACTCCACTTTGACGGGCTCTGTACGAGACGTGGGAAACCATTAGTATGCCACAGAGGTGAACCGAAAGCTTCTTATTGAGATTAGCCATGGATATTTCAGATGTGGTTGTCTGCGTACGAGAATATGGCCTGCTACTGCCTTTGGGATAAACCACGTATTGCGATATTAACTAAGCGAAAATATTAATTGGAAGCTTTAAAGACTATAAGATGAACGAGACAGAGAGAGACGAACGAGGATAAAACTGATTAATACAAGAGAATGAATGTTTACGCATTTTAGGTGCTAATTTATACGGTGTTTGGGAGCTTGTAAACAAGTGCGCGGAGCGTGAATCCTGACAGCACGAACGAAGTTAACGAGAAAAATTTTAATTAAAAATTTTGTAATCGTTGATGTATTTATGTACGTGCGTGCGTACATATGTATGAAACGTGTTCTCTACGCAAGAGAATACACATTACTCCCGTGGCGGTCATTATTAATTTTATTTTACACCGCGATGTGAGTAGGCAGTGGGACAGCCAACTATAGCGGACGCTGGCTACACCTGGGAGTCGCCGAGCCACAATGTATTCAGAGATATTATCTCCGCTTGTCATACACAGAGAAAATATTGCCGGACAACTCCATTGAAAAGTAGAAAACTTCATCCCCGCGCGTACATTGTTCCTCCTGTTATCGGAAGACTTTTTTTTTCTTTTCACGTTTGAGACGGACGTAGCAATTATTTTTTTCTGTCCTCGGTATTTAATAAACGCATTCGTCGTGTCTTTCGAAAAACGGAATCGCGTGGAAGTGTTACGAGCGCGCCGTCGTGTTTCAGACGAACGTCGTTTAATTTGTATTAATTTGGTTACTCCATTGTATTTAGTCACGCCTGTCTTCATAGCCACGTTCTTCATTCTTCATGATGCAAATCCGAGAAACGGCTTCTATATATTAATGTCTTCCCTCGCTTACGTTTATTCTTACATGTTTCAGTCTCTCTTTAGTTAATTTTTATTCACTTTGTTTCACTATTGTTTTTTACCTCTTTTTGTTCCTATTTTTCATCGTTACTTCAGCATTACCAATAGTATTAGTAATTACTATCAGTACTTAGTATTAATAATAATAATAACTTGTAAGTTAATAAAGCTAACGTACAGTATTCACAACACAACACTATACATACATACATACGTCCACGCTCACACACACACATGGATGGGAGAACGAGAGAGAGAGAGAGAGAGAGAGAGAGAGAGAGAGAGAGAGAGAGAGAGAGAGAGAGAGAGAGAGAGAGAGAGAGACACCAATGCTACAGAGCAGATGTCAAGGATTCTTGCTTTATTTCTATAATTATAACGCGAACATGAGTGAACGCAATAGAGCCAAATCATATGTGTCGAACAAAGCACGCAGAATCAAATGAAAAATTATGATAATTACGATATTCAAGTGAGGTTTAAAAAGTTTTCTGATTTCCGTAAATACAGTGTTGTGTAAAAGTGTAATGAAAACACTTTACAATACACTTGTGTGATAAATGAAAGGAACAATTTTTAAGTACACCGGTGGAAAAGACACTTAGAAAGAATCAGATTCAACACTGATCAAACGAGTCTGGAAATATAAACCTAAAGGATACAAGTGTGTTGGTAGAGCCAGGAATACATGGTTGGAGGATTTTTTAAGGCGGAACAGGCAGTGCCTTGCCCACGCCATGATGTAAAGATGATGTTGATGATGATGATGTTTTAAAGTACGACTGTTTAATACTAAATAATACTAGACTTGTTGTGAAAATAAATAATATTCATGTTGATACATGGACGGTGTTTAATAAATTCGAGGACGCAGTATGGGAGTTTTGGGGAGATCCTCCCCCATTCCAGAGTGATAAAGAAGAAGGAAACATTAAAAAAAAAAAAAAAAATGTTCCGTTCAAAATGTAGTCATATCAGTTGACTTTAATAATTTGCCTAGTTACTTATTTGAGACGAACATTTTTAATTGAGGTATGCTGTAGTCATCCTGGAGTTACGAAATAGCTTACTGTAAACATTGCTAGTTGACTGATGGTTGAGGGATGGCTCAAAATTTTGTCCAAGTTATTAAAGGGCATGCGGTCTTAGCGAGCAGGAAAGAACAACCTCTGAATGTTCATTCAGTCCACAACTCGAGTGTGTGCAACTCGATTTACGGTATTTTTAATGTAATAACTTATTCACCACCAACCATATATATCTCTATACAAAAGAGTTTATTCTTGCCAGTGCCATAACTGGTGGGCTCGAAAGCGGGAACGCCTGCGGACTTGAGGGGTCCGTCCAAACAATTCTCTTAACTTTTTAAGAATAGGTGTAAACCATTGAACGTAAGTAAAGCCAAACTTCCCCGGTCTGTATTTAACATCGAAAAGAAATACATTTTTTTAATGTTCATTTGCCAGCATCTAATGATGTACTTTGAGAGTACAAATTATTTGGTTAACTGCACAATAGAGCGGTGATTCCAGTTACAAATGTAACGGGGGCACCGGCCGGGCCTGCGTCTCATCGTTATTCTATATGAGCTACGAAAGAACACTAATAAATGGGCCAAAGTACTTCATCGCGTCGTAAATGTTACTCTGACATTGGTAGCTTCAAATGTAGCCTTTAGAGGCCATAAAGAGAAGACATGCCAGCCCAATATCGGAAACGTTTTGTCAGTTGTCGATCGTTTTAGTAAATGCGAACGTTTGTTGCAAGAGATAATAACTGGTCCGCAGAACAGTGAGAAGTAGCGTATATGAGTCCCAAAATTCAAAATGAACTCACTTAGCTCTTAACTACAAAAGTTGAAAACATTATTTTGAAACAGACTGAAGCTGCTAATTTTTTTCATTAGTAATTGATATTATACAATGCATTAACAGTTAAGATCAGTCGAGTTAAATAACTAGATATGTCTCGATTTTATGAAGATGAAGCAGGAAGGCCCACCGACTTAAAAATTAATTAAAGCTTTTTAGGATTTTTAGAAGTGGCCGATCAAACTGCTCTAGGCTTAGAAGTCTTAAACAGTCTTGAAAATAAGTATTCTGTTTCTGTTAGATAATTTTAGTCGTTGCCACAGCTATAGGAAGGTGTTAGTATTCAGAGGGAACTAAGTCAGGAATTGGGCCCGCAAAGGATTCCTGCGGGGGGGGGCAGACTAAAAGGTACGATCCTTGCTGACTCTTGGTATTCGAAACTTGTGCAGATGTACTTATCTTGTACACAGCTTTGATCAATATTTAAAATTTTATTGTATATTTTAAATGTCGTTGTGTATTATAATTTTAAAAAATTTAACAATTAAAATCTTAAAACATGTCCGTTATGCCTGTGTACGCCCCATTCGGAAAGCTGTTTATAAGCACTCCATAGCCTCCACAGGTGAAATGATTTGCCAGCTAACTTCGATCAAATTTGCGTATTTGCGCATCCCGTAGCGAGATTTTGAAATATTTGTTTTGTCCACTCGTAGTGCCCATAGTGCCAAATCTTCGGCTCCTTTCTGTGGAAAATGGGTAGACCGGCTTAATTCCATGTGTGAATGACTTGCAGATGGAAACGCCTGCAAGTATTTACAGAAACGTACTCACTAAGACAATTCGAGCAAAATATTTAACAGCCTCAATGTCTGCAGAAGACACGAAAAAATGTGTGCCAGTTTTCTGCTATTGTTTACTTTACTTACATTTCAATGTAAAATGTCGCCTTTATTGTCTCATGGCTTTTAAATTTTACATATCGATTAACATATTGCAATCTTGATTACAACAAAATAAATTGTTTAATTAATAAAGTTGTGTTAGTGGTTATAATCACAAACAGGAATTACGCTGTTGCACACCACTATATAAAAAATTATATAGTGTGGGAAGTCCACAGAAATGTACGACTCACAATTCAATATATTTCCAATGTGATGATGAGCTATGAAACTTGAAAGCAGTAATCGGAAATTTTTTATATAGTAGTGTGCAGTGGCGTACCTCGAATTTGGCTTTGGGAGGGTCGAGGGTCGGGTCGGCTTCGTGCAAAAGAACAAACAAGTTAAGACTAATCAACATTACTATCTTTAAAGTGGATGAAAAACGCGTGACAACATTATGAAGTCAGTCCCATTAAAGTAAACGGTAATAACATAATAAAAATACGCGTTTTGAAAAATTGTTTACAAGATACTTATTGACTGAATTGATTTTTCTATATTTCATATTTCAAACGTATACCTTAATGCTGTTTTATAAACCTGTTTGTATATTTAAAATAGAGCTAAGCTACTATTACATTAATGTACACAGCTAAAAAAAATAAAATAAAACAGCCTAAAAATTAACCGATTCACAAAATTTGTCAACTTTTTCGACCCTCTGGGAGGGGCGTCCGGTCCTGTTCGTCCCCCCTGTAAATACGGCCTTCGTGGTGTGCAACAACGTAATTTGTGTTTAACAAAATAAATACCTAATAACGAGTTTTTTCACTTTGTTGTTTTATACACAAAACTCTAAAACCTCCAGACCCTCACCAGAAGGAAATACGGTACGCAGCCTGATAAATGTGTTATTTAATGAACTGGGCAAATAGATTTTCTTACACCGAGCAATAGGCTTTAGCGAAGCATGTGGCTTTGACGATCTTCCCAAAAGACGGTAGCAAATTTTTATGTGTTGTAGAACAATTGGAATTGAATAACAGAGTTACAAATATGGTATTGACATCGCGAATTGACTACAGTACGAAAGGCGGTGAAGAAATTTCGTTGGGTTACTGGAAAGAAGCAGATGGTACAATTATCACCCAAGTCGTTTGAGAATTTTGAGGGACTTTGAAGCTTGTGTCTGAAAGATCCTGGAGGAGTAGCAGTGTTCGAGCAGCGGACCGATAGATGGGGAAACTTGAGACACGGGGACACGGAAGAGGACTCCCCTGCTCCATATTGTACAGAAAGTATGAAAAACATTGTACAGGATACGTTTATCCGAATTTGTCCCAGACCAAACAAGTTTAAATAAGTTAAAAGACTATAATTCAATTTTATGAACAGGGATTTTATATGCAAGTTCTTAAGCTTTCACGCCAGGCTTCAACATTGTTGAAAGTATTATTCGTCACATCTGAGATGAATGGCGGACATTGTGCCTACCTACACACTGATGATGGACTCCGAGATGGTGGGGTCAAACGTTTGTCATTAGCAGCAGCTGTGGACCACGGCCTAACAACCCGGCTGATAATAATAATTTCAGCAGGAGTTTTATATAAAGGGTGTCCTATAAAGTACGCAAGATTTAATAATGTTGTAAAAACTTTTATTTATTGAAAAATATCAGATGTTTTAATGTTAATACAAAGTACACTTACTGCGGTTAAATGTGGAACACAATATCAGGCAAATGTCCCCCGCGACTCTGCTGGCACACTGTTGTCCATCGATCGAAATTTTCGATGACCTTCTTGCACAATTCCGGCTCAATCTCACCAATAACTCGTTGAATCTGTTCCTTGAGTTGAAAAATTGTTCGTGGATTGCGGACATAAGCGCGTGATTTCTAATATCCCCAAAGGAATGTGCCGCCCCTTGGCAAGACAACACAAAAATCGGGAACTAGTTTAATTATTTACTAATAAACTAAACCAGCTGCCGTTGTTAGTAAAACGCTTACTAACAAATTACAAAACAAGTATGATATAGGAAACTGACAAGGTTTGCATAAACTTATTCACTCACTAGGTATTAGCTAAAACATCTCTTTATTGCTATTGAAATATTAATCAAACATTATTACTGATTTTAAAGAACGTTATTTTAGTAAATAGTGCTTTTACTGCTTCAAAGATCTTAATTTTTATTATTCTTGTTATATCAAAATTTATTCATATAACTGTTAGTTTTTAATACCACGGATCCGGGTCTCAATTTTCTCAAAATTATTAATTTATCAATATATACATTACGGTTACTATTACTTCTTACAAAATTACAAAATATACAAATCTGATAATTTGTTCATTACATTGCGAAAGTTCTTTAAAGTTCTTTGTTACTTCTTATTAAGGAGAAATTTACAAAATTTGTGGTTTGATATCACCTGAGGTTGTTGTTGTATTCTTGGGACATCTCCAGTCGTCTTCTACGGGTTGAGTACGTTGTTCTTGGTGTATCTACATCGGGTTGATTTTTAGTTTACTTGAAGCTCTCGAAGATAGGTTGTTTACTTGAAGTTCCACATGTTGTAATTTCACTTTTCTTAGTGCAGATTCTTGTAGTTCACATTTTCTTTATTTTAATTACAGTTATAGTTCTCACTTTGCAGTACTACAGTCTAGTAGTTAACTATGTTACACTTACATTTGATTTTGTTTTTAAGAGATGTGTTGGCTACCTTTTTCTATTTTATTTATATATTTTCTCACAAACTCTAGACACTACATTATTCACAATAACAAGATTTCACGCTGGATATGCTTCTAGAGAACTTACACATACGTATATGTGTACAACACCAAAACTCACGTCTACTCATTGCGACGTTCTACGGCCGAATGCGCGTACGGTTTAGGGGAGAGGGCTCAGTAAGCTAGGGCGTATTTACGCACTAAGAAAATAGTTCGTACTTTTCCTATTATTATTTATTCATTAATTAGAAGATAAATACTTTATGTTTATTTTATTATGACTTAGGGATTTCTTTATTTCTCTAGTCGCATTTTTAATTATTTAAGTAATAATTATTATTATTCACTACTTAATACTTTTCTTGGCGTGTTGGTACTGGAAGGTTTTCAAGTTGATACAGGAATCTGGGTATAGGTAAGGGTGTATGATACTCTTACTTATTAAAATTAAAAATTTTAATCTGTGCGATTTTCGATATATTTAAAATCGTCACATCCTCCTGCACTTAACTATGAAAAACGGGGGGGTTTGAATAATAGAAAATCTAATAAACACAATTATATTTTTATCTTTCGTGAAATTCCCTTTCTCTCGTTTCTTAACATCTACCTTAATATTATTTACATATAAATAGACATTACTTATTTATTAATCTATTTGTTACTCTTGTTTCCCGTAACTTCACAATATAGTGGCCCGACTGTATACCTTGCATACTCTAACTCAAGTAGTTAGTTTTCTGCTCTTTCATTACCCTTTTCCAGTGAGGTGCCATTGTGACTATGTTACGTCTTGATCCCTATATCTCTTAATTCTACTACAGTAATCTAAAGTTGATCCCATACTCAACCTTAGATCCTATCTTAACACTAATTTCTTATTCTACTGAGATACGCGGAATTTCACAAAGTGGGAATCTTTATTTACATTTAAACAATGAGCAGTTACAATCTAAGAGGGGTCAAACACTTTACACTAGACGCATTGTATTATTCACTAGGGAGGTTTTCATTGTTTAGCGATGCTACCATTTATAACAATAGGGGAAGGCTTACTACAATATTTCCTGTACGAACGGGTTTGTCTCTATTACTGTCAAGCTGGGGGAATTATTTTGAAGAAGGCCACGACCGGGCGTTTACACGACTCAAATATACTTTTATTATTATTTTCTCTTTACTCATTTTACTTCTACACTTTACACTTTTATTACACGTTATTTTTATTCAAGCTATTATTAAACCTTTTTATTTAAAGTACTTATTATTTATTTTATTTCAAACACTTATAAACTTGAATTTATTTAAACACACATATCTATATCTTATTTCATATTAAGCTTCCATATGCAATCTTATCTTAATTAATCAACATAACTTATCTCACAACAATTAAATTCTCAGTATTGACATATATAATTAATCAAAACAAAACGATAATACCATTTTAGTAGAGAGAAATTTCATATACGGAAAGTTCATTGCTTTAACAATAGCACAAAGGGTCAGCTGTTTTGGGGTGTCGTCGAGTTGCGTAGGGTGGTAATTCAGGACAATACAAAACAGGAAAGAGCTTGTCTAATAGTTTTGTTTTCTTATGGGGAGGAGGGGTTATGAATGAGAAGGGTGTTTACAAAGGGGAGAGTTTACATTCCTCAACACGTATTTAACATGAACCGACTGGTTTGGAATTTAATACTCACCAGCTATGACTTGCTTAATACGCCAAAAGTCGCGATACTAATATTATTATTATATAATTAAAATTTTACTCATTTATTTTTGTTTATTTCTGAGTGAATAAATTTATGTTTGTCCTAGTTATCGTTAACGAATGATAAAATTACACAACAACAATTACATAATTATGTTGCAATTTTCTGTACGTGACACTCTGTAAACAATATTTTTTTTACCAAGTAAATTACACAATTTTAAATTCAGCAGAGTGGCGCAATTTTGTGCCGCCCCTTGGCAAGACAACACAAAAATCGGGAACTAGTTTAATTCTTTACTAATTAACTAAACCAGCTGCCGTTGAAAACTCACGTCTACTCATTGCGACGTTCTACGGCCGAATGCGCGTACGGTTTAGGGGAGAGGGCTCAGTAAGCTAGGGCGTATTTACGCACTAAGAAAATAGTTCGTACTTTTCCTATTATTATTTATTCATTAATTAGAAGATAAATACTTTATGTTTATTTTGTTATGACTTAGGGATTTCTTTATTTCTCTAGTCGCATTTTTAATTATTTAAGTAATAATTATTATTATTCACTACTTAATACTTTTCTTGGCGTGTTGGTACTGGAAGGTTTTCAAGTTGATACAGGAATCTGGGTATAGGTAAGGGTGTATGATACTCTTACTTATTAAAATTAAAAATTTTAATCTGTGCGATTTTCGATATATTTAAAATCGTCACAGGAAGAAGTCGCATGGGAGATCTGGGTTCATCTTCACATGGGTCTTCTTCTTCTTCTTCTTCTTCTTCTTCTTCTTCTTCTTCTTCTTCTTCTTCTTCTTCTTCTTCTTCTTCTTCTCTTCCCCAACAAAGATTAGGCCTGTTCCGGCTTCACATGATTTATTCCCACCTTTTTTTGGTCTCCCTACGCTTCTTCTTCTACCTGGTTTGTATCTACTTGTATCTTCTTCGATCACCCATACGCTTCAGATCACCCATGACGACTAATGGCGAGTAAACGACAACAACAATACACCAGTTGCAGTGCTACCAACCTAACAAGACGACAGTGGCGCGTAATTCAAATATTGCGTACATTATGGGACATCCTTTATTTGTAAACATCAGTTAATCATTTGATTAATTCATTTATGAGTAAAATGAATAAAGAACATTCGTTTGCTGTCGCGGCCGGCATGAAGGTTGGCTTGCCGGCCTGTAAGATCGTGGCCTCGTGTTGGTAATAGCAAACGTTTCGGCCGTTCCTTCAACTGCCACCTTCAGTGCTAAAGGCATGATTTGCACTTTTTTATTTTACCTTTTTAGTCAGTTTAGTGATTGATTTATCAAAGTGAAAACGTCTGTGTCGGTTATTACCACTGTAAGTGATTTCGTGTGTTTGCTGATGTTATTTGTGATGAGTGACACAAAACGGAAACGTGTAGTTGTCACTACTGGGCAAAAACTTGACACCTTAGAACGTTTAGAAAAAGGTGTATAGTTACAAATAATATGTAACGAATTAGGCGTGGGAAAAAGTACTGTCACCGACTGGCGGAGAAATAGAAAGTCACTGCTGGATTATTGTTTGTAGGTTTAATCGCGAAAAAGTACTTAAGTTCCTGCGCACAATTAGAAAACCAACAAATGAGATCGTCGATGATGCCCTTTGGGTATGGTTTGTCCAACAACGCTGATTAGTGGGCCAATATTAAAGGAAAATGCGTTATGTTCTCACAGAAAACTTGAAAACCAGGCCGAATTTGTCGTTAGTGATGGGTGGGGTTATCAAGGTGGAAAAACCGGCATAGAACACATGTGCTTGATGTGTGTGGAGAAAAGCTGTCCGCTAATCCAGGAGCAGTAGATCAATTTACAACAGAACTCTTAAAAATCATAAACGAAAAAGAACTTATTAAACCAGATCAGATATGATACGTCGAACAATGAGGTGAGGCGTTGCTACCGATGTCATGCTTATGAGAAAGTGTCGTGACTACGCTTTTAAAAATTCATTGAAAACTAACCAGCTAAAAACAATCACGGATTTTTTATAAGTACATGATTTACTGAAATATACAGTATCGTTCGGAGTCATAAATGCAGTAATTATTATTTTATTTCTCCAAGTGTTTTATTAGATTAATGTTGTATTTGTAAAATAAAAATGTTTTAACGCACGTACAGTACTGTACTAGTGTTTGATTTTGTTGTTATTGTACTTAAACCGTATGACTGTGAACGACCTTTATAGAAACGATACACGTAAGTAGGAGTTACTCATAACTTATTACAGTGTTTTGCTGAACAATACATAGATTGCAATTCAATATTATTCTTTTTCATGTAAGTAAACCGTATTAAAACATTGTAATCGGAGTTAAAACTCAGTTTGAAAGAAACTTCGGTTTAACCGGACATTTATTAACGGGCCAACTCCCCGGTCCCGAACTGACCGGTTAAGAGGGCGTCCACTGTGTTATTACCTGTGAACGCCCCCTTAGAGGAACCAGCGCATTCCTCTAACGGATGGAACCACTTTAGTTTGATACATTATGCCGCGCCATTCGCCGGGTTTTTGCTTTACTTACTGAATTTACGGTAGGAATAACTACTGTGTTCTACACGTAACACGAAGTGGAGTACGTCTTGCTAGGCTACTCAACTGAAGCTACCGTCTGTCCAGGCTAAGACTGCCGTCAAATGTGGAAATGCTCTTGTTTAGGAAAACTATCCCCCTAACGATGCCACTTCACCGAATGCAGCCGACTCTTGTCACAAGCCACCGCGACTGACTGTACCTTTGGAACAAGTGGCTACGAAGTCGTAGCCTCAGTGTGCGACACGTAACGTTGCAAACAAACTTGAATCCTCTCTGTGTCGTCTCGTAGCCAAGACCCTTACGCTGACAGCCAAAGTCAAAGCCGTATTCAAGCGTCCCGGACAGCACACAGAATTCACCCTTCGGAACAGAGCCGCTGTTACAGCACAAAAACTGTCATTCTGTACATTATTAAAGACTCTTCCACAGCATGCCATCGCTTTATGACTTCCAAAAGGTTCCGGTTTCCCGACATCCGGTTGTCGGTATTCGGTTCTTCTTCGGGCAACCGTAAACGTGCTCCACGATATTCACAGCTTATGCGGTGCAATTTCCACCTTTACAATAATTTATGCCAAGTGGAACTCAGCTAGCGTACAAGGTACACGATGTGACTCTAGACGAAATTTATTTTACTTCCCATTTTTCGTTCTGCGCCAGAATAACAGTATTTATTATTATTATTTGAAGGAAAAAAATTACATGAATATTTTTTAGTTCGTCAATGAATGGACATGACCAGACGCCAGATTTAAAAACTTAACCCTAATCACTGTAAAAGATGACAATACATAGTTGTAACCGTTGGTTAGTATTACAGACCATAAGTGTTGGCTCCGTAGTAAATGTGTGAATAGAGTTCTGCAACACTAAAAATATCAGTTGTTAAATTATGTTTGTGTCTTTGGTTCAGATAAACAATATTTGTATGTAAAATCTACTTGTCTCCTATTATTATCCAACTGCTTACCCTCCGCCACCGGGACACCAGGTAGGGCTGCTTGTTACCGTCCCTGTCCTGTTCAACATCGCTGTGTGTGCCTGAGTCTCGGAATCACAGTATACTGATAACTCGCAACCTGTAGACCAGCTTAAATTTTAGGATCTTCAGGATATCTTGTATCGTCATGCCTATTAAATACTCTTCAGTTTAGTAGAAGTACTTCTGGTTCATACTATTTGCTGTGCCTGATCTATCTGAAGCATTTAATGGTTTCGATCGCGAAGTCATATAGTTTCATCATTAGCTCTCCTTTCAATAATTTTGATTTCTGTTCGTCGAAGGGACGCTTAGCACTAGTCTAGATCCCCGATTCAAACGTTTCAAACGTTTACCCGATCAGAACAATATTGTATTATTAGGTATAGTTGATGCTAGAAATTTCGCGATCCTACTTACGCGTCTCCATGTGTGCTAGAGATGAGCATAGGTCCTAGTTACACTTAACGTTTCTGGACTTGATTTCTTGAATCCGTCCAGGCTACTGCGTCAGCGAGATTGTGCGTAGAGCCTCTACGCGAAATTCTTCCAAGCGGCTGACATCACACGGTGGTCGCGGCCTGTTGATCATGCTATGGTTCCGTGGTTCAGCTGCTGGGAAGGCACGGAGCTGTTACTACAGACGTGAGAGTCTCAGCAGTGCAACTACAAAATTAAAGCTGGTTCTTTATTCTGATGAAACCGCAAGCTTTGGAAATTAAAGCGAGACTGTGATGCTAGACACCTCCGCGAGGCTACTCCGCTGCTAAGACACCTAGAGCACCATCTGCCACGTTGTCTATAGTTTCTCGAAGGAAGCGTAGAACTAATTTTTTTTTCGAACAAACCTACGGTCTTTTGCGAATACGCTGTTTATAAACGCAGGAAGTAACGCCAATAAGAAAATGCCCTCTGCGTTAAGGTCCTTATAAGGTACGGTCTGTAGCTAACACGGAACGTAACACATTGTGTTTCCAGTCAAAGAAGTGTGGTTGTAGAGGCGAATACTGTTGTAATAACGTAGAGTGGGAAGAGAGTACTTTCGATCTAAGTACAAATATAATACTTTCATTTTGTAAACCTAGGCGATGATGCGGAGGAAACCAACCAACCGAGCTGCGAGCTGTGCGAATACCCTTCGAGCGTGCGCGTACGTGCGCCTGTGTGCTTATTGGAAATCACTTGGAAACTGAGCAGAATTAACATAACGTCCGCCCGCGAGGTTGTAAGTTACGGAGGGCAGCGCGCGAGTGAGGCTATTATTAGTCGCCCTGCTGTTGTATTATGTGTGATAGTAGGCGACGCCATATGCAGGAATTACATCCAGCTGATATATGTACGTGTTCATGTATGTGTGTGTGTGTCTGTGCGTATGCGCTCAGATTTATTAACGCTGTTGCGATATTTTTTTGTAACGCGAAGATTACAATGCAAAGAAAAAGAAGAAGGGAGGAGCCATTGAGTCACTTTCACCTCTCTGAAACATGTGTCGTTCGTTGGCTTTTCAGAATGTTTAACTTAAACACAGACACTCAGAACTCTGTGGAACTCACACATGATCGTGTTTTTTATTTCATATTAATAAATACACAGTAACACTCACATATACATGAATATATACATGGAAGTATATACGTATTTATATACACATAAATGTGTAATTATATTTATGCAACACTAAAATGTCATGGCTACGTGTCTCTGTATGAGTGTATGTGTGTTCACATACGTATGTGTATTTATAAGAATAATGTAAAAAGAAAAACAACCGATCAATAGCAATTGTACAGTTTGTTCGATTGTTGCAATAAATCTTGTACGGTAACCTCGATCTCGCACAATTCGACGATGAATAAAAACGTTCATGTGAAACAAACGCTATTAACGCCCTGGTACGAGTGTAATCGCCTTGATATTTTAAAAATTATTGTAACACTGCCTTTGAAATAAAGTTGTTGTATTTGTTTACAGCCGTTCAATAATTATTATGTAAATTGTTATATTATTTATTAACGTTTGTTCGCGTAATTTTGATATATTTGCTTGTTTCACCCCGTCGTTTGAACTTTTCGCATCCTTGATAATAACTCGCGTGAAAATGGTAAATGTTTCTTGACAATTAATACGAGGTCTCTGTAAGGTACTAACTGAGAAGTCTTTATTATTATTAAAAAATAAATGAAAGAGAAAACCGTCTGGTCTAACACACAAATGTATTGTTCAAACCGTGTTTTCAAGTTTATCGTGGATTTACATCGACCATGCTTTGTCAAAGTTACATAATGTCATCATCGTCATTAACACCTGACTATCCACTGCTGACGGAATGTGTCCAAAGCCAGTCTTCAGACCTAAGTAGTACAGCAGTTCTTAACAGATAATCGCTTATGTTGCAAAGGGTTGTCGATGTATCATCTACATGTCTCTTGATCTCTAACCATCGTGCCGCATTCCCTAAGGTCTCATTTATACTTCCAGGAGACAGGCGACGAGTGGCAGGTGCCTGGTGGTAAAGCGGTAGGCGTCAGGTGGTGCAGCATTTATACTTCAGGCTACGGTCTAGCCACGTCAAATGTCGTTTGGAACACGTCAAATGTTTCTCACGCTAGAAGATGATAGTGAAGTGGAGGACAGGAGGAGGAAATGTTGTGTTCATCCGATCAACGAGTTGCGTGAAGAATTTGGTGAATTTCACCATCTGTGTTTCGACTTGAGACAACACCAATCAAGTTTTTCCAACTGATGAAAATGTCTACTGATACTTTCGACTTCATTTTAGTAAAGGTGGAAAGAAAACTGAGGCGGAAGAGAAGTTGTAAATTACTAATTACTCCTCCTGAAAAGCTTTACGTAACTCTAAGGTAAGTTAAAAAATAATTTACGTTACAATTAAATAACAAATTAAATGAGAATCGTATATTTCTTAGTGCTTGTAGTCAGCAATAAAACAACCAATATCTTTTCGCATAAAATGTTTTTTTTTTCTTAAACAAATGTCATACTTTCTTAGTGACGTGATGGTTTCCCTCCACATAAAAATGGTTTAATAAAAAAAACACTGAAGAACTAAACAATAAAAGATTATGAGCCTAAAAAACCTACACATGATTAGTAGGTAAAGAGAACAATTTTATGTATAAAAAATTGAGTTAGACCCTATTATATAATGTAATAGATAATGTATTTTGTTTGAGTATGTTATAAGTAATTATAAGTGTTTATGATGGATAATCTATAATGTAAATAAGAATGTATTGGATGTGACAAAGAAAAAACTTACATCTACCTAGGAAGGTAGAAAGGGTCATTACAATATACTACACAGTTTTAAACCATAAAATGTATAATAATAGATAGTGTAATTCATTAGGCTTAATTAACAAATGTTAAATTGTAATAGAAATAAGAAATTTTGTTATATAAAACGAGTTCTAACTTAAGGAACACTAGGCATTATAATGCCTATAGTGCAATCAAGAGATTCTGAAAAAATTAATCCTCTTATTAGTAACCACTAGTGTCAAAATGTATTATGTTAACATAAATTTATTTGTACAACCACAGCAATAAGTTAGGTATCAAAAAAGATTACTGTAAACCTAATTTATTTAAGTAGGCAAAATTTTAAAAATGTAACTTTTGAATTACTGAATAAAAACTGGTCATGTAAGATCTTAAAATAATCAATAAGAAAAGAGCTGTTTACTGGCACTAATATCTTCAAGATAGTACTTAGTACAAGAAAATTATGTCAATTTTAATAAATTTTAATCCTAAAAGGTGATGACATCAATAACAAAGTTATAAATTTCCACCAATGGGAATTTTACATTTTTTGTATTTTGACGACCCAAAATTTAAACGAGAAGAATTAGTTCTTTGTTGGATTTTATACAGTACACTTAAAAAAAATCTGTAATACATAAGTAAAGAAAGTGAACCCAGAATCAAACCGAAGATCAGGTTAGGTGAAGGAAAACATAACAGGAAGAAATATTGAAGAAGAAAAATTATGTTAAATAATTTTAGAAGAGAAGAAAAGTGATAGAGTGATTAAATAAGTGTATAAAACAAATAAAAAGGAAAGTATAGTGATTAGGTACTATATTATAAAAACTATTTAATAACGATTACCAATACTTCACTGTTACACTTTCCACACACTTAAGAATTATTAATTACACTATCACTGAACTGATACACTAATATTTTTATAATTATTTCCATTTTGAACTATTATTTCTTTGTATTTTACAATTATTAAAAGAGAATAACCTCTAAAAAATAGATAACTTATAAACCGACACTGTTCAGATTACGAACTATTTGTAATACTATATTTAATTTACTGTATTCTTATATTATAACTAGCAGGTACCCGCGGCTTCGCACGCGAATATTTGTATATGATTGTTGTGGTAACTGTCGAGTTAGTAGTTTGTAACCCAGTCTGAGGATCGACTAATTTTAATGTAAAATGATAACCATCTTCTCCTCTGCAAAACATTAAAGGGTACTGTAAAGCATCATAAGCTCGATGTGTTTCTGCAATTCGATGTAGCGTATGATCCCTCGCACGGATTATTATATCGCGTTTATTGCATTCCTGGTTAACTAAAACTACTGCCACCTCATTAGTTGTCGGTGCATTGTAGCGACCCCTGTGCTCTTCATTATTTTCTTTTCTATCATCATGAATCACAATATTGTACTGATTATTATTCGCAGATGTTACAAATTCAAACGCACTTTTCAGTTCACTAACATATGGGTTGATTGCGTGAAGTAAATTTTGAAGTTCTGTTACTAATGTCTTATCCAAGTTACGAATATGACCCATTCTTGTTAAAGCTTGCTGTAAATAATCAGCTATGAAATACACCTGTAGAAATTTTTTTGGTACTTCGTTTTGTGTGGGGAGTAATGATCCCATGAGGTGATATACTTGCCCTTGAATTTTGAAAGTAGGCATGAAGCTCCCTTCGACTATTGCATTGGCTCCGAATGATGTAAATTGAAAAGCTAAATTGTACGATCTTAATGCATTCAAAAAATTTTTCGATAAAAGATGTTCTCCATTTAATAATGATTTTAACGGTTCTGGAGGAGGAAGTATGGGATCTAATCGCATTTTTCCTCCAGAGCAACATAATCCATGTGATTAATTTTTCCACTTTAAAGCTTTGCAATGAGGGCAAACCATACTCGGTAACCCGATATCTGTTTCATTCGCGTAGTTAATAACTGGATTATAATTGAAACCACTATTAATTTTGCATTCCATCTTAAAGTAGGACCTCGTGATCTGAGAGTCGCTTGCCAGTGTCTTTGTGCCGCTAATCTATTTTCACGAATCGTAGGACTTTCAACCCGTGAGACTTCTTCTAATCCAGATCTTTCTGAAGAGTTTCCAGGAGCTGATTGCATTTCGACTCCTTCGACGTCATTTTCAGATGCTCTAAGACGCCTCTTTCTTTCCGCAGCAGCAGTAGATCTTCCTAAACATGATCGTCTTTTTGGCATTGGAAAGCTAAAAAAAGGGAAATGTATTTATTTGATCTATACTAATAAATCTCTAGGGGGCAATTAATAATTTATACAGTACAATACATATTGCACATATTACTTACCGATGACGTAAAATTAACGAAAAAAGGCACTGATACTACATCACTGACGCTCATCGCATAATTCTCGATGAAGTAGGTTAAGTATAATTCTCGACAATTAATTATTCCTACTGCACAAAGGCCTACTGAATATTCAAATGTCGAAGAGTGTGGTTTGTCAGAATCAACGTGTACTATATAATCAATGTTACAATATAATCAAACAATGAATTATTGTATTGTTTATATGAATTCCATATGCTGATAAGAATTCCATATCCCTACTAAAATGTAAATATTCAAATGGATTAAGTGATATCAATACACTTATGTATACACTATTTGTATTATTCTATACGAATAAACATTTCATCTAATTGTGTTACTGCATGTTTGTAAATATCTACTAAATTATCAAATTTTGATTTTACGTATCGAGGAAACATGAATGATGGATCTATTGCTTCGCACTTTTTGGATACTCATAACTTACAATATAAGAATATTATTAATATAGATGTACCATTAGCAATTTACCAACTCGACAGTTACCACAACAATCATATACAGATATTCGCGATCGAAGCCGCGGGTTTAAAAAAAATGAGTTTTTTGCAATAACTTCGGTTCTTTTTAACCTATCGTTATTCGCGATCGAAGCAGCGGGTTTAAAATAAATTGTTTTTTTTCAATAACTTCTGTTCTTTTTAACCTATCGTTATCAGATAAAGTGTGAAACCTTCCGTTGGGTACCTGCTATCAGCGTGCAAAGTTTCATTGAAATCGGTTCAGCAGATTCTGAGATTACCGGGGACAAACGTAGACCCCCCTAGAGATTTATTATATAGATTGACTTTGTGTTTGTGACGTTTTGTACTTCACCAAGGGTATTTTCATTAATACTTTTGTAGTCAAAAGGATCCACACCATTATAAATCAATAATTTTGTTGTCAAACATAAGCCTGAATTCAAGAAGGAATGTCACCCATTGAGCGAAAAGATTTTACTAGCCTGGACAAATATACTTAAGATGAAAGTTATTTAATTTGATTGAAAGGAAAATATAAGGAATTTAGAGAAAAATAAAAGAGTATTGATGAATGTAATTTGTATGAATAATTATTTTTTGGTAATTAACAATTTTTTTGTATATTCGAATGTTAGTTTTTCTTGAACCAGAGAAGAGAAGTTGGCAATACCTATTTTTTGGTACCAAGTTTGATTTGAATAATTTACCGAGGTAAGTTAATTTAAATAAAAGAAAGGAAGGAACATATTATTTAATTTTTTTAATTGTTTATTTTATTAAACAATTTGGCGCTAAACAACTTGGAAAGTATTCATCAATTTATTGAAAAAACGTTACAAATTGGCACTTACAACGTGAGGCCTACATTCAGTACATTTATAAATATTATAAATTTGTAATTATATTACAAATTGGCGTACAAAGTGAGGAGTAAAGGTAATCCAACACGAGATTTTTATATATTTAATATTTAAAATGTTAAATTGGTAACCAGTATGTACAAATTGGCGCTTACAAAGTGAGGCCTACATTCAATATATATACAGTATATATATATATATATATATATATATATATATATATATATATATATTTAGTCACTTTTTGCTGCAGTCCGTTTCTTGATATATATAATACATTTAATATTTATAATTAAATTTACCTCAAGATGTTATTTTTATCCTTTATTGGAACATGTTTCGGGCACTATCTTGCACCCATCCTCAGCCTTCCGGTTTTTCTGTCTGGTGAAGTACATATGCTTTGCTGGTTGACTACTATTATTGGGGCTTCCTGTTGGCTTCTGGTATTTCAAATTGGTTTTATTGTGTGTGATTGTGGTGTATGTGTTAGCTTTTTGTGTATTTTCTATGTTGAGTGCTTTGAATATTGTGTCATGTTTTGTATTGATTTGTATTTGTTCAGGTATTAGTTTGTTTTCTGTTTTATGTTTGTATATCTGTAAATTTTCCCAAATGTTCATTATGGTGCCTTTGTGTGGTATATGTTTTATTAGTGTTACATTGGTTATGTCTGGGAATTCATGTCCTGTGTTTATTGCATGTGTGGCTAAATTGGATTTATATATTTCTGGTTTTTTGTATGCATTTAGGTGTTCAAAATAACGTTTTTTCAGCTGTTTTTTTGTTTGTCCTATGTAACATTTATTGCAATCTTGGCATTCAATTTTGTATATGCCGTTAGTTGTTGTATTATCTTTGTTGTGTGACCTATTTAGATTTTGTAATTTATTTTTATTAGTTTTGTATGCTATTTTTATATCTGTGTTTTTAAATAGTTTTGTTAGTTTTGTCATTTAATTTTGTCAAATCAAACTGAACAACACATAAATAATAACAACAACAAAAAATGGGCCACATTCACATACATAAATAATAAAATGACAAAACTAACGAGGTAGCGTCACCGAGGAGTCAACGTCACTTCGCAGAAGTATAAACAAACCTATTCTCAACAATGTACGACGGCTGCGGGTGACGTCACCCGTCGCCAACCACTTGCCACCCGTCGCCTGCCACTTGGAAGTATAACTGCCAAATATCCTACCCATGGCCGTTTTAGTTTTATTAAGTCTCTGTAAATCGTTCAAGTTTAGTTGTGAGTTCTTTTAATTGTTATGTCCTCACCTTGAATCCACTTTAGGCCTACGTGTTTCTGTGTAGGCCTACTGTTCGCAGTTTTGTACCACTATTGTTCGTTGTTCATGTTTTTGATCCACAAGTGAATACGTACTGATTGAAAGTATTCTTTTTTAACCAATGTCAGTCTGTCATTCTTTACAATAGTGCTAATCTTTCGATTGACAGTTTGTAGCATTACATCTTTATTGTAAAAATGATACAGTCTTACACTACACTAGAGAAAAAAATTTCAGTAGACAACCGCGTTTGCATTTCGTTCGTAGTATACATTTTCATAATTACAGAATTCATATTTACTTTGGCGACATTTTTACCTTTCTTAATCTCCCCGGATTCCAATTAGGTGTACTTGTAGGGTTTTATCAGATGTTGGAAACTTCCAGCAAATACGACAAGTCAGTATAATCAGTGGTAGGAAAATATGAGTTACTAAGGTTGTTGAAATATAGTGAAACGTACTCCAATAGAAAACTACTACATATGTATGTATTTGTGTTATGAATACTAGCTATATCTTCACGGCAGATACTTTTTACGCCTAACTTCATTACTGACAGTTAGTCTCCACATTTAACGCTATGAAGACAAAGGGTTCTGCGAGACGAAGGGCATGCTCGTCGCCCGCTGTTGAGCCGCGTCCCGAGCTCCGCCGAGGGGAAAGTAATTCGCTGGATTTCTAGACGTGGTCTGCTACCAGCCGTGGGGTATCAATCAGCCAAGTCTAACTGAGCGTGTGGGTTCGCCGAGGGTCCAAGATTCATCTGACACAGATGGGTTTTGACCGAGGGCGCTAATTAGAGGATTGCCCTGGAAACCGTCACAGCGACGGTAAAACGTTCTGGAAAGTGTCCGTATAGCGGCGTTCAGGGATCGGACACGCAGGGATTCTCGAATGGCTTTGTTAGAAGTTAAATAGTGGGCTTTACATGTCTAGCGCAGTCCTCGACCCAGGAGAGATTGAAGCTTACGCTTATGGAATTTGACCAAGTAGAACCATAGAGGAATCGCGTAGGTAACCATCGGCACCACATACGTGATGACGATGAGTTTCTCTAGGCGGCGGGTCATAGAATTGCTGCAAAGTAGGGGTCTGAGCTGGTACAGTCGATTAACAGTTTTGTGGGCTATTTGTTCGGAGTGTGTCCACGGAGCGCGCGCGTACACACAACACACAAAACACACACACACACACACACACACACACACCATATTACTGAGTAAATGTATATACTGTACTCAGTATATAAAATTGCAAGTTCTGAGTGTTATAATTTAACGTGTGATGTTTTACAAACGCATATTTGCTTGTTTACAAAGTAGGCTGTAGAGTCTGTGCTTTCAAGGAATGCGTACTTTAAAACGTGTTTATTTTATTACGTTTTTGTGAGCTGGGTGGTTATATTTTATTGTTGTTCGTCTTATACAGAGCGTTTTATGACGCAACTGAAACAATTTCAGGTCATCTTTAGCAAATAAAAAGAATACAAAATTCATAAAAGGATAGGTCTGGAAATCCTTTGTTTTCTAGTTAAGTCCTCTTAAAGCTATAGTCAAAATATTAACGTAAACGGGTATCTTGTTGAAGATATATTAATTTTATGATAAATGAATAAATGATTTTACATTTCAAACGCAAAAAAAATTTATATTATACGTATCATAAACCAATAATTTATAAAAAATTACAATTCAAATAACTTTCAAAACACATTTAAAAATTCTTTACTTAAGCATTTAAATATCTACAAGAATTCTGTCTTATATAAAAATTACTCTTCTTATAATTAATAAATGAAAAGATAATTAAATTTAGTAGTGCAACATTGCAAGACTTCACTCTTCAGTGTTACAATTAAAATAAAATAAAAAAAACATGCCGCAAACTTCAACAGTGTTAATATGAATTATTACAATCCTACACATAACTTTTAAATGTGTATTTAATGTTTGTTTGTACATCGATAGTTGATATGTACACTGACGTTCGAACATTATTGTCACATAAATTACATTTTCTCGCTTAGTACTAGCGTACTGTCAGCAAATACATAAATAACAGCGAAATTTGACTATAACACAGCATAACATTTATTAGCACAGGCCTGAGATATGTTTCTTTAATGGTTTCGATTTTTAAGGTACTACTAAGCTTTTTGAATAAGTTTCGTACGAAATGGTAGCGTAAATAATGAATGACCGAGACTTGTTAACGGTCAAAACAAAAAACATACAGTATACGACATTTGCAAAGTATTCAGCACGAGTTTTTATTTAATACGCATACAAACATCCGCACATAAATCACACATTGTAACTGGTTTCTCTTGCAGATTCTTGAATGAAGTTGAGCGTATGATAAAAATATTAATAACGTGTGCGTAACGATTTTGACACCTGTTACTTTTAAAAGGTTAGTTTAAAATTATTACATGTCTACAAACTGTATTCATCTTTGTCTGTACGTCGGTGTTCGTAACGTTCTTGAACACACGCATGCGCACAGGCGTAAATTTGTATGTGTGTAAAAATTAATTACAGTTTGCAATTATCATGTGGAAACCAGTTACTTTTATCATTATTAAATTGCACCGAGGTCTTTCTGAATCATTTATTAACATTGGCTTTTCACGAATACAGGTTTTCGTGCAATGATCTGCTTAATGTTCTTAGTCCTCTAATTTTCCCGTTCCTGTAGGTTACCCAGTCTGCACGTTTTTACTCATTAACACGGCAGTCGAACTCGATTGGAGAGGTGCTCGCTGTTGCCATTTCCACCATTTTAAACACCACAGAACATTGTAAGTCCCTGCTGTGTACACTCACGCACGCACACGCACACGCACAAGCGCGCGCACACACACACACACACACACACACACACACACGTAAATTACTTAATATTGTACTATTATACAAACAAGATGTTTTTCCATAGACATCATCAGCCATATTGGTTTTAAACTAGTGAGGTATCTACGTGTAGGCTGGTTGCTGGTGTTTTGTTTTTATTACCGCCGGTTGTTGCGCCTTTTTTTGGGGTACGTGAAAATCTCTGTAGGCACTAGGAACTACGTATACTAAAAATATTTCAGTAGCTGCGAGCACAGCTTCACTGGAAACTCCAGAACGTCGTATGTCACTTTAAGGTACGCTACGTTAATGTCACCCATGTTTACCCTTGATTTTGTTAGGATCGTTGTGGGATTTTTGTGGATTCATGTTCATGTACATGACAAGGTGTATTACACTTGACAAAATGGTAGTATTTAGAATAAACACATAAGTTAATAGGTAAACTAAAACAGCATGGGTAACCTACACGCTAACACTGGTGAACGTTTACTGTAACACATTTAACACACCTACACCAATAACCGTCAGAACTGATTCAGTCAAGAGTCAGGCTAGACATTGTAGACACATTGAGATGGATTCGAAACTTGAATCCCTGTTTTGGATGCTACTGGTCTGTTCACTACACCATTCAGCCGCACTCCTGGATGAACCCATTCAAACTATCGGACTCCTGGACGAACGATTTAAAAATTGTATATTTGTCTGAGACTTCTGTCCGTTACGTTTAGTAAGGCGAGTCATCAAGATGGTAAAGTGAATAAATACTGTCAAAGTGTAAGAGACATTTCGATTGATCAGCTACTTAAGCAGAGAATTCTGATTCATATAAATGATTACATAGGCCAGAAGCGTGCAATCGTTTGCTGTCTGACTAAACTGTAAATTCGTCATGAAGAAGTTGGTAAAACAGATACACTCGTAACTTAAGAGATGGAAGAGAAACATACACAGGAAGTACATCCGCTTCGTCACATATAAAGGTATATGTGAAAATCTCTGTATCCAAAATGAAAATCATGCACTTGGGAGAAGCGTAACCGGTTCGGTAAAAGATCGATAACACAGCTTAAGACCATATCAGCCACTTTAGTTACTTACGTAGTTTTGTAAGCAATAGAGACCAATAGAGACATAATGAATAAGGTAAACTATTTTACTTCCATGATCCGTAAGGAAATTGAAGTATGGTGATGGCGAAAAAAATCGTGTTCGAGATAAGGGCTGATTCTGATTGTACTACCTTCAAAACATGAAGAAAGGTCGTTTTCGAAATGTGTGTGTGCGCGCGCGCGTGTGTGGAACTTTTTCTATGGCAAACGATAACTCCCGCAAATTCAAACAGAATCAAATAATGTTTTGCATACAGTCCTGAATTGTAGAGAACTCAAGGCCTGTTGATTTTAGTGAAGATAGGTTAAGGGGAAGGGATGCAGTTTACCTGCAACGTTTTACGTTTTAACAACAGTAAAGTACTTGAAAATTCATTTAAACTTTTTCAAACAATGGTAATTGTTAAAGGCAATAAAATTATAATTTTTTCATTTTAATTTAAATCATGTATAAGTGAAAATATATCGTTCCTGGCAGGCAAGCATATCTCAATTATGTAATATTTACGTTTCCAAAATTTTATTATTGTGATTACAGCAATAAAAAGGCAGGTAGGACACACACACACACACACTCAATTCGCGTTATTTCTGGCCCCACTCATGTTTATTTTCTTACGTTTGCACGCTTTTTAAGTGGAAAGTGCCGAAACCCACACCAACACAACGCGTGCAAGCCGAAAAGGTGTCCAGCGTGGACAGCGATTTGCTTCCTGTGGATCGCTGGGCAGTGTAACTGCACGTGTTTACAGAGGAACGGTTCATAGACAGACTTTACGTCTTTAGGGAATGAACCCTCTGCAAGATGCTCAGCGTCCATGACAGACTTCGGTGTTCTGTGAAACGTACACTGTAAATGCGCAGCTTTACTCTGAGCAACGCTCCGTAAAGAGTGTTGAACATTTTTGTCCACGGTGTACCCTCACACACACTAAAACCTGCTCTGATGTTTTGATTACGGACATCATAATATTAAAACTTTGGAAACTTGAGCACTACTTAATGGAGATCAAACATTAACTATTACAGGCCATTAATTTTATGCATATTTTGAATAAAAAAATGTTTTAGTAAATTAATGCAATCTGTGTACTTATTTCTATTATGATGTAAGAATTACAAACTAATATGTGCATGTGTGTATGTATGAAAAATATATAAATATTTTTCTTCTCTGGAAAATTGTTTGCCCCTCCTGGAAAATATTTTGACCTCCCTGATGGGTAGTTATCTACTAGCCTGTGTGGATCAGAATGGTGGTGGGTGATAAACAGACGACACAAACGTATTAAGAAAGAAATGTTTTGCTGAGAAATTTATAATCATACGGGTGAACAGAATCGTCGTTCAGAAAATCAGAAGATGAATGGAAAAAAAGAATCGATTTTAAAAAAGAAAATGACTAGTGTAGTATTGACAAGAAAGACTTTGATAACACTATAGACATCATTCACCCTCGGCCGATAACTCGCAGCGAGAGTCCAATTTCATTACAGGAATCAGGTCACAGCTCCCTTTGGGCAGATCTCTGTTCGACCTACCAACATTTCATCCAAAAGTATAGTCCTTCCTCACGAAGGTTGAGGATAGTCTTCACCCACCTGACATGGGGTACCATTTTAGCTGTTACGTCATTTCTTCAGAACTCAAGCATCCACTTATTTGATGTTTTGTCACCATATCTAACTCTGCTTCTTGTTACATGTGCAATACGTTGTCGGCAACAAAGAAGTAGTTTGTATGGAAATATTTCATTTAAATTTGTCAAACTTGTCAAATTTTTCAATTTATATTTAAAAATGTTTAATACAAATCTTAGAACATGGAAGTCATGTATGGTTCTCCAAACCGATTTTTTTAGTTATTGATTCAATATGGAACTAACAGTAGAATTTTTAAGAACAAAATGAATAAGGGTGGGAAGATATTACTGGCAGCTCGGGTACATCTGTGAGGCAGTGAATCGTTATCAAATTAATCGACAGCAAGGAACTGTAATCAACGATACAGGTTTTAGTCCAGTCGCCAGAGATTTTGACTTGATAAAAAATTGGGGCAAAGCAATATTTGGTGCACGTGTTAAATAAACGTTAATAATTAATATAAAAAAATCTTTGCATGTTTACCTTTCTAGGGTTTTCTGAAAATGGTCTGGAAAAATCGTAAAGACAGATTTTCTTAAAGCACTCCGTAAATATGTACAGTTGGAAGAAATAAAAAGGTGTATATTGAAGAGCAAACAATTTCCTTCAGAAAGTCTCCTTACATATTTTTACGTTAATGGAACTGTTTTCCTGAAAATTGGTAATGATAAGCGTTGCGTTTTAAAAAGAGCGTTTGCCCCCGATCTTGCGTAATTCGCTAAATTAGCCAGGCGCGTCTATTCAAAAATATCATAACTTTCTTTAATCTAAGCATAGCCAGTTAAATAAAGGCTAGTTTTGAAGGGGAACAGTATAGCTTTCAAAATTTGTTGATTTTTACATAAATATTTTATTTGAACATAAAGAATATAGTGTATAAATATTTACTGTAGATACAAAAAGAAGTGAAACCACAAAATTACAAGTACTATACAATAAAATTTAAAAAAATAGTAGTTCTTTACTAATTTACCTTTAAAAGAGATAAACTTTTTATTTTATAATAATGAAAACTACTTTTGAAGTTGTTATTTAAAAAAAAAACACCTTTTCAAAAGTGAGTATTTCGACGTATTTTAAATTTACTCGAAAATTCAGAGTTTATCTGCCTTTATTAATCTTAAAAATAGAGATATCGAAATACAAAAAATTGTATTTGAAAGCTGCAAGTGTTCTGCATCAAAAACTATACTCATGAAAATTAAAATCATTTTCGAAATTAAAAAAATAAATAAAAATTGTGTATACTAAAAAAAGGTGCCTCCTTTGCGTTACATACATGTATCTTTTAAGTGGGTTTATTTGAGTACTTGAAATTAACGTTACAGCTACTACAATACTAAATCTATCTATTCATGTTATTTCTCTTACCTGATTATACCTATACTCTAAAAACAAGACCCTAGAAAACAGGTAAAATTTTTAAACGGCGCGGCGTTCTATTCCCCTCGAGTGCAACTGTAAATGTAGCTGCGCGCGCAACACCCATTGTTGTGGTGTGCCATACAAACATCTGCTATACAAGTAACGCAGTTGATATTTCTTCAAAGGTTATAATCAAAACATTACAAATATTTTTGTTTTTATCATATAAAACAGGTAAAAAAATTGCAGTTTAAAGTTTTTATTTACACTTTTTATACATGCTAATATTTATTTATTTATAAAAATTTATTATATAAAAATTTAAATATAAATATAAATATATTTATTGATATAAATATAAATAAAAATATAAATTTATTGATTATTTATAAAAATCAAATGTGAATTGTTTTGGGAGTCGATTTTTTGTGTGCTAAATTGGTTAATGGGATCAAGTTGAGCTAATAGTTAAGTTTTGTGTAAAAACAACCCGTTTATTTTTTTATTAACAATTTAAGTTGCAAAATAGCGTTTTTATAAATATCTTTGGACCTAACAAGCCGATTTTAATGTGAATTTTTTTCAGTATTCTATAATAAATTAAGAACATTTCTAGCCTTAATACGGAAGTCGATGTTATTATTATTGTTAATAAATAAATAAAGTGGCGATGGCGTTTATAAACAAATTGCTGTTGTTTTAACACAAATTAATGAAAGTTGATAAAACTTGAGGGAAAGGTAACTTTTGTGGAGTACTATAAACCCCAAAAATTTCATATTGAAATGTCGAATATTACCTCAAAAAAATCGCAATTCACAAAAAAACTTTGAGTGCTCATAAAGTACGGCAAGATTGTGGCACAAAGGTGTACGACCGCTTAAATTAAAGCTTATTAAAAATACTTTCGGGTGGTTAATTAACAAAATTTTTTGGCCTTTCTGACACCATTTTTTGACCATTTAAAAAAATTAAACGTAGACATGGATAGCCTCAAAAAAAGATGAAAATGAAGAAAAAAGAAAAATCTTAAAATCTGCAGCAGCAATTATTCGAAACGATGTTAATCTGAAGAAACGTAATACAGAATTTTATCCTCCAAGTGATAATATATTCCAAAATATTAATGAGAATATCCCAGAATCCCTTCAGTTTCTGATAGAAGAAATAATTTTAAAAAATAAAAAAGGTGATATTAGTTCATATGAAACAAAATGCACAGCAATTACTCATTCAATTATGAGTTGCATAAGACCTAGAACCTTTCTATCACCATTGCAAGTTAGTCTGTCTGTAATGTTGCACAGGAAATTTGCTTCAAAACGAATTATAGATATATTGTCGCATCTGGGAGTGTGTTCATCATACAAAGAAGCAACACTTTATGAGGATAGTGTATTGCTTAGTCCACGTTCTCCATTTAGATCTGGTTGTTTTGCACAATTGGCATTTGACAATTCAGATATTAACATCAATACTATAGACGGGAAAAATACGTTTCATAGTATGGGAGGTATTATGATTGTAAGTCCCAGAGATTGTTATTATAACAAAGTTCCCTTAAAACGATTGACAGTTAAGCCTACTGCAAAAGAAATTAGCAAAATTGACAAAATACCATTCCAAATTTTTGAAAATATTAATACACATGCACTCCAAAACATTGTTTTTGAAAAAGTAGATAACCCGAGTTTCAATAATATAGATTTTTCTAATGCTGACTTGCTTTGGATTTATGAAGTGACCAAACCAGGCATTACTGGCTGGAATGCCTTTATGTCCAAGCTTTTGGAAAATATGACGTATACATTATCTAGAATTGTTTGCTTGCCTTTTGTACACTCTCCTCCAACTGACAAAAATACAATATACACCGTTTTAAAATACGCTGTAAAACTAGTGAAAACTTAAATCTATTTAATTGTTTTGTTACTTTCGATCAACCTTTGTATCAGAAAGCGTTTAAAATGGTCCAATCCTCACCTGATGATGATATACATAATGTAATTGTTCGACTTGGAGGATTTCATCTGCTTATGTCTTTTCTTGGTTCAATCGGTTATGTGATGGCAGGAAGCGGTTTAAAAGAAGCATTAAGCTGTTACTATGCGCCAGGAACTGTAGATAAGATGTTAGATGGCCATGCTTATGCTAGAGCAGTACGAGGCCACACATTAATTTGGATAGTTTTGTGTAAAAAGATTATTGAGGAAATGAATCTTTCAGAAGTTGAATATTCAAATATGAAATCTTTACTACAAGAATTTTTAGATGACAATCTTACTTACAAAGAAGTACAAGATCATAATTTTTTTAACATCTTAAATGGTAAATTTCTAGAAAAAATTATTGAAATTGAGGAACGCGGTAAAACTGCAAAATTATGGATACAATACATACGAATGATCTCTATTGCAAAAGCATTTGCGCGCTCTGAAAAAATGGGTAATATAAAAATTCAATTACAAGTTATTCAGCAAATGTTGCCATAGTTTTATGCGACTGGACATTTTAATTATACGAAATCAGCCTTATTATATGTACAATATATGAATCAATTTATAAAAGAATCTGAAAAACTTTTCACCTCAATGCAAAACCAAAATGTAATTCCAGAAACTACCGCTTTAAAAATTAAAGAACTTCACAAAATTTTATAAATAACAGATTTTGTACTGTAAGACGAACTGAGAAATTCTGGTCAGGAACTCATACTGATATGACAATCGAACAGGACTTAATGAGAGTCATGAAAGTTGATGGTGGTATGATTGGACGGGGAGTAACTACCAGTACTGCAAATAAATGGATTTTAGCGATGCCATATACACATGATATCTGCGAAGAAGTAGAAAATTTTTGTGGTATACAATTTTCTACTTCCGATCAGCATGTAGATGCTAGAGATTCTCGAATAAAACGAGATACTGAAGATATTCTCAAAATAAAATCCTGGTTTGATTGTCACGAGACATTTCCTTATCAAGATTCAATAATGTCTATATCTACTGGAGTTACTGGCGGTAATAATATTAACTGTCATAATGCTTTTGAGGTTGGAAAAGCAGCGTTAGAAGAAATTGCTGGTACAAACTTCCATAAAGTTTCGTTTAAACGAAAAAATAGAGTACTGTCATTAAAAAGTGTTAATAGTAGTCTGAAAATTCAAGAGGAAATTGTCCCTATAGATCCAATGTTTATATTTCAACGCATTTGTGTAGCAAGAAAAAGTGACGACGAATTAAAAGATTACATGCGTTATGAAATTGCACCGTACCCAACACTATGTTTTACGAAGGTGTATTTCGGAAAACAGATAAGTCTAAACTATATGATATGTTTGAAGTGGACCGCACTGAGATTAACCTTGAAGATTGCATTTACGTCATTGATGGTGGTATGTTACTGCATAGAGTAGTATGGTCAAAAAATGACAAGTTCAAATGTATTTTTCAAAGATACGTAAATTATGTCAAGAGACACTTTGGATCAAAAGTTACTGTAGTTTTTGATGGTTATACAAACAATTCTAACAGCATCAAAGCTATGGAGCGTTATCGCTGTACCAATCAAAATTCCTCTTTAGATATTTTATTCTATGAAGATATGTGTGTCACAGTGACCCAAGAACAATTTCTTTCGAATAAAACTAATAAAACTCGATTTATTGAAATTCTAACGAGATATTTGGAAGAAGAAAGCTAACGTTAAACAAGCTGACGATGATCCAGACTTATTAATTGTCAAAACAGCCTTAGAATTATATGATAAATTATATGCACGTCAAATTGTTACTTACATTGAAATTCCCTTTAATTTGATACCCCACGTGCGGTATTTTCATATTTTCCATTTTTGACATCACCCCTCCGCCAATTCCACTAATTTATTGAGCCCAAAATTTTTAAAAACCAAAATTTTTAATAGTGCGTATAAGCATGTCACATATGATATTTCATATTTTCCATTTTTGACACCCCTCCATTACAACCCATTTATTGAGCCCCAGGGCCCAAATGTATTCAATAGTACGTATATACATGTAAAATTGTTACTTGCATTGAAATTCCCTTTAATTTGATACCCCACAGTATTTTCATATTTCATATTTTTCATTTTTGACATCCCCCCGGGCCCAAAACACCTATCTTATGTTGGTTCTCCCATTGCGTAAAAAATTTGTGCCAAGTTTGGTGGAAATCGGTCCAGTTTCATATTTTCCATTTTTGACCTCCCCCAAAACCACCCATTTATTGAGCCCCAGGGCCCAAGAATTTTCAATAGTGCTTATATGCATGAAAAATTGTTACTTGCATTGAAATCCCCTTTAATTTGATACCCTACATGCGGTATTTTCATATTTTCCATTTTTGACATCCCCCAGGGCCCAAAACACCTATCTTATGTTGGTTCTCCCGTTGCATAAAATATTTGTGCTAAGTTTTGTTGAAATCGGTCCAGTGGTTTAGTAGGAGGTGTGAAATATAAATACACACAATGGCTTTTATGTATATTAAGATACACATATTTAATAATATTATTCAACAGAGGAAGATTTGTTAAAATTGACCATTCCGTCTATCGATTTAATACTCCTAACGATGAAATAATAACAAAATCGTTATTTTGATTTTATTACTATTAAAATTTGAACTATTTTAAACAAAAAGAATGAAGACTTTATCATGATCCAATGGTTTATTTAGTAGTAAGAAAAGAAATTCACGGAATGTAAACGTTTTTATCGATTTTACCGCGCGCTGCCCTTAAATAAGGTTTTTTTTTAAAGCCTGACCTTATAAACATGCAAAGATGATTTTAAACCGATATTTAGACCTTTTTCAATAACTATACCAAATATCACTTTGCCTCAATTTTTTACGAAATTTTACCATTATTTTTACTCTGGCGACTGGACTATTTCTAAAGAGTGTTACAGATGTTTCCTAGGAGATAGATTAAGAATTGATTCATAAGATATGAACTCATAGAAGATATTAGCTCAACTAGTAAACGAATTGAGGTAGAAAATATACTGGAGCGTATACAGTAGAAATGTGCAGTAGATTGCTTAGATGACCAGTGATTTACACATCATATGCATCGGAATTTCAAGAAAGCGATGGAAGGATATTTGAAGCCAAAACAGGCTGGACACGTAACCCCAGAAGAATAAGATGAAGAAGAAGAAAAAGCTAACATAAACATTTTGATAGTGACTTCTTAGTAAAAAATTTTAATTCGTCGCTGTATCAAACACTGTATCAATCAAACACTCGTATTGCAGCCCTATTAAGAAGCTGGATTTTCCGAAACGCCAGAATAGAAGTTTAGAACCCAATTGGTTTCTCTAAGTTGTTCGTAGAATTCTTCTACAGAATAAGATTATCTTGTTCAATCTCTTTTTAACGGAGTATGAGAACCGCTGCTATAGGCCTACATAATAATAATACGAGGGCGATCTGAAAAGTTCTCGGCCTAACAGTGAAAAAACGAATTTAAATTTCAAAAATATTTTTCGTTTTAACATAATCTCCTTTTAGTGTAACACATTTATTCCAGCGATGTTCTAATGCCACTATCCCGTCCCTGAAGTGGTTTTCTGTAAGATCTGCAAAATACCCCTCTACAGATGAAATTACTTCTTGATCCGATAAAAACGCTGACTGTTGTTTGGACTCTGGCGTGTAGTGGTGGATCCATGTTTCATCCATCGTAATAAACCGACACACAAAATCTGCTTTTTCTTATCGAAAGCACTGTTCAGATATTTTCATGCTCATGCGTTTTTGATCTGCTGTGATCAAGCGCGATATCTACCTGGCACAAAGCTTTTTCATTTGCAATTGCTCATGTGAAATATCTCCGTCGCGTTCTTTCGAAATGCCTGTAGTCTCAGCAATTCTGTGCACTTTAATTCAGCGATCGTCGAAAACCATAGTAGCCCTATGCACTTTTTCGGCGGTTTCCGTATTTGTTTCCATTTTTGGACGTCCTTCGCGTGGATCATCTTCCAGGCTGGTACGACCAGGTTCAAACTAAGCAGCACATTTTTGAACTGTTGAAAATTAAGGAGAAGATTCCCCATACACTTAAACGAAACTTGAATAAATTTTGTCTAGTGCTATACCTTCTTTCACAAAGAACTGTATGACTGCACGATACTCAGTTTTCTCCATTTTAATGAATACGGACAACACTTCTGTTTCAAACTGTTGTATAATACAAATTATTTGATAGAACGACCAAACATTGCACACGCATGCTAACAGTAGATGCAGTACCAACATAAGAAAAAAAATTCGCTATGGTCGAGGCCGAGAACTTTTCAAACTGCCCTCGTACTTCAATAGGTGTATCTACGTTTTAAGGAGTTTTATGAATGTCTATTATAATTTCTGAATATGCGTTCATACCAGGTTTAATCAAAATATCACGCAGTCTTTATTTATAAGAAAAATTAGATCTTTATTTATTTATAGTTAAATATCTCTTAAATAATCTCCATCTCTTAACACAATTATCTGACGGTTTTTCAATCGTCTGACCCTTTCTGGAATGCACGTAAGCGCATTTTGTTTTATCTCTTAACAATCGAGAATCAAAATTGTCCGTTTTTTGTTATTGGGGAGAGGGAAAAGTCACGCCAGCACATGCCTGGCGAATGCCGTGGTTCCGGTAGCATCACAATTTTTATTCTGTGTAAAATAAGTGTGTGCGACACTGCATTGACAGTACGCAATTTCCATAAATTATGCTTCCATAAATCAGCCGTTTCGTATATATAAATCGTTCGAATAGTACCGCCAAGTAGATTTTCCGAAACACCAGAATAGAGAATTAGAAATAGAAAGGCACTGTCTTAACCCTGCTGAGGTGTTCGGGTCCTTTTTGACCCAAAAGATTTTGTTTTACGCTGCTGTTTGTTAAAAAATTATTAGATCAACTTTCCGTTTTGTGACTTTGTCAAATACCTATAAATAAGTATCATTCTCTAATATAAATTTTTTAAACCGCTTATAAAATTTTATGACACGTTTTTATACAAAAAAGTTGTTCGGGTCCTTTTGGACCCATAGGTGAAGTAATTATTTTATTAATATTATAAGCTGTACTTTGGATTCAAAAGCTTCATTACTTTGTCTCGTTTGATGATTCAATGCATAGTCTCATAGTACAAGGTCACACTGGTTGCTACATTCTCTCCCACCTACTCCACTTAGCAACATTGCCTGCCCACCTACAAGAAGGTTTTCCCTCTCCGTCTGTCAGTCAGTGCTCCTTGAGCAGAGTGTGAGTGAGGTTAATTTTTAGTGCTCTTTCTTTGGTTTTATTACCATACTTGTGTTTGACCTGAAGTGGCTTTTGTATGAACAATGATGGACGTTGAAGAAGTGTTATCGGAAATCTCCGACGAAGGAGAAGTTGCTTCAGAAATTGAAGATAATATTTCTGAATGTGTGTCTTCAGATTCAGAAGATGAAGAAGTACATCACGAACCAGGAAATAACACTTTATTATCTAAAAACGGTGATATTCAGTGGAAGACCAAGCCTGAGCTCCAGATAGGAAGACGTCCTTCTCATGATGTAATGACACTTACGCCAGGACCAACCAGGTATGCAACTGCACGTGTTACTGATGAATATTCGGCATTCAAAGTATTTTTCCCCTCCAATTGAAAATATAATCCTGACCCAAACAAATGAAGAAGGCAACCGTATTTATGGGGAGAATTGGAAAAAAATTGACTCAACAGAACTAGACGCTTATATTGGACTTTTGTTACTGGCAGGTGTTTATAAATCACATAATGAGTCAACTGAGAGTTTGTGGGATGAAACAAAAGGAAGGCCAATATTTCGGGCAACAATGTCACTGGAAAGATTTAAAATTATTTCTCGTATTTTCCGTTTCGATGCTCGTCAAACTCGATAAAGTAGGCGCGCTAGTGATAAATTTGCACCTATTAGAGAGCTGTGGGAGAAATGGGTTGAAATTTTGCCAAAACATTTCAATCCTACCGAATATGTCACAGTGGATGAAAAGTTAGTTGGTTTTAGAGGAAAATGCCCTTTCCGTCAATACATGCCTAAAAAACCAGCTAAATATGGCACAAAGTTTTGGGTTGTATGTGATAATGCCACTAGTTACGTTTGAAATATCCAGCCATATTTAGGAAAGCCACAAGGTGCACTACCAGAGAAAAACCAGGGTCTTAGGGTAGTTCTGGATTTGCCAGTTGGTCTCAAAGGCCACAATGTTACTTGTGACAACTGTTTTACATCGTATGGATTAGGCCAAACGCTTCTCAGAAGAGGTATTACAATGGTAGGAACTATCAAGAAAAATAAGCCTACACTTCCTCCCCCACTTCTAGAAACAAAAAATGTACCTGCACTGACCTCAAAGTTTGCATTTACGAGGGATACTACACTGGTCTCTTACTTTCCAAAAAAGAATAAGTGTGTTGTACTACAGAGTACTTTACACCACGATGACAAAATAAGTTGTAGGCTAATGATGATAAAAAACCACTGCTTATTTTAGATTACAACAAACCTAAAGGGGCTGTTGATACTCTAGATAAGATGTGTGCAAACTATACTTGAAAAAGGAAAACAAATCGTTGGCCCATAGTTGTCTTTTCAAATACAGTTGATATTTCGGGTGTCAATTCTTTTGTTTTATTTACTTCCAACAACATTCAATGGAAGCCAAAATGCAATGACCGGAGAAGAATATTTTTAGAAAACCTTGGAGAATCTTTGATCAAAAAACACATTGACAGACGACAGTATATGCCAAGAGGAAAAGCTGCAAGAGATGAAGTTGAACGCGTACAAGCTGAACGTGCAGTACCAACTCAGTGTATTATGAAGAATCCAGATACAATGCAGAGAAAAAGAGGGAGGTGCCAGTTGTGCCCAAAAACTGACAATAAGTCTTCTGTGAAGTGCTCAAAATGTGACAAGTTTACTTGCAAGAATCACCTCACCCATATATGTAATAAATGTTTCAGTGAAATTGTGTAAGTTTACGTAACAGAAACAGTTTACCTGACAGATAGTCTCGTAACATACAAATATAAGATTTTCCATTTTGTTTTTTGCCTGTGTTATATAATAATTTAGAAATGACTTTAATCTTTGTCGTATAGAATAGTATTTCATAAAAATTATGTTCATGAAGTAATGTACATTTTTTTAATAATATAGATTTTTAAATTTCCAATAAACAGAATTTTAATAGCTAGATTATCAATAAAGTTTTTGTTTCAGAATATAATAATGTGTTCGTTTCGTGCTTAGAAATCTTTACTGTATTCATAACAAATAAAAATACAGAATTATGTTAGTTTTAGTACACAATTAAATATATACTTACATATATAAAAATAAAATATGATGAAATGTGCAAGGCAACATATATGTTAAAAATGCTGATATACTGCATTGTTAGGTGATTATTTTGGTCATTCATTATCATAACTTAGGCCTAATTTATAAAACATAAATATGCATAGGCTAACAAGAAACTTTTTTGTTGAAAAAATAATGTTTCCCGTATGGGTCATTTTGGACCCGAACGTCTTAAGTGTTGCTAAAATTTGAACACCCTAGTAAGGTTAAATAGTGTTTCTAATGGGTCTAGTGACGAAAATTCATGGAACGAAGTAGCGCAATCTCCATCTTTTTGTCTTCTTCATTATGTCATCTCATTAACGATTGTTTTTGAAGTTTTGTAATATATTTGTAATCGGTCCGTTCACATGTGCCAAACTTGCTAAAAGACTTGTGAAACACTTTCACCATGTTGGAATAGTAGGCCTATATCTTATTCTTTCAGAAACTTTAATGCAATTACGTCAATATTGCAATGTAGAGTGCATTATAAAATTCGCCTAATACACCACAATACAATTTACTTGAATAGCTGAAAAATTTAAACTATGGCTTTCATAGTGTAAAAAACACCAAACAGTTGTTACACACAGGTGTAACACCATCACAAAAAAACAGTTTTTAATTGAAAACATTTGGCGCAGAAATACAAAATTTGCACGGCATTTTTGACAAAGCCTCGCATATTTATTAAGTCACGAGAATGTTTGTTATTTATATATTTCCTAAGTTGTTGATAGGTATAATTTTACCCTCACACCGATACAGTGGAACTCTAGAATGAAGTAAGTAAGTAATGAATGTTATTTACTTAACCTCTAGGAGGAATTTGCACTAATCAAATTCTACAGTGAAGTAATTCGATCCTGAGGTTAGGCTGCGGGCGCGCGCGCGCGTGTGTGTTTGTGTGTGTGTGTTAGCATGTTCTCACGTCTATGGGCGAGAACGTGTTGACGGCGTCCGGCCGGCCGTACGTCAATCGGTACGTGAAAGTGTTGCGCTTCTACACAATTAGGAAGCATAAGCGTGCGCTCGTACGCCCGTGTCAAAGGTCACGGCGCCCGCCGTACGGGAGACTTTTTAATTCGGCCGCTGCGCGCGAGCACAATGAGAACTGTTGCACAAGCGCGCGGCGTCCGTCATCATGTTTGAACCGTTCTACTGAACTATTGTAACACTACCGACCGATTCCCCTATTCAATCGAAATATCCACATTTTAATTATACCAAGCGCTGTACAAATTAGAGGTGGGCTAACTATAACAGGTATTTTGGAACCATATTTATGTGGAACGGATATAACAGTGACTGAAAAGTTGAAATACCTTTTCCGATTCAACGATAAGTGGAAACTGAAAAGTCGAAATACCCATTCCGACTACTCGCGGCCTCGCGGTTCCGAGTCGCGGGACCCCCCCCCCCTACACAACTAACGAATAAACAAGTAAACGAGTGCAACGAGTATTACGAGTACACGAGTTCGAAGCCACTTTTTGGTGCTCAATACTTCATTCTGCGCATGTGCCGATTGCCATACAAGTACGAAACGAAGCAAAACAGCGAAGTTCAGAATATCTCTATGCTAAAGAGACGAAGCTGTTTTTAACAAATGAAAAACAAAATCATACTGAAGTTACATTTATTCTCGTGTGTTATGCAGATATAGGCCTATAATACAGATTATAATAACAAATTATTTATTATACAAGTCACCAACTTGGTAAATTTTGAAAAAGTAAATTATATTGTGTTATAACCTACAGAGTGGCTGATAGGCCATATAGTACTTTTTGTTAATGTGATTTCAGAGATGATTTTAACTTCATTGCACATCTCACGTAAATTTGTTTGACATTATTTGTTGTGCTATTACGTGCACTCTAAATATCATTTCCTGAGTTTCACAACTGATTTATCTAACCAAAGTGGAATCTGTATTAAATCTATGTCAGTTGTTTACTCCTAGTAAAAACTTAAATTAGTATTCCCGAAGGGAGATAGGCCTATAAATTCTTTTGTTTCTTATTTTCTTTTAAACTTTAAACTTTATAGTTTAATAAAGTCACAGTGTAAAGTAACACTGTTAATACTTTTAGTTTCAATTTATTTCTTATAACAAATTATATAACACATATATATGTATAATAAGTATATTGACTGATTGGGTCCTTCAGTCGAAAGACTCAAGGAATGTACCCTCCCCGCATATACCGGTGCTGCGTGTGTTACGGAGTCTATCACAGGTATATGGGACCTACAGTTCAACCCCGGATCCGAACGGCATAGTTGGGGAGGGTTTATACTAGGCAGGATGCCTCTCGCTGGTTTGCCATCACCTTGCGAGGGGGAACGGTCGTATCTAAATCAGATGGCCCCGGCGGGAATCGAACCCGCGCCGACAGCTTAGCAGCGCCACACGCTACCCACTACGCCACGACCGCTCCAATAAGTATATAATAACAGGTATTTGTACCTGTCAATTTTTTTTGGAACAGTTTCGTTCATACATCTTATTTTCAAATACTGTACTAGTTTAGCATACTTCTAGTACAAATTCACGTGGTATTTGTAATGGTCGAAAGTTGTACGCGTTCGATAAAGCTGCGTTCGTACGTACGCGCGTAGAGGCGTGCGGGAGCGGTGTGTGGGCGGCGCGTGTAATTGCCTGTACAACCTTTATCTATCTGCGCGCGTTCAAACAAAACAAGTGCCTGCTATATATTACCACATGACACCGCTCCGCACAATAGATCACGCTCCACCACCGACCTAATTCTACGTACAGTACATACAACAAGCTAATCAAATTGATTATCTCATGTGTGTACAATACACTGTTGTGCGTTTAAACGGATCCTATAACACAGACACACATGCTCATATATATATATATATATATATATATATATATGAAACTTATTATCTAATAAATAGTTAAGGTATCCTGTCACTACAGAACCTGTTAACGTTGTATTTTCAGATAATAAATTATGTAATACCCTTCAAAAAGCTCTATAGAAAATGTGCAGTATGAGTAACTCAGAAAGACGGGACGGGGGTAGTCATACTGGAATGAAGTAAGCGTACTGGAATGCGAACGATCACGATACCAAAATATCGCGCAAATCGTTTAGCCTGAATTTACGGTGAACGGGAAATAGAGAAACAAGTACCAATTTTTGTGGAATTAACAGGGACAAAGAGGACAACTAATTGGAGCCCCATCTTGTCCACCCCTGAACTAGGATATGAGAAGCAAATAAAAAAAAAATCAGAATAGAAAGCCATTTTTTACGTTACGAAAATGCTATAAATAAAATGTGGTTTAGAGATTAGTACAAATAAGCAACACTATAAGAATGAATAAATGAATAAAGCACATTAAAATTACCGCACAGATGGAATGTATTTACAAAAGTATATGTGGTCGTCAGGAGGCCTATTTAAATCAGTTTGGTTAGGATTGTCACTAATATGACATATTAGTGTAATAGATATTACACGAAATTTTAGTGTATTTTTAGTTCGCCCTGTTTTTTAACAATCCTTGTAAGGTAGGGTCGTCGGATTATGACGGAATTGGGGGGGGGGGGTTGAGGAGGGCTCCAAAATTCTTGTACCGGGCCTCACAGTATCTGTCGATGGCCCTGGAATTAATGGTTCGCCTGTCTATGGAGAAATGTGCTGCCCCCTTTGGAATTCGGAACTTTAAACAATGAGATGAACCATTAAACGCTTAGACAATCAGCAGTCACAATTTACCTTGGTGTGCAATATTGACACATACGTAAATGACGTTTAATTTTAAGTAACACGACGTTTCGATCACTAGAAATCTGTGATCGTTTTCAGGTTTTATATACAATTTTTCTAACCTCTGTTAAAATTAAAAATATATGTACCTTTTGTAGACACACAAGCAAACTAAGGCTTAAAAAAGTTCAACAAAAATATGAAATTTTAAATTAAAACAAAATAAATACAAATAACCGACTTAGTGGTGAGTGTCTGGTTGTTGTCGCTAGCTGGTTTTTTCGATGTACTATTCCAGGGTAGTATTTTTACCCCATAATTTTATTTATTTTCAATTTTCAAGCTTCTTTTGTTAACACATTTTTGCGGTAGTTGTTTACTATTGGGCCCAACGATCCGCTTCTATAATCGCGGATATCATTTATGCATTTGTTTTTGTTAAGTGGAGTGTATGGAGCTTGGTATTTCTGCAACGGTAAGTGAACATTTTTAATTTCTACCTTAATTTATATTTACTTTATTTTAATGCCTATTAATAGGCTACTCACTTTTTGTTTCATATTTAATAGAAGGTTTGCTTCTGTGAATTTTAAAATTATATGAATTTTTAAAGTCAGTTCGATTGTATGTATCACAGATTTATACAATACTTTTTCGGTTGACAACCACGGTTCACTGGTATTATTGTTAATATTTGCCGGTTTATTGTAACAAATATTTCGGCCGTTTTATCACGTGGTATCCTCAGTGGTAAAGCTTTCTCACTTTCTCTGCTTTACCGCTGAGGATGACGAATCACAGAATAGATTAAGCGTTTGTTATTAACAATGATATCAATTAAACGTATTTCTCAACTGAGGAAAAGTGTTGTTCTCACATCTCACACATTCCGAGTCAAACTAGATCACATATTTATAGCGATCCTGGTGTTGCGTAAAAGGAATAATTTTTACCTTGAATAAAGCTATAGAGATCGTACAATTTTTCTTTACACTCCAATAAGAATCGTTAAATTTGTATTCCATTAATTACTCCGTATGGTCCACAGATATAGCCTACAGTATATCTGTACAAAACGGACTGTTACTAACTTGATAGCAAATAGTGTTTCAAGTATGACGGTTGAGAGCATCCATGAGCACCGCAACCTAATGGCTGCAAAACAATTCGCAGAACTAAGCTGCAGCCGCACAGTGTTCGTGAAGGGTGACGGCAACTTGAGAACTATTTAACAGCCGAGAAAGCACTAGAGAAGTTAAGTCGTTATTTCCAGACCATATTGGAAACTTTCGCCGTTGATTTACGTAACCCATTCTTTGGTGATGACTCATTGCTTACAAAACTGTTCTGCAGAGTGTTGCCAAAACAGGGGATATGTCCTAAGGTGGCGGAATATTTCAAGCAAAAACTAGACATAAGTTCCAAAGGTTTCACTGGCGGGATATTTAGAAAGTTGTCTATCAGTTATTACTAATTTACCATAGTAATCACAATTATATATTAATATTGTAACGTAACGGTTTATGGTGTGTATTAAGGACCGTTCAATTATTTTAAATTTTAATAGCTTTCAGTTTATTTTTATTATTTTTATTGATTTATTCAATTCAATTCAATCGCTCATTTAATCCAATGTAAATAAATCCGATGAATGCACTGGAAGTTAGTTAGCGAAGTGTTTTAAACTTCGGTTAATTTATTTCAAGTTGTTATTCTTCCGTCGACTAGGCGAAATGGTGACATAGATTCTTCACTGAAAGCATAAATATTTGGTAAGAATGATCACTTACTTGTGGTGAGTCTTGTCGACCTTGCAGGGTCGATGTAGCAATCTAATCTGTAGATTGACTTACCGTATTCAAATTCGCCGCGGCGTGTCGGGCTATCCAATAAGAGTCGTTCACCTATTCTGAAAACCTAGTCTACTGAAATGAACTAACTGACTCCGTTTGCTCGTATAAAATGATAATTTATTCTGTTTAACACTCCTTTTTAATGATCTAATGTATCATTAACCATTTTAATTCAAATTTAAATAACATTAGTTGTTTGTTTCATAAAAACTTGTCTCAGGGTGGTAAAACTGATTTACAACGTCAGTGTGTGGTTAAAATGCTTTTTGGTTAAAATAGGTTAATTCATATGTGGGTTCTTTTAGCTTGCAGAATACCAAATTATTTACTAGAACTTTTATGCTACCGTTATTAGGCAGTTTGAAGACGATTACAACTCAATCATCTCTTAATATTTAATATTTAAAATTGTAACCATGCCTGCTTTGGACATTTTAGATTAACTAAATTATTAGTCAATCGACAATAAATGATTTAAAGAACGTTTGTTAACGTTAAAATAACTCTTGATAAAACATTTAAAATGTGAACAACAAGATAATATTTTGAAACAGTGTTGTTGAATGAAACATCTGAATCATTATTTGACTCTATAAAAGGTAATTGTATAGTTGTAAGTATTTATGTAGCTTAATAACCTTAGTTTCTTATTCATAATAGACATAAACATTTAAATAGTAATAGTAGTAGACTCTTCCTAAATTACAAAACATAAATAGCATTTGCATTTTTCATTAACTTTCGTTAATTGCTTCAAACAGTCGACAATCTCAATCGCTTATGAATGCTTGTTGGTTTGATCTATGTTTAGTAAACAACAACTTTAATCAGGTGTGGTTAAATCACACTCAGTATTTATAGATAATAAATGATTAATTGTTTGCAAAATTCTTAATGATAGAATATTCAAATTAAGTTGAGGATTGTCATTAGTACTATTGATTGAATAATATTAATAATGCACCTTAATCTACATACTTTATTTACACACATTATTAGAATGTGGTTCGATTATATCGTCTTTTCAAATTCTTAACTAATTTTGAGAAAATCACTGTACTCCCTTTTTTTAAATTAAATCCCGGAATTGCTATGGATTATACACTTAGCAATCCTTATTTACGCACTGTTACACTTAAAACAACTTCAATACTAGTGTAGTTATGTTGGCACAAATTTAGGTTACGTTGCTTTGTTGACAACGGTGACGCGCACAAATTATGTAAACAGCTGTTTCTTTGCGGTGACGAGTAGCCGTCTGCTTCCCTCTGCAGTTGATTAAAAAGTGTCTCGAAATGGCATCTCAATCTGCCGTTCCGTCCTGTGATCGTTGTAAAATTGGCTATTTTCTTAGATCTGATTGGTTGACGATCTTTAATTTGATGCACATACCCCCTCCGCGCAATATTTTAATTGTTGTTCTTAGCGTGGGTAGTCTGGATTTGAGATTATAAACATTTGCTCGATTGGACATAAATATCTTATAATTGTAATAACTTTCTTATTATGGCATAGATTTAAAATCTAAGCTTATCACTGTATTGGTAACACTTGGCTCTTTATGTAGAGTCTACTCATGGTGTGCTTCCGTTCATTATTAAGGGAGTTAATGTTTGAGATTATCACATTACACTATTCACTATTAATTGTATTTATTCTTAAATTAAAACTATTTTATGGCAATCATATCTCCTTGTGAGCATGCCTTCCAAGTCCTTCAGCACTTCTCACTTATTTGTTACTTATATTTAATGACAAAATATAGTGCTTATGCTGCCATTGACTTAGCCTAAGAGTTTATCAATTGTATTTACAAATTACTTATTATAAAAGGTATCTGGGCAACTTCTGTATTGCCCCAGTTGTAAACATTGAGTTGTTACAACTACTGTTGTCTTTGTTTGTTTGGAATGTATAATTATTCCTTGTTATTTTTGTTATTAATATGACCTCTATATGGCACTATTAAGTTTACCTTTAGTTTAACTCTTATTTGGGAATGTAGTGTCCTTTCAGACCATTATTTAGTTTGAATAGTTTACTAGTTGTAGTATATTGATAGTTAGTCTTGTGTTTTTTAACACACTAGTCTGTTCCTTAGCATATAGCATGGGATAATAGTAATTACATCTGGCGTCATATGACAGGTGTGCTTAATTATTCTTATTACACATTATTCCCCTGCTTATAATTCTTTTATGCTATTATAATAGTGATTTTACATCTTACTTATTACATAGGTATCCTTCTGTTATTCCTATCTAGCATTACAATGTGGTTTTGTTTATGTTTCACATAGTGAATCTCATTTTGGCTGGTTTTGTTCACTTTCTTTACTTGAATTCTTATATAAAGATTGCTCTTGGTATCTTATATTGGTATTGGTAGAAACCTTATTTCTTCTACATGATTTGGGGTACAAAATATTTTAGTTTTGGTATGTTTTACCTACTATTAAATATGAAATTAGGTGGAAAGTACCTGTATTTAGGTTATGTGGTTATATTATTTGTAGCAACAATGGGTGTATTGAGTTGATACAAATTTACATCTTTTAACCTTGTTTTTTCAAGTCTAGTTTTATTAATGACAACTGGTAATTCATGATTTATTTCCTTTTTTATCTTACATGATTTGTTGATTACTTGACTAACAATTATTTTAATTATGAGACAATTCTAATTCTCCCTTATATTACATTGATGCTGTGCATAACATGTCATTATGCTTTTATTTACAGCTTCTTTTATGTTAACATTATTGTTACTTCCACTCTTTGTCTAATATAGGATGTCCTACTCATTTACAATATTATTAGTTGTATATGGGTCATCTAAGTTAGTCAGTTATTGTCTATATTTTCAATCTGTAAGTTCTTCAGTTATTATATATACGGGTAAGATGTTAATCTATAGTTGACTGGCTCTTGGAATCTATATTTTATACCATGGTTGTTATGTGTCTTTCTCGTAGTATGTTTCTTCCTTGTTTTCATTGGTTCCTTACTGACCGGAACTATTGGGTTATTGGTTCCTGTGGTATTCTCACTATTTGCTGTATCTTCTTTCTTCTTATAATGTTATTGTTATTGTTATTTACTATTTTATCAACTCCTGTGTGGTGAGTTTATTCTTCTTGATGAGTTGCTCATGTAGTTTCATTCTTGGCATTTTAGATTAAACAGTTGGTGTGTCTCGTTGACTCAATTATTATGACATGTGTTAATATTTTGGTTACTGGAATATTGGGCTCATATGTCCTGTTACAATATTAATAGCCTAAATCAATAGTCCATAGATCCCATAATACCGAGACGAATGTTAACTACTGTTCAATTTTAAGCAACACCACGACCACTATACATCTGTAATATATTTTCATACGTAGCTTGTGTGGTTGGAACTTTTAATAACAACACTTTTTATCAGTTGACAACCAAGTTTGATTGATATCATTGTTAATGCCAAACATTTCGCCTGTTCTATTATGTGGCGTCCTAGAAAGCCGAGAAAGTGACATTTGTAAACAGTGTAATTAATTCATATTTACGTTAATAGATTAATAGATAATATTAACCGTATAATTTATCGTATTAATCATAACGGAGGGTGCACATAAATAGAATGCCTGGAGACTGAATACCACATAAAGTAAAGCAATATAAACCGAATGGCGAAAGATATTTAGGGTGACCCAGGAAGAGATCGATTAGAACTATAATGCCCAAATTCTCTGAAGACGGAATAGAGAGTTCTGACTACGCTTTGGAAGTGAAGAAGAAGAAGAAGAAGAAGAAGAAGAAGAAGAAGAAGAAGAAGAAGAAGAAGAAGAAGAAGAGGAAGAGGAAGAGGAAGAGGAAGAGGAAGAGGAAGAGGAAGAGGAAGAGGAAGAGGAAGAGGAAGAGGAAGAGGAAGAGGAAGAGGAAGAGGAAGAGGAAGAGGAAGAGGAAGAAGAAGAAGAAGAAGAAGAAGAAGAAGAAGAAGAAGAAGAAGAAGAAGAAGAAGAAGAAGAAGAAGAAGAAGAAGAAGAAGAAGGTTTTAGTATATAACCTTTCTTTTCTTGTTTAGTAAACAAAAATAAACCATGTAACACTACATTTTATAGAAATATAGATGCGTGTGTTTGATAATTTTTTTTTGTAGAGGGGGAAAAATGCTTTATGTACCGTCAGATGAGGCCGTGCTTCCTCTGGTATGTGGGACTCTCAACCACTAAAAACCCACCTCCAATTCAGGCATTCATATCCACCCTGGAACCACTTAGCGTATTACTTCAGAATGGAGCCTATTATCGGGCTTCTTCTAGATGTTCCTCATCTTCTACTACCCGTTGGGTGCAAGTTGGGCCTGTCTTTTTTTTCTAGTAGGGCCCACTGAATAAATGCATTGATGCGGTCCCATTCCGCCTTACCAAGAAGCATAAGCGCAACTACGCTCTCGGGTGTAAAATCCCAGAGCTCCATTTCCAGTACCATCCTCTGTCTTGCGAATCTGCAGCACTTGAAAACCGTGAGCGATACATCTTCAAGGGGAGTCTCCGTATTGGCATGCTGGGCTTTGTACCTTTCCCATTCAATGGAGGTAGGCATTAAAATTGCCGTGGACACTGAGCAACTGGGTCAGATGGTAGTTGGACCTCACCGTGTTGGCGGTCGATCCATTCTTTTAGGTTTGGTATGAGCCTTCGGTCCATCTTCCTCTATCTTCTCTATCCCAACGATCTTGCCAGTGCCGGAGAGTGAGTTCCCTGGCTGCATGCTTTGCAACGTCTCTTCCAATTTCCTCTCTTCTTTTAAATATATGCTTCCGCTCTAGAGGCAACAGGTCTAAGGGAATCACTCCCGCTATCACCAGGTCTACTGGCTACTGGTCCACTGTCCGGTAAGAAGCTACTACTCTGATGGCTCCTCTTCTCTGCACCGATGCCATACGTTTTCTGTACTTGTCTATCTTTCGTGCATCGGCCCAGATTTCGCAACAGCACAGAAGTATGGATTATGTGACCGCCATAAACAATCGCCTCTCGGTTGCAGTGGGACCTCCTACGTTGGCCGTAAGTCTGCTGAGCTTGTAATAGGAGTGCTTTCAGTCTAGTCTCACCCCTAGGTAGCCTATTTCACAGCGTTCTTTGTAAATACTATCTCAGCTCCCACTTGCAGCGGTATGATAATGGGAACCCGTCGCTGGGTGAGCAGTACTATATCGGTCTTACCGGTGGCTAGTTCTAGGCCGTGTTCTTCAGACCAGGAGCCCACTCGCCTCATTACCTGATTCAGGCTTCTTTGTGCATCCACGGCGTTTCGTGCTACAATCACTGCAGCGATATCGTCTGCGTAACCTACCAGGAAAATGTTTGGCGGCGTCTCCATCCGTAAAATTCCGTTGTAGGATACGTTCCAAAGGCCAGGGCCCAAAATTGAGCCTTGGGCAGCCCCGGCGGTGATCTTCTTCCTACGAGGTCTATCTGTCGTATCATAAATAAGTTCCCTGTAACTCAGATATTATCCGCAGGAGATACTGTGGGATCCGAAAGAAGTGTTCCAGAGACCTAAGCATGTCGCTCCAGCTGGCAGAATTGAAAGCATTCTTAATATCCAGCGTCGCCAACAGGACTATACTTCTTGAGTAATGATTTTCCTGTTGGGCCGCGTAGAAAGTTCTTAATACATCCTCCACTGTTCCAATTGATCGGCCTTTCCGAAAGCCGTACTGTCTGTTTGACAGGTCTCCCGTGTTTTGAATGGCTGCTAATAAACGTGGCTTTAGTAACCTTTCCAAACACTTTCCAGCAGTATCCAGCATGCACAAAGGTCTGTACGCTGATGGCGTCATCGAGTCACCCTTACCTTTGCTAACAAGCACCAGCCTCTGCACTTTCCAACGCTTGAAGAAGTATTCCTCCCTAAGGCAGCATGTGTATTTGATAATAAAGGAAATTGAAATTATAATAATGATGTGTAAATATAATAAAATCCTATGATGTATTCATCTACTGGGATTCATATAGGGAATTTTCTACAAGCAAATATACGTAATGTAGGCCTATGTTGGAGGTTCACAGATTATGAGAGAATTACACAAACCCCACTACAAATTCAAACCATTTTTTGTGTTAAGTATCAGTAAATCATAAAGTATGTTGTACAGTTTGTTGAAGATAAGTAAAAAGTTCAGACTTTCTCTTTCTCCCCGCATCAGCTCTGGAGAGTAAGTAAGATTAATTTTAATAACAATCAATAGTTTTTTATATTTAAATATCTTATATTTCGTTACTCATAAAAAGGCTCAGGTTTTTCTTACTTAGTTTTATATTTTAATGTGACAAAGAATATATATTTATGTAACTGTAGTTATCAGACGTCACTTATAGGGCTACTGTCAGTTTCAAAAATGGATAATTCTACGAGAAAGCAGGAGATCACAATAAAATTATTAGAAAACTATTTTCTTGTATATATGTATTTTAAAAAAGTTTTTAATTATGACTTACAACTTTAACTTTACTAAAACTCTCTAGTTGTAAAAGGGGAGAGAAATGAGTAATACTTTATGTTTGTTGGAAGAACGTTTTAGATGAGAAGTCCGGCAACACTGATTCTGCGTCGCCATCTAGAAGTATCGTCCCTTCGAATCCCATAATCGATTGTGATTAGTCTAATCCTCTGCACATATCCCTGACGTGCCAACACTAGCCTATGCGGTGGCTACAATAAAACGCCGGTTCCGTACTGGTAAGTATATACGTATGACAATGCTGAATTATGGCTTGGCGATTTATCTTCGCTTTGAGAGGAGAGTGTGAGTTATAATGTCTGTATGTGATTTTCTCGCGATGGTATTCTAGTCCAAGCCTCACGGTGTCGCAATCCGTCACTCAAATCACTACACCACGGAGACTGTGAGAACAGAGGTTATGTGTAATAAACAGCACGGATATTGGCGAAGAAGCAAAGCTGGAAACGGGCGGTAATGAAATAATTACAGCCGATAAAGTTGCGTCAGAGATATTTGCGTTATACCCTCTTATTTAAAAGTTTTATATTGCTACGTTCAGCTGAAAAATAACAAAAGTTCCTACGTGACCCTTAACAACGGGCAACGCGCGAAGTTGTTCGATACGCTTGGAGGACATTCTGTGCGGCAAAATTACGTAAAGCTCTAGACAATTCGAGACGTCTCTCCCACACGTTCCTCGACTATTCTACCGGCATCGAGGATAATGCCGTCATTTTAATACTAGGCGGCCGAAGTATAAATAATGGAAATCAAAGCGGGCAAGTTCGGTTAGACCTGGTGATGTTACGAATGGGTTCTGAGTGATTGTTGCGGTTTAGTTATAAACGACTATTGTGCTAATTTAGTGACAATGACGAAACTACAATAAGGTGACATTTATTATTGTGTGTTATACAAAATTTAATTTGAATTATTGTATAATAGTGCCTCTCTTTATTTCGCTCTGTTGTTTTTTTCTAATTAAAGTCGTAATTACTGATTTCATTGTTGTCAGTTATTTTGATTTCACTGTACAACACGATGAGCCATGAGACCGTCGTAACAATATGTTATGTACACACGGCTACGTAGAAACAACAGCATAGTAACGTCTTTGTAGACCCCGTAACAGTAATTTTTTAAAAATTAAACTTTCCCTCCTTAAGCTGCGGATATCGCAATGGAAGTAAGCAGAAATATTAAAAAAATTCGAATATGTCTAATAGCATTTCAAAAACTGAGAAAATAATGACATTTTACAAAACTAGTGCAATATCTAAATTATTACTGTTTTACCGTGAAAAGTAGGTTTGGAAGAATGAACGGAGAATGAAATCTTTTCAAATGAAATTTCTTTGATAGATGTGAGTTGTCAGATAGAACAGGAAGCAGCGACTTATGAAAACAAGAGAATGGGTATAGAAAATAACAGAAATGATAAGAAGTTATAAAACTAGTGAACGGGTCACTTAGAAAAACAAAACCTCAGATAATAGCATTCACAAACAAGTGATAACTCTTTAAACGTTTGAAAATGATGGCTTATTGACTCCATGGCAGAAGAAATATGGGAAGGCCACAGAATTGGTGGAACGGACTTTAAAGTGGAAACAGGCAGTACACCTACACCTCAGAGAATATGAAAAGAAAAACAAGACGAAACATATTTTCCCCTGTTCGTGTTGAAAACGGCGCGATCTAGTAAATGTAGCATGTTGAACTCACTTCATTGACTTTCCAACGACTCCTATCACGGTTGATTCGCTAAACACGAGTGTTTTTTTCAAATATTCTTAGGAATATTAAGAATATTCCTAATAATTTTTGTAGGACAATACAAGTATGTTTAATTAATGTCTGTAAAATGAATAACAAGAATCCTTCGGTATCCTCCAGAAAATAAACAGAATTCAAGTATCGCCGAGCACTTGAACGACCCGCTGGATCAAGTAAGCACATCTGCTCTTCGCCTCTTGTACCATATTTTAAAAATTCCATGTGATAAAATTTGTTTTTTCAATCATATACATGGGATGTTTGTTTCAGTATCATGCGTGGTGAATAACGTCTCCCCAATGGATCGGATTGTTTCTTCTTAGCCATTTTGAACTGAGAGTTGCAGGGCCTGAAATCTCTCCACAGTCCATCAGCGCCATATTAAAGTAATTTCTGCCCACGGTAGACAATAAAGTTTCCACTTCCTAGAACCGACTTTTGACACGGGCTGCCATTGTCTTAAGTAACTAACACTTCAGTCGGCTTTCTCTGCGTGTCGTATTCTCTACTGTATCACACATAACAGGGAACCTTTCAAGTGTTCATTTATTATTTTAGATATTACGCCGTGGCATGTGCCAACGAGTGCACGCGCGAGTATTCATATGGACATGTTACCTAACAAGGCGCGTACACCGTTCTCTCTCTGTTGCGGAGGACAAAACGATCTCCGACAAAATACCTCTGGACAAAAGGTCGCCGTGCCACAGCACAAAAGATAGCTGTCAAAGTATGGCCATCACAAAACGCCAACAGGAAACGAGGCTTTTATTATTAGGTTCATGAGTTAATAAAATTCCAGTGTTGCATAAAAGCACTTCGAAAACTCTGCGTTAATTTGCATACATATTTATAGCCTACCTTGTAAGCTTTCTGACTTACTTTTAAAGTAAGGAAATTTATAATGTCGTTTGTTATGTCTACACCGTGCGTTATTATAAGTTTTCAAAATGAAATGACCTTTATTCAATTGTGATACACAGAAAACAGTATGTAAAATACACGAAATATGTTAACGATTTACGATGTACAAAATCAGTTCCTTACTTGGTGTTCATAATGTACTGACACTGTAGTTTAAGTAAAAAAAAACAATTTACATGTAATTATAATTAATCTATGTTAAACATTATAGGCCTATTAGTAAGAGCATATAATTTAAACAACAAACTATGTTGTTTGTAAAGTTTATATAAACCTTTACAAACTTTAAATCGGAATAAATAATGAGACCGATTGAATTTTTTACAAACCTACTACAAAACAATTACCGGTATATCCGATTCAATATATTTCCTTGGGAAGCCAAACAATTAGGGAGATGCTGTTTCTATTGATGCTATTTTATATACTGATGAAGACTGATGCTATTGATTGAATCGTTACTGAAAGTCTTCAATCGTCAGTGCTTTTTTAATGCTCTTCACACTATTAAAATGGCTGTCTCGAATTTGTTTTCGAGTTTGTAGTAAAGGAATAATCAAATGGGTTAGGATCAGTGGATAAAAAGAGCTGGGGCACCACCGCAGTATCTTTATTTTGATCAAATACTTGTTCGCAGAAAGTGCGAGTGCAATTATTTGTCACTGAAGGTTATCGTCATGAAGCACTCAACAGTCAGGCATCTCTTCCTAGACTGACATCATGAACCAAAATTTCATGAAAATCTGGTGATTTAAATTTAATTTACTGTTAATTGTTACCAACAAAACATGGTCAGACTTAACGAAATCTTTTTCTTTTAGCATATTTTCATCAACTCATGCTGCGATTGGTTGTTTAGGACAAGCTTATTCTGTAGACTTTTATGGCCGTTTAAAAAAACGCTTTCTGTCAACTACAAAAAGCTGAACCCAGGGCACGGTTTCATAGGCGTGAGCTTGGTTTAATATGTAAAATATTTCTGTTGTAGTGTCTTGAAGTCTGACAACAAATTTTATTCCATTACGGTACTGTTACACGAGCGTTTTTTTTCCGGCCGCGCACGCGCGTTTTTTTTTCTCGTAAGTGCACGTACGGAATCCCTACAGCTTTGGCTAAAGTTTAAATGTGTATGTAAAGGTTAAAACGCAACTGCACAGAAACGTCCGTGTTTATATTACAGAAAACATTGGTTTATCAGTAGTACATAAATCTATATTAAGAACATTTTTAAATTACATATTTTTTTAAAGATATCAACAACACCATGTAGACCAAAATGAATTACTATAGTAACAAGTAAATAAACAAATGCTATTTTAGCGGCATCTGTGAACAGCCCGTGTGACCACCCTCGTGCGTGTTAAACACTCACTAAAACGCAGCAAGTTGCGTTTCGATGCGGGAGACCTTGAAAACTCAGCAGAGTTGACGACCCGTGCGTTTTCTCCACGTCCGTGTGACCAATTTCATTACCGCCTGTGTGTTAAATTCAATGCGTTTTCCAACCGCACGCAAACGTCCGGGAAAAACACGCTCGTTTAATCGTACTCTAAGGCCGGTTACACACACGGCGGATTTTTCCGTGGCGGACAATTGACCGTCGCCGCTCACAGAAATCTAGCGTTCACACACAGGGCGGTAAAATCTCCGTCGCCGTCGTACGAGTCAGGTGACTGTTGGCAGTGTAGTTTCATCATCAAACCAGTTTACTTAGTTTAACTGTGTTATTTAAATTATTTATTTCTTTGAAGTGTATAGTGTAGTTTGAAATGAACAGAGAGCAAATTCTATGTTTATTGTTAGGCTGGGGGTCATTCCACAAAAATGTTACGCTTCCACACGTTCGGTTCCACACGAACAAAACAACTCTAAACGGTAGAAAAACCGCTGTGTGTGTAAACGTGCATTTGGTCGCATACGCCACTACTTGGACGGTGACGGTAAAACTACCGTCGACTCCAGTGGCAGGCCGGTTACACACACGGCGGATTTTTCCGCTGCGGAGAATTTACCGTCGCCGCCATTCCAACAGTGGCGCGAAGAAGTACATTGGAGCTTACACATTAGGCGGAAAAATAAACGCGCGGTAGATTTGCCGTTCGCGGTAGCTGTGCTGCCGCCCGTTGCCGCTACAATCGACGGTAGTTTTGCCGTCGCCGTCCTATCAGTGGCGTATGTGACCAAATGCACGCTTACACACCCAGCGACTTTTCAACTGTTCAGAATCATTCTAGCTGTGTTGCTCCATGTACGCTACGCTTTTTCTTTTTTTATTTAAAGTAAAGTGATTTAATTTTGTTTAGTGGTTGTTTTTTGGTGGTGTGTTTTAGTGGTTGTTATAATTTTACTTCTTTTTGTGAAACATCATTGACATAAATATAGACAACGAATTGCGCATTTTCTTAGTTCAAGAAAGGCCTGTTCTTTGGGATAAAACCCTGGACATCTTCAAAGATGGGAACGCTACTAGAACACCCGTCCTTATACCTTAGACATTTGTCAGGAATCTCTTCCAACACTTGTAGAAAATATTTACAGTGTTCCTCACATTGTTAGCGTTTAGACCTCTCTCCATTGTTAGTGCAGTACTCTCTCCTTAAATATATTCCACCTTGCAATTGGCGTTGTATCCTCAATCATGTATCCATCTCTGTCTCGAACAAAATTATGAAGAATAACACAAGCTTTAATAATATCAATACCCAAATCAGGTTGGACATTAAAGGGTCGATGGAATATTCGCTATTTGGAATGGAAGATTCAACTGCAGACAGCTAACGACGGCGACGCCTATTTTACCGTCGAATGTGTAAACACGACGATTTCTTTGAGCGGCGCGATAAATCTTCCGCGCGGACGAAAATCCGCCCTGTGTGTAACCGGCCTAAAGAGTGCTCCATTTTTGTGATGCGAGGTAAAAATATATTTACAAAAACTATAGTCTACCCCAATCTGGTAAGATCAAAAAGTGTAAGATTCTTTTTAACATAACGAAGCACTATAGCTATCCGTTGTTGCATTTCTGGTATCACATTGTTACCACTTCGTGAGAAAAAAATTGAGTGCCATTACTTTTTAGACTTTTTAGTACAAGATAAAACAGAGAGGCGAACCTCCAATAAGATGAGCGAATAGCTTTGATGAAACAACGGACGATTGTTAAACGAAGCGATTCAATTAGTACAGTGTAGGTAGTTATGAATAGCAAGTACATAAGACACTGAAGAGAACTACCGAACTCATATGAGGGTAAAACCACAGAAAAGTGTGGACTGACTATTTCTCACTTCGTTTACCTAAGTGTAGTGCTTTTATATTTGAATAAAATAACAACAGAAAATTTTATTTTACATTTTTTTTTATTCATGAAGCAGGATGAAATTCTACACGGAAGTCGATCAGAGACATAACGAAACAGTAGCAGCGTCAGGCCGTAACAGCTGCTTCTATCGTATTTTTCTAGCAAGTCGAGCGCGCGCGCCCGTGGGCCTACAGAATACCGAATAGAAAGTCAGTGTAGTTGGATCTGGTGGTTGGATATTCCCCGAGACTGCCGTGTGTTGTACTGCCATGTGGGCGAGCTACATACAAATGTTCTATGTACGTACGGCAGACATGTTAACATTTATCTATAAAACTTTAGTAAAATATGGTAGACGTGGCGTTCAATAACATCCTTACAACAACAACAACAACAGAACAACTCTGGTTTAACCCCTGTCTCTCGTTCTTTCTGTCTCTCTTTCTCTTACATTTCGCTCTATTTCATTTTCCCTTACTCACCCCTTCTTAATCTATATTTCACTTATTTTCTCCCGTTTTGTTCCTCCGTATCTACTTCTTTTCTGTCTCCTTACTAATAACTACCTGTTTCCCTGTCTGCCTTTTCCCTGTTTTACGTACTTCGCTATGAATATTGTTACCGTTATTATTTATAGCAATAAAATTACCGTTTATCTTAGAAAATACAGGTATGTACAAGTAAACATATGTATAATTTTTGACATTTTTACATTGTATAATTTTTGAATCAATTTTGTTAAAAAGATCATTTTTAGAGTGCCGTTGAACTCATCGTCAAAACTGACGAGAACATTGATGTTGTTGTTTCCAGCATTAAGAAAGACTCGTTTGGTATTACAAGTAGGTACCACCAGTGGTTTCGGTTGATGGAGTAAATCATCTTATAATTGTCCTGAAGTTGAAAATAAAGTTTATGGAAACGTGAAGCGAATACGTTTAAAATTGATTGTGTTTAGTAACTAATGGAATTGTATCGTGCAATACATCAACAAACAATGAATAAGAGAAACACCAATAAAAAGAAACAATCAGATAAGAGAAACATCAATGCAAAGGCACGATCAGACAAGAGAGGAACTGAAAGTCGAGGAAGTAAACGGAATCATCAATAAGTTTAGAGAAAGCTGGAAACAACACTTTAGCAAAATGGGCAGTGACAGATTCCCCATTACTGTATCAGCCGAAAGGCAGAGAAGCCTGGGAAGACCCAATAAGAGATGGTCCGACTAGTTTGGAGCAGGCACAGACGAACAGTCTAAGCCGTGAAGAAGAAGAAGAAGAAGAAGAGAAGAAGAAGAAGAAGAAGAAGAAGAAGAAGAAGAAGAAGAAGAAGAAGAAGAAGAAGAAGAAGAAGCTATACATCAAGAATTACATATAGAGTGTGTGCTTACTGTGATTATAGAGAACGGTTGCTTTAAAGGACGGATGATCCATTTAGGAAGGGATCCCACAGACAATCTACTTTATTTTAAAATTATAAAAAATTCAAACTAATCATAATCTGCAAGGATTAACCAACTATGGTTTGTTCCGGTCTCAAAAAGTCAAAGAGTTTAGAACTGGTCACCCAGCGCTTCATCGGACGTCACACACCTCTCTGTCTCCTCGGCTTGTAGTTCCATAGTTGTTTGGGGATGCGGCAGTCATCCATTCGGCAAAAAGTAGTTGCCGATACTGGGCAATCCTGTCGAGTATACTGATACTATTCAGTTCCTGCCGTATATTTTTGTTTCTTCTATGATCATGGAGAGTATATCCTGCTACATGCCTGAGGAATCTCATTTCAGCCGCTTGGATATGACTGGCCTAGCCTTTCGTTAAAGTCAAATTCTCAAACCCATAAAGAAGTGTGGGAATGGCCATCACTTAGTAGAAGTTTAGCGTGTTTCTTTATTTGCTGACTTAAGACTTTGCTTGATGGTCCCACACATACGGTTGAACTTATGCAACTTATTCACGTCGTTGCTTGTATTATAAGACACAATGCAGCCTAGGTATTCAAAATTCTGACTTGTTCCAGGACAGTATAATCTATAACAATTTGCCCGTACGGAAACAGTACCACGCAAAACCATTACCTTGGTCTTAAGTGTGGATAGTTGTAATCCAGAGGCTTTGCAGATTCGATTTAACAAATGTATACCCATCTGCAACCTGTTTTCCGAGTCCACCAGAGTAACCTGATCGTCCGCAAACGACAAAGTGTTTGCAGAGTGGCCAATCATAAAATGCTCCGGAATGCTACCACTTTTGTATGGCATCGATATATAAATTAAAAGAGAAGGTAATAATGGACACACTCGTCATACACCATAATTGATCAGGCCAACTCTTGGAGCTGTTCTCGGTTTCCCTGCTTCAATTAAGATTTTATTCTCCACATAAAGAATCTCTATAGCTCTAATTAGATGTTGTGAGATCCCTTTCCTTGCCATTATTGCCCATAGTTTGCTTCACCCGACGAAACCTATGTACGTGGGCAGCTGATACTCTCTACGCTTTTCAATAAGCTGGGCTATTGTAAATACGCAATGTAAACATGATCTGGCCTTCCTGAAACCGTTCTAGGCCTCTGAATGGATGGTATCCGTTATTGCATTCAACCGTGTTCTTAATCTAGATGCATATAATTTATATGAAGTATTAAGAAGCCTGACTCACCTGTAGTTCCTGCAGTTATTATGATCACCTTTATCAGTACTTATTAATAAATTTTAAATTTAAATTTAATAATATAACATGCTAAACCAATAACAAAACAGTCAGAAATACACGATCTTACGTTTACTACGAGAAAATTCATGGACAGTAGGAAGTAGCAGCCTCTTAAGTATATCTTTCTAATCCGCTACTAATTCGAGACGTCATGAGCTACATCTTAAGCATAATTATACCAAACGGCCATAATTCTGATAGTCTCTGTTAGGCGGCTTCATATCAAAACTACCCGTTTACCATCAGGTTGGTGGATTGCTATTGTACAAAATGCGTCCGCGAGACTCGAGGCCGCAACCTCTCCTTCCAGAAGCGAAGACGTCAACAACTAGATCACGAAAACGACTGTAATATTTCATAGTAAAACAGTGTCGATTGAAACATCTGGACTTGTATTATATCGCCGTTCAGAAACAAAAATCGAAGAATGTGTAGGTCCGACTTAAGTTTCCTCGAACGTAATGATTTTATGCAGATTCGATTCGTTCTCATCAGCGTTAATAACGTATATTGATTGATGAACATAAATAAATAGAAGGTGACGGGAAGGTCACGCGCGAACACACACACACTCATTCACCTACTTGTTTTCCTGGAGCCATTATGTATCGTCTTTCTTAACAACTGTCTCATCTCATCCGTCTACGTCATGCCCGGCGCACCTGTTTTCATTTCCTTTAATACCTAAATGACGAGAAAACTTACTGGGAACACTAATTGTAACCAACTGCGTAAATTGTGTCATTATCTTGTTGCTCTCATTTCATTTTTTTTACAGTTACGTCAAAGTATACCTGTGTTTATTTTTGTTTAATGGAATTTGTGTGTTAAGAATATTTAAACTTTTTTGAAATTCATCTTTTCCTGTTTCTATTTGTTCTTGAATTACGTCACACTGTTATCGTGTGTGTGTGTGTGTGTGTGTGTGTGTGTGTGTGTGTGTGTGTGTGTGTGTGTGTGTGTGTGTGTGTGTGTGTGTGTGTGTGTGTGTGTGTGTGTGTGTGTGTGTGTGTGTGTGTGTGTGTGTGTGTGTGTGTGTGTGTGTGTGTGTGTGTGTGTGTGTGTGTGTGTGTGTGTGTGTGTGTGTGTGTGTGTGTGTGTGTGTGTGTGTGTGTGTGTGTGTGTGTGTGTGTGTGTGTGTGGATTTTTTCGAAGATACGCGTTTTTGGTGGTGTATTTTTTTATTAATTCCATCGTGTTTAATTATGTCTGTCAATTCCTGATGTCTTTTTAATGGGTACATGGATAAACCAGATTTAAAAAACGATGTTCAACGTGAAAAGCATTTCTGTGTTAAGTGGGCCTAAATGTATGGTATAAAATTTTCTTTCTGCTTTGGCCTGTATAAAATTGATGCAGTTGGAGCACTCTACGCAGTATATTCCCTGTTATTGTAAACTTCAATTACGAAATGTCAAACTACACCAATAAACTAAAAACTACGGTTAAAACAACACAAAAGTAGTAAAAAAATAAGATTACGTTCAAAAAGAAATTGGAGGGAAGCGTAAAATCGGTTACATAAAGTACTAAATACTAAATACTAATATCAAATACTAAACCTAATACTAAATAATAAAATCAATACTAATGCAAATACTAATACTATGTGCTAATACTAATTCTAATAATAAATACTAGTTCTAATACTAATACTGAATATTTGTATTTTTCAATAACCTGTACTTATAGTTTCCTTTACTATTAAAATTTTCTATCACAATAGCAAAGCTAAAAGTTAGGCTTGGCACCGTGGTCACATAACCTTTCATCATAGAGAAGGGAATACTAGTGTATTACAGGGATATATTCTGAGCCCTGTACTACACCAGGCATCACTATAGGTGTTGAAATAGTTTGTAATAATCTACGATATGCTGATGACTCCATAGTCCTTGCTGCAACTTGTGTGACAATAAAGCGTCGAACTTATGCTAACAGATGGTAATTATGATGACTGTGATAATGATGATAAGGCTGGTGATGAGTATGTCTTTATAATGCTCGCCTGTATGCATTATGTAAATATGGATGTAAGCCTTTGTCCACTTCCCCAAATTTATTGTAACCCTGCACTTTTTTCATTTAAAAAAGTTATGATAATTTCCTTAACAGATAGGCCACTGAAAGCAGTGAGAGATGCGTTCATGTGTTTAAATATAAAGCCGTAGCTGAAAGTTGAGAATTCGCTGAGTAGACAAAGAAAAAGTGAAAGTAACTTATCTGTGAATGTCAATAAACAGAAGAAAACAAAGTGATGTTAACTCAGAGAAGAAGAAAGGCTCGCCGCCTCGCCTTTGTAGCTGGAAAACACCAATTTCAGAGAATCTCGCCTTTTAAATGTTATGATCATCACGAATGACACACAATACAAGGAAGACAAAGTTCTGAAGAGAATTTTAGCTGATAGCAGGTCACTTTTCGTACTAAGGGATATTTTTATGATCCGTTTAGTGAGAAGGAAAACAAAACAACAACTGCATAAAACTCTCATTCGTCTATAGTTACATACGTCAGTGAAAGTCTCAGGACGAATACTTGGATCCAACTTGGCAGGTTTGAAAGAAAAACACTGAAAAAATAAACACTTCAGTCGAGAAAGCATTTATGGTATCAAAAATGTAATCAAAAGTTATACGTGACATATCTGCATTGTCTGCATACATACAAAATACAGACAATAAAATGATATGGCTATACTCGGTGTCTGGAAGCAGCAGGATGGTTCAGTTCTTTCAGTCGACACTGGCAAAAAGGTAAAGGTGCCATAGAACGTGATGCAATGATGACATTAAGGAAGACGTCGGAAGGTTGGGCATCCACTTGGCTGATGAAAGAACCCAGTGGGCCTTAGATGCTTGTCCTAGGCCAAGGACCAACCCGGTCTGTAGAGTCAAATAAAAAGAAGGAAGAAGAATAACTTCGTAAGCGAAAACCATTATATAAAGTGTATTTTTGAAGGCATTTCAGCGTACTATTGTGAGACCCATGAATTAAACAGATATAATAGAAGATAGACTTCAGCAAAATATATTGGCTTGAACTTACACAACGAAACATTTAAACAATGGAAGAAGTTACAGAACTCGTGAAGACGATCGATCATAGCTGTCAAAAAAAAAGCCTGGAAATGAGTAACCGAAGAACAAGTGAATAGACGACATTCCAGACGATCCTAAAAAATTGTTCTTCAAAAAGAAGTGATATCAAAGTAATTGTATAAAATGACTGGTATGACCCGCAACATGATAGTGGGGAATCCTTAGACCGTAGAAACTTTTCATATAATTAAGAATAATAGACACAATTAAAATAGTTTATCTATTTTTAATCTTCAATCGACATAAAGAAACTGGATTTAATAAGTTGTCTGTGTGTATTTTATAAATGTATACATTTGATTACATTCAGTTTACAAACCCAGCCTGTGTAGTGTACGCAGCTTATCCAAGATGAAATCGGTCATTACCAACGTCAATATCACCACAGTAAAGCTTACAATTTATTACAGTCGTATGTGTAATTAATAATCATTTATTTCAAACAAATAATGGATACGTTTGCGACGCGAGGCAAAGTGTGGGCACACTGCGGAAATTTATTGGACATTAGGGAAATCCACCCATCGTCAGAACAATAAGAACACGTGCAATGTACATCCGTTATCTCCACCGTGTTCCGTGAAATGTTCAATAAATATATGCGAAAACATGTATAAACAAACGAAAATTGCAAATTATTTATATAAATTATATAGTGAATACGTTGTTCACTATATGCGTACTGTTTACTGAAGTTATGCATGTTATATAAGGTACAAGGTCTAGAGTATATTTGTAATAGTTTATGTTTTATTTGAATAGTGTAGTAGTGCATCTTTTGTGCATAAATACAGAGGACCGGCTGGAGAAAGAGGGGAAACATACGGGCTAACACACAGGGATGGGCAAGGACACAAACGAGGACAGACGAGTTAAGAAAAATAAGAAAAAACGCATTGTGTTGTTAAAATTTATAATTAATGTTCATCAGTCCTGGTGAGAATCTACTGATTAGTCAAAACTCTCAATTAAAGTGTATCAGCTATAGCAATTTCCCCGAAATCTTTAGTTCATCTTCCTCTTGACAATTTTTCCCAGACTTCTTCTCTTCTTCTTCTTTAGCACTACAGCCCAACGTGAACCCTGGCTTCCAACACTGTCTTCTCCGATGTCTCCTTCCCGTTGCCATCTCAGCGTAACCCCTCACATCCATTCGTCTGACATCTTCTAGAACATCATTCAACTATCCTATCCTAGGCCGACCCTTCTTTCTACTTTTGTACACCTGCGCCCTCTGGCTCGCCCGTCTCCTAACAAAAAAATATTCAGGAGTTAATTCTAAGCACCTATATTTCTCGACATTGAGGTCGTTCAAACCTATCTACTTAATTATCCCTAAAGGTAAAGAAGACTTTTCGCCCAACCAAATGTCTTGTCCCGTGCAGTCCTCTTCATATCCATATAAGAGGCATTTCCACCTCACCAATCACACTTCCCAAATACAACATACTGTAGGCCGGCCACCGTAATCTCTTCCCAAGCACTTTGACCCCAATAATATTTGCAGATGGTTGTCATAGAGGAGTATACGTTGTAAGACCGTTGTTGTCTATAGTTTAGCGAAGCCCATTTCTTCTGATTCTAATCATATCTTCCTTGCCATACCTCCTTTTCACCAAATGTGTTTCGATGAGTCTCCTCGAAAATCGTATTTCCCCAGCTTCAAGCCTCCTTATATCCTTCCCCTCCTCAAAGTCCAAGACTCACACTTCAAATAAAGGACTTAATAAAAGACGTTCCCATCTTAATACTAATAAGCTTATCGTTCAGAAATCCGTTTGAGAAATTTGTCCATCTCTATAATCTTTTAATTTCTGAAAGAGATTTATCACAATAAACGCTAACAATAATCAGTCTACCCAGCTAACAGAACCCACTAACATTCTCCAGTCTCAAATCAACCAATTTATGTTGCTCTTCTATTCCAACCATTCACTCTACCCATTAGAGGGATTATTTCTACAAAACATTAGGCATGCAACAGAACGAGGAGTTTCGTTGTTAGATATCCAAACAACATTCCCAACGGCTCTAACATCTTAGAAAGAATATGGCGGGAAAGAAAAAATGAAAGTGAAGTATACGAAAACGTAAAAGTTAAAAATACACATTTATGTTTACTTTATACGAAACGGACACAATTTCCCAGAATATCCTTCGTTTCAACTATACCTGCACAAATCTGCACAACTAACTAACTTAAAGTTCACTAAGTGTAAATGAAAGTTATGTGGATACGAAGTATGTGTAAATAAGTGGGTACACAAGTATACGAATTACGAGGACATGATTGAACAGCAAGAAAGAAACTCAATGTTATGAATGTACTCGATAGGACTGTCCAATATCGGCTAAAATGATTGGAACATCTTGACCTAATGCATGACTGGCTTATTCCCAAACAACTATTGAAATGTAAGCCGAAGGGACGGAGGAGTGTAGGACGTCTGAAGAAGAGATGGAGTGACCGGCTGTAGTCAATCTGCTTAGGACAGGACCAAACCATTTTAGTTTAATCCTTGTAAATGATGACTGAACGTGTTACACTTCCATGAAAAGCTTCAGTTTCTCGTAAATACGCTAAATACACACATCATTCCAAGGGTATGAATGCAGAAAGGTTGTTTCTAGTAGGCCTATACCCTCATGTAACGGATACGATAGTACGAACGTTTGGACAACACACTCGTCGCGTAAGAATATTGTGTAACTGAATTAAATAACAACAGCAGGTTTGTGAAAAGAGATGAAAAACAGATGTCTGAGAGTGCGAATACTTTTGTTTGTGTTTTTTTTTTAGTCTTCTTTCTCCACGAGACGAACGAAATCGCACATCCATTGTTTCATCGCAGAGAAAGAGCGAGAGAGAGAGAGAGAGAGAGAGAGAGAGAGAGAGAGAGAGAGAGAGAGAGAGAGAGAGAGAGAGAGTGTGAGAGAGAGCGCGCGTAAGGAAGTCTACATGATTCCCACGGTTGTCTGCGAGATTTTACGTCACCCTGACATTCTGGTCCTACATCACTGCTTCTGGTCTTTGAACTTCAACAGTCATCACACCAATAACAATAACTATAATGATGATAACAATAGTAATGATTATAATTTTCTCTTTCCTACGGGGCTAGTAATGAACATCTAGTAGCAGCTGCAATCTTAGCCTGACTTTTCTAATACAAATTTTTCTTAAGGGTAAAAGAATAAATTAATTCAAATTTAAAAACTATTGATTTCCAGTTTACACATATTATTTTCAAATCATTTTTGAGTTGATTCTTTTTTTAATTTTATTTCGCTTTCACAAATCTACGGGTAGAATTTAAATTTGACTAATAAGCGCATGGCAGAAAAAGTTAACAACACATTTTTTATTTATGTTGTGACTAAATAGTCGAAAAGTATTTCTTGTTGACGACCAAGTTATTGACAACGCGTGATTTAGAACGGGTACTATTTAAATCTCAAAGCACGCAAAAAATTATAATTTAAGTGTATCAAAAAGCAAGGTGATACCATTTTGTGTGAGTACCACGATGAGGGCCAAAAATGATGTAATGATGCATCAGTAGAGCAAATTAGTAAATTTTCGTAACTGGGAAATGCTACTTTTAGTACAGGGATTAACTCTAAAATTTTAAGTATAAATGTATGTGTGGTATTTTAAGGAGATATTTTAGCAATACCAGAACAGACGGACAGGTGAATTTTTACAAAATTTTGGGTGGTCGTTCCAAAACATTTTTACAGTGTGAGAACTTGATTCATACAAGGAAACAACAAAAGACAAAGAGAAATTGCGGAAATGAGATTTCTTAAGGCAGTAGTAGAATCTTCCTTAGCTAACAGGCAGAGAAATTAGTTCATAAGGAAGAAACCGCGTATATGTAGTAATCTGGGCAAGGCCATAAAGAAATAATTGGAAAGGCCAAGTTAATCGCATGACGAATTCCCGAGCTCCTAAATTGTTAAGGAATTATAAGCCTAGGTGTGGCAGACGGTAGGTGACACGTCATGTGAAAAGGTGAGCGATCAGCTGTTGTGACGACAGTAATAATTTCTACCGTGACGTTGGTAATGATGAGTAGATGAATGCTTTGAACTTAGGTAAGGGAACTCAATTCAGAAACCAATGGGTAGTAGAAAAAGGGGAAGACTCCGAAGTAGATTCAAAGACTAGATAGAAGAGGACTTCAGAAAGCTGAACGTAAGAAACTGGAAATCCAGGGCACGAAACAGGGAAGAATGGAATCCACTCTTGGAGCAGGCCAAGACCCACCAAGGGTTGTAGAGCCACGCCTGATGATGATGATAAGGTAACTCAATTGTAACAGAGACAATATACTTCCAAGGATAAAATACAAACATTCAACATGTGCCCTAATAGATCCTCGTAGTGTTAAAAAAAATTAAAATTATATTTTACCGATTATTATTAAAGATAGTTGAATAACTGTTACTATTTTTTATGACCATGTTACTTTTTTTGAATAGTGTGGACACAGGATTTCTTTCACAAGGACACTAAATCTCTGATGCACAAACTCAACGAGAATAGTTTTTAAATTTTATAAATTTCAACAAAATTAAGTTGGTTAAGTGTTATAAATTTGCTTTAAAACAAATACCGGTATTGTAATTTTCAATTTTCAACAGAGTAAAACGTGCATCTTTACGTTCACAAACATGTTAAATAATTATTAGACTAAAGGATTAAAAATAAGAAAATTCTACGTAGTTAGTAAAAGATTTACGTTAATAGAAGATTAGGCCTATACGTTTTTACGCATTAAAGTGTCTGTGTTTTCAAATAATATTATTCTGCAAGTAGATTTCGCTAATATATATTTTCTTTCGGTGACGGGTTTGTGAGGATCGGTCAAAAATATAACACAAATTTTAACTTATTTGTGTCGACGTTTCGACAATGTTTATTGTCATCATCAGGACAATTATTGGTGACGCCAAACACACAAATGTTAAAATTTGTGTTATATTTTTGACCGATCCTCACAAACCCTTCACCGAAAAATTCATTGATTCACGGTCACTACGAATTTAAGGAGCTAATATTACATTACTAACTTTTAGTCAGTAAAGCACGTATTTAATAAGCATCTTAATAAGGTATCTGCTTCTTTCACGGCCGGAGTCAACATTATTAGTAGACTGGCTTGCCGGACTGTAAGGCCGTGTTCCAGAGTTGTTGAATGCAGACGTTTCGGCCGCACCTATGTCGGCCATCTTCAGTGAATAAAGTTTGGAAGGCTATAACATTGACCAAGTAACACAGTCAGTAACCAAACGTCTTCTAATAATCTTAATATACTATGCATTTCCTTTAGTAAATATTCCTTCACTTTTTACTGTAAATAATATTTTTATTTGCGTTTTGTGTAAATTGTAATTGATTTTCGTATTTTCAAGTGTTATTATACCCTAATGCAAAACAGATTTAAAAAAAAATCTTTACTAGTCTATCGTTTTCTTGGTGAAAGTAACATTATGGACAAATCAAGCGATTGGTCATCGACTGGTAAGTTTTTTCGACCCAATAACTAAAAATAAAAACGTTACATGAAACAATAAATAGCAAAAAAAAGGAATATATTTCACAAATATTGTAGAACACAAAGTGAACCATACGAGTTTCAGGGCAAGGATTAATGTGGCTGTAAACAAAATAGGAAAGCCCTTGTCTTCGTAGAAGACTGGTACATATGGCTAAATGAAATATTGAGACGCTAGCAAGGATGTCTTCATCAAACGAACCAGTGTAGGGCTGACATATCCTTGTCTTCAGCAACAAGACGACCCTGTGAAGCAAGCCTATCAGTAAGGAGACCCCGTATAAGAAGGAACTGAAAACCAGACTCGTACCTCAAGAAAGAGAGTGGCTTTTCAATGGTGCCTGTTGCCTTAAAGCCAAGACGTCAATAAACATTCTAAAAGAAAATTGTGATCAAGCATTATAATAGCCAGAAATAGCCCTGTCCTGACCGCCATTGAAAATTTTAGGGCCATAATTAAGAAGAAAGGAAAAAAGAAGCAGTGAGTACATAGGCTGACATGGTTGCTTCACTTATACAAATACGACACTATAATATAAAGATAAAATTAATTGTACAGAATTAGTAAAATTAACGCCAAAGCGATTAAAAAAATATAAAAAAGTAAAGGGATGGATTCTATTTTTTTTTAATTTATTTTATTTTTGCAATCTGTTTACAAAATAAACATTTGGCAAAATTGGTGACAATATATGGCATGTAGAGGGTGGTCCATTGATCACTCCTCCTTAAGCACTAATATTACATAAATCTAGCCGGAATGTCCACTTGTTTGTGGCGTTTGAGTCTTTTTGTGTTGGTGCCTGCGTCTTCCATGAGCTTTTGAGCTAGTTGGTTGAGGTGCGCTGCTAGTCTCTTACTGTAGTTAACGAAGAATCGTTTGATTTCATGACGGACAGAAGTCACTTGGAGGTCGTTCTCGATGACATTATTCGGTACGTACCAAGGAGCGTTGACCATAACACGGAGCACCACATTCTGGAATCGTTGTAAAATCTCGATATTTGAAGTACTCGCTGTCCCCCACACCTGGATGCCATATGTCCAGGTTGGTTTAAGTATGGCTTTGTAGGTAAGGAGTTTGCTTTCCAGGGATACAGGGGATCTCCTTCCGAGTAGCCAATACATTTGCCTGTTCTGTAGTCTGAGCTGTTTGCTTTTGGTAATTATGTGCTTTTGCCAGGTAAGGCGGCGGTCCAGATATATACCGAGGTATTTTACATCTTCCTTTTGCGGTAGTTGGCAGTTATCGGGTGTTACAGGCGGGCAGCTGTCACGTCTCAGAGTGAAGGTAACGTGTGGTGATTTAGTTCCTTTCGCCTTTATCCGCCACTTCTTTAACCATTGATGGATTTTATTAAGGTTGATCTGTAGGTTACGTGAGGCGCAGGCAGCATCTGCGTGCGAGGCCAGGATCGCCGTGTCGTCGGCGAAAGTTGCTGTCATAACTTGATTTGAAGTTGGAAGGTCTGCGGTATATATTAGGTAGAGCACAGGACCCATTATACTTCCTTGTGGGACTCCAGAGTTGACTTGATGCAAGCTTGTAAATTCATCTTGATGTTTGACAAAGAAGTATCTGCCTTGGAGGTTTGATCTGAGGAAAAGATAATAATCGTGTGGAAGGAGTTTCTTCAATTTGTATAATAGGTTCGTGTACCAAACCTTGTCAAAGGCCTGGCTTATGTCCAGGAAGGCTGCAGACCAATATCGTTTACCTTCGAGATCACTGCTTATTTTATTTACAATGCGATTGACCTTGAAGAAGAAGTTTTTCAAACACCTTTGATAAAAGAGGCAAAAGACTTATGGGTCTATAGGACGTTATAGCGTGCATTGGTTTACCGGGTTTGGGCAGCATTACAATCTGCGCAACTTTCCACTGGTGCGGGAAATGGCCGAGTCGCAGGATGGAATTGAAAATCTGGGTTATCCCTTTCAGACATTTTTTCGTTATCCCTTGTAGCACTTTGCCGGTAATCAGGTCATACCCTGGCGCTTTCTTGGGGTTGATTTCCCTAGTGATGACTGCTTGCACCTCCTTTAATTTGAATTTACAATCTGGTAACGTCATCTGGAACGGGACATTTAGGAATGCAGCTACCTCTTCATCGTGTTCAGGTTCATCAGATTGACATGGTTGGAACACCGTATCCAGATAGTTTGCAAATGCGGCGGCTTTTTCTTTACCATCTCTGGCCCACTGTCCACTGGAGTCCATAATTGGTTATAGTTTACCAACTATAGTTTGTTGCGGTCGTTTAATACGTTTTGTGGCTTTCAAAATCGAGTAATTATTAGATTCTGAGGCTGAGAGGTTCTCCAGATATTCTTGAAGTCCTTGATTTTTCAAGTCGTAAAGTAAGTTCTTCAAGTCCGTCGAGGCTTTATTTAATTTTTGTTTGTGGCCGCTGTTCTGTTCATCCGCCGTTGTTTCCTGAGCATGCGTTTGTAAAAAATTTTTTCCCTAACTATTACTGGGCATGATTCGTTGATTTGCGTCATGTTGCGGTCAGGTGTAGCCATCCACGCAGCTGTTTGTATGGATTTTGTGACGGTTTCGACCGCGTATTCTATGTGAGTGTCTGTTTTCAATGGGATGTTCAAAGTTATTAAATCGTCTAGATGGCGTCTGAAGAAGCCCCAGTCAGTCTGCTATATAAGGTTGGCTGTTTTTGTCTTCGAACAATTAGGGAGTAAACTGTTACTATCACAGGGGAGTGATCGGAGGATAGGTCCAGGCTTGTCTGTGTCCGGATTTGACTGGTGTTGAGACCTTCGGTGATACAGAAATCGAGGAGGTCTGGTAATCGGTTTCTATCTGTAGGCCAGTAATTTGGCTCCCCTGATGAGATATAACTAAGATTATGAGCTTGAATGGTTGCAAGGAGTGCAGTGCCCTTGCCACTTGTAATTCTTGACCCCCATCTGGTGTGCTTAGCGTTATAATCCCCGCCAGCGATGAACCTATTGCCAAGTGTCAAGAAGAAGTCTTCGAAGTGCTGTTGCTGGTTATTGTGCTTCGGCGGGCAATAAATGGCGGAGATTGTTAGTGGTCCAGTACTGATGTCAACCACGATGCTTGTTGCTTGTAGGTGTTCGGTCACATATTTGTCGGTTTCGTAATGTTTTACATTATTTTTAACTATGAGTGCGGTGCCCCCATGAGCTTTACCATCAGGGTGGTTGGTATTGTAGACGTTGTACCTCGGAATTTCTATGAAACTTTTTTCTGTGATGTGAGTTTCGGAGATAAGCATGATGTCTGTGTTATGGATCTGGAGAAACGTCTTGACCTCTTGCACGTGCTGACACAGGCCATTGGCATTCCATACGGCTAGTTTCAAGACCTGTACCATTAGCGTATCTTACTAATCAGGGTTGTTATAAGGTCTATCATCTTACCCATACGGTCATTTATTAATTATGTACAGTTTCTTATTTTTTTCGTCCTTTAGTCTAATAATTTGCACACATCAGTAAGTTAGTAAAGACCTGAAATGTATTCATGAATTATTTGTATAAAGCTCAGTCCCTCAAACGTCAGTAACCACAAATAAAAATTACAATTCACAATGCATAACAGAACAAAAACTTAGGGCTCGTTAGAAAAGCTAGTTCTCAGTAATATTAGATCATTTATCTTATTATCTTACAGAAATTCCTTCACGTATGTAGTTTTTGTTACTAATTCTTTACCAGGTCTGTTCTGCTCTAAGTTACGTTATAACCTTTTCTGCTGTCCGAACAATCAATAATTATTTAACTTATAATTGGATTTTCTCGTTGGGCCATTAACACTTTTAAAGTAGGGCTCATATTATAATATGGCTTTACAAAACGACTATGATTAGCTGAGGATTCTTTGTTAAGATTCACAGTATTGTCAGGAGTTTGTTACAAATTTGTTTTTATCTTTTGCACTTCCTTTTGATTCCATAATAATTAAACTGTCGCCTACATGAATGTTAATCTTGGAAGAACCATGAAATCGTAACATTTTCTCCATTATAATAGCATGACGAACAGGAACGCTTAAACTTACGCATAGACGTAAGTTATAGTGTTTCCCCTGGGACACGACCTGATGTCTGCTAGCGCTGGAGGTGGCAATTGCGTTCTTGTTTAATTTTTTGTGTCGTGTTCTATTTGTGTAACTGATTGAGTTTGATTATTTAAAATTAGATGGGGCTGGTATATATAATGTTTATCTTTCGAATTGTTCTCTTGTGTTTAGTTTTGCTCTTTTTTATAATGTGTAGTAATCGTAAATTTGTGTTGGTATTTGTGTACGCATATTGTATGATTAGTATCTGAGTGGCGAATCTGGAATCTGGATGTATGTTTTTAAAGCCTTTGAAATGTTCATTATAACGTGTGTGGAAGTGCCGGCCTGTTTCTCCACTACACAACTTGGGACAGTCATTGCAAGTGAGTTTGTGGACACCAGACACTGATTATTTGAAGCCATCACAGTTAACGCGTCTGTGCCTAACTTAAAACGTTTCTCTTTGTAATTTTATTATGACATTTATGAAAGTACAATCAATGTATGGCAGCATTACCTAATTTCAATATAGATAGACGATATACATCCATGAACACTGTGCGTCAGTTAAAAAGTTTCTGCATGTCATGTTATTTTGAAAGGAATAGTTACGAAAGTAGAATCAAGACATCACAAACATTATTAAATATTAATTTAAATTTTAATATTTTACTTCACTGCACTTACTTGGGATAAATTGTGACTTTAATATACTCTTAACTGTACATTTTCAGTAGACTCATAAGGTTATTATAGCTATAAAGAAATCTGGAGAGTTCCGCAGCAAGATTCAACATCTACTGTCTAACCTATTAGTCAAAATATTGTGACCGTAAATAAAAACTGTATTTTTTTATTTATTGATATTAGCTTTTTTATTTTTCTTCAAAATCTTTAGCCGTTAGAAGTAACAGAAACGAGAAATAAAAGAAATAATATTCTTATATGCATAGGTCATCGTAGAAATTTTATGTACATTGTACTGTAAAGAAAAGTGGGAGGAGAAATACAAAGAGAGACGTGAAGAGAAACCGTGTGCTGTTGAAATCCGTAGCCACGCCAGGTGATTGAAACAAACATTTAGTACCAAATATGTCACCACATTAAATAGTCCATGCAGTACCTCACTAAGGGGTTATATCCTTGCCTAGCCTATGTGAGTTTAGAATTAATGAGATATATTAGTTCTTTTAAAAAGACTTTATCATAGTAATAGAAGTACCGTGTGACATATAATAATTCATTAATAATTTCAGGACTCGAACTGACAGATCTTTTATCTTTTGAGGCGAATTTGGACAAGAGACGTACGCAGTGCTAGTAGTACCGTAAGATGAACGGCAAGGGAAAACAGAGAGGATTTATAAAGTTGAGCTTTTGTATGACTATGGGTCACAAACGTTCTTCCAATTCTTTTTTTTTTTTGCTATCGATTAAAATTGAAGAAAAATACTAAACTGTTTTACTAGGAGTCTAAATCAAAGGTGCTATATACCCTCAATCGTTTAACACGTTCGGAATAAGTATTGGAGATGTGGCAAAAACGAGCAGGCTGGGCATTAGTTTAAATAAATGTGACGAGCATACCTTGCTTTGCAGGCGACCAGATCGTACTTGGCAGAAAGAATCATGTTATCCTAGAAGACCAGAAAACAACTAACGGCTACTAAATACTGGAAATTTACTACTATAATAAGTGCAATGGGAGAATATAACAGGACATACTGTTGAAAGTGTTGGAAATTGACTGAGTTGCCTTGATTGTAAAGAATAAATATTTATGTACAAAATAACACAAGACAGTACACTTAGGGATGAAAATATATTCCAAGTACGCTTGGAGGGAAATATATTTAGGGTTGAAAAGTGACTTCAATGATAAATAGAATGGTAGGAGGACTTGAAAGTTACAAATTAAAATAAAGAAAATATTTACAACACCATCGTCAAAAGTATTGTAAACTATAAGGGGGAGGCGTGAAAAGTGAAAAATAAAACGAGGACGGAAAAGCTGAACGGTAGGCTATTGGATTTATAGCGAAGAGCAGAGGGAAAGAAAAAATTGTACAATTATAAAAATTATGGGAATAACTTACAGGATATTTCATGGTGTTTAGAACAAGCAACGGTCATGAACAGGGAATGGCAGAGGAGCGACTACGTGTACAAATAGCATTGTGAATGCCGAAGATACAAAAAAGAAGGAAGACTGAGGAAAAATGGAGAAGATGACAAGAAATCATAGGGAGAAAATTATCGGAATACCCGTGGAGTGAAGGGTGGTGGTTGGAAATGGGAAGAAGACGCACAACGATGTTTACATTAGACCACAAACGTGAGTTGTCAACTTCAACGCATAACTTTAGATGAAAACTGCCGATCAGTTAAGAAAACCTTAAGGAAACATGGTCAGAAGGACAAGTGTTGACCGCTCCGATAAAGAGAAATTGATTATTTCTTTTAAGATCTGTGTTAAACACAAGAGTGTCGAGAAAGTGATGGAATATGTTCTGTCAAGTGGACGGGACACAATCCATACACAGGTCACAATCTCTCGCAAGAGATTGTTCGTAAGCTCTTGGATGTTGCGATTTTGAAACTGCAAGAGATGTCAGCACGTAATTCTCGGTACAGTGACGACAATGATGCTCACATGAACTCATATTCCTTAACAAAAACCAATTGTATGTCATAAACAATACTGTGTTGGCAGTCTTTCAGTCGTTTCGCAAGCGTGAATATTCTGAAATATTTTGCAGTTAGTTTGTGATAGTGTCTGTATGTAGGGAGCAACCGTTTCTGCTTGTGAATCGGGTTTACTCAGTTGTTCCGAGAACCTGTACAAACCACTTGTTCTATTTACTGTTTCATCGATACGATTACTGTATAGAATTAAATCGATTAATACACACAAATTTCAATGGATCAAACATCACATTACATCCACCTTCTCCTTACAACCAATCTAATATAGACTAAGAATATCCTTACAATCTCTTATATTCTATCCTCATTAGAATGACTTTATAGCAAACATGAAACAAAAGTAGCCATCCTTACGTCCGATGTGTTGTTTTACATGATTTAACTACATCTCACTACTGAGAGAGTGTATACCATCCATACCTATATGCATATATAAAGCGTATTGAATTCCCCGAACGGTCGCGTTGGGAGAGTCAATCAGGGGCTTCCTCCGAGATTAATCTCAAGAAGCGAGCAACAGCAGCAGCAGCAATAGCAACTGATTTTGAAAACATAATGCGCACTCTAAATGCAAATGAAGAGTAGACAGCGCGTGTGCGTGAGTATGTGTGTGTGTGTGTGTGTCGGGGACGTGCAAACAGCCATGAATCATGGCGGCACGCATACTATGACCCCAGTCCACCACCTACTCCACCATCCTCATAACAAATGACTGCTAACTCATTACCGGCAGAGTGCGGGGGCGTATTCGCTGCAACACTTTTTTAATGAAGTATTACAATTTCGCTTAATCACCCTCTTGTCGGTACAGCGATGATTTATCCGAGCTAATCCGTTTGCAGCCAGAGGCGTTGAAAACCCTACACACACGGCTTCGGTCATTACCAATGAGAGCAGAGGATTCCGTCGCCTCCTACATGCACACGCGATCCGCAATAAATAAATAGCGTTAATGGCGGCCGTCTGAGCGTAATATACGAGACAGCTCGGTACCAGGCCTTGCCTAAATGTAGCCACCGAAACGAACCTGAAGTGTGAGAAGCATTTGATTCAAACTAAACTATAGCCCACTTCAAAGAAACAATTTCCAAGATTATAAAATGCGTGATTTTGTATCAGATTTTCTCTACTGCCGTCCAAAAAATATTTTTTGTTTTAAATTCAGATATCCATAAAGCATAAATTTGTAACTGACTGGGAAAATTGTTTTATTAAAATACTCTCACAAATAAACTTCTACACAAGTCGACAAGACAATGTTTGAACTTCCATCTCAAAAATTGTGTGACAAAAATGTACAAAACGTTTTTAAAAATTTAACTAATATATAAACGTTAGCCATTTTTAATTACCTGGGTTGTGATATCCCAACTTTCTTCTTGCACCAGAAGATTGAAGACCACAGAAGCAGATGGTGTGAACACTTGAACCGCATGCCTGATGTCCGTCTACCCGTCGCTGCCTTGGGTTATCACCCTACTGGGAAGAGAGATGTCGGTAGACCGAGGAGGAGATGGCTTCCGGAAAAGGTCTAGGGCCAAATCCTTGGATTGGTGATAATGATGACGATGATGATAAACTTTAGCCAATAGTGTATTTTAAAAAATTTGTTAATTTGTTCTGACAACCATAAACCTTTCTTGTTATTATGGACTTGAGGGGCCTAAGTCAGAATTACTGGGCCGAAGTCAGAATTACTAATTTTCCAAGTGCGAACCAAAAATAAGAGGTGTAATGAATGTAACTTTCAAATTCACTTTAATTTCTGAATAAATTGACATGATATATATATATATATATATATATATATATATATATATATATACGATAACAATATCATGAAGAACTACTAATTTCGAAATACCAAATTCTAAATCGGAAAACCGTCTCAAGACAAACCGGATAAACCAGAAGGCTGTGTTCTCTGATCCGCTTGACTATATGGCTAACGTAAAGATTTCTGGTTCACCGGCTTTACCTTCTAAGAGTGTTCTGTACTGCTGAGTTCCTAGCGACGATTCGAGGACATCTATTATTCCGTCTCACAGCTGTAATGTCGAGAAACGTAGCCGTCCCTACTCTTCTGTATCCTTCGTTAACTGATTATTAGCTGTGTACGTTGTTAAGTGGTTCAGGATACCATCCGGCTGTTGTCTTCCGTGTGGTCAGATTACGAAGGTGTCATCAAACGTCTGTGCCATAAAACTGGTTATATTGGAGCATAACGGTGTGCCTGTTTCTTTAAACTCTTCCACGAACAGGTAGGTTGATGTTAGTATAAGAGACGAGCCCATAGGGTTTGCTTCGGTTTGCAGTAATGCATTCGGTTGTAAGTGAAATAGAGGGTGTTGAAAGACGTGTTTCATTGTAAGTCTGTATCAGGTTTGTCATTATTGCCAATACTTGTTATCATTTCGTCTACCAGACTCTTGGTAAACAGGAAAATCATATCAAAGCTGAGTAATATGTACTGCCGATTAAAACAGGCCAGATTCGAAAGTTTTTATAATACATGTGTTGATAGCGTTTCATTTACTTTGATCTACGTACATACACATAAGAAACGCTTTTTGCAGCTTACATCTAGTAGGGCATTGTGAACGTTTTAGTTTCAAGAAAGAACAGTAAATGAGGTCCAAAATAAAGCGAAAGATTCATGATTAGGGGAGTATTTAAGAGACCCCCCCGAGGGTAAAAAAAATTGGCAAGGATTTTTATTAACCTCTCAATTTTTAGGGTGTTTCATTCACTGTTCAGCTGTGTAGGCTAATACAGTAATAACTCATTTTACTTCCATATTCCTTAAGGAAATGGAAGTATGGTGATGGCAAAAAAATCGTGTTCGAGATTATTGCAGATTCTGATTGTACTACACTCAAAACATGAAAAAAAGTCGTTTTTCGAAAAGTGTCTGTGTGTCTGTCTGTCTGTCTATCTGTGTGTCTGTAGATTTTTTTCTATGGCAAACGATAACAGCCGCAAATTCAAACAGAATCAAATAATTTTTGCATACAGCCCTGATTTGTAGAGTACTCACGACCTATTGTTTTTGGTGAAGATCGGTTGAGGGAAAGGGGTAGTTTACCTGCAACGGTTTTTTTATCAAGGGTAATTTTTTTTTTGGCAAACGATAACAGCCGCAAATTCAAACAGAATCAAATAATGTTTCGCATACAGCCCTGAATTATGGAGTTCTCAAGACCTATTGTCGTTGGTGAAGATCGGTTAAGGGAAAGGGGTAGTTTACCAGCAACGTTTTATGTTTTAACAAGGGTATTTTCTATGGCAAACGATAACTGCCGCATATTCAAACAGAATCAAATAATTTTTTGCATACGTCACTGAATTGTAGAGAACTCAAGGCCTTTTGATTTTGGTGAAGATCGGTTAAGGGGAAGGGGTAATTTACCTGCAACCTTTTACTTTTTAACAACAGTAAAGTACTTGAAAATTCATTTAGACTTTTTCAAACAATGGTAAATGTTAAAAATAAAATAATTTTGTTGCCTGGCAACAAAATTATAATTTTTTGATTTTAATGTAAATCATGTATGAGAGAAAATATATCGTTCGTGGCAGGCAAGCATATCTCAGTTATGTAATGTTTACGTTTCCATTTTATTATTATGACTACCGCAATAAAAAGGCAGGGAAGACACACACACACACACAACTCGCGTTATTTCTGGCCTCATTCATGTTTATTTTCTTACATTTACACGCTTTTTAAATGGTAAGTGCCGAAACCCATACCAACTTAACGCGTGCAAGCCGAAAAAGTGTCCAGCGGTTTGCTTCCTGTGGATCGCTGGGCAGTGTAACTGCACGTGTTTACAGAGGAACGATTCAACTTTAGGGAATGAACCCTCTGCAAGATGTTGAGGGTCCATGAGTGACTTCGGAGCGCTCCTTCTTTTCCGCGTGTTTGTTCTGTGAAATGTACACTGTAGATTCGCAGCTTTACTCTAAGCAACGCTCAATAGGAAATGTTGAAAATTTTTGTCCACGGTGTACTCTCATACACACTAAACCTGCTCTGATGATTTAACTACGGACATCATAATATTAAAACTTTGGAAACTTGAGCACTACTTAATGGAGATCAATCATTAACTTATACAAGCCATTAATTTTATGCATATTTTTTATACATATATGTACAATGCTATCGGCAACAAAGAAGTAGTTTTTGTTAAAATTCCTTCCCGGGATATTTGGCCGTAGTCCAATGTTTTCTACAAAACCAGACGTTTCGGCAATGCCATCGACTTCCACCATCAGTGAAAATCGAATGCGATAACGTGAGGTGGTATACGTTAGTGACCACAGTACTGTGGTTAAGGCTGAAGCAGTAAGTAGAAAGAAGTAGTTTCTATGGTAATATTTCATTTCGAAAATGATTTTAAATATAAATCTTAGAATATGGAAGTCATGTATGGTTCTCCATACCGATATTTTAAATATACAAACAGGTTTATTGCATAGCATTTACACACTTATACGTTTGAAAAATGAAATTCAGGAAAGTCAATTCAGTGACCCCGGTGTAAGTTTTTAATGAAATGGCCGGAAAATCAAGGCGAACAGACATTAAACTCAAAAACATTATCAAACAGTGTAGCTTGATTTCAAATTGTCATGACTTAACTTTTATTCTTCTTTACTAAAACCGTCGTAATCATCTTTAAACACAAACTGTCAATAAGTACCTTGTAAAAAATGTTTCAACAGCACTTATTTTTATTGTGATATTATGTTCACTTTAATGGGATTAATTTCAGGATGTTATCACACGTTTTTCAGCCTGTAATACTGATCAATCTTAGCTCGGTGTATCTTTTGTATAAAAGCAATGCGACCGGACCCCCTCCAAGGCCAGATTCCCGATAGGTCACCGTTCATGATAACTACTTTAGAATCCCACCAGGAAATTAATTTTATGTATTATTTGGACAGACTATTCTAGCACATTTCGTTCTCTCCCTTCTCTCTCTTTCTCTGTACCTTCATCTGTTTTTCTCTCTCTCTCTCTCTCCATCTATCACCCCCTCTCTCCCTCTCTTCCTCGTCTTGCCTTCTCCTTCCCTTCTTTCTGTTTCGTTTTCTCAAATCCTATATAGGCCTACATGGATATGAGAGACTAATAGATAAAGCGGAGAAAGAGCGCCTATAGGAGGGGTAGAAAAAGAGAGAGAGAGAGGTAGATAGACAGACAGACAGAAAGAGAGAAACAGGTTCCGTTACAATGGCGATTCAAGGTCTACAAAAGTTGCAAACTTCAACTATCCTTGAACAACTGTTTAATTACTAATCTGCCTACAGAAAAAATAATATTAAGACTTGTAAATAATTACTGATGATTAATGCCATAAAAGGAAGAACGCGATATTAACAAGAAAGACAATGTGATTTTCCATAAACGAGGTAAGAAACTAGCGCATTTGAAACACACACACATATAACACACTGTAACGCAGGTCTAAAGCAAAAACAAAGAGCAGACAGGAAGCGATGAAATGCTTAACAACCGGCCGTAAATGTAACGGTATTTAAATATTAATATATAAAATTTCTCGTCCAATTGAATGGCAAAAGTTACGGCTCCTTTTTATTCGGCCGTTACTTTCAGTTAACATCACACACACATTGCAAACTCAGTTACACCAGTGTAAACGCTCAGAACTATCTAGATACATAAACGTATCGAGACTGTGTGTGTGTGTGTGTGTGTGTGTGTGTGTGTGTGTGTGTGTGTGTGTACGGCATAGTGTATACTAATTACCTTATTACCTTACATAACACTTGGGTATATAAAAATTCCATACTGCGGCTAGAGAAAACCTGACAATTAGTTAATAATTGAGTAATTACGTTTATGTGTGAGGGGAGAGTAACGGCGGGTTTAGAGTTTGTTTTATGACTTCGTGCATTAGTAAATTGTCTACATGAAAAACGATACACTTATTACACGTTCGGCTGTAAACACTTTTCATTTTATAATAACAGAGTAGGATGACGCTGCGTGTGTCTGACCGACGTGGACTACGCAGCTTTTTTTACGCTTTTAGCCGTTTTTACCCTGACACCGCTTTTAGTTATGTCGGATTATACAGGCCGCACACTGGGTTCGCTCCTCTCCGCTCAGATCCGATCGGATCAGAGCGTCAGATCGCGTTCGGCACTTTCCTCACACAGTGCGTTCGCTCCTCTCAGAACAGAAAGACAGTTGAGCTCCGGGCTGAAGTGGTTTCGTTGAACTTCGTGGTTTGTACAATTGTCGGTGGTTGTGGTTTGTAGTTCTGGACTCAGTTGTGAGGAAGAAACAGTGGGTGTGGCATTGGCATTTTGTTGTTGTCGGTCTCGGTCAGTTGCGACGAAACAACGTTTTTACCTGTTCTTACGCGGTCAATTGCGCCCCGCACTTTCACTTACTGACCGAATCTGTCATTTAAAAACGTTCCTATTCTGAACGTCGATGAGATTTCAATTCTCAACTTTTCTTTTTTACGAGTAACCTCTTTCTCTCAATATTTTGTTACGTTAGGTTAGGTTAGGCTAGGAATTAATAAAATTATAATGGTAATTATATGATAATTATAATGGTATAATGGTAATATATTATTATTATTGTTACTACTCTTACTACTACTACTACTACTACTACTACTACTACTACTACTACTACTACTACTACTACTACTACTACTACTACTACTACTATTATTATTACATGAAAATGCAATTGATCGCATCAAACCGGGTTAAAATTTCCAACTCGGTCTTAACTTATCGGGTTTTATATGTTTGGGTCGCAACTGACCACGGTCCGTGTTTGCTAGCGAAGAGACCGTGGGCGCACAATGGGCGAGTGAGAGTATTACACAGTATTTTTTCGTTTGAACAATAAGCGATTTTTCCGCTCTTTTCGTATTACGTGAATATTATTTCGGTATAATTAAAAATTATCTTATGTAAATAAATATTTACGCACAGGTTCATAGTATTATTAAACTATTATAATTATTATTAATACATTTTATATATATTATTTTATTTACTACTTTCATTCAAATGTACTGTTATTTCTTTCCAAACCAATTCCTTCATTCTTGTATTATAATAAGCTTTCTGACATAAGCCGTAGAGCAAAGGATATTATTTCACCAAGACGGTTAGTTTTTCACCTACGCACGCCATATTGATGGAATCCATTATCTCAAAACGCCAAGCGAACACAAAACACATGACTCAGTACGTGACGGGGTACTGCTGAGGAGCGTTTCCGAATCCGAACAAAATTGCTCGCCGGGCGAAAACGTGTGACGCGTTCGGAGCGGTGATGCCGGTTTTGATCTCAGCAGAATCACTGTGTGGATTACATTTAAATACGTGCTAGACTGAGATTGGCCACTCGCAAATCTTCTTGTCTTTCCCCCTACAACTGCAGATCCGTCAGCAGTCAGCATTTTCTTCTTTCAACGAGTCTCCGTTTTTGAAAGTCTCTTGTCGGAGGAATTGTTATTTCTATTAGTATCTGGTTGGTGTAGTTTTTCATGAGTATCCTGTGAAGCAGTTCATATAAAAGGATGCAATGAAATCAAAGTATTTAGTTAGCTACATTTTATTATCTCGATTCATAGGAATCTCGATTCTTATGTATGATTCAGCTCGTTGCTTTCCACTAGTTCAGTAGCTGCCAATAAGCGGTCGTGGCTTTGAATCCGATTTTACGATGAGCTAAATCGCTCGGGAGGCACTGAACTGGTGGATAGCAATACGTTCAGTCCTACAGAAGAAAATCTTACACAGTGGCGAAGAAAAGCTATAGCCTTGATGCACTTGTTTATGAATATAAATCTCATCTTTCAAATTCTTCTCTATAGACAATACTATCAAGGCCGCAGCTAGGGTGTGCAGTTTTACCTTTGCCGCCCTCTTGAATATACTTTTCATATCCCTACTTTGTCACCCTATTTTATATTATTTTCAAAAAAAAAATTTTCAAAAACTTGTCGAGCTGAGTACCTACATGATATAACTGGAAGATTTCCTCGTAGAAGTGTTGAATACATTAAAAAAAATATATAATAGTTTATTTGCGCGGTCGTCTTTTCAGAGTTTTTATAACACTATAGTTTATTAAAAGAGCGTTTTTTGCGCTTTAGTTTCAGAACATTTTTTTAATAACATTGCTCAAATTGAATCGCTCAGACATTTCATGTTCTATGGATAGAGTAGCTAGGGCTGATACTCTTTCATCACTCATGGAAGACCGTAAAAAGTCAAGAACCGTAACAAACATCAAGAACAACTCAATAAACGTTAATGTCATATATCTACAACTAGTCGGTATTAATTTAATTTTAATTTATTTTGCAATATCTGCTGATGACTTTGGCACTCTACGGCCGCCCCTTTGATATGGCCTCCCGTGTGCGGTGCACATTACGCACAAATGGTAGCGGCGGCCCTGAATACTATCCTTGTACGATAGTAAGTACACCCTCCTTGTAATGTCCACAAGGTAACCACTCTTACGTACAATATCCCTCAGAATACACCTGTTAAGTCATATCAATCGCTTTCTCATAGTCGCTACAGGCAAAGACTGATTCAAAATGAAATTCCCGTCTTTCGCAATAAATATTTTCAAATAATCATTTGGGTTGAAGGGGGTACTGCCTAACCCACAGGTGGTCAACGGCCTAAAAGTAGAAGAGGATGTTTTTCCAACGGCGCTGTTTGGGGCGATAGAACCTAGGAGGTGGGTCTTTGAATGAAACCCAGACCAGAACCAGATAGGCTACTCAAAGGCAGCACTCCTACCACAGTGGCTTCACTCTAAAAGACGTTGGTAATGCTACCAGCAAAAGAATTTTTCGTATTCTGAAACGTTAAAGGAATAATATGGATGCATGTAGTGGACATCGATAGGCCTACGAAAAATACTTAAGATTACAGATATTGAATGGGACGTACCTATTATAGAAATTTTAGAAATTTAGAAAATAAAGTGAAAGGATTATGAAATGAAAATAAATGTAGTGAAGAGAAAATTGAGAATAAATGAAGAAAAAGATGTGTATGTGAAACTATCAAGGAGGAGAACAGAGCAGCCGGGTAGGGAGAAATACTTAGGGAGCATGTTGTTTAATAAGGGTACCCGAACCAAGAGACTGACATAAACGGACACAGAATGACCACAGCAAAGGAAGCATTTAGTAGAAAAAAAGGAATTTTGTTTAGCAAAATGAATTTAAGCCTTGGAAAGTGACTGAAGAAGTTTGTGTGGGGTTTTAATTCAAGAACTCAGAGACAGTGGGTAAAAGGAATGAAAACAGAGATGAGGCACTGGAAATAAATATACTATAAGTTTGAAGACGGATTCAAGTAATTAGTTGAATAGGTAAAACAAGCGATTAAGACGTGCTCAAACTTAACAAGGACGGTAGAACACATCTGAGAATTACGAAGCAAAGAAAGAGCAACTGATCTGTACGTATCCTGAGGGCAAATAGACTGTCAGCAATCAGCAATGATTTCTGATATTAAACTGGACAAAAAGAAGAAGAGAGACAATGACATACGATTTGCGGTATCCAACGAGAGATGAAAGCTCAAGCACGGAATACGTACGAATGGAGACGGCATTTGTGTCACGGGCCTGTCATACAGTACAACGCTACATGATGATGATGTGTTTCTTGACTTTAAGCACCGCCACCGGGCTAAATAAAACAATGGCCACCGCACATTTCATTGGGAAGACAGCAGACGTATTACCGTCATGCTAATACTAATGGTGTGTGACAATGTGGGTCTCGCTGCGTATTTGTGTACAATATTATCTAATAGTGACATACACATTAAAATAGAATAGCTATTGTCTATGCGTACAGCCCGCTGCCACTAGCCATTGTATACGGTGTCCGGTATAGTTCCCATAATTGTATGTGTAGCGAGCGAGCGCCGGCTTGTTTATGCAGTTGTAATACTTACTTGTGGGAGAGCGGAGCGAGTGAAGGGACCAAAGAAAAGGGTGACTTTAATGGTTGTACCGTGTACAGTAATCACCTTAGTTCAGCGCAAACAGGATTACACTACTAAAAATAAAAAGACATCAGAAGAGTTAACTGAACAGATCAATGCATACGAGGCTTGCAGACGTTTGACCTGTGTTTGCTATGTCCAGCACGTATTATCGGTTTCGGTGCAATTGTCTGCTTCTAATGGCAGACGTTAGGTTGTTGGAAATATGAGGCATACATGCTGTACCTCATCAGCTCTGTTTAATATTTATCGAGACTAACTGATCGAGGAGACTGTGGAATGGATAGTGATTATACGTATTTCGGTGAGTGGGGAGAAAATAAAAACGACCAGGCAGTAGGCTACTGACAACGATGAGAGACACTTGCCTTCCCCTAAGGCCAATGGCGCAGTTCCCCCACACCAAAAATTTTGCACCATCTCTCATAAGTTAGGCCTTTATCCTGTGCTTATATAAGTTAGGCCTACATTCATTTAACTCTTGTAAATCACAAAAAGACTTAACATATTTATTTTTAGAAGTATTTACCGGGCTGTTTGGCCGTGGTCACGGTTTACAGACAAACCAAACGTTTCGACAGCACCACTGGCTGCCATCATCAGTGGAATTCGAGGAATTCGAGTCTACCTGAATGCGGGTTGTTAAACGTCAGGCCCACAGTACTGTGGTAAAGCCCTCGATGATGGCAGCCAGTGGTGCTGTCGAAACAGCCCGGTAAACACTTCTAATGGCCGTCCCACATTTAATTTACAGCATTGGTTATATGGGCTACACTGTTCCCAGGTTTCGTGAGTGGAAATGCATATTCGGCGCATTGAAGGCGTTCGAAATGTATTTCTACCGAACGGCGACGTCGATTTACTTCCACATGGAGTGAATTTTATCATTGAAGGACTACACATTATGGTACAGTTTTATTAGTGTTTTACTTATGATGTAAATACTTACGTGATAAGTATCACTTAATTCTATGTATGAAAATAACATGACGTTAATTAACAAAAAAAGCTTTACTTTACCTATAATTGGAAGTGTGTTTATATTATTTAATGAATAAGTGGTGTAGACAATCAATATAAAATATCATGTAACTAAGCAAGGACGAAACATTTGTATTACAGGAAAAGCAATTATCTAAAATAATAATTGTGAATTGTAAACGTGCAAAATATTGTACTCTTTAAAAAATACGTAATGTTAAAAGTATTATAAAATGTATACTATATACTATAGGATTACACACACGCACATGCGCGCGCGCGCATAGACTCCAGGGTGTAACGTAAAAGGTGTCCTCACTCTACAGATTCGAATTTTTGTGTCAATACAAGAAAAAAGTTCGCATACACACAGGTCCGGAAACTTTATTTTCAGTCTGGCCGCCATTTTACACTTTTTAAAGAAAACGTTATATAATCAAGGGGTAACAGAGTTTGGTAATGAAGTTTGGCACATATTTTTACAGTAATGGAAGTTAATGAATTATAAAATATTCCTAATTTCATAATTAGGGCTACGGTTCCTTCAGTATAAGAAAAATTTATTTAAAGTTACTACTACTTTTTAAAACTGCCTTACTAGTAGTAGTTTATAACAAAGTAACGGCTTAGTTTTTAGCGAAATTAGAATTAATAACTTCTAACAAATTTAAAACACTTGTGTGATGACGTTTTTTCTGCACAGTAATGACTATCATGGACATTAATAATTCCATTTCATGTAAGACTTCTTCATCAGTGAATATATCAGGGACTAAATAACTGCGGATCAATTGCAATTTTGTGTAGAAAAGTAAACAAAATGCCCGTCTCTGTTCATAGTCAACATTTTCAAGGGCTTGAAGCCTACGCTTTGTAGATTGTACTGCTTTAATCTTTTGTGGAGATTCATCTGTAATAAAATCAGGAACAGTAGCTGAATGGAATTTTGACAAGTTTCCATGTCATACACAAGCAGTGGAGCGGTGTGTGAAGGTGGTGACAGAAGCGTTACAAAAAATCGTTGTTGCCAAGTCCAGAGATGGGTTCATCAGAACGACGGTTCTTTCACGATCCATCATGCCACGTTTTTCGCACAAATCGGAGTTTAAAATAGCTAGTACTAAAAAGAATGAGTAAAATGCTATTGACATAATGCCATAGCTCGTAACACTTATCATTAACTATTTTATGTCAAAGTGTAAAATTTGCAATTTTCATGTTAAAAATGTGTTCCTCAGGTGCAATGCGCGACCAATAAAAGTTGAAATATCTATGCTTTTAAATTTATTTATGTTCCCTTTGCTACTCTTTACTTACTTATCTAAAGCTGTAGGCCTACCATTTGCCTTACATAGAAAAAGTTTCGTTTTTTAAGTACGAAAAATTATTAAAATTGATCGTTTTTTATGATTTTCGGGGTGATGCGCAACCGGAAGATATTAACCGATTTTTTATTTATTTTTTTATTTTTTTTACTTATCTGTCCTAGGGGCAAGTTTTCCTCGGAATCGAAAAAAATAAAAATATTTTTCATCCCTCCCTAACTTCTATCGCCTCTTTAGATATAAAGTTTTCTTTAAAAACACAAAATGGCGGAGAGAGACGGAGGAAAGTGAGACTTTTTCGGCCTAAGGTTAATAGGAACTTTTTTCTTATACTGACGCATAAATTCGAGTATGTATAGTGAGGACATCTTTTACGTTGCAGCCTTGCGCGCGGGCGCGCACACACACACACACAATAGTAATATAATGTAAAATATGAAATATAAAAGTAATGTTAGGAATCGCCATTTAAAACCAAATTAAAATCTTTAGTACACATGATATCGCAACATCCACATACTACTTTACTAATAATAAACAACAATTTGTAAGGCACAATATTTTGTTATAGTATATTTATATATACTATGATAAAAAGGTGTTAATGAAAAAGATAAATGTAAACATCTGCGTTAGGTATTGTTTGTTTGTGATTAAGCTCGTTTATAAGTAAGTATGTTCCACCACACAGAATGAGTTGTTTAGTAAATTGTGAAACTTACGTTTTTAGTCAGCGTTTTGGGTAAGAAAAATAGCTGTATCCCATGGATACGAAATTTTTATATGTAAGCTGGATATGAAATTTGTATAAACGTTTTTATTACTAACGCAAACAATCCATAAGCAAGACGAGGTAACGTGAATAAGGTGGCGAGAAGACTTGGCGCGCGCCTCCCGAAGCGTCCTCTATAATGATTACAAATAATTGTATATATGGTGCAAACCAACTTAAGTTGAATATTAGAATTTGAATTAAAATTAACTTTATACTACTTACTACAACTTTTACGCTTATACTATATGTCTATCTCAAGAAATAATAAATTTCCTCACAGACCGAAAATTTTAATACACACAGGGACGACATTAATTAATTATAGAGATAAAAATCAGTAAAAATTTTATTTATTGAGCTTTGGTTTTTAAAATGTGCTTATAACAAAGGAAATTTATTATAAATAAAACGTGGTTAAAATTAAATCAATAAATTTAATAATAGGGTAACAGTCACTGGTTGATTGAAACGTTGCTCTAACAAGTAAACATAAATTTATAAAATATTTTTTTATGAAGACGGTAATTGTGTTACAGACTTGTAATTTATTCAGAAATGTGCAGCACAGCATGTAGAACATCAATAAAATTTAAAACTCTTTAAAATTTGTACTTCATATTTAGTATGAATGGCAACATTGGAACTCCAGGAAAGGACAGAAGTATAGGAGAAACACATGAGTAAGACAGAGCGCGACAGCTCCCATAGGAGCCAACGCTGTAAATTAAACCTGGGACGGGGATTAGTACAACTGACACGGCCGTGAAAGCCTTAGAACAATATTAATATTTGTTGATTTAAAAAGACGTTATGTGTTTAATAAAAATAAAAAACTATAATTATTATTGTTTAGAATTCAATAAGAGTTGTAATTTTAAAATACAAATTTTAAACTCCTTGATGACTTTGTTTCAGCTTTCATTGATAATATATTTTTTTATCTGAAAATTTTTTATAAAAACAGTTTGAATGGTTAGTATTATATAAAAATCTATTAACTAGGTTTAAGGAAAACAAGAAAAAAGACAAAAATAAAATTGTATGTTCATTACGTAAAATTTAATAATTAGGGCCTACTAGAAATAGATACAATTGCGGTTATTGAAACAAGCTGTCTGACTTTGTGATTAAATGTGAAACAAAACAAAACACATCTACCTTACAAAAATAATCTGTATATTGATCGAAATTACAATATAAGATGGGTTTTTTGTCTTTGTACACTGTATAGGGTAAATTTGTTCATGATTTCCTTGTTATTTTGAAAATGCTCGACGATGTCACTTTCATGGTGGCGGCAGGTGTTACGGTTGCAGCATTGCACAACCACCAATATAGAGAAACTAAACTGTAAGATAATATACGAGATCATTGAGCAGCTAGAAGCGTCATTAACTTCAATGGAAATATATTAGTTTCTATGCGGAAAAGTTCGCGTACAATTCAAATGTGACGCGCAGGTCGGTGGTTGTAGGCCGATTGCAACTTGAAGAGTAAATAACAGAGTTTACTACACAAACATATGGCAGGACGTCCTTTATTCTTCACAATGTCCCAATGCTTCATATGTGAGCTCGGTGGTTGCAAAGCTTTCGCAGTAGCTCCAGCAAACGCATCCTTAGTTGCGTCATGAAATCAGGTGTAGTGTTTACGTTAGTTGAAGCTTTAACGTTGGCTGTTGTTTCAGGGTATAATATAGGATTAATTTAAAATAACTGTGACCGTGAGAGTAAAGTGTCAACTGTGTATTAATAAATGTGTGTCAAGTATTATTTTTTTCTTAGTTTAGTGGTGCTGTGTGTTTTTTGGAGTTAGTGATTCTATGTGCATCCAACCCATGTGTTGTTTGTAAAAATCACGGTACTGTTTAACTTTCGTCTTTCGCTGCATACTTACTATCTGGTTACTGCAAAGTTAGTTAGTGACTCTTTTAGGAACCATTCATGAGTACACGGGAACATAGTATCTGGCATAAGTAGACATACCTATAAAAAGTGAGGTCATGGCAGCTCCCATTTTGGGGAAAACGGTAACATTCTATTTTTCCATATAACACCACTATGTATGATGCAGATATGTAGGTTTGCCTACTGCTTAAATGTTTTCTTTGAACCACCCTCCCAACCAACCAAGTACTGCAACCACCAAAATTTGAAACTACCAGCCGCCACTGGTCTATAGAAACAAACAGTTTAACTTAACTAAATACATAGGCTTTCCTGCACGAACAACCGGTGTCTGAAGTGCAATGCGAGGGGACAACTGCAGGAAATACGCCGTTAAGGGTAAGACACGAGAAAAAAATTCTGTTATTCCAGCTTTCTCTCTCCATTCACTGCCGTAGTGGTTTGATATTGCTAATCTAATATGTTAGAATTTAGTATCTATTCGTTTTTTTCATACTCTCTATCCGTGACTGACTGTATCGCTTTGTGTGTACTATGTTACGAGTCTAGTTGCAACGAAAAGGCAAGTCTTAGGAGTTCAACGTAATGTTTCACAAGCACGTCTCTATAGTCATGACTTTCGCTCCGACAAAGAGACGCGCCCAAACGTTGAGCACTCCATGGTTGTGTCACGGAGATGGCGGTTAATAAAATTAATTCTGAACCAGGCAAATGAATGAACTGAATTTTTTATGTGTTCGTTTACATTTTATCAAGCCGTCTGGAAACTCTGATTACTGCGGTGTTGGCAGGCAATTAAAAATTTTAAATAAAAAGTTGTACCCGTGCCTTCCTCTGTGTGCGTGTGTGTGTGTGTGTGTGTGTGCGTGTGTGTGCGTGTGTGTGCGCGCGCGTGTGTGCAGTGCAAGTTTGTGCGTCTGTGAATGAAATATTTAAAACCGGTTCACGGGGAGCCAATAAAAAAGATCATTTACAAGACAAGTTTGTGTCTAAAAATAGTTTTCAAACTGTTGCTGGTCGGGCTTGCACAGTAGTAGACCATTTGTCGGAATGTCTATTGAACACGGAGAACACCCGGTCCACTGAAATATGTTAATGGACGGCGTAAAAGACTTCTTTAATGGAAACACACTCACACAAACGCATATATATATATATATATATATATATATATATATCAAAAACCTTTTTCCCGCTGCTTCATCGTACGTTTAAAACTCAACAACTCTCTTATGAAGTTTCCGCCGGTTTTCTCTTCCAGTCTCGCATCTCGCCGTCTTGATCTCCTGCTGTCCCTGTTTTCTCTCCTGTCTCTGGCAGCAGGTACTCGCTGTGCTTTCAAATGCATATAATAGTTATGAGATTTAAGTTTTAATTAATTTAATACATTTTTATAAGATTTTGTAATTACAGCTACTGTGTGGGAAGGGGTAAATAAAGTATATTCGGATTAGGGCTATAGTATTTTTTTCAATATATTCAGGTATTATTTATTACTAGCTGTTACCCGCGGCTTCGCACGCGAATATTTGACTTTTAATAAGTATTTTAACATAATGCTTATATGGCTTCTATCAGCTCGTATAACAATTTTGTACTTATTAGCCAAATTCTCTCCAAAGCTGTTTACAACACTTGTAGGCCTCCTACTATTTTAACTTGTACTAAATTATTATGCTGGTACAACAGCCTTTGGAGATTTAAAAGTACCCGTTTATAAACCCTTTGGAGATATTTATAAAGTACCTGTTAAATCAAAATCGCTAAATTCTTTGTTTTAAGATTGACTGTGTTAGAAGCATTGTATAACACATTAAACGTTATGTTTCCTTCAACCATGGCTTTCATTTACATCAGCAGTAAACTAAAAACCAAAAACCGTTGTTACCTAACCTCACAAATGAAAACAACACATATTTTTGCTTTGCATTAAGTAATAGGACAATTTACAACTAGTACACATCTTCTTTTCCACATCGTAATATATCGATACAATCGCATATTATATAAAACATCGAAAATGTACTGCAGGAATGGATAAATGTACAGTTCCGATGCTGCTAAATAGCTTTTGTTTATTTACTTGTTACTATGGTAATTAATTCTGGTTCCCATGGTGTTGTTGACATCTTTAGTAGTAGTACTTAATGTATTTCATTACTTATTCATTGCATCATCAGAAATACATGTGAACATAAATTTTATAATCGTTTAAGACAAATACAAAATATGTAGATGTATCAGTATACAAAATTACAAAATATATTGATACAATCGCATATTAAAAATATTAAAAACTGCAGGAAGGGATAAAGGTACAGTTCTAATGCCGCTAAATATAATTTCTTTATTTACTTGTTACTATGGTAATTAATTCTGGTCTTCGTAGTGTTGTTGACATCTTTATACGCGTCAACAAAAAGGCATAACTAAAAGGGCCTAAATCGTGCGAACGGGGCAAAATATCAAATTACAAGTTAGACAGTATTGTTTGCCTTGTATCAAAGGTTACCTGTGCAAAATTTGGTGGCAATCGGTGTAACGGTGTGGATTTGTATTCAGTACCCATAAATCCTCAGACTTTGAGTTTTATATATAGGGATAGATTATAAAAGTTGTGACTTGTCCGTAAGTGATATTGTAAGACGTATTTTGAAGTGAGAATGTTAGTTGGAAACTACATAGTTACAGATAAGCAGTCATATTCGTGATATTCTTTCTTTTTCAAACATCAGATATTTCTATTATGATGATTTTTATTTGTTGTTTCTGTTTTTCTGATGGTCAAGAGAGTTTGATATTTTTGTTTACGAATAAATTTTTATGAGATACTGAGTTGGTTCTAAATTCAGCAACTTGCTTTCACCCGTAAGTCCTGTGTCCACAAAAAGTTATTTATTGCACATATAAAACACACAAAAATTGAATAAATCTCATACGCCTGTTACGAACTCACAAAACTGTCATATGAATGGTCCATAAGAAGTTATGGAGAGTTGTGATGTTTTATCTATAAAATCTACAGCCATAAAAAAGCAAAATAATTATTAATTTTTCCACAAAAGGACACTACAATGAGCCGTGTCTAATATTTCTTAATAATCATACTGCGACGCGCTGTATGACAAGAAAACTGAAACAAGTATACATGTATATAAGTACTATGTAGCAACAATAGGTAAACAAGGTTTACCTATTTAGGTTCATGTTATGAATAGATTCATGTTTGTTTATTATTATTTTTTTAGACTGGATGTTTGTTCGTTTTTGTTAATTCTTTTAATGTTTTCGTTTAGACTGACAGACTGGATGGCGCAAAAGTCAGCACATCCGCTTACAATAGAGAGGGGTCATGAGTGTGAATCCATTTCAGTGTAGAGAACTGAACTTGCCGGTCGTCCGTGAACTTACCGATACTAATGGCTAACTGGTCTTATCATCTGTGGCCTAGGCGAACAGAGAGCCATATTTCTACCTACACCTCGGTTTAAATACAGCTTAGATAATGTAGCTCTTCACTCTTCTATTCAAACCTACGGTCGGTGTAAAAGAAATAACTTTAAATTAAATTCGTTTTGCTTCATTTTATTTGAAAAAATTATTTTAATTTATCTCTATTGTTTGCCAATCGCGGTGTGGATCTTTGCGTTGTTACGCTTCAATTAAAATAAGCTTTATACATTTGAGCAGGTCAGCAATTTTGAATATCTGGGCTGCAATATATTTTACATTATAGTTATAGTTATAATTATAATGATGTAGTAAGGAAGCTGCACAACTTCAACAATATATGTGGGGGACCATCAGAACAATTCTAAAATAAACGAGGAAAGAAACACGCCGAAGTTCTACGAGGAGATGGCACTCCCCACACGTCTCTGTGGCTCTGAGATTTGGACTTTAACGAAGCCCCAGGCCAGTCGTATACAAGAGGCCGAAATGACATTTCTCAGACACGTGACTATTCAATATCGCAAAAGAAGTTCGATGTACGGCAGGAGCTGAATATTACGAGTATACTTGATACGATTGCCCGATATCGGCTAAAACGCTTGAAACATCTTAACCAAATGGATGACTGCTGCATTCCGAAACAATTATGGAATTATAAGCCGAAAGAAGGACGAATAGATGTGGAGCGTCCTGAAGAAGCATTGGAGTGACCAGCTCTACTCTATCTGCTTGTGAGTGGAACAAACTATGTGGAGCGTCCTGAAAAAGCACTGGAGTGACCAGCTCTACTCTATCTGCTTGTGAGTGGAACAAACTATGTGGAGCGTCCTGAAAAAGCACTGGAGTGACCAGCTCTACTCTATGTGCTTGTGAGTGGAACAAACTATGTGGAGCGTTCTGAAGAAGCACTGGAGTGACCAGCTCTACTCTACCTGCTTGTGAGTGGTACAAACTATGTGGAGCGTCCTGAAGAAGCATTCGAGTGACCAGCTCTACTCTGTCTGCTTGTGAGTGGAACAAACTATTTTTGAAACGGTTGAATGCCGGGCTATTAAGCTGTGGTCTCATGTTTGGAGAACCATACGTTTCGGCCTCACCATCGAAGGCCATCATCAGTGGTAAAGAGTGCCAACAGATGTTTGCCGTAAACACCTTAGTTTTAGAGGCAAACCATATTTTCGCTCATAGAAGGGTGCCTTATATACATTCTCATTGCACCACGATGTAAGGTGTTTACCGCGAACGTCTTTTGGTACACTTTGCTACTGAAGATGGCGTCCGCAGGTGAGGCCGAAACGTTTAGTTCTTCAAACATGAGACCACGGCCTGATAGCCTGGCACTCAACCGTTTCAGTAATATTCACGCCGGCTGAGAAAGCCTAAGAAAACTGTGGTTTAACCCTTGCTGATGATTATGATGATATTTTGAAAAATCGTAAGAACCAAAAATTATTAACTCGCTTAAAGAAATTACTGTAAAGTTTCATCTTGTTTCAAATTATTATTATTTTTTATTTCTTTAATTTTGGTTACGCTATGAGGAGGAAGAAATTTAACACAAGTTCAGCTGAGATTTTATTCAGTCGCGGTAGATCAAGCGCCCGCAAATGAACTACAAACTTGGATAGTGTAAGACGAGACTAGGTGAAAGTTCGGCTTGTGAGACCCATTAATACGCGCCGAAGGGATACAATGCAACGAAGAATAGACTGACAACTGTTAGTATCTATTTATAAATAAAGTACAAACATTATTGGCAGCCACCTCTCGAAATTGCAGCCCAATAACGACGATAGAGTTACAGTTGATTACGTGTATATTCCGCTAGAGAAATATTTTAGGATTGTTTAAAAGACGGGACACTAAGAGACGGATGCAGAAAATTGATCAAACCGGAACCTGTTTATTGTCTAACTCCTTAAGGTTGTACGTGGAAATGTCTACCGTGATTTTAAAGTACTGACGCGCGGCTTTGTGTTGTTTTTAATTAAAGCTTTTCTTCCGTTGTTTACTTTGGCCTTGCGAACACTTAAAATTATGAGTTTCAACATCGAAATAAATACAAACATGGTATTAAACAATATATATTGTAATGTGGTATGAAGGCTTACACGGTCGGAGTCATGTTGATTAAAATTACTTCCCGGATTATTTGGCCGTAGTCAAATGTTTATGACAAAACCAGACGTTTCGACTGTGCCACCAACTGCCATCTTCAGTGAAAACGAGCAACACTAACGTGAGATGGAATACATTAGGACCACAGTTACTGCGTGGTTACTTAAACACCCTGTCGTTAAGTACTTTATGGCAGGGGGTGTTGCCCTCTCATACACCTTCTTCCTTTTGTTTGTCTGTTGGTTGATTCATTACCATATCGTGAAACTTAGGAAATTTATAAGTAGAAGTGGTGTTCACGAGACTTCTCCAGCCATAACCACAGTACTTCGGTCCTAACGTATATCATCTCACATTAGCGTTACTCGTTTCCACTGAAGATGGCAGTCGGTTTTGTCATAAACTTTGGACCGCGGCCAAACAGACCGGGAAGTAATTTTAATCAATATATATATATTGTAGTCAAGCTCTAAACTAATTTGCAGTGATTATACTAAATTTATACGTTTTAGTGATATATGTCATCCAGTATTAGCCTTTAAACATATGAAATACGTATAAAATGGACGTGTGTATAAGCCTATAAGACTAGATAATTAATTTATAAACATATAAATATAACAGTATAATATATTTACTTACATAAGATGTTACTGTGTATTTTATACACAATAACATAATACGTACTTTAAGTGCACGCGGTACACTTTAAGTGTATACAAGTACACGCGGGTGCACAGAAATATATACTCTATTGATGATCATTCGTCTCTGAGAACTATTTGCGGCTAAGTCATTTAAGGGTTAAAAGTACGCAGTTTATTTGTTTTAAAAGTTTCTTAAAACGAGAAATGAGGAACACAGTCATTGCCAGCTTTATCAGCTTAAATACATTACACTACTTGTAGTTAAGGGAACTGTCAGGAGAACAAAATTAATAAACGGTGTTATAAAAATCTTTTGTGTTTTTATAACTAAATGTTTATAACGATCTTTTTGAGATTAAAAATATGGCAATAATAGCTAAGTTGACTGAATTTGTTAAAACTTGGTTATTTCACAAAGAGAATGTTTAGAAAGTTTCACAGAGTCTGAAATAAATATTTATAAATAATACTCTTACTTAAAGTTTACAGTCTCTGTTTAATAGTAGGAATGTCTAATACCATTCGTTCACGTACATGGTGGTAGCTGTAAGTAAACACACTGATTTAGTTTTCTATTAAAGTAAATTTTTATATATTTTGTTCATAACAAAGCAAGCAATATAAGTATAACTTAGTAAATTGTAAATTATAAATTGTATGAAAAGTGTGACAAATTTACCACATTCTTAGAAACTACTAAGCGATGGGTGATTTCTTACGGGTAAATCCTCTATTCGGACTGCTGCCATACTGATCCTCTATCCGGACTGCTGCCATAGTAATCCTCTATCCGGACTGCTGCCGTAGTAATCCTCTATCCGGACTGCTGCCGTAGTAATCCTCTATCCGGACTGCTGCCTTAGTAATCCTCTATTCGGACTGCTGCCATAGTAATCCTCTATTCGGACTGCTGCCATAGTAATCCTCTATCCGGACTGCTGCCATAGTAATTATCTATTCGGACTGCTGCCACAGTAATCCTCTATCCGGACTTCTGCCGTAGTAATCCTCTATCCGGACTGCTGCCCTAGTAATCCTCTATTCGAACTGCTGCCATAGTAATCCTCTATTCGGATTGCTGCCGTAGTAATCCTCTATCCGGACTGCTGCCATAGTAATCCTCTATTCGGACTGCTGCCATAGTAATCCACTATTCGGACTGCTGCCATACTGATCCTCTATCCGGACTGCTGCCATAGTAATCCTCTATCCGGACTGCTGCCGTAGTAATCCTCTATCCGGACTGCTGCCGTAGTAATCCTCTATTCGGACTGCTGCCATAGTAATCGTCTATTCGGACTGCTGCCATACTGATCCTCTATCCGGACTGCTGCCATAGTAATCCTCTATCCGGACTGCTGCCGTAGTAATCCTCTATTCGGACTGCTGCCATAGTAATCCTCTATCCGGACTGCTGCCGTAGTAATCCTCTATCCGGACTGCTGCCATAGTAATCCTCTATTCGGACTGCTGCCGTAGTAATCCTCTATCCGGACTGCTGCCTTAGTAATCCTCTATTCGGACTGCTGCCATAGTAATCCACTATTCGGACTGCTGCCATAGTAATCCTCTATCCGGACTGCTGCCATAGTAATTATCTATTCGGACTGCTGCCACAGTAATCCTCTATCCGGACTGCTGCCGTAGTAATCCTCTATCCGGACTGCTGCCATAGTAACCCTCTATTCGGACTGCTGCCATAGTAATCCTCTATTCAGACTGCTGCCATACTGATCCTCTATCCGGACGGCTGCCATAGTAAACCTCTATTTGGACTGCTGCCGTAGTAATCCTCTATCCGGACTGCTGCCGTAGTAAACCTCTATCCGGACTGCTGCCATAGTAATCCTCTATTCGGACTGCTGATATAGAAATCCTCTATTCGAACTGCTGCCATAGCAATCCTCTATCCGGACTGCTGCCATAGTAATCCTCTATCCGGACTGCTGCCACACTGATCCTCTATCCGGACTGCTGCCGTAGTAATTCTCTATCCGGACTGCTGCCCTAGTAATCCTCAATCCGGACTGCTGCCGTAGTAATCCTCTATTCGGACTGCTGCCATAGTAATCCACTATTCGGACTGCTGCCATACTGATCCTCTATCCGGACTGCTGCCATAGTAATCCTCTATCCGGACTGCTGCCGTAGTAATCCTCTATCCGGACTGCTGCCGTAGTAAAACTCTATCCGGACTGCTGCCTTAGTAATCCTCTATTCGGACTGCTGCCATAGTAATCGTCTATTCGGACTGCTGCCATATTGATCCTCTATCCGGACTGCTGCCATAGAAATCCTCTATCCGGACTGCTGCCGTAGTAATCCTCTATTCGGACTGCTGCCATAGTAATCCTCTATCCGGACTGCTGCCGTAGTAATCCTCTATCCGGACTGCTGCCATAGTAATCCTCTATTCGGACTGCTGCCATAGTAATCCTCTATTCGGACTGCTGCCCATACTGATCCTCTATCCGGACTGCTGCCATAGTAATGCTCTACCCGGACTGCTGCCATAGTAATCCTCTATCCGGACTGCTGCCGTAGTAATCCACTATCCGGACTGCTGCCATAGTAATCCTCTATTCGGACTGCTGCCATAGTAATCCGCTATTCGGACTGCTGCCATACTGATCCTCTATCCGGACTGCTTCCATAGTAATCCTCTATTCGGACTGCTGCCGTAGTAATCCTCTATCCGGAATGCTGCCGTAGTAATCCTCTATCCGGACTGCTGCCATGGTAATCCTCTATTCGGACTGCTGCCATAGTAATCCTCAATTCGGACTGCTGCCATACTGATCCACTATCCGGACTGCTGCCATAGTAATCCTCTATCCGGACTGCTGCCACACTGATCCTCTATCCGGACTGCTGCCGTAGTAATCCTCTATTCGGACTGCTGCCATAGTAATCCTCTACCCGGACTGCTGCCATAGTAATCCTCTATTCGGCTGCTGCCATAGTAATCCTATATTCGGACAGCTGCCATAGTAATCCTCTATCCGGACAGCTGCCGTAGTTATCCTCTATCCGGACTGCTGCCATAGTAATTCTCTATCCGGACTGCTGCCGTAGTAATCTTCTATCCGGACTGCTGCCATAGTAATCCTCTATTCGGACTGCTGCCATAGTAATCCTCTATTCCGACTGCTGCCATACTGATCCTCTATCCGGGCTGCTGCCATAGTAATCCTCTATCCGGACTGCTGCCGTTGTAATCCTCTATCCGGACTGCTGCCATAGTAATCCTGTATTCGGACTGCTGCCATACTGATCCCCTATCCGGACTGCTGCCATAGTAATCCTCTATCCGGGCTGCTGCCGTAGTAATCCTCTATTCGGACTGCTGCCATACTGATCCTCTATCCGGACTGCTGCCATAGTAATCCTCTATTCGGACTGCTGCCATAGTAATCCTCTATTTGGACTGCTGCCATAGTAATCCTCTATTCGGACTGCTGCCATACTGATCCTCTGTCCGGACTGCTGCCATAGTAATCCTCTATCCGGACTGCTGCCGTAGTAATCATCTATCCGGACTGCTGCCGTAGTAATCCTCTATCCGGACTGCTGCCCTAGTAATCCTCTATTCGGACTGCTGCCATAGTAATCCTCTATCCGGACTGCTGCCATAGTAATCCTCTATCCGGACTGCTGCCGTAGTAATCCTCTATCCGGACTGCTGCCATAGTAATCCTCTATCCGGACTGCTGCCGTAGTAATCCTCTTTTCGGACTGCTGCCTTAGTAATCCTCTATCCGGACTGCTGCCGTAGTAATCCTCTATCCGGACTGCTGCCATAGTAATCCTCTATCAGGACTGCTGCCGTAGTAATTCTCTATTCGGACTGCTGCCATAGTAATCGTCTATCCTGACTGCTGCCGTAGTAATCCTCTATCCGGACTGCTGCCGTAGTAATCCTCTATTCGGACTGCTGCCTTAGTAATCCTCTATTCGGACTGCTGCCATTGTAATCCTCTATCCGGACTGCTGCCATAGTAATCCTCTATCCGGACTGCTGCCGTAGTAATCCTCTATCCGGACTGCTGCCGTAGTAATCCTCTATCCGGACTGCTGAAATAGTAATCCTCTATTCGGACTGCTGCCCTAGTAATCCTTTATTCGGACTGCTGCCATACTGATCCTCTATCCGGACTGCTGCCATAGTAATCCCCTATCCGGACTGCTGCCGTAGTAATCCTCTATCCAGACTGCTGCCGTAGTAATCCTCTATACGGACTGCTGCCGTAGTAATTCTCTATCCGGACTGCTGCCATAGTAATCCTCTATCCCGACTGCTGCCATAGTAATCCTCTATTCGGACTGCTGCCAACGTAATCCTCTATTCGGACTGCTGCCATACTGATCCTCTATCCGGACTGCTGCCATAGTAATCCTCTATCCGGACTGCTGCCGTAGTAATCCTCTATCCGGACTGCTGCCGTAGTAATCCTCTATCCGGACTGCTGCCATAGTAATCCTCTATTCGGACTGCTGCCATAGTAATCCTCTATTCGGGCTGCTGCCATACTGATCCTCTATCCGGACTGCTGCCATACTGATCCTCTATCCGGACTGCTGCCATAGTAATCCTCTATTCGGACTGCTGCCATACTGATCCGTTATCCGGACTGCTGCCATAGTAATCCTCTATCCGGACTGCTGCCGTAGTAATCCTCTATCCGGACTGCTGCCGTAGTAATGCTCTATCCGGACTGCTGCCATAGTAATCCTCTATCCGGACTGCTGCCATTGTAATCCTCTATGCGGACTGCTGCCATAGTAATCCTCTATTCGGACTGCTGCCATTGTAATCCTCTATCCGGACTGCTGCCATAGTAATCTTCTATTCGGACTGCTGCCATAGTAATCCTCTATTCGGACTGCTGCCATAGTAATCCTCTATTCGGACTGTTGCCATAGTAATCCTCTATCCCGACTGCTGCCATAGTAATCCACTATCAGGACTGCTGCCATAGTAATCCTCTATTCGGACTGCTGCCATGGTAATCCTCTATCCGGACTGCTGCCATAGTAATCCTCTATTCGGACTGCTGCCATAGTAATCCTCTATCCGGACTGCTGCCGTAGTAATCCTCTATCCGGACTGCTGCCATAGTAATCCTCTATCCGGACTGCTGCCATAGTAATTTTGTTCTTCCGTCGCTTGACGTTTCGATCCCTAGAATCTGTGATCGTCTTCAGAAGCTAAACAACTTACACTAAAACATTATAAAAAATACTAGCAATATATACATAACCACGGTTAAGAAAACCCCGTTTATTTTTATGAAATGTATTTTCTTAACCGTAGTAATGTGTGACTGATTAAAAACTGTAGTTTTTATTGTACGACCAGCTAGCAACGGTTTTGTCACTTCTTTGACGCAACATCTGTAAAGTGTATTTATTTATTTATTTTTTTCAATATAAATTTCGCTACATTTCATCTCAGTAGGTTGTCCCAGTCGACAGTGGAGTGGTATCATTTGTGACCCCTTAAATATCGTCAACCAAGTTCCGCAAGCACTGCTGGTTTCTGAGCAGAAAATCACAGTAACCACTGCGAAATTCGCTGCTGGCTTATAATGAAATATTTAAACCACTATCTCTATATTCATTAGATGTTTCAGCCAATGCCGGATTTAAGATTTTTTAGTCCCTAGGCCAAGTTTTCTGAGCGGGCCCCCAGAAATATCGCAGTCCTTGACGTTTAAAAAATGTTTGGGTAGTTTTCTTATAATATAATCAGTCAAATCTGTCGTTAAAGTACCCAATGTATCCGGATCTAATAAATTAAACACTGGAATACAAGCGATACTTTTTTAATTATTTTGATTCCCTTCAATCTTAAATTATCCACGGGCTTATTAATGGTCTGATCGTCTGCAACCTCTGCTGCAGAAGTACTTGGAACATTGAAGTCAGTTTGTGATACACATTTAACTGCAGGGCTATCATTAGAACTGGCGCAGTTTTAAAAGGTTGAGCTATTTTTTGAGTTTTTTTATTGCTTCTAAAAAAAGCAAAAAGAGCTTCCGCTTTAATTATTTTAGCTTACGTTTGTAGGCTCCACTAGCCCTGTGAATATTTATGTTCATGTTCATAATGAATACGTTTAGTGTACGGGTTCAATTCTATGTTCATAAAGTTTTCACACCAATAAATATCAACGAAACAACACGCTGCCCACCACACAAAGCTAAACACCTTCTTTACATTCAAAGCAAAATAAAAACATAACATCAAATCGCAAACCGTTCAATCATAATTCAGGTAACCAATGATAACAAACAAGGGTAGTACCACGGTCGTGTAAATTCGGGGGCAATATAGCGGACGTTCAAAATTCGCATGCGCAGATTAGTTTTTCAAGGATGCCAACGTCTTAAAAATAAGCGCGTAATATTTAAATAAGAACTGTTTTCCATTTGTATTATTAACAAAAACTTATCATTTAATTTCAAAAAATCATACTTAAATAAATCAAAGTGCCTCCCACTTTTATAAAAATAGGCTACTTCTGTTAAAAAAAATATCTGTAGCTTGCGGCCCCCTCAGAGCCCGCGGCCTAGCCTAGTGGTAAATCCGGCACTGGTTTCAGCCGAAGGTGGACAGCCACATGGTTTTTCACAAATAAGGACATCTATTACGACCTTCACATACGTGCACAGCGAGTGAAGTCATCGCACGACTTAGCGACAGATTCATCAAACACCTTGAAATATATCCAAATCCGTTGGTCATAAACCTCATGGACAAAAGTCAGCAGATGCAAAGATCGTTACGTCGTCTGATCACTACAATACTTCTCTTAATGTTAATTTCGTATACGCTAAATAATTCTTTGTAAACAAATTGCAAAAATTAATTAATATAAACGTCAGCACAGAGGCTCTCTCCTGCTCATATTATTAATAATCTTATGTCATAACTAATCGAAAATAGAGTTACAAAATATTTCACTTAAAATTATTATATTAAATTGATTTTTTCCTCCGCAACCGACACGTGCAGCTTCTGTTGTTACAAAATTAACGCCAATTATTACGAAACAAAAGTAAATATTTGTAAAATCGTGCGTAGTGTTTTCAATAATCTTTAACAAAAATCTCGAGAAAATATTTACAAAACAAGGTGTTGGAGTGTCTGGCTTTACATGACCACTCGCGCCACATAATTATACGTCCCGACTATGTTTCCAATATAATTATTCTGTTTTTTCTTTCACAGTCTTTTTAGTTTTAAGGAAAACAACATCCACTTCCCACTTCACTCGCGGGAAAACAAAATTTCAGAAATTCTGCACAACTTTTTACACTCCCAGCCTCCGTTCTTGCACCGAATGCCCTACCCTACCCTGTACGTTCTAATTTCGTTTTTAACATTATAATTATTATAATAATTATATGAAATATAACTTGTAACGCACTGTCCTTGTCTACTGTTTACGTACGCACTTGTTATTTATTAATGAGTTCGTGTGAAGGCTTTCGTCTAATTATACATGTATGTATAGCAATCGACGTATGATTAATATATTTTTTTACGGAAAATAACGTTCCGGCGAGATGACGTGTCTTTAACTCTCAGAAATTGAAAACAAAACGCGCGCGCGCGCACGCAGACACACACACACACACACACACACACAGAGAACAGCATCCGTTTACGAGTTTAAATTTATGCACACAATGTCGCCTTGACGTATGTGCAAACATACTCGCGCCTGCCTGTGTGTGTGTGTCTGACTTTACAAATTTTAAACGATCCGTTCGAAACCACATTGTTCCAGTATACGTTCGTTTATTTTAATTATAACCCCTTATCTTTGTCGCTTACGTATTAGTCCGGTAACGTGTTAACTTAGCACCGGTAACTCAATTTCGACCAATTACCGAGGCCGGTCCGGCAGCAAGGCGTGTTATTAAACAGATAACCTATAAATCGGTTACAAAAAAAAAATCGAATTAAACACAGTGTATGGCAAAGCCGTCCCGTCTACCTTGGTAGTGGTAGGCCTAGTAGTGGTGGAGGTGGAGGTGGAGGTGGCGGCGGCGTGTGGCCTGAAGGATACTGTCGAACAAAAACAACAGAAATTACGCGCGCGCGAGTAAACGAGACCGGAATGCGTTTATCGTAATTCCGCTTTCGTTCCTTTTCGCGTTCCGAAAACAAAGTCGCGTTGCTGCTGCTGGATCCGTCGCGCCGACGGAAAACCCAGAGCTGCGTGTGTCAGCGACAATATGTTAAACAGAACAGATGTGACGGACGCGCGGAACGATTAATGTTTTTGTACGAAAGGAAAATGGTTGCGTTCTGTATCGATTCCGTGGCAACGCAATGCGGAAGCGTGAAACCGTATTCTTAAAGTTTATTCAGCAAACAACCAGTGATTATAGAGTTCTCCAACTACCATAGGCCTACCATTAATACAATGACTGCAGTTTATCAATGGAGATTAATTGTCACTCATTCTGTATTTCCCATGATGATGTGTCTAAGTTTATGGTATTTCTTGAATTAATTAAAGAAAACATTTATTTAGCCTACAGCTTAAGACAATATTTTAAATGGATTGGATCGAAACAGCAGTTACGTGCTGAAATTAATCAACTTTATCACTTCTGATACATCAAGGTTTAAAACAAATTCTATGGAGTGCAAGTTTATCAAATTAAAATATTATAAAAATCCTAACAAATTAGTGTGTCGAACAGTTCCAGGTAAGTGTTCTAAAAAAGGAAAGGGAGGTGGTTTTTTAATGGGCATTTCCGGACATTTGTACAGAAAATTTTTCCCCTCTGTCCTTGTAAAAAAAATTATAGTAACAGTAATAATAATCATCATCATCATCACTACTACTCCAAGAACTAGGCCTAGACCTAGGTCTAGAACTAGACCTGTTCCGGAACCCATCTCCTCCTCGGTCTACCGACCTCTCTCTTCCCAGTAGGGTGATAACCCAAGGCAGCCACAGGTAGACGGATATCAGGCATGCGGTTTAAGTGTTCACACCATCTACTTCTATGGTAATAATAATTAGATGATGATAATAATAATAATAATAATAAGAAGAAGAAGAAGAAGAAGAAGAAGAAGAAGAAGAAGAAGAAGAAGAAGAAGAAGAAGAAGAAGAAGAAGAAGGAAGAAGAAGAAGAAGAAGAAGAAGAAGAAGAAGAAGAAGAAGAAGAAGAAGAAGAAGAAGAAGAAGAAGAAGAAGAAAATGCAATCTCCTTTAGAAACGTTTTAAGAAAAACAAACTTTTTTTACCGGTAGTGTTCAAAGCGACTTAATTTTACAAGGAACTGACACTGCACTGTCACTGCAGTACCATCTGAGACCATTCGACTGCGTTATGCATGCTACATAGATTTTACCTGCGTTAATAAAATAAATATTTGCTTTCTTTAATTTTAATTTCTTATGAGTACCGCGTATCACAGTATTGTGCAGATATTCTTATCTAAATCCAAGAATAACTAAAATTCTTCATTTACTAAACCTGATGACCTTTCGAAAACTTTACAATCAAACTAATTTTATGACCTTACTTCACTGGAACATAATACACGCCTTACGAACTTTGAACACAGGGTATAAGCCGCCGGCATTCGCACAAACCATTCTGTCGAATCGTTTATCATATTCTATTAATTTCGCTTATTTTCGTAATGGAAACAAAACACTAGAATCTTTACAGCCCGGCACTGTTGGTATAATGCAGCTAAAATTAAACATTAAAGACGATAAATATGAAGTTGGGAAAATAAAGGAACCGATTAAATTATTATAATTCAGAGGGTTAACTTATGGACTTGGTTATTGACTTAAACAAAAATTTAAAGTTTCTTTCGTGAGTGCGAAGCTTCTTCTTCGAGTGTTTGGACTCCACCGTAAGTATTACCATAAGTTCGATGATCCGGCATCCTCAGTGTTTGTGTCACTCAAACCTTCATGTGAAAACGGAGATAGCTTTCAAATAGAGGTTGTACAAATGACGCGATTAGTAAATTGATGAATTTTCATTCATTCAAGGGTTCTAATAATGTATTAAACAATTTGTGTATAATAGAAGGCATTTAAGCATACTTATTATTACATATGAATTTATATTTCCATAATCAGACTCATTTTTAAGAAAAAGCACATAATTTTATTAGTAGATCTACAGATAGTCAATCGCTGAGCCTAATTATAATAAGATTATAAACTAATTATGGTAATTATAACGATAAGATGGTTAATCACATTGTGATGGTAGGTAATCATTATGTAGAGTATTTGATCATATAATTACCAGCGTTTAGTTTTTAAAATACAGCGTTATTATCGTTACCGTTACTAGGTCATAAAAAGTAACTTAACTTCTTCTAAAACTAAAATATAGAGAATATTCGTAGAAAAGAGAAAGAAGTTGTCATATCAACTTGTTACACCTAAGAAACTGAAAATCAGGGATAATAAACTAAGAATACAAAACAAAACAAAATACTGAAGATTTTCACTTCTTGTTGACATTTCTTCTCAGTAGAATATTTGTTAACTCTCACTACACGTATCTGTAACAACATAATATCTGTTAATTCTAATACTTTTAAATGTAATTTTTGATTTGAAAATTTGTATCCGTATTTTCGAGGATCGTATGCATTTTATGTAGTTTTAACAGAATTTGTGTACATATTGTGTACTGGATATTGTGTACTCATTTTTCTCGATCAGAATTCCTAGAGTAGCTGTTCGTAATGTACATATGTATTGTATTCGGAAGTCTCTGTGTATTGTTCTCAGAAATCTCTGCTGGTCTGTAGTAGGTTGAAAGTGACCTACACGAAACCGTTTCCAATAATAAAATAAAAAACAGTATTTTGTTCATACTTTTCAAATGTTGTAGAACTTCGCTTTTCTTTGCGTACTTTCACCAAAATATTCATTCAAAATTGTATCATACTTTTATTGGAATAACTACGCGTAGCTATTAATGAATTCAGTAGCCTAAATTTTATTCGTATTTATTTTAAGAAGTTTTATTTTCTAAAATATTCAGTAATAATCATCGTGCGAAAGACGAAGCAGTCGGTATTACGCCTATAGTCCTACTTGATGCTGCTGTTTGGTAATCTCTTTTCAAAGTGTCTTGCAGTTATGATAACTGTAATCATCACAATGCTTATAGAAATCTTCTGCAAGCGCATTTTGCTTTGTCTTATTCTCGTTTCACATTATGATTCCAATGTGTTAGACCGCGTATATTTTATACTTTCTGATAATTCAGCATCGGTGAAACGTGCATGAGACTAATAAATCACATTTTTAAACAAAATCGCAATTATTATTCTGATGATTGTGTTTGTGTGCGTATATATCGACGCTTATTCACACTCGACATTTGTGAAAAGTTAGTTGAAAAGTTCGCGAGCGACATCTATAGCTGAGCAGTAGAACTAAAATTGTTCGTATCATGAAATATTCATATTTCAGACAAACAGCTGTTACTTTCAAAGTCTATTAGTTTATTCATTGTTTACAAGCTGTTCGAAATTTACGGGTCATGCGTTTATGTTTACATCGCGCTGTGATTCTTTGTTTAAACAGCTCTAGTGCCAATGGAAATTCACAACGAGGTGGTAAATGTGTTAGAAGATACTGCCCCTTCAAAATCATTGGTTTGAGAGTGAGGACTCGAGTTTAAACGTGGCCGTACGAACGCTGAAGATGAACCCTGCAAAGCATGCCCAGTCCACGTCTAATTTCGAAAGCTCAATTACGGAAAACTGTTTTTGAAGGTGCAGTAACACATTTACCAGTTCCTTGTGGATTTCCGTTGGCGCTAAACCTTTTTGACAAACAATTCAATCTCAGCACGATGTTTGATTTTCTCTGTTCTACAAAACAAGCGTGATATGTAAATTTTGAAAAGCGGTAAACAGTGAAGAAGCTGACAGATAGATTTAGAAATTAACAAGATAGGTAGGTGTTTACAAGAGATATGAAAATCTTAAAACACACGATAAATTTGAATTCTACCGCTAAGCTATAGATGCAGCTTCGCGAACGTTTCAACTGACCCTCGTACGTCTAGTGTGAATAAACGTCGTTGCACACACTCACTCACACACACATACACACACACACACACTCGCTCACTCACTCACTTACTCAGTCACTCACTCACTCACAAAATCATGAGAATAATAATTGCGATTATCTTTCCAAATGTGAATTATTTGTCTTATGCACTTTACACCGATTCATTCTGCATCATCAGAAATTATAAAATGTACCCAATCTAACACGTTAGAATCATAATATGAAACGAGCATAAGACCAAACAAATTGCGCTTCATAAACAAGATGAACTGGTAAAGAAACCTTTAAAGATGTGAAACATTCTATACTGTGAAACATGCGTCAGGTTGAAATACAACAAAGACAATTTTATTGAATAAAATACACTTGCAGAAGTATTTATTATTTTAAAACAAACACAGACATCCTGCAAGAAACACTCAAGAGCTACCTACAAAATAAAAGAGATATATAATTGTACATACACAAGTGGTTGCAACTCAAAACGTACTTCATTATTACTGAACTGTTAATACCAGCCTCGAATCTTGACCTCACAATATTATAATTCTCACTTCGGTGTGTGAAAGATTTTGTTTAAGAAATATGACGCATACGTTAACCCTAAATTGTGCATGAATTCAAAGAAAGAAAGTTAGGAAACCCAGACTTATTGGTTACGTATATTCACAGGTTATTCCAATTTACATTTCCATCAAACGCCAAGCGACACTTATATTAGTGTATTTAATTACTTACTAATGAACCTTCGTATACTTATACTTTACGTAGTACTATACATGCGCGCCCGCTAATAGTACACTGGACTATATTAAAAAAATTTTTACTAATTGTAAAAAAATACAACTCCTTGGGTGGAAAATTCTATTGAAACGGAATATGTCATATTCAAGACATATTTTTCACGTTTCATTAATACTTACTTCAGCTAACTTACATTGCTTAAAATTATTTAAGCGCGCTGCAACCATTTAAAATTATGCCGCAGACGAAATAACGGTGCACTTGGTGCTCGTAACTTTTGAAGCTTAGTTTGTTTATAACGCGAAACCCTACTGATGAAACCCTACAAGTTTTATTTTAAAAACTGATTTCAATTCTTAAATTCATTAAACTTATTGGGACGTTTATTACATAAGTTTGTTCTGTGTCTTATGTGGGTCGAAAACTTTGCATTCTACTTATAAACAATAAAATTAACGAAATATTTTTTGTTGAATAATATTACAACCACAAGACTTGCAGTAATTGCGTGCTATTAAAGAAACAATCACAATTAATTATTTAAATTACATGAAAAACGTTTGTTCCGTACTCCACTATAAGATTACTAATTTTTCTTACAACCAAACGGTTCGTCTTTTCTATGACTGAGCCCAGCCACTGAGGCTACCTTAACGTGGAATGAACTACAAGTTTGAAAGGAGCAAGATATAGTAAACAAAACTCCATTAACTTTGTCGTGCGTTTATGACTTGGGACATGTAAAAGTCTACAAAAATTTAGTGTACTAATTGGATTTTCCAACGGACGGCAGAAACGGAGAATGTTTTGGAAATCGGTGAGTACCTTCAGTGTACTGAATATCAAAGTATAAAATTATACGTGGATCCTGGAAGAATCCGTAATAGAGACCTATCGCACTACGCGGCAAATGAAGAGCTTTAACATAAAAAATTTTATTTTTTTTAAATTATTTTTAATGTACTAAGTTTGTTACAGAATTCCAAAAACAAACCTCATGAGTAAACCAAGAGCTATTTTCACAACACCATTTCAGGTACATAGAAGTGAAGGTATTTCTTAGCTTCACACACACACACACGTTATGAAATTTTCCGTCAATTAACTGCCCACGCACTCCATCTTAAAATAATTTCCAGTCGACTGCCTTTGTTTATCCACACAAGACTTATTCTTAGCGTCGTTGTTTAATATGATTTCTCAATTTAATATGTGTCCATAATTCTGCTACATAATTGTTAAATCAGTAACGTAAGTCTAACAATAATGTTAGTAATGCGTTATTGTCGTAGTATAATTATGCTCTATTTAGTGTTTAAAACAGTATGCATTACACTTTCCGAGAATTATAATATCTTTTGTATTATTATTTTTTTAATTTTTATTACATATAGGCCTACTTTTTTTACCCTCACGAATGCGGTGAGCGATTTTACTATAATTTTTACTATTAACATTTAGATTATGGTTATTTTTATTATTAAGATAAATATCATTACTAACAGGCTACGTACATCAAGTAATTAGTATTTTATATATGTGTCAATTGATGCAGAAATTTCTCCTCAGTTTATGAGCTAATCAATGGCTATCCGTAATTAATTAACTCTAAAAATGTTCCGTATTTGAACAGTAACTTTGACTGCTTTGCTATCACACACTGAATAACGACTACTGTGTACAATTTATGCAAAAGCCACGTCGAGTAGCTCTGCACTGACATTGTAATGCGCCGTAAAGTTTTTGTAAAAACAGTTTGTAAAAAAATTTAAAAATGTATTACATATACAGGGCTATTGAACGAATAAAACAATAACAAAAATGACGATAATAAATTACAGTTGAATCAAACGTATTACAGAATCATTTAATTCCTATTTGTTCATCCCGATCTATATATTAAGTGAGGGTAGCCTTAATTGTATACGCTAACTCATAACTAACAATGACAATCGGTATAGGCAGTTTAAATAACTAATGAAGTCAATGCTAAATACATACTGTTTGATTCATTATCTGGCGGTAGAATATCCACATTCGTCAGATAGATTATCCTTGAGAAAATTGTGTGCATCGATTTAAACAAATAAAATGCAAGAATGAAACAGAACTTTGGGTCAGATTGTTTTTATAAACGTTTTAATTACAGCTTCAAATTTGTAAACTGCTCATGTGTCGAAACTGTATTACACTGTAGACTTTCTTTGTTTCCATATGAGTGTAGACTAACTGATCCATAAATATTATTGCTCTACTGTTTTAAGTTTCGTTGTGCAATTAAATGAGCAGTCTACTGTAGTAAATAAATTCGTTAGATGTCACTGTTAAGTACTGTATTTCACATTAATTATTATATCAAACTATTGCATATAATTTCAGTTTTACCATAATATAAGACTATTACGTAGATTATGTTTTACCATTCAAATTACGTAGACTATAAGGTACTATTCACTAATCTGGTTCTCGTCGCCTACTGTGTCTGCATATTACGTTACGAACAAGAATTTGGAATTATTATTAGCTAAACGTGTTATATATTTGTTGTTGTTAGACATTAATTTATTTTACTCTGTTTTAACGTTTCTTATAATAATCCGCAAGTCTATTATAGTTTCACGTAATATTTATTAACTCTATTTAAATTAGCACCAAAAAATCGTCTTAATGTTACTTTTAATAGATCAAAATTATTTTAGTTATTTTCTTTAGCTCTATATTTTAATTTTAATTTCAATAATCATTTTGAACGAAATGCTAAAATAGCTAACCTCACGGATGATTAAAACTTCAGGTAATGTAGGTACCCCGACTGTCAACTTCGTGAAAGTAGATTCTCATGGAATTTATTTGTTGAAATATTAGACCACATTACTTAATGTACCTTATAGTGCTGAGCGTGCACTTAAAATTGATGTACATAATAACATAATACTGTTTCCTAATGTGTCATAAATTTTGGTTTTTAAATTCTATTTTTAACTTTTCCTATTGAGATAGATGCAAAATTACATAATTAAAATTGAAACTCGTTTTCTTCTTTTGCTAACAGAAGTTAACATATTTGTATATTTATAAGGCACAGGCTACAAGAACACTAAAAGTGTGAATTACAAAAAATATTTTTATTCCATCGTATTAGGTTACTATTATTACTATTATCTATTCCATCATAGAGTTAAAACTATTGGTAGTTTTTGCTGTATCATTTTCGCTTCTGCGCGTAATGACAGAATGTACTTGCTATATAATAAAGTTTAAAATATGAAAACACAACAAGTTTTTATTTCTGATTGATGTTTTAAAAGTCGAAAAACATTGCATCGTTGTCACTGTTCGCCTCCTTCTTAACGTGGATAAGGCAACATCCGGGACATTCAAAACCCTTATTTGTAAACAAATCAAAGAAGGTGCTGAGGAAAACCGTTTAGCGATTTTTATTAAAGTCCTGCGTTCCTATTTTCGGCTCTTGGAGTGTGGTTGTGATTGGAAAACTCCGAGGAATACTGTGTTAATTATAAATCTATATTGACTAACCATCAAAGCCATATTCATGTCTACGCTTCAAGAACCTAAAATTCAGCGAATGCTACTTGAAAGCATGAAAACCGCCTCCCCTCGTCAATTACTTTGAAGTACGATTGGCCAGCTGTAACTTCTAAATTTCCGGGAGATTTTTATAAAGTATATAGGACGCCTGTACTGAATACAGGCGACAAATAAATCTGATGTAATAACCACATTTGGTAACAACGACGCATGGCGATCTTTATTTATAGCCATAGATTATTAAACGTTAACCTATTCTGCTTAATGACACGAGTATTTCAGTAGGTCACGTAAGCTATTTTCACTTAATATGTTTTATTTTATTTAGTTTACATTTTCAGAGTTTTTTTATTAATGGCTATACATCACATCCGTCGTAATCTACTGCACAGAATTCGTTTAATTTTCGTACATACGTTTTGATGTTCAAACTTCCATATTAAAAAAAAAAAAAATACTTATAGCCTAGGCCTATTAGATAAAATTTCAAATAATTATTATCATTAGCATTAAATTAAATATCTTCTATTTATTAGATACTTAAGATTGTGTTGAGTGATTAGTAACCGTTTATTTTATTATAATTCTATACTATTTTTAAACACTGCAATTATTGTACATTTAATTTATTAATGTTGGCTGAATAATGCTGCTTATCACAGACCTGTTGAAACGGTTCCTATTGGAATGTTATATAAATCTTCTTAAAATAAATCTCCTTTACATAAAATATAGTAGAAATAATGCTGTTTTCATAGCTTTATTTTGTAATATTGTTCATCAAAAGTATATTATTACAGAATTTATTAATATATTATTATTTTAAAATTTATTAATTATTTATTTGTATATTTCGTTTCTGAAAATGACAATAAAGGGGACTGTCGAAACAACGTAACAACAAGTTAATAAAAATATAATTTTGTAAGAAAAAAGTATTATTTGTTATTAATATTATTACAGAATGTTACAAAATACCATGTATATTCTTTATTGTTTATTATAAAAACTGAAAACCTTTATAATCTAAGATATCATTTCTTCATTGGAAATATTTAACTTTCATTGAAAGAAAATAAATTTGTTCTCTCCATCACCCGAATATTTCCGTACTAATATGCCCCTCACAGGCTGAGAACATAACAATGTAATAAGGAAGAATGTAAAGGTTGAGATAATTTGTTTATTCCAATAGGTACAAACGGCTCACAATTTACAGGAAAAGTGTGTTATTAATAGATAGTTTATTGATAGTTTAAAACGATCATCATCAACATAATCATAATATTGAAATCCGAATTAAAAATACATTATTAGAGTCTAATCCTGTAAATTTAATTATTATAATTTTAAATCATCAAAATATCAATAAGTTTCATTAAATGTACGGACCATACCTTCTTCAAATCATCGATATAATTTGGGTTGGTGTTAATGAAGTGATATACACTAATGGGTTAGTATTTTTGAAGTGTTGTGTGTTTGTGAATGACCGGGTACGTGAATAAAAAAAAAATCAGTATTATACCAGTAAAATTGTACCTATAATAGTAATAAAATCAGTGTTATACCAATAAAAGTATACCTATAGTATTAATAAAATCAGTATTATACAAATAAAATTGTACCTATAATATTAATAAAATCAGTATTATACCAATAAAATTGTACCTATAATATTAATAAAATCAGTATTATACCAATAAAATAATACTCAAAATTTAAGTGTTTAATTATTGAACTTGCATACTTAAAAAAAATGCATGCATGTGTAGTGTGTGTAATTATGTAACCGAAAATCTTATAAATACACAAACAACGAATTAAGTTTCGTCGTTTAATTAAAGATTTGCTAACTTTGTGTTCTATATATAGGGATAGGAGCTTGGCATACCTCTAGTAGTGTACGTTTTGAGCAAACGGATATGTGTTTAGACATATTTCATCTTTTGCAACAAGCCAACATCTTTTGATTTTTATATGAATGCTTACATAAACACACATATTAAAATTGTTGTAATTAAGCATATAAAATTATGTGTATAATTCATTTAACAGACGTATGTAACAGTTGTATCAGTTGTATGTTTGCGTATAAAATTTTGTGAATTCTAACTTATTAAAATACGTGGTTTACTGAGAAACGATACTACAAGATTTTTGAATGAAAAAATTTTAACTCCTAAACATATTGCTCAAACGTGTATCCAATAAGTTGTTTCAGGCTTTACTCTTTGCAAATGTTTTTAATTACATGCGGATTCAATTTAATTTAATTTTAGTATACTTTAAATCATTTTAAGTTTTTTATTTTATTTTATTAAGAACGTGTTTAATTTTTATTAAATACTGAAATGTTAATATTAATGACACGTTATTATTCTGTTTAAACGTGTTACAGATCTCCAAAAATAAGATATGAAAGATACAAGATCAAGATTGAAAATCAATATAGCCTAAATATAACCAAAGTAAGAGTGACGAAAACATTGTATTAGTTCCAGAAAATTAAAAAATCCTTAAAAAAAGGTGACGCCTATAAAATATTGAACTGGCATCCACCACAAAAAATGGGGTGAAGAAAAGGAAGCGATTGAAAGCCACCAATTGGAATATAAGAAACAGCAGAAATGAAAGCTTGGATGCAAGGAACTCCGGAATGTGTAGCACAAATGAAAACAATGTTTTAATATCATTACGTTAGATTTTTTTTTAGAAATGTACCACACGTATTTCAAGTTAACACCTTAATTTATTTACCCCCCTGTTTTAAAATCTGTACTTTCATTTATTTTAAAATTATTATTACAAAATTAATATTAATATATTATAAGTAATAATATTTATGACGTATTGATGTAAGTAAGTGTTACAAAAGATTAACAGTAGTTTTCGTAGCAAGAGATTTTTGCTGACAAATCCAATGTTTACTCACACAAGCTTTACGATATTGTAAAACGAAAAATATCTTGCATCGTTACTTTCAAAGGAATAGTGGTGCTTAATATCATTATATTGCTATTACGTTTACCTTTAAAATCGTTAATTGAACGAAAGGTTTAATTTTAAAATATTGACTACTTTCCAAAGAATAAATTTTCCCAAACGAATGAAACGATTCTATGTATATGAGTCTATCAGCTAATTGTAGTTGTGAGAAGTATACTTAACATTACACCTACAAGAAACGTATTTGTTAATTCTTTATTTCATTAACTATTTCAAATTAACATGTCGCATTTCATAAGGTTGTTAGAAACTTTAATAGCCGAATCAATATATCACACTCTGTTGCTTTATATATACTTAATTACGTTTTTATTTTCACGATTTTACATTTATATTTACATTTATATATGTATGAAAGTATTTGTATTTTTAACAAGTACCCAATGAATAATTTTGAAAACTAATACGTATATCGTAGGCCTATACGAAAAGCTGTTTTCTCACCATCGCTAGTAAAGTAATAAAACTCTAGCTTACAAGAAGTTATTAATTACTGAATAAATATTTGAGCGACTTTGCTCATTTTAATTCACTCGTGTGCGCATAGAAATACATTTAATTTTGTATTGATGTATTGTGCCTTGTGATCAGACTACGATAGTTTTTGATTAGTGATTAAATACTTGAAAGTCAAAATTTGAAAGAGATATCTTATTCTTGCGGTAAAAAATTTTATTTTCACATTCAGAGATTTCAAATAATTACAGTCAAAGGGGAACTCATATTTAAAAAGTAAAAAATGTTTGAGCGTTCTCTGGATAAAGTTGTATTTCACTTTTCAAAATATATTTTTCTTTCTTTTTTTACGTTGGCATTAAGCCTCAACTAGTTTCTCGTATTATAAATATATAAACTATATAGCTTTTGTAACTTTCATCATTTACGTTTAATTTATAACTTTATTTCCTCATTTTATATTTTTTATTTAACAGGGGCAGCATTACATACTTTTTTTTGTTAAATGTTGCTAAAACTACTGAAATATAGAAACATTTTTGATTTTTTAGTATTTCCATAATTTGTATTCAATTCAGTTCAGCCTAACTTTGTAGGCCCGTTGCACACAAAATTATAAATATATATTAATAATTTAAATTTGTGGTTCGTATTATCTTTCGCATAAGTTTTTGTTATATTCGTTCACGTTTTATCCATTTATAGTTTATTATTAAATTTTGTTATTTTCCAGTTCTTTATTGTAACAGTAGGCCTATATAATAACGATACTTTATCCTATAAAATTCCTACCGACCCGACAAATTTCAATATATTTAAAATACAATAATTAATTTTATCTAAATCAGTATTTAACAAAATTCTTGATAATGGTTTTCCTAGGTAAGTACTTTTTAACGAGCCCAATGTACAAACTTCGGTCAATTATTACGTTAATATTTAAATTTTTCCTGTAAAATTTTTGTTAAAAAAAAGACACTGTCCAAACGGTTTGGTCAGTTCGTTTTAGATTTAATTTGTCAGAACATATTTAAAATTAAATTAAGTCGGGTAGCCTATTTAAATAGTGACACAGAAATGTATTAATTTTTTATTTAACGAGTTGGTACGTATTAAATTTTTTTATTTTTAAATTTGTTGAGTAGTGGGACTGTGGGTTATTAAAAAGTCTGTTACATTTACATCCTTTAAAAAGTTACTAAAATTATAAGTTTCAGTAAAGTGAAAATTACGTAGGCTGGTATAAACGTAAAAGTATGTCCTTAATTCATATCAATTTACAAAACGAATGTTACGATTCTGTTAGAGAAAAACATATGTTTACACGCGTGAACGCGTTATCACGTTTAGTAGAGGCCTATTGTTTTAATGTTTAGGTTAATTTCATATAGTCTGACGAGGAAGTGTTGTTTTGATATGCGTTTAAAAATGTTTTTAATTTGATATATATTGGAACCATTAAATAATAATGAAGCCTAACTACACGAAATATAATTTTATAATTTAAAAATTAAGAAAATTTAAACAAATATATATTCTTGTTGAGACGTCTAGTAGAATTTATATACCGTCAACAGAAATGTATGCCACAGTTAATTTTATTTCGAAATTTAAAAAATTGTATCATGATATTAATTTATTGTATGTTTAACTAGTCGATATTAATGTAACAAAAATGCAATGGAACTCTTACTTCTTTAAAATACTGTGTATTGAGTGAAAAAAATTGTAAATTAATGCTTGTTTAACTGGAACTTTCTGTAAGTTAAACGAACATAAAATTAATAATATTTTGTTGCAAAACTAAAAATATTTATTATTTTAAAAAACCCTAAAACTGGAAAAAAATTTCGTAAGCAAAATAAAAATCAATGTTGTGTACTTAAAAATAAGCAACTTAAGCTAGCACTTACTTAACTATAAAACTCATTCATTTCTCATTTTCGTGTTACGGATAACAATCACACAAAACTGAACATTCTGAAAAAAATTAACAAAAAATAATTTTTTGAACTCGTTTAATTTCCACAGCATTTTCATTTGGCAGATATTTATACTTTATTTGTTAAAAACGACAAAAAATGCAATAAACATTTGTGAACATTTGACGTACGTAAATATGCGTGTAAATGGCGGAAGAAGAAGCGAGGAGTCACCTGGTCAGAGCTCCTCAGCAGACTGAAGTGGCGAACAAGACCACCTCCACCGGTTTCAAGGTGATGGATACCGTTAGCTCCCCTCCACACTTTCCATTTCGATACCGAGCTCCACCTATTAAGACGGACGGACGTCGATAATCTTCTCTACCGACCCTCTCCATTGTCCCTACGATGACTGGAGATGACGAAAGAAAAGGGAACGAAAGAGCGAGTGAGAGAGAGGGAGCGCCAGAAAGAGACGGAGCGCGATAGGCACGAGCAGTGACAGAACTAGGGCAGTGCGGGCCGCGAGTCCTTAGGCGGTGTGATTTGGTGGGGGCCAGAGGAGAAGGAGACCTCTGTCCCTACCTCAATAAAAAACACAGTTTTCCCCTTCTAAATCATCGAAGAGAACCGGCCAAGAGATATCCCACCTAAACGCCGCTCATTCTCCGCGCTGATCTCGTAACGTCAGAGTGTCGTGTGCCCGGCGTCAAAATGAAAAGCAAAAGTATGAAGAGGGGATGGCGGGTGGGACGGGGCACGGGGAGGCTCAGTAGCTAACGGGACTTGTCAATGTAAACACACCAGGGAGGGGTGCCGACGGTGACGAACAATATGCCTATTTGGGACACTCGGAGAGGGGACACAGGGTTCAGTTGGTCAACACAAGACGAAGAAGAAGAAGAAGAAGGAAAAAACTGAATCAGATTACATAGGAAAGAGTAAAAGTGGGAGCTGGTATGCTGGATTATAGAGTACATGCTGGCTCCGAGAGGGATAGTTGAATCAGTAGTGAGCTAGGGCGTGGACTGTGAGTAGTGGACAGTGGTGCCCAAGGATCAAAACTGTGACCTTACCTTACTCTCGCGCGTTGCTGCATCATCTTCTTCTTCTGTTGTACCAAGAACAGTGAAGGAATTATGTTTTATTGAATATGTTATGTTTTATTGTTTTTTTATTTTATGGAAATATATTTTATGATATTTTTTCTGTTCGTTAAAAATTAAATGAATATATATAATTATAATATATTTATAATGTGTGTCAAACGGTCATCACCATCGTCAGACTTGTGAAGTGGTCATCCGATGACACTGCCAGTTGTAACTGAAAGTGCGGACTAGTGTTGCTGTGGTTAGTGTGCAGTGCTAAACGGCTTAATTGATTGATAAGCAGAGAGATAGATCGATCGATAGACACTTTCCCAGCCTACTTAGTCGAGGTGAGTCTTCATCTACATTTCGATAATTTTTTTTTTTAATTTAACAATAATTTATTTCTGCCATTCATAACTTCATGGAATAAGAATACTTTCTTTCTGCCATTACTATATAATTAAACGATGAGTAAATTGTACTGAATTAAACCTATCTTTTTTTTATACGTTACTTCTTAATCAGGTAGAGACGGTTTTTAACGATGGTGTACCAAAAGCGGAAAATAAATATCATAAAAGAAAGTACCGATTATTTCATTTTAGTAATTCATTTCAGTAATTATAAATATTTCTTGGACATTGAAACACATATAATTGGATATTTTGGTTTCCGAAATATCGATAATATGATAATAAAACAAACAAAAAGTTCAATTATTTTTACGAAGCAACATGCTTTAGTCCCCGTTATGAAACGTTATTTGAACTTAATAAGTTTATCGTTTTATATTTTTGTCATAACCTCAACGATCGTAAGGTTACGAGTTATTGATTCTTCGGTCGTCGGTGGAGAATTTAATGCTGGGATAGCAATGAAGGATCAACGGAATCACTATAGTGAAATAAATTAATAGAAAACAATCGGATAAGAAATTATCATAGTAACAAAACAGTTACACCTAAAATCAGAATATTCGACTTGTAATTACGAAAAATTCAAAACATACGTAATAATACAGTGTAATAATATTTCATTATTGTTTACAGTTATTCTCTAATGCTTTAAAATTACATTGTATGTAATTTTTTATAACTTACTTATAAAAAGTTGGTTTGAAACACGCGTATACTATTATGCGTTACTTCAATTACGAAATAAATTAATACATGTTATTTTTGTATGCATAGGCCTACATGTACGAATACGTTAATACATGCACATATACATATAAGATGTATGATGATTTGCGTGTACGTAGGCCTATGCAAGACAGTTGGATAGATAAAAAATAATAATTTAACCTACATTAGTACACGTAAATAAGTAGGAATACGGTATATTAATTTTGCAAGTATTTTTACATACTGTAGGTGCAGAAAATTTGGCGTAAATCGACCAGTCCGGTATTCTGTACTTAATATATATCAATTCTGTTTTCTGTTATCTAGTATAATATATATGCACGTAATAAGTGCAATATCACCTAAAACCGTAATTAATTTTTCTGGGAAAAGTACTTTCAATTTATATCATGAAAGTGTTAAAAACTTCGAAAATTAAATAATTTCACTTTATTTATTTTCACGCCAGTGTTTTACGAAATACGTGTAGGGTCATACAAGAGTAAAAATTAAACTGCAGTATTATGAAATTAAACTTCGTATGAAAAGATTAATATGTCTGAAAAGTTATTTTCAATGTTTCTCAAAAGTGACGCCTTGTATGGTACTTACCGACAGTTGGTTTACTGAGGCTGTGCACATACGTTAAACGCAGTTGCCGTTTGTTGCTGTATCTGTATAGATATGTGCGTGTAGATATTGTACAAGGTATATAATAGTGATTATATGTATTACATATATATTATACAAAAATGTAATTATACATTCGATACAGACGTACACAATATCGTAAAAAGTTTTCTTCTTGAAACATAAGTACAAAAATCCTTTCTTGATGCCCATAATTATTATTATCTGCTTCATTAGCGCCTAAACGAGTCAAATAAATACAATAACACACGTGTCAGCAACAAACATATATATAATACTCTACATATTCTACTATTATGCATGACATGTGTAAAAGTTTTATTCTCTCTCGCAGTTAACATATTCTTATAGCTTAGCTCTATATATAATATTATCAAGTATGGATTAGCCTAAATATTTGTATTCTGTTTTCATTCTGTATTTGAGTGGCATTAACGGTTATCAGTCAGAACGTAAAGACTATCTTAAAGATAACGATTGTCAATCAGAATTTGAATACTGTGTTAAATATTACTGTCTTAAATATTCGAAAACTGATAGTTTATTATTCTAAGACAACAACGTTCATATGATGTAGTATGTTTAAAACGTGAATTAAAAAAAAAACTAAAAAATAACCATAACGTATAGTATAGCCTACACTGTAATGCTTAATACCATATATGCTAAAGTAATATTATACTTTAGAAAATAAGTTTGTGAGTGTGTGTGCGTGTTTTGGTTATAATTTATTCTACTACGTAATGACGAGTGAAGAATTGTTTAAATTAACTTTAAACTCAAGGATATATTTTACTGATTTTACTGATACTGTCGTACCATTAAATCGCGAATATTGATAATACATCATACACACATGTGTGTTTATACGTACATACATACAACACGTAGCACTACCTTTGTATATTGATTATATAAATTGATAACATTATCTGTTGGTATCAAGAGTTTATATTGCAATTATCAGATGTTTATTTGGTTCCTGTCAAAAAGTGTTGAGTTATTTATTAATAAAGAGTGTACTAGGATACAGTGAGTATATTATAAGATAGGTAAAAAATTACGTACGCGTACGTGGGTGCGCGCCCGCGTTTATTTAAACCATCCCTATGTAGTAGCCATCCTTCAATAAACTCAAAAAAAAATAACGACTTCAATGAAAAAATTAACTACACAACATACATCCGCACCATGAGTTTTTGAACGATTGTAAAAACATAACGAACGTTGTGTTATATTAGCCAAACATAACGAACGACTGAGAAAATCCACAATGAACTCAAATTACTGAAATAAAATGCATACACCGATACATATCGTTTTACATATGTACGTTTTACATATCGTGTACATACATTTTAAGACCTAATGTTTTTAAAATTATTAGTTAGTTAATTACGCTACGCAATATAATTCTATAGCATATAATATAAGAATATAATGTAACATAAATCACAAATAATTTGTAAAGTAATCTCGTATACTACATAATAGTGATATCACAATTATATGTAGACCTATAGTAGTTAAATAAGTAATTATTTTCTTAAACAAGAATAGAATCGCATAGCGTATATATTATACTATAAATTAAATATTACACAGTATAATAACATGCACTAAATAATATATAATATAATATGTGGTATACGTTTCACAGCAGAAATTGTCGCATAATCTGCGACTAAACTCGAAAACGTAGGTAAATATATATTCTTTATCTGCTTATTCTGAAATTGTTTCTGTAAAATGTACATTACACTGTTTACAATTTAACTTTTTAGTAAGAAGATAATTACCCATTAAAAATGTTACAATATAATTATATTATGTATAATAACGTCGCAACGACTTCGAGACCTATTATTTTACAACTTGTGATAATGTAATAAAATTTCACAATATAATATTTTTTAAATGTTATATTATATTGTTTTATATTACATTAGCATTATATTACAAATTTATTTATTATTAATTATAATAAATATTATTATAATAAATTAATTATTAATATTTCCAAAATATGAAGCATATACGTGAAAAGAATAAAGGTATAGTCTGTATACTGTAATAACGAAGATTGTGTGTGTGCGTGTGTGCGTGCGTGCGCGCGTGTAAAGAAGTGAACAAAAAAAAGATGATAAAGAAGGCAGTTTCGTAAACGTGATACGGATACAATGTTTGTACGTAGGCCTAGTCGTAGAACAAAATCCACTTGTCAGGTGAATCACGGTCGACCAAACGTCAGGGAACTCTGACAGACCGATTCGTCACGTGTATCAGTACGGCTGTTGTTTGTTGTCTGTTGTTTGCTTTGTGTTTCACTTTCCACGTTACAGCAGAAAATGGACACGAAAGGTATGGAGAATTCTTACATTGTATCGCAGTCGGTTGAGCGTAAGGGGTCTCGACTTATCAAAAGCATGTAAACGGATTTCTCACGCAAAACAGACTAAATGATAATCGTTTGTCAGTTCTGTGGCGTAACAATTTCCGAAAGTATTCTTTAATTTCATATCGCTTAAAATGTACAACAATATTTCTAATACAGCATCCTGTAGAATTATGTTTTATTTTGTTATACTCTTAATATTATAGGACATGACTAATTGTGTGACATAACTAATACGCGCACACATAAAACACTTTATTTTTATATATTTATGAATTACGAATCAAACCAAGTATTTTACCTCTTATTTTAACATCAAGTACCGTACTCGTTTCTGTAATTTCTTAATATAATTATTAATTATGTAAAATATTACTAGGTCAATGGAAAAATAAGTTATAATTTTTTTCAAAATAGTAAATGTATGTTCTATTATGTATGTTTTGTACTTATTTATTTTTGTTAGAGATTATTTTTGTCAAATTATGAAATTTCTAGTATAATAATAAATAAATAATTTCTAGTATAATAATATAATAAATTTGAGTTCTAGTATAATAATTGTGGAAATAGTTATATTTTAAATCAATTTGCACAGGTGATGATGCAGAACATTACTTTGAAACGTACGTCGGGCTGTGTAACTTCAGAAAACAATTACTTATTTAACGTTTAAGCGTGCGCTCACGCGCGCGCGCGCACACACATACGAGTGTCTGTGTGTCTATGTTCTATAATTGAATGACAGTGTTAGTATACACAAACATCCGTTCGAGTATGAAATTTGATTTGCTTATAAATAGCGTATAATTTATTCAACATAGATATTTTACTGTGAATTTATAAGTAGGATTATTTAGAGAGTTTTTTGTATTAACAATGGTTTTTACTTTTGTCATAAATGTAGTACGCAAAAATTATTTGATAAACGTAAGCAGTGATGAACAAGAAGAAAAGCGCGTGTGTCGCATGCGTCGAATGTGTTTAGTAAAGTAACGTTACGAATAAATTATATATGTGTTGAGTACTACTTGAAAGCACCCGTTTCTCGAATATTTTGTTCGCGTCAATTCTGATATCGAGTATTATATGTTTCATACACACGTAATTCTCTGTCAACGTTTATTCATAAGCCAGTTATAAAGTTTTTTTTTCACGTAAAGGAGGAATTTTACATGACAGTTATTTACAAAATGTGCTCTTACGAACACTTATAGTACGCCTATAGTATAGACCTACCTGTAAAAGTGTATGTGAATACAATTTGGGTAATTAATATTTGTTTTACCTTATGATTTGCACTACTGATACCTTTTTCCCAAGATATTATAAACCAAGACGTTACACGTAATTTAAACGTTAGTTATTATAGGGTGAATGCGTCCGTATGTGTCTAGTGCGAGCGTGTGTGCGAATGTGCAAGTCTTAGTTATTTATAATATACAAACACGTGAAGGCGAATGTCCAAGAGAGCGCGAGACCGTGCGTGCTCGTGTGTGTGTGTGTGTGTGTGTGTGTGTGTGTGTGTGTGTGTGTGTGTGTGTGTGTGTGTGTGTGTGTGTGTGTGTGTGTGTGTGTGTGTGTGTGTGTGTGTGTGTGTGTGTGTGTGTGTGTGTGTGTGTGTGTGTGTGTGTGTGTGATGACTGAGTAGCAGATGTGGATATAGGCCTATGTTTTGTCTGATGACTGCACTCACTTGACCTTATCATCTTTAAACTGATAAATTAAGTAAAAACCCGCATGTAAGGAAAAAGTGTACATAATCTGTAGTTAATTGAAAATCATACTATGTTTATCCGTGTAAACCATTTCTTGACACGCGTAATTACGTCATATACAAAGTAAACACACAACGATAATGTAGGTTTCAATTAAAAAAAAAAAGAAAAAATAGTATATAACGTAAGTACGACGGTTTCTGCGGCGGCAAGACATGCAATCTTATGATACGTATTTCGCGCGCTCGCACGTGCGTTCGAGCGCAAATATTAGCAAATTTCTCGTTCTTTAAGAATCTTTAAATTGCGATTTCCATTAAGAAAAATATTTCGATATGTCAAGGATTACTTCGTTTAATTGTTAGCGTTAAATAGGAAGTTAGTTTCCTTTCTAAGTAGCGCACTTATTTATCGGTTCTTAGCGTGTCGTTGTTGATTTACGTCTAGCAAAACGCCACACGAATGCAATAGATGTCTAGTGTCTTATCTAGATTAGTAAATAAACGGATATTTACTCGGAATTTATGAAAATATAATCACGTTAATAGTAATTTACATACGTATAATTAAAGTTCATACATTGAACAATTAAATTTTATGTTAATCCAAAATTTGTAAATATTCCAACGTGTATAAATATGCGAGTGCCACGAGCGGCTGAAATGTAAAATTAAATTTAGGACCAAGAAATTAAGTCTCTGGCGATTTTTACTGAAATACAGACCATCTCCTGCGTGGCATACGTCCGTAATACTAACACATATTTCATAAATGTCACTTATTAATTGTTTAGTTTGCAAGGTAAAGAGCGGTCCATTAAGTTATGCATTAGGGTGGGTGTATTTTTTGATAAGGTTTTGCAGCGAAAGGTTTTTTAACGTTTATCATTAACTATACATAAATTTAAAACACGTTTGTCGACTTTGCCACTTTAATGTCAATGTTCGAAATTTACGATTGCAATCATCAGGTCATGTTACACCGGCAGCATAAGGAACAGTTAATAAGGTAAAGTTGGGAGAGATCAGACACAATTAGAATTTTCTGCACAGGAAAAGTAAATTTCAGTTTTTTTATGGAATATTACGTTATGTTTTTTTTTATAAAATCCAATGTTAATATTTATTAAACATTATAATTATTCTGATTGATATAAGAATAATAATTAATTACAAAAGTAATATTTATTCTTTATGCACGTACACACGCACATTTACACAAAAACATCATATGTGCGTCACTTCTGTATCACAGATCCCGATAATAACAAAAAAATTTGTGTCGAAAGGTCGGCAAAAAAGTGACAAAACTTTTTATCGTTTATTAGTTTAGAATTTATAGTTCCAGTCATCAACAAGCAAATTACTAACATAAATAAAGTAAACGTTACAACATTTATTTTATTTACATTAGTCACTAATAAACTAAGTATAATTTCTGGTATTAAGCGGCTTATGGACCATACTGCATAACTAACACTTTGAAAACTCACTTTTACAATATGCCATTCAATTCGGTTTTCATAAGTCTGGTATAATTTGATACGTAGCCTGTTTTGTAATATGTCTTCACAAGACGAAGAATGATGATTCCGATGACGTTTTAATCGAAATGTGTAAAAAGATGAACATCTAACAAAACGAGTTCTCATAAAAGCAAAGAAAATCATCTTTTTCACCTTCTTTAAATGTTTTATTTGCATACGTATAAATAAACGTGTTTGCGCGTGTGTGAGTTCGCGCGTCGTTAAAACTGTTTCTTGCCTGTTAATATACATATACGTTACAACAATAACGGATTTATTTTGCAAGTGTACACGAATAGTAGAGTACTATATTGTTTGTTTTGCCTTACGCATGTTTCCTCCGATGACGAAAATCAATCTGTGAAGCGTGCGAAAGTAAAACAGGATAATATAAATTAGCAAAACAAATCTGAAATTATTGTAACATAAAAAATAGATGTGTGTGTGTGTGTGTGTGTGTGTGTGCGCGCGCGCGCTTATAAAGACGCGTACAAATGTATGTGCGTGTAAGCTACTGTAAATAAAATCTACTTAATATATTTGTCTGTTTGCTAATGTGTTTGCATACAACATCATCTGTGCAAATTGTACAGTTTGAATTTTGCAAATCACTGTTAATAGCAGGGAACACGAGAGTTGGTACACAAAGTACGTAATACTGTAGGACCGGGCGGGCGGCGTGAAGACAGAGAAGGGCGGGCAGCGGTCCGATTTTATCCGCACGGGTGATTTGTGTAGCGTTAACGGCGCGCCGCATTCCTTCCTGTAACTCCTTCCGTCCACCTGTATCGTCTCGTTCTATTGTCACTCCACTTTTACCGAGTTTTTCACTCTCTCAGCCGGTGATGTTTGCAACAGAATACACAGTATATGCCTACTTCTCTGCTTACGTGCACACACACCGTTGAAGTGAGTAGACTACTTATGTGTAGACCGTACACACATACGGATACTAAATACATGTGTATGTGTGTGTGTGCGTGTGCGCGCGCGCGTTTGATATAGGATTAATGCGGTCCTTTTTCTTGCAACACAATAATCAAGCATAATATGTAGGTCAGTCTACCATTCCAGTTTTTTTTTTTTTTTATATAGGAGAACAGTTCAAAATAATAGATATTTTCAAAACTTCGCTGCACAATAGTTGAGTCTGAATTAAACTAGTCGTTGAATGACGCTGCTCTTTCTCACTGTCTCTCGCTCTCTCCTGCGCGCGTTACTCCGTCAGCGCAACATCCAATGTCCGTCAACACTCCGTTTCATTCTATTGTCACTCCACTATTTTTACCGAGTTTTTCACTTACTCGTTCTTCTTTGCAAAGAAATACTCTATATATTTCTCTGCTTATGTACACAGCGTTGTGTTATAGATAGGAGGCTACTTGTGTAGTACATACACAACCCTTCTCGCGTTATCTGTATGGGATACGTTCATCAGCCAATCTACACGCGATGTACAATCCTGTCCACTTTATTTTCACTGTCTACAATTGAAAATGTACATATTTCTTCCACGATATCGTCATTTTGTAGACGATACTTCTAGCTCAAACTAAGGTTGCTTAAGAATATTAAGATATTCATTACATCTTTAAAATGTTTTCGGGTAACCCAAATTTTACTGCAATACGTTAAAAATTTGAACGGTAATCTCCTCGCGTGTTATTCTATAAATTCATTTCCTTGCCTCTCATAGACAAAATATTTAATTAATTAATAAATAATTAATTAGTAATTATATTAAATAACTTATTTAATTGAATATAAGTAAATCGAATATTGAATAAATTAATTCAAAAGGTTCTGTATGAAAAGTACTTCGACGTTTAGGTAACGTCGGCGTGTCTCTTCGACGAAAAAATATCTAACAAACAAAAATTATGATGATGGCAAAGTTGCAGAACGAGTATACAATTTTAAATATCTCTACTGTGATATAACGTGTAAGAATTGACGAGACATTGTAGACAAGGCAGATTTATTTAACTTTATCAGAGTAACAAAAATTTAGTAAAATTAAACGTTTACGTTCGTACGTTTCAATTTAGTGATTAAAAAAAAATACAAGCAGTGAATATGAAGCGGCACCGATCATTATCTTAGTCATTATTATTATTGTTTTATTATTATTATTATTTAATATTATTGTTGTTGTCGGTTTGCGAGATTATTACAAGTATCACGCGAAGGAAAACCTTGTGAAAAACACTCTTAAATTTCTAAAATATGTTGGCTCCGCCAACTCTTCTCCACTTTTTGGCCACTGTGACAAAAAAAATAAATTATAGCGAAGTTTGGAAAATTAAGTTTCTTTGCACGTCTAGACATATACCCTATAATAAATTTATATATCGCAGATGCCTCACACGAATCTGCGTGAAATTGTGAAAGTGTACTTGCTAGGAAGATTTTTGTATTCACACCGAAAGAAATATTGGAAGGTGGCGCAAAAGTAGCTAGAAGAAGAAGAAGAAGAAGAAGAAAAAGAAGAAGAAGAAGAAGAACAACAACAACAACAACAACGACGACGACGACGACGACGACGACGACGACGACGACGACGACGACGACGACGACGACGACGACGACGACGACGACGACGACGACGACGACGACGACAACAACAACAACAACAACAACAACAACATGAACAAGAACAAGAACAAGAAGATTATCGATATTCTTAAAAAGCGTAATCAAAATTTATTGTAGTGATTTCACTGATAACATGGGGTTCTACGTTACTAAAATCCATAATCCATGATTGGAAAATCAGTTGACATGTCGTGTTACTCGAGATCGTTCACCATTCTAGTAACGCATATAAGCGATATGACAACACGCGTCTTATTTACTACCTGATATTATTAATTTACAATGTACGTTACAATAATAGAATAGGTGGGGTATATGTAACGCACATTATGGTCTGTGTAACATATGCATACATGCTACGTTATGTTTGTAACATGACGTGTTAACACTCGTAATTATGACGCTGTCTATTCTTCATTTTATTTTGCATATTAAATACGTGTAAATAAATGTGCATACGTACAAATCCGTACGCTCACATATAATTTATTACTGTAATAACACATACTGTAATGGTATACATACATTTCCCATATTATTACTACACTTTTTCGCAAAACATAGCATATGTTATTACATTAATTTATTAACAAGGAATATTATCCTTGAATTTTGCATAGCCTTTTCAAGGATGTACTGTGTCTCTTTATCAGAACAAATAAGGCACTGATGCCCATCAGTCAGAGTGATGAATAGCAATAGCAAATTCTCAAACGATATGAAATTAAAACGAAATAAAATTTAATTTTGAAAGTTCCTCACAATGTTTTCTTAATTAGCATGTATGTGTGCGTGCGAGTGTGTGTGTGTGTATGCGTGAGTGCGCGTGTGTCTATTTTATAAAATCCCAGTAATATCCAGGTTCATGTCGACGTTACGTATAAGCAATTCTTCTAGTATAGTTTGATCTTCTATATTCACGAAAATTCGTCTGACCGTGTCAAATAAGTCAAACACAAGTATACAGACTCATGTACAAGAACAGTACAATGCATGACCTGTTGAATACGGAAATGGCAAATTATATTTTATACACCAAAGTCTGTATATTAGGTAGGAGTATTAAACGCGTGTGGACGCCTTTATCGACTTACAAATTCCTATCTATAAGTCTACAAAGTTTTATATAGACTGTATAACTATATTAATTTTCATACATTTGCATAAAGTTATTGCAGGCTTAAAACATTGTTTACTTATCTAATATTAAAGTATTTCTTTTAATTATCTAATATCTTTTGTATTGTCTTAAGTTATAAATTGTAATGCCTGTCGTCTAACTTAAAAATTAAAAATTTATCAAAAATGAACAATTAAGGTATTATAATTGTTTCTACACACAATTTTTTGGACCAGTTTTTATTCTATCCTGTTTGTATTACATAATCTTCATTACGAGTAAGTTGAAAACTATTCATTCGAAACTTTAAAGTTTAAATTTTAAGTAGCCTAATGTCGTGTCATTTTTAGATCCTTGTCACATGCCATGTCTTGTCATATTTAAATTTTAAATATAGTTAATTTCACTTTTAGTTTTAGAATGAAATAAACTTTAAGCGACAAACGTTGTGTTAATTTTATTAAAGTAAAAAGTATTTTAAAGATGTAAAGTAATTTGGTTTTTTACATAATTTGGAACCAATTTAAAATGTACTTCACTTTAAAATATAATAAAACTAGATATAACTCATAGCTGACTTGAAATAAAAAACAATTTAGTCATTCCTTTTTATATTACTCATTATAGTCCTCCAGTTTTCTGCGAAGCTACAAGGAGATCAGGAATTATTTAAAATTAAAAAAAAATATAAAATTATCTGAAAATCAAATCAATATTTAAAAAAGTTTTTAATCATAAAACCGCCACACTATAAAAATTATAGCCCGACTGTAAATAGTACATTTCAGATCGTCAGCTACGTAAATAGTGAAAATATTAAGTGAATATTCAATTTTCAGTAAGTAAATATGTAATTTAATTCAAAATTGTTTTGTAAAATTATAACTTCCCGCGGTGAAAGTATTAACTGTAACCAACTTATTTTTTATTTTTTTTTTTAAGCTTAAACGGAAACTACGATTTTATAAAGTATTATGTGTAACCGTACGAAGAGATTTTTTTTTAATATGAACAACGTTATCTGAAAAGGTAAACTATGATACGAATTATTACGGATTTAGTGTATTTGCGGTTAATAATCTCTGCGATTATGTGTTTACACGACAAAACACGATATGTGTACACGATAGAAACAAAACCTTTTTTATTTCAAAAAAGGCGTTGATTATTTAACACAAATCTGAAGTAAAAAATTATTTCAATAACTAAGGATATTAGTTAGTTAATATTAAAATCTTATATACGTTTTACATCTTAATTTGTTTACAATACAAAAAGCGGTATCGAACGTACGTAACGAATGTAAAAGATAATATGTACACACGCTCGGAAACATGACGTTTTAACCTGACGATTAAAGGAGATATCAAAAGACTTCGTCGACGAAGCAAGACGGACGAGGAGAAATGAAGGGGGTTTAACTGTCGTGTTGGGCGTGAATGCTGAGGGTTTTGAGAGAAGAATGATAAACTATTGAAGAGGCTACAAGAGAGACGAGACTTATCAGAAAGCGTTATCAGAACTGTAACTTAACGCTGATATCTGTGCTGGTATAATTAACTAGTCACAGTAGCTCTATTATATATAACTATTACGCAACAACTATAAAAACCAATCGATTATTAAATATTAAATGCGGAAAAGGGTGCTTATATCTCAACGCACTACTTATAAAAAATATTTAACTTATTTCGTGTGTTATTGTAACTATAATCTCTGCAACAGAACATCTGAACACTTTTCGTTGACTGAGAAATACTGACGGTATAATAATAAATTGTTTATATTCTGCAGCATCTATCTTAAAACAATATTAGTTGTATGCTTAACATACAGGATTATTTTTAATATTAGATGTTTTGCTCATTCTACGACGAGACATATTTCCTTCCTCGACCCGAAAATTATGTTTTTCTTAATTGTTAAAAAGCACGAAGGTTTACGGATAATGTGTTGTTAACAACGAATACATATCTATTACTTGGTAATCGTGCGATTTTCATTGTCAAAAATACGGATTACTAGTCCAAGTATAGTGAATCGACTTTTGGTTAATTAGTAAAGCAAAATATGAACGAATTGGCAAGATTTTAATTACCAGCCGTTTTCTCAGCATATAACGACTCTTCTATTCGTCACAGACACCCAATATATATAAACTAAATTAATCAATCAATAAATATAAGAATAATAAAGAATATAAACATATAAATTAAAGTTTTGAAATTGTCATATACTATATACTTTTTATTTTACTGATGTACAGTTTTTGTATTGATGTAGAATATTAATATCGGATAAATCGTTTTCCTTGTTAAAATTAAAACTAGAGATAGGAATAAAAATTTCATAAATGCGTTTATTATAAATAAGCCTCTGATATTCAAAGCAGAAGCTACATAAGTTATATGTATACCTATGACACATAAAATTATATAATTATAATCTTTAAAATTTAAAACATTCATAAACATGCACATTATGAGACGTTAAATTACAAAGAATAACAAATATTATTTACAAAAACGATTACGAAGTACAAAAATTATTTCTTTAATGATGATACGATGTTGAATTTTGTGTCAATAAAAGTCATAAAATTTTATTTCACTTGAAATCAACATTTTAATATTGTATGTGTTTTATGGTACAAAAAGAAATTAATAATTATATAAATTCGTATTAACTCCGACGACGTTGAAAAGTAAGATCCAATAAAGTGTACATAAGGAAATGAAGAAAATAAATACTGGCATAGTAAAAGAACACACACACGCGCGCGCGCGCGCGCGCGCTACGCTTCGTGTAAACTCATTTGTTAAAATCATTTTCATTTGTTAGTAAAGCCACTATCGACAATCGATCGTTGATAATCACTTTGGTGTACACGCAACGAACACACGTATTTCCTGAATCTCACATCAATCGACAATGGCCGCGTAGTAAAGGCCAATTTTCTCACTTGGCTTGTCCCTGGCATTTGTCACAAAAGAAGTGAGACACTTTCATGTGACCTGCACACACTCACACGCTCGCGAGGCTGCGTGGACTCGAATGACCGCTGAACTGATCTTGTATCGGGAAAAATGATTCAAATAAAATCGGTATTTGTATAGTCGAGCGGATGCGATTTTTTCATCAACAGTGTAGATTAGCGAACCAAAATTAAGGATAATAGCCACAAGCACGCAAGCTATATTAACATATTAACACAGGATATATTCCTGTAATATTAGTCACTATTATTAGCTTAAACACGCCATGCACTCTACACAGACATAACATAAAATCTCTTATTTATTTCTTTGTTACATCTGTAGCGACTACAATTCGGAAATACATTAAATCTATGAGAAAAAGAACTAATAAATATAAACGTTTTATGCCCCACGTTAATAGAACTACGGGAAAATAAATCAAAAGTGGTTCGTGACATACCAGACGTTTTTCTACTCACCAAGAATAATTACTACAATTATGGTAAACTACATGGAAAGGAATTATAGAATTTAAAAAAAAAAGTGCCCATTGTTTATGAGGAGATTATAAGAACGAAGAAGGTAAATATATAAGAACGGCGATAATAAATTACACTTTACATTGAAATTGCCGACATATCAGCAGGGCAAATGAAAATGTTTCGAGTAACAGATTCGTTAACGCAAATTCCAACAGTTAAGCAATTTAATTACTACAGTAAATAAGGAGGAGTAGATCTCGGAGATCTTGGAAGGATGAAGCAGATGAAACAGTGGCAAAACAAAATTTACAGAATACGTGGTAGGAAACGTTTCTGTAGGTTAGAAAGAAAAGAAAAAGAAAAAATATATTCTGAGGGCGAAAGAAGTACTGGCAATGATTTTTTTTTTTTTTGTTAAGAAAGAGTGAAAGAGAAAAGAAGAGAAGGCGTTGGAGACAAACTTTTATACGACATAACACGTGGGAGCGTCGAACGGTTTAAACTTGGAATAGATATGAATGAAAATGGCGTCCAGTGGTGCAGAAAAAATATTAACTTTTGAAAAATTCTATAGGTGCCCCCAATCTTATCAGACGCGTTATATTTCCACTTTTTAAGTACGCAAAGAGAAAACTAAAATGTTATCAACAACATTGGCGGTCATCACACCAGCCGAATTGATCCACAGAGACCGCGAAGGACATATCTCTGAAAAATAGGGTATGAGGGTAGAAGTTTGTGGGAATCTAATAAATCAAACTGTGGAATCAGGTTTGATTAGCGGCGCTACAGAACACCATAACCGATCAGAATCCACTATTTGCATGGATGAGGATGAGAGTGAGGGTGGAGATGAGGATGAGGAGGAGGAAGTAGTAGCAGTAGTAGAAGAAGAAGAAGACAAACAACAACAACAATAAGGACAAGGACAAGAACAAGTTTACCTGTTTGAAAGAGACTATCTGCTTCTCTTAATAAAAAAAATAGTCTCGATTAGCTTTACAATTTTTACTTTGTGCCTGATGTCGCTAGCTGATAATTTTGTCTTTGCTACCGAAACGTCTCTTTAATTTTAATAATACTACATCGAATGGGTTACTCTACGAAATAAGGAATCGATTCAAAACAGTAGTCTCGATTAATTTGGAAAAGACATCAAATTAGGTAACAATATTTAATACAACTGAGTAATAATTACGATTGCATAAAATCATTCAGTATGTCGGTGTTGACTTTGTTGCCCACTGGAGAAGTACATACAAGCGAACGTATGTAAGTAATTGCTGTACACAGTGTAATACACGGGGGTAATTAATTTGCACTGTTGCTTGTTAGATTATCTTGACGATAATATTATGAACAGGCGAAACAGTAAAGCGGCGAGTGTGATTATAAATATGTGTAGATTATTTTAACGATGAAAAATATACTACAGAATCAACTCGCAAGCGACGGAGTGCACTGAAAAACATTCAGTATAAAAGCTCTTCTTAATATTTTAGATTCGGGCGCGCGCGCGCGGTCCCCCTCTCGTTTTCGCTCACTCATTTCCCCTCTGTTTCTTATCAGCCGAGCTGAGCGTATATTAACGCGGATCGCCAAGTGCAATGGCCATTTCATAAGCTGCATATGCACAATTCAATGCAAATTGACTTTTCTAGGTTAAAAACTGAATACAACGACGACAAAACACTTTCCATTTCGATTTACAATGATTATCGCTTCGGCGTTTGGGCGTTCTGAATACGAAATGATGACGCTACCGACGCGCGCGCGCGCTCACATTCGTGCTCTGTGCATTGTTACAATATATATATATATATGACTATTATATTGTCGTCCTATATTTGATCTAACGTCCGATCGGACGTTTTACACATGTTGATTTGTTCTGTTCGGAACTGATCAGATTATTTGTTCCATTCGGAACATGAACACTGGCAGCAGGTGACACTCGAAAGCATTCGCCTGACATTATAATTACCAGTAGGCTATTGTAAGTTTCTGGTTAGAGTTGGATCAAATTCTATCCGCTCACGATTTATGTCACACAGACATGATTACATTTCAGTATTGGCTGATTCACTCTTCGTTTGAGCCTTCCGGTTGAACAATTCATTCAAAAATAAGATACAGTAGAACTCCATTTATCCGAACTCCTGTTAACCGAATCACCAATTATCCGAATCGTTGTTAGGAAATTAAAAAAAAATGCAATTTATAAAAAAAAAGTTTATTCAAATTGCACTTGCTGTAGACTACTAACAAAAAACCAGCAAATGAAGTACATATAAGACCGTGTTAGCCATGCATCATAGTTTACGTACTGATCAGTACAATGTTTTCTAGCCTACTGCTCCCTTAAAATTATAATTATGTGTGAGTATTATTTTTAATTTTTTTGTAGTAAAAGTGAACAATTTGCAAAGCACGTGTAACCTGGTTTTTATTAAGATACTGTATTTATGTAATAAAAATAAACAAAAGTGATTTTTGACCAATTTTTGCGTATTCTTTCTCAATATAACATTTTTCTTATCTTTTTCCCAATTATCCGAATTTCTGCATATCCGAATTACGTCTCGGACTCATTAGTTCGGATAAATGGAGTTCTACTGTATTATAATCTTTTTACTGAACTATAAAGCCACTGGTAGAAGAGACGTGGGTCGCCCCGAGGATGAGATGGGCGCCGGAACAGGTTTATATAACCTAATCCTTGACGAGGAGAAGAAGAAGAAGAGGAAGAAGAATTTTTTTAAATAAAGGCACAACAAATTATTTTGACTTTAGCTGAATTTTATTTACTCATTTAAAATTAACTGAATATTACAGATACAAATAGAATTGGAACGTAAAATTTAGTTAAAATGTTAAAGTATATACAACCGTCTGATGTCGTTTTTTGAGTCACCTAATTAGTTTAATTTGTAAACTATTCTGGATGAATGATTGCGCCCGTACTTGGGTATGTGGATCTGAAGATATCTGAGTGTATCCTATAGGGCTGTACAAGTACAGTACAAGAGTACAGTTATAAAATACGAATTCTGTACAGATTTTAACGTATTGAAATTTATTACTTGCAAAGACACACACACACACACACACACACACACACACACACGCACATACAATTTTGTACTTAACTCGTGTATTGCATAAAGTTTTTTTTTTGTTTTCTGTTTCTTACTTTATATCCAACCATAAAAAAATGTTTCGAAACATATTTCCCTTTTTTTAAGAAGATCCAAAACTACAAACAAAAATGTAAGGAACAATTACTTATATCTTCTTAGTAAAATATGTGTCAAGAAGAAGAAATAAATAAAACTAATCTTATAAAATGTGTGTGTGTGTGTGTGCGCACGCTGGTAAACTCCCAGCTTAGTACGATTATTGAGTGTAATAACTGAAACAAAATCTGTAATTACGAGAGAACATTCGTATGTTCGTCACAATTTTAATACTTACTTTAAAAAAAATAACATTAAAAAATGTATACATACGCCATTACAATAACAGTGAATAATAATAATAAATAATAGATAAGCTTTTTGGTGTGAATAGATTAAACCTAAATACCTTGGTGAGTCAGGCAAAGTGAACTGCTACGATAAGTACAATAAGAACTACACAGAATACAATGAAGATATAGGGAGGCAGAATGTGTGTGTGTGTGTGTGTGTGTGTGTGTGTGTGTGTGTGTGTGTGTGTGTGTGTGTGTGTGTGTGTGTGTGTGTGTGTGTGTGTGTGTGTGTGTGTGTGTGTGTGTGTGTGTGTGTGTGTGTGTGTGTGTGTGTGTGTGTGTGTGTGTGTGTGTGTGTGTGTGTGTGTGTGTGTGTGTGTGTGTGTGTGTGTGTGTGTGTGTGTGTGTGTGTGTGTGTGTGTGTGTGTGTGTGTGTGTGTGTGTGTGTGTGTGTGTGTGTGTGTGTGTGTGTGTGTGGAGAGAAGGCTAGACAGCAGACATTTGGAGTCAGGCTAATATATATATATATAAGTTGTTGAAGGTATAGGAATATGGTAAAGAAAATAATAGTTATCAACGAGCAGGAATAAGGGGGAATTTTATTTTTACATTTACTTTATGTAAATATAACACTACAGTTTATGGTAGTGGGCGATGCTACGGAGGATGCTAATTATATTAGTGCAAGGAGGCGTGACGTAGGCACGAATCAGTGTTTACGCTATAATTAAGGTATCTGATTGTAACTCGACACTAATTATGTATGGCTGTATGAAACAATGTCTAGTCTGTCTGTACACGATACATTTTACACGCAAAACTTAGTAACCGATTATACGTCTGTTACAACTGGTCAGCCAGTATACAGAATCGTAAATAAACGAACGATTGCCTACAGAACCAGTATACGTACAAAAGACAATTTTCTTAAAAAGTACTGTAAAATGTGTGTGTACGATTTAAGGCGCGACATTCCTGTCTATTTCTGCGAACATTGACAAGCTGAATGTGATAAACAATAGATTTGCTGATCGTAAAATAATTTATCGCAAACACGAATGCATAAAAATTTGTAATCATGCTGATAAACGTGTAAAGAACTACTCGTTTGATTAAATTTTATACGCATGTGTAAGAATATATGGCGCATTACGGCAAATTGTAACTCCAAATTTGATTGCAACTACGTCGCAGTTAAAACAAAATTAATTACTTATAATGAGGGATAAAACACGCACACACAACATTCATCATATCTGCTTTACACACATCATATGAATATACGTACACCTCTCTTTTGAGATCTTATGATTTATGAAGACAAGTGAGAGAGATTAAGGGTCTCAAATTTCCTAGAAAATTTGCTTATACTAAATTTAAAAAATCAATCAACTTCTAATAAAACAACTCAATTTAATATGGGGTTAATAGAAAGAAAGTAAGGGGAGTTGACAAGTTGGTATACATTTTGCAATGGAAGTCAACGAACTTGCCATAAGTCATTTCGAATGATAGATATAGCCTAGATGGAGGTTAGGAATTGGAAGACGCAGGCGTTAAGAACAGGTGGACACGCGCGTACACAGACACGTATAGATATGACGTGTGTGTGACATACATTAACAGACATTTTATTCAAATGTCTCAGGTGTTTGGTCACTTTAATAAACATGGTATGTACCAGCTTACGGGAAGCCCTTGCTACACGTGATATCACGTGTGTGATACAATTTTGGTATACGTGATGTAACATGACTGTATATTCAGGACATTTTATGTAACAAAGCAATAGGCTACTATAGGCGAAAATTACAAAAAAAGTTCATTTAAACACCATTTTTTAAACGTTTTGTTTTAAATTCACGCTTGCTCATGTGTAGACTATGGTAGGCTTACTTTACACGTTTCATTGCTTCAAGTTGGAAGCTATTTTAGTTGTAGGTATGCTGTTTCTTTAATTTATTTATAACCTGGATGAAAAACCTACTTTTTATTACTTGTTTGAAAAGATTTGATCTTTAAATTAATTAGTCTTTATGTGATTTTGGTTGACTTCTTCTCTAATAGGCATTTATGACTACTTAACATTTTCATTTTGAGAATTTTTTAAATTATTAAATTACAGTTTTCGGTCCTTCTTATCAAAATTTACTGTTGTTCCTGAACGTAAATCACCAATTATCAATGTATGTATGTTTACAAAATTACATACACGTTGGAAATTGAATTGCAATATATGGTTTTACGTTAAAATTTGAGGCTAAATATTTTAAAGTCTGTAATTTAAAAAGGAAGCTTTTTTATTAATTTTTAATCTTAGAAAATATCCAAAAATTATTTCTGATATTTTCATTGCACCGTAAAATAAGAACTGTACTACGTCCTTTAATTTTGTAATATTTAAAGGACGTATTTCACGAAACAAGCTGTCAAATCCGATGCTTCAAATATTTACCTTCTTACTGAAACCTACATCGGCTGAAAACGATTGTAGGATGTTTTAATGCTTCATCTGCGATGTAGTTATGAATAAGAGAGTGCAATCAACGCTGGGGTAGAAACGAAGTCGTCATTTACACGAACGTCTCATCAAATTTTCTTTAACGTAAAAGACGATCCAATTCATTACTTAAACCACGTTTTAAATTAGTTGATAATAGATAACGTGATGTTTAATTAAACTTAAGTATGGAATATTGACGTAGAGCGAATGGCATGAAGTGCTTTAAAAGTCAATTTTTAAACAGAATTAATTAATTATATTGTAACAGTTTACGAATTAAAGAGAAAGTATAAAAATAATGAGAAAAATTGAATGCACAAAGGACGTAGGGACAAATTAAGTGCAAAACAATCGTAATTATTGTGACATATTTTTTGTATACAAAAAGAAATATCGGACTCATGCGGTTAGTTATATTCCTTCACGAGAATGCAGTAACCTCGGCGCGATACTGTTACTCGTAATAATCCGTACCAGACTACACATTGTCAGTAGGTGTATTGTTGGTGCACTAACCAGAGCTATCAGGGCGGCGCTCGAACTCGCCCATTGTAGCGGATCAGCCTACATCTTAGACGCTCGGTAGCGAAAATGTTCGCTCGACTGGAAACTGTAAAACATAGTAGAAACCCAAGTCATTATTGGACACTGGAAAAAGGAAAAAATATACTTAATTTTCAGATATCAGATGTTACAAAATGTTAATAGTATGACGCATGAAGTAACAAATAAAATAATAATTTTTTTTTTGTAAAAAGCAAATCAGTATTGCTGACCCGTACTTTTTCTTTTTTGTTTATGGCTAGTTTGACAATATTTAAATAGTTACCATATGAAACTGGCAATAACTATCACAATATCATTGAATACAAACGATCGACTTCACAGTTTTTATTTAGTTTTTTCCAAACTGAGCCCAAGTTCTATTCATTTTTACGCACCTTCATAAATTATGCTGTATCCGCATTTGTTGTATAGACTCCAGTAAAAATTTTAAAGTAATTAATAACTTAATAATAATATTAAGCGTATAAACTAGTGTATTTATATATATATATATATATATATATATATATATATATTATATCGTAGTTATCTCTCCCACGCTGCATTGTTATTTTCTACATCAGGTACATTAAGTCTAAAATAACTTGTATTGTTCAAGACTAGAAGTCACTACTGGGGGCTGTAAATTACATTACAATTAATTTCTGATTATGGTATACAGCTCCTACGTTAGAAAAACAGTTACGAGTATGCGACACTACAAAAAACAATTGGTAATATACTCTCGAGTTATCCACTCCTACGTGTTGTTAATTAGCCTATATGAAGTGTAGGTTCGTGTAACATGACATAATAAACTTCACACACTCCCAGTAAGGCGATGGTTTATGGAGGCTCAATTAACCGAGATACATAAATAATTAATTACTTACTTCTTCAGATATCGTTTAATGTGTTTTCGCTACTCATAATGTTTTTATTACTATCGCGATACATTTTCATCGAGTACTAAAGTCAGTTAATCGCATTCATAAAACACCCAATGCGTCAGCATTTCCAGTCTTACACGAATGATTCTGATATAGTTGAAGATACGAATAATTTATGCTAGTTGAATTGGAAAAACAATTTTATCAATAACAATGCACATATTGGGCTGTTTTTGATGTGCCTATTTGACCACTTCCTTTCCGAGGTACAGAAACAATTTAACAAATCTCTCTCTCTATCTATCTCTCTCTCTCTCATAAACACACACACTCATTCTTAATACTTATATATACATATCTATTTAGTATGTGTATGTGATTTACTAAATATAATTGTATATTTATCACTGTAGTGTAGTTATAAAACTTAGACATATGTTTGCTTTCTTTCAGACTTAATTAAAGGTAATAGGTTCTTTATATATGAAATAATCTTAATTATAGATATCGTTTACCGATCTTATTGCATTACGTTTCACAATTGATGCCTGGAGCCTCAGGCGAAAATTAAAAATTGTATTAAACATTTTATCTAAAAAACAGTGTTCCATGGTTGAAGATAGTTCATTATGTGTTATTAATATTCGGACACGTCACGGACAGCAAAATCGAATTATAAGTAAGTTTTTGTAAATAATCGAATTAAAATAACCGTTTCTCACTAGGATTACATGAGGAATCGAAATTTTGATTTTTACTTCCGACGTAAGTGTTGACGAAGAGTGAACCCCCCAAGTTTTACCAAATCGGTATCAATAAATTCTAAAATAGGCTACAGTGAATTTTAAGCGCTTTGTAGGATTTTAATATTTTTAATTTGTAATCCGGAAGTTGGTAAAGACGTGTTTGACGAAACCGAATAAACAAAAACAGAATTCGTCGACAGGCATTGAAACTGTGGTACGATATAGCCGCAGTTAACAGCGTCCCATTGTTTCTGCAATGCATGATTAATATGCGAACACGCTATACTGTAGGCAGTGTTTAAACCGGAGCAACACAATGCGTGTGCACACATAGTTTTCGGAGCGGAGCTGTCTTCTTCTTCTTCTTCTTCTTCTTCTTCTTCTTCTTCTTCTTCTTCTTCTTCTTCTTCTTCTTCTTCTTCTGCTCCTCATTACAATACAAACAACGACGACGACGACAGTGGGACGACACAATAAGCGTTGCGTCACACCGGTTCACAGGCGTACGTACAACGGTTGCAAGTAATAACCATCGTCATCTTCCGTCCGTCCGTCGTCGTAGTTTTACACGATCGATAATAAGTTGTCTGTAAGTTAATAAACAAACGGTAAGTTGACGCCGGTCGTAAAGCTGGAAACGAACGTTATTGAGTATGATTTATACGGCGGTGTCAATCTTAATGCGCGTGTCGCTTCGGCAGATATCTGCTGCGAGCTATACCGCAGTACATCGCGTCGACTCTCGTAACCCGTCCGTCAACAGCCCACATGTCGTCGTATATCAGCTTTTTTTATACACATTCAGCAGTTGCAGTAAACCTTACGTACAAATTTGTAACTATAAAGTTATCAAAACGTTTATTTGTTCAGAGGATACAATATGCCCTCAATTAACGTTAGGGTTGACTTACTTTGACTTATTTCCTTCAACCCTCTTATGTGGAGCATAGGGTCGCCATTTTGCAAATGTTTCTAGCTAGCGCGTTGATTTCACCCCAGCTTTTTGATTGCTGTTGTTCTCATGCATCTACTGTCCTCCGCTAAGTCATTCTGGAAATACCACTTCTCTTCCTCCCTTTGGGTTGTGGTTGAGTTCCTCCTTTGGAATGTGTCCCCACCAACGTCGCATTCTTTTCCTCATTTTCAATTCAGTGGACTTATTATTGCCCCTTTCCCAGAGCGTTGCGTTGGAAATGACGTTTCGCCACCATATTCTCAGGATGGTCATCAAGCATCGATTAATGAATGTCTGTAGCTCGGGGGGAAACTGTTTGGCCTGAACTCTGTAGTGTTTTACCGTGCATGTTGTGTTTTTTGAGCATTGATTTTCAATCCGACATTGGGATTAGATTCTTAAAATTTATGACGTTAATTCAAACGAAGTTAAGCAAAACGATTTTTTTCCAAAAGAAACAATAACAAATTTAAACATAAGAATTCTAAAACATACAAAATGTTTAATGTGCATAAAATAGTGTTTTGATTAAGATAGCATACATTACAGTAATTATTGTAGGCCTAATTGTATTTTGACAGCCCTACAGTGTTAATACACATTTCAATTCATTAGTTTACACTACACATTAGTCTAGACCAAGAGAGATTGTGATTCTTGTAACTCACTTCAGAAACATAATTTTCTGAGAAAAATGGCGCTTTGGGGAAAATAAGTTTCAAACTAAATGATACTTAATAGGCTATTACGCGGAACGTACCTAATCTTCAACACCATCGTCCACCAGCCAGGCATTTAGGCTGTAATTGGCTCTTCCTCTGTCTGCTGTCGTCTCTCCGTCCCTACTGCTTGTATTTTAAGCCTATTGCAGGCAATTTTGGGATACCATATCCACTGGTAATGGATACAGAAACACTAATATTGCCATAACAAATATAACGAATTCTACAATCACTAGTTGCATCTCAAAAAACCAATATGCTGTGTTAATGAAAATATATTAACAATCACACCCACATTCTTCTCAATCCTGTACTTATTGATACAATTAACTTTGAAAAACAATATATTTTTATAAATAACACAAATGTTATCAAATTAACTATTTTTATGTATACGTTCGTACTTTCGCGCGCGCGTGTGTGTTTGAGCATAGTCTTACTGCATTCCCGATGCTCCACTTCTCTGCCTGCCTGCCTGTCTGTCTGTCTGTCTGTCTGTCTCTCTCTCTCTCTCTCTCTCTCTCTCTCTCTCTCTCTCTCTCTCTCTCTCTCTATATATATATATATATATATATATATATATATCTCCTCCAATCATATAATCATTACCACGAAGCTTACTAATTTTGAGCATTTTAGTAAACGACCCATTAATGTTTTGTACGGATTGTTTTAATTTAATTAATTCCATTTAGTGTATAATAAAACTGACACGTCCATACATACGTACGCAAACTATAAACAATTGAGTTAAATGTGAAAGTCGTTTAAAACAAACTACATTTATAGTAAACCTAACTGTATGTACGCGGAAGGTGAACTGAATTCGGCAGTGTACTAAAAACCACTTAAAATTATAAATTGAGTGTTAACATAATGAAAGTAAAAAAAGAATAAAAAGCATTTTGTGTGTGTGTGTGTGTGTGTGTGTGTGTGTGTGTGGCGGTGTTTATTCGCGCGGTTAACCCACGTCTTCCGGTCTTAAACGCTGACTAACGCCAGCCACATTAACACTGTTACCTTTTCGGTCCGTTAGATGGCGTAACAGTCGCTCCACCGTATTCGTACCGCGTTAATTACATGTTGCGCCTTGTTCGCTCTTTCCTTCTTTTTTCTTTTTAAACACCTGTTTTGTTGTCGGTAAACGTTTTGTTTTCACTGTTAATTCTTCTGGATAAGAAAAGTAAATTTCACTACGCGTTTTTGCTACACGTTTTTTTAGAAAATAACGGAGAAAAGAAAGTTGATAAATTAGTCGCAAATTTATAATGTTAATAAATCATAAAATTTGTGTCTTAATTATTCTGATAAGTATCGGCTTAAATTCGTTGTTAGGTTAACGCTTGTCCATATCCATAACGTTGTAAAATCTTAATTACTTGATATATAAATAAATAATAATTCCAAGTTATATACGTTAATGAATTTAAGAACAAACATTTTAAAGAAGATTTCTATTGAAACGCTTAATGCTCTTACAGTTAGTATCTTAAAAGTGACTTATAAAAATTATTGGAATTAATTTTCTTAAACGAAATTTTTTGTACATATTAAATGCAGTAAATATGCAAATATATATTATAAATATTTAATTTATTGTATACATGGAATAAAATTCAAAATTATATGATATCTCTACAAACAAATGATACGTGAAAAAGATTAACGGAAACCTTATGTTCATTAAATTGAAAAGAAGTATATATTTCTATCTGCTTGTTTATATAACGTTTAGCTAAATCCCATGAGTAAGTGTGTTTTTACATCTGTGTAAAAACTACAAAAGCAATAATTTTAAAAATGTCAACATAACTTGAATTAGACGCATTTTAGAAAAGAAAGTTTTGTGCTTTGAAAGATTCAAGTAGATATTTTATTTTCTCCCTTGAGCTGCAGAACTCGCTTACTATTTTGAACGAAATACAGTACATTTATTATTACATAAATTTCCATATTAGAGGTTTTTTCAATTATGAGAAAATTCAATTAATTAAAAATTATTGGGAAAAAACATCACGATTCCTCTACTATATTTATTTAGTAATAATTTATCAATTGTAGAGCACACAATCACACAATAAACACTAAAAATTTTTACATTCCTATTTGTGTTAAACTTCCTTTTAATCTGACGCTGTGCTGGATTTTCAGTTTTATTAAAATTTTTCGTCTCTTTTTTGGCACCTGGAGTCAAAAAATATTGAAATTTCCAAAAATTTAACACTACTTCAGATGATAGTTAAATTCTCTTTAATTTGGTATCCTTCATGAAGTTTTGCGATTTTATAAAAATATTCACATACTTTTTGGGCCCTGACAAAATTCTTAAACGTGAACACTATATTCAGATTGTGGTTAAAATTGCCTTTAATTTGACACTCCACATTGTCTCTTGCGATTTTTATACAATTTTGACTCCTCACATTTTTGCCTCCTGCCCCCTATTTTTTGGGATCAACTCACAAACATTAGGGTTTTGTAGGGTAAAGGTGTGGACACGAGTGCCAGGTTTTATGGAAATTGGACGGTGCGTCTAAAGTTATCGTGGGGCATACCTCAAATAAATAGAGACGTTACCTCACTCTCCACGTTTTCCCCATGCAAGACGACCGCCACACACACTTTGCAGTTACTAAATTTAATCATTTTTACAACTTCGTTTGTGTGTCTGTGTGTGTGTCGCTTGCGTTTGCGTATGAGATAGAGAGACGGGGGAGAGAGAGCGAGAGAAAAAATGTGTGTGGAAACTTTTGCAATAATATGAAGATGACTCCCAGTGTGTGAAGATGCAGATGTGAAGAAATGTGTGGAGCAGACCCGTGTGCACGCGAGTGCAAAGGCGATTACGTTCGCCAGTGTGAAATGTGTGCGTGAGATTATAATTAATTATTCACATATATAACGTAAATACAGAAACACACGTGAAACTCTTGCGTAAGAATTCGGTTAATATTCTTACTCACCGGGTGCGTGTAACAAGTGAGAAGGAACTTCGTTAACGGTAACGCTTCAGTTTTGGACACTAATTTGAGAAGATTTCATAAACTTTTTATTTATTTTCTAGCCGGTCTTCGTGTGTACTACTTTCCACAGAAGATGCTTTTGTTACGTCGTAAATATACTGACACGCACATAGCAGTATTACGAACACGTAAAACCACGTATTATATAACGACACACTGTTCGGCAAAATATTGGATTGCTTACGGGTTTAAAGCGTAATTATAAAAATTGTAAAATAAATAGCGGCAAGTATCATTAACTCGCTTCAATATTTACGTTCGAATTGTATAATATTGTAAAATACAAAACCATTATACAAAGTGCTTCACGCATTTTTGTGAACTTTTTTTAAATTGTATCGGCCATCTAAGGACCACATGCCAATTTCAATTCTTTATTCTTTGTTCTTTTCTTTTCCTCCAATATTCTTTCATCTTTTCACTGTGTCTCTTCTTCCTATCTTCAGTCCACTTTGAACCTACGTTTTTCTCTCTTCTACCCTGGGCACCTTCCTTTTTTAACACTTTTCCCCGAAAAACTTCTCTTTCAATTGCTTTTTCTACATGTATATTATTTTTTCCTAAATCCTTTTGGACTTTTTTAATCCAACTTGATGTTGACTTCTTCCCCCACAGATATTTGAAGATTTGCTTTGTTAACCTATTGTCCTCCATTCTATATAAATGTCCAAAAAATAATAGTCTTCTTTTTCCCATTGTTTCTGTTATATTTTCTATACTTTGTTATATTTCATCATTACTTCTTAATTTCCTACCTTCTGAAGTTTATCGTGGGCCTAATAATTTCCTAGTAATTCTTCTTTCCAATATTTCTAGTTTGTCTAAATTATAATTCAGTGCTAGACATTCACTTGCATATAGGCATTCTGGTTTCACTACTGTACTGTAATGCCTTATTTTTGCATTTTTAGATATGCACTTTTATTGTAAATATCTTTAGTTATAGTGAACTTTAGTTAAATAAAAGTTAGTGAAATTTATTTTTAAATAACCCCAGATTATAAACTGAATCCATAATCTAGGTCAACCGAATCTTGAAATTAATTAAATAGTTCTCTAATTGTTGTGGTTAAATAAATTTAATATTTATATAATTCTTACTTATAAACTGGTAAAAAGGTATTAAAATTATTATATTTTAATCTATAATTACGTGTTTTACGCACTCCCAAGCACATAATCTATTATCTATAATATGACTGATTTTTACTTGGTTTCCGTTAACTTTTTGGAATAATAATCATATAGGCCTATATATATTTGTTTGACAAGAATATACAGTATATGTATTCATTTCATACGTTTATGTTTTTCTGCAAATAAACACACGCGCTCGCGCACACACATACATAAGTAAATATCAACGAAACGATGAAAAATAAATGAAGTATAGCCAAAGAAAAAACATCGATGCGTAAGAACTAAATCCTAGATCCCTTTAATGCTCTAATCACAATGCATTTATTTTCATGTGTTTTGTTAATCTTCTTTAACACTTTAATCACAATGCATTGAAGTGTTTTTCATGTTCTTAATCTTCTAAATGTTCACGTACATTTTTGTAACACTGAATTGAATTTTAAATATGGTAATTTTTCAACTGTAAGTTTTAAATACTTTTAGTAATTTTATAAAGTTAAATTAAAGTCAGTAAAAGTCTGGGTTATCTATTATTGTTGGTATCGCTGACCATTATGAGATTATTTTGTCTTATTTGTTAAATTTTTATTATCTCCATTTCTGTAGCCCCTTCTTACTTCTTACTTTCCCCATTTCGCTGTCTGCCAGTTTGTCTCCATGTGTTCGTCTATCTATATCTGTCGCTCTGCCCTCTCTCTCTCTCTCTCTCTCCCCCCCTCAATCAATGTTCTTTTTCTTTGTGTTATTAAAAACAACGCAAACTTGAAATCAAGTCTGACGTGGACAACGCATTGACCCAGATTTTTGAGCCAAGGAAGTTGGTAATTACAAATTCATTGGTTAAAACAAAAACTGGATTATTAGCGGGCAAATTGGCTTTCACGCACACACACACATACACACACAAAACCAAACACGTAAACGCCATTTATTTTGGAAAACTGCTAAGTGTTTTACTCGCACTCAGCGAAACTGATTAAAAATAATTGTTACGTTACACACACACAAGGCGAGAGCGCGCTCTCTCCCGTGCACACTCACACACCGTTACACATATGTAACCTTCACTTCCCGTTCTTAGGCGTCATGTCCTCCTCTTTTTAGCCCGAATTAAACTTGAAGGCTTCAGTTCGCTTTCGGTATGAATAACTTTCCTCCATGCTTCTTCCCTTCGTTAGCCATTCTGAAACATACGGCCCTTACAAAACAAAGTGATGATGTCCTGGAAGAGATCTCCTCGTCTTCTGAGACTGTCGCCCGGCAATTTCTATTTTTTTCTTGATAATATTTTCTTCGATTTTCCTCTTCCGCAACTTCAATTTTGTGGTTTCCGTAAGTAAGAAAAAGATGTTTATCCCATACAACGATGAGGCTGGTACATTAGTTTAAACAGCTCCAGAGTCTGAGTAACTGAGTAGCAAAGTCGATGACAACGGCCAAACAAGAAAGTATATTCAATGTCATGATACTGAAAGCACTAAATGGCCGCATAGTATTATAACTGTATTTGGTTGTCAGTTGTCTGTCTGATCCCATACTCCACGCTGCGTAGAGCAGACCAAAGTTTGATATCAACAAAATAAAGTAGGCTTATATGTTAAACTGTAAATCAGCACTGTTCCTTTCTCTTCATCAGCGTTCATTCACTGCAGAAATAGTTTGATCTTACTGAACAGCTGGACTTGTTTTCTTTTCATATCTTGCCACTTCAGAGTGACTTAACGTCATTCTCAGATACGCTCAATCGAATGAGGGACGAACTTAAAGACGGTCGGCAAATATTACTTAGACTCCAAATTTTTTAAATCCTTAATGTTTTAAATTTTACGATTTAGTCTTCTGATCCACCATAATCAAATTTTGCCACCCAGTTACTCAAACACTAAAGTAGTATTGCCCTATTTATTAATTAGTAACATGGAGATAAACTGTTTTCTCCTACAAGTTATCTTCATCTGTAACCACTTCGTATAAGTCATCACTATCTACGCTTTCAAAGCTTACATTCACGTTATTAAGTATAGAGATAAATTAATCAAGTTGAACAGTCTTCCTGCTCTTCAAAATCCGTGTTTTCCTGTTTGTATTCAACCAACACCTCACATTGGTACATTAGTTATCGTCGTGACGGTGGTCTTTATTTAAAGATGTGTGTCCCATGTTCCTTCTTCACTGCAAACACCTCTGTAAAGTTTTACCCTTAGATCTTTACCTAGCGACTTACAATCCACTGCCAGCTTAATTAACTTCTCTTTTTTCATACTATAGACGAGCTCCGTCCACTGTTGTTCTCTTTTCTGTTCACTGTTGGTACAATTATCTAATCTTAATAAATTTGCCCTAAGATCGTAATGTTATTTTGGCACAACGGTTTTATCTTACAAAGACAAAGCGAACAACTTTGACAAATTTCATAACTGCAGACTTCGGACGTTTTCTTTTCCTTCTTCTTCTTATGAATTAGCGTAAGAAATGTTAAAACAAACCATCGCTCGGACTCAAAATGTGCAAACTTCGACCGTTATTTATATCGTAATAATGAAACGGCGTGTCATCGGTTCGTCACACGTCGCGCACAGAACCAATCGCGTGTGACCGACTAAACTACGTCACAGATTGTTGCAGATAAATTTTGCAACTATTGTTGTTGCCAATCTTGCACACAGATATTCGCTACTTTCAGATCACATTACAGTACGTAGACATGACAATAACTGCTTCGATGACTGTCCTATTAAAAACCTAGTCTATTATTAATTTCAAAATACTTCTTCGCCAAAGCAAAAAAAAAAACTAACATTAGTAAACTTACTTTCATAAAGAGAACAATTTATGGAGAATTCGTATTTACATAACAGGCCAAGCGACAGTCATATTTGAGTAATTTCGTTCGTTTACGAGAAACTACGATTTTAATGGCGGAATCTACTGTGTAAAGACGTAAGAGCGGATGAACATTAATGAAATATGACAAAAGAAAACTTTATCAGGATTCTGTTACGATCTTGAAAATTCCCGATTGCGAGGCTGAAAACGTGCCGCTGAGCAAACTGTGGCTTTTAATCGTCAAATTTGGTCGAGAATTGCCCAACGACTTTGCTGTGGTGCCGTTATCCCTGTTTCAAGGAAGTTGCCACGAGAATTGGAAACCATGTTTCTTTAAATGAATTGTAGCTTACTGTATTCAACAACCATATAGAGGCTATATTGTATTAAGGAACAAATATTGCTGTTGTTCATTTTCTGCAACTATTCTTAGAGGATATATTTAGTTGACAAGCAAATACCGAATAACTTTTATCAAACACAATTCACTTTTTTTTTTCAAAAATTTCTTCTAGTACAAGCATCACACCCTCACGAGCGCGCACGCGTTGATACATGTAGTGTATGTGTTGGATCCAATAACTTTGGATTCCGTGCTATTAAGTATAATTTTGATAAAGATACATTTCTTGTGAACAATATTGATACTTATTTTTACAGTACTGATAACATAGTCATCAAATGAGTACTCTATATTCGTTATAGGCCTATTCAGTAATATTTCTATTAATCAGAAAAAATTTAAGGCACGAATGTTTTTCTTAATACACGTATTGTTTACTGGATACAATGCTAAATGCAAAAAGCGTATATAATTCAGTTTTTGGTAATGTCAGGAAAATTACGCCAACCAAAGCAATGCCACGATTATTTACAAAAACATATCATAGCAGAACTAAAAAGGAATTTACATAATTAATAATGCTAATAATAATAATAATAATATGCTTGTTGTTTACTTCCTAAGCAGTCTGGGAGTTAGGCAGGATTAGCTGACTGATATCAGCCGTTCGACATTCAAGGAAGGTAGTGTAGCCATTAAATATTTAATGAAATACGTTTTCACCTCTGATCATGTGAATGAACTCTGTGAAACTTGCGTTAGACAGACCCAACTATATTTTTCAGAAGAAATTAAGTATTTTTACTACACACACACACACACACACACACTATAAGATGCATAAATTTATACATTTAATTTGTACTCTTGTATACAATTCATGTATATACACGAATGTAAATTTTATTTAATTGATTTAAACGCGCAATGTATCACCAGATACGTCAATTGTATAGATATATGATGATATACATACCAGATAAGTTGGACAGATTCGTATACCCAGATAGATCGAAGATATAAAACTTCCGTCAAGTGGTTAATGGAAAAAGACAAAATCTGCAATTGGAGCTGAAAAAAATATTATTCTGTAATTGGAGCTGCAGCTTATTATTATTATTATTATTTGTTTAAAAATTATCTAATAATAACATACTCAAATAAATTTTGGGCATAAACAAACGAGTTAATTATGGATCATCATGTTACCACCGTGTGTAAAGTTCTTTACACTGCTGTATAGGCCTACAACATGTCTAAAATAATACGAAAAACGGTTTTGACTGCAACAGTGTAATTTTAATGTTGTGTATTACAAATCGTTCTGTGTTATGCATTCGTTTTAGGGCTGAATAAATGTACCACATACACAAAGCCAAGAAGTATCACACTGAAAAACGACCACTGATACGTAAATAATGGCTTTTATATAGGCTAACCTATAAATATTTAATTTTTGTGTCGCCAAAACGATTTCGTTTTGTTACAAACGCAATGGTCCGAGTAGACGACACTCACTTTTATTTACACAAGAACACGATAAGTTTACAACACATGCAACCTGTGTGTGTGTGTGTGTGTGTGTGTGTGTGTGTGTGTGTGTGTGTGTGTGCATCGCGCCAGGGGACAATACTACCCAAGTGGATCAATGGCAAAATTGTATTCATTATTTTGAATTTCAAATCTGTTTGGAAAGCTGTTTTGTAGATGACAACAGTATGTACATTAGGTATTGTTGCGAAACTAGGCCGACTATAAACGTATACAGCGAATTAATTAGCTGCAGGGTAATGTACTGTGTGTGACACAGCCAGTTTGTAGTAGTAATAGTAATAGAGCTGGCGCTAGTAGTAGTAGCAACAACTGTCCTCGTCATGTAATTCTTAAAACACAAGAAGTGTACAAATTGAATTGACGTTATGTAACAGAGAGGTTTGGACATAAGAATATTTTTGAACGTGCTAAGCAAGTTTCCAGTTTTACCTCTGCCGTGTGGCATTTGTCCATCAGTATAGAATTCGTTTTTGCACATTTCAGAATGTTTGGTCGCCAGGGCCCAAGGAAAAAATCAGACATTACAAAAATTTGTAAACATCCATGCCAAAACATCCAGAAAATTTGTAAACATCTAGACTAAAGAGAATTTTAACCCAAATCCGAATATATAGTGTTTACGATATTAATTGATGACTCGTTGGGCACTTGGTGAAACATATTAATACAAAGGTTTTTAAAAATATATAAACACTTGGTACGTTTTACAGATTTTATTTAACTCTGACAGCTGTTTCGACTTCTTAAGCCATTGTCAAAGAGATGAAATTGTCTTTGTCTTTGTACTTCGAAATTCTTTAACTTTAGGGACGCCATGAGCTGAAAACGGAAGTGTGTATTTGAAAAATTGTAAAATTTACACAGATCAGCAATAATTTTGTTTAAAATACGAACTCGGCATCTTTAATAATTTTGAAAAATTATACCTAACAACAACGCTTGCAAAACTTGGACGGCCTTAATGAATTTTTAAGCAAAAAAGGTTACATATTTTTTTCCAGTTATATTTATGAAACGTATTAGGTATATGTCTATAGGTATCTATGTAAAGAATCATAAACTAGAAAGCTAGGATTAAATTATTTGTCGTGGTTATAAATTTAGCTACAATAAACCAAGTACAAGTAGTTTGAAAATTTTAATGTTTACTGTATGAAAACACTTGTTACAGTAATGAATTGTGACTTTCTGTATTCAACAACTATAATATATCGTAGGCCTATAACAAGAACAAGCATTGCTATTATTTAATTTGTGGAGCAATTCTTCGGGGATATACTTAAATAGTATATACACGAGCAGGATACCTTAAATACTTATATAAGAAGATATAATTACATGAGGGGTATATAAGCAAATAGCAGACTAACTTTTATCAAACACGATAATTAACTTGTTTATCAAAAATTCCCTTTAGCAGAAGCTTTCCCGCGCGCTTTACAATTGTTATCTTATTGAAAAAAAAATAGAGTAAACACGGTTTTCATAGTTTTACTGATAATTGAAAAACTATCCAATACCGATACCCCTAACAATAAATGTGTACCGCTCAAAATAGTAAGCGAGTTTTGCACCTCGGCGAGCTTATTAATCATTATTATTATTTGATTTTAAGTAATGTAATGATAATAAACAAAATTAAAATTTGATGTAAACAAGCAAGTTAATCATGGATCATCATGCAACCACCGTCTGTAGAGTCGTTTACACTGCTGTATACAAAATATACAAATGCAAATGACTCGTATACATAATGGATACTGTATACTGTTCTGCTTTGCAAACAAAGATAGATGAATCTGGCTGAATGAGCGAAGAAGAAGGCTTGGCCGCCCACTGCTATGCCACTCTAATCTGGTTCATTGCTTCTTCGTTTTCTTCTTGTTAGTTTATTGTATTGTGTAAGAGAGAAAGAAAGAGAATTTTCTTTTCAAGCGACCTTATCATTTCTGACGTCTTTAACGCTGTTATTCCTTTTTTTATTTAATAAATTCACTCTACATTCTGTTCATTAAATTTCTTCATTTTTTGTTGTGTACCTTCCATCCCTTTCTTCATCACCTGTCCTTTGTAGCTTTATCTCTGTTTCATTTGAATTCGTTTGCGCACCATGACAGTTCAATTTTTGCAAGAGTATAAATTGTCTTGTATTATCAGTTCTTTAATTTTCTTAGTCCTATCTTCTTATTTGACTCTCCCCCCCCCCCGCCCAATTTTCTCCATTTACAGCGTGTGTCGGGGGAGGCGCACTCGCGTGGAGGGCATTTAGCTACTTCTCTTTACAGAGGAGGTCAAAGCCCAATTTCACGTTGTAGTCCTGTAGAAGAAGGAGGAGGACGAGGACGATTAGACCCACCTGTTTTGATATAAGTTTTTTTATTTTTATTTAGCATATGCAGAGCAGAAGAACGCTTTCTGTTACATGAACTGCCTATGAAACCACGATTTTAACAACCGAAAGTTATTCAGCTTTACTAACAGAATCTTCAGCCTTTCAATCTTAAGAAGTATTCTCCTAATGAGTGCTGAAAAACAGTAAAAGACCTTTTGATCAAGCCAATTTTCCCGTTTTTTATGTTTTTCATGTTCCCATTTCATATTTCATACATTTATTTCCTTCGATCTTTTTAGGGAATTAACTTTGGTCCGTCCACGCGTGATCTGTTACGACCTACTAAAGTCTGGACTAGGTCACCAGGGCAATATCTACTTACTGTTTTACAGATATAGCTAAGCCAAGTCGCCGTTCTGGGCAACAGTAGAGGTCGTTTATGTGATACCAGACAATGATAATCGCAAACAAATGGTAATAACACTTGTCATAGGTTTAATAATAATAATAATAATAATAATAATAATAATACTTTTTTTACGAGGGATACTGTGGAAAACTAATGTTCGCCGCAGGAGGGTCCGCACTCCTACGGTGCGTGGGACTCGCACCCACCAAAATCACAAAACCCTATTGTCCACGGCATGGATCCACCTCGGGACTCAGCTTTGGCAATACTTCAAGGTGGTGCTGTTTGTATTCTCATCCAACGGACTTTCATCTGTTTTAAACCTTCACCGGGTCCACGTTACTTATTTTCTGCTATTCTGTCAGCGGCCCTAGCAAGATCATCTTCGGTTTCCTTCTTTAGCCTTAGTACGTTCTCTATGTAGTCTGCTACCTGAACCCAGTGGTGTTCGCTCTCCACCATTATTCCGATGATATTTTCGGGCGAGACCCACGATTAATAATAATATTAATATTAATAATAATAATAACAGAACATAATGATAATAAAAATATTTTTTAAATTCATGTAAATCAAACTTCCACTATCGTTGTAAATCAAAATGTCACTATGTACAACAAAATCTACAAGTAAGTTCATAAATTACGTACAATCAATAATAATGACTGTATCACAGCGTCATATTGTCAGTACCATACAGCATATCAGTACATGATCGAAAGCAAGAGATTACGTAGATGGGTCATCACATTTCAGTTCTTCGACGCCATTCATTATGCATTCAGAACGAAAGTTTCAGATATCTGGAACACTGAAAAGCAGAACAGCTTTTATTCTAATTTGATTAATATACACCAGCGTTTATAATTTGAATTCACGTCGTCACCCTTGCCATCATTAATATTAATTACAACTATATATAGGCTAATACTGATAAAAATGTAACCATTGTTAATAACAATTCGTATTATAACCATTGTTAAAGATTAGTATTATCGTTGTTTTGCTCTTGTTGTCCTTATTTTCTGCTTGTCCTCTTTCTCCTCCTCCTTCGTTTCCTCCACTTTCTTCTTCTTTCCTTCATTTCCTTTTATTCTTCTCTTCTTCTTTTCCTCCTCCTCCTCTTTTTATTCTCATTCTTATTCTTATTCTTATTCTTATTCTTATTCTTATTCTTATTCTACTTCTTCGCCGCATCTGGGTTTAGGCATACTATCTAATGCGACTTCAAAGTTCTTTCCACTGTTTCTATGATCTGCCGTGATTCGTCTGCCATGCGGCCTGTATGTCGCCACCCCTTTGGGGAATCTACTATCTATACGTTACTGTCATCTGTTCCTCTAACATTTTATCGTCTCTTTTATTTTATTTATTTTCACTTCTTCTGTTAGTCGTCGTTTCTTATTCCTGTTACAATCTGACTTTCTAAGAAATTCTTCCTACCCATTCCTTTCTATTGTTGACTCTGCTGTCGTTATTATTATCATTATTTCACTAAAATTGAAATCTCAGCACCACTAAATGGTGTCTTACAGTATCAAGTTTATTCTGCCAGTCCAATTACTGTAGACATAGTTAAGCTTTAAGTTGGTTCACAAGCGTATGTGTGTTATTTATTCGACCGTTATACTATAAAAGCATCACTATTTTACTCTGTAAACTGAAATAAACACGCGGAAACAAAATTTACAGCCGCGCAGAAACAAACAAACATGACGGGCAAACGATAAAACCACAAAGTCGATAAATATCAGAACCGTACATAAATTTATAAAACGCATCAAGAGAAGACGTACGCTCTGCTGAACTCAAAGTCAGTTATAACCGTAGTTCACAAGAGCAGCTTGCAATTCAATTTTGCAAATCATTGTTACAATGCATCTAGCTTATGCATAGTTTACGTACATGCAATTGCAGATTTTAAGGTTCAAAGAACCTTCTACAAAAAAAATAAAAATTCAAATCAATCTTCAAATAGTTTATTACCATAATACCACATTACAATTACGATACAGCTTTCGGTTTGTGTGCTTATAAGCATTATATTAACTATTATTACTGTTATTGTTGGTGCTGATATTTCTACTATCGTTACTGTCATATTATGCTAGTTGTTATTAATATTATTTTTTTGTTTAAGAGGCGCAACAGCCGCGTATCCGCCTTCTGCGTTACTGACGGCGATTTTACTATCGGACCTGCTTTGCGACCACGTAGCAATCTGTTATTATATTTGTTTTACGGCACAGCGCTTATTTTAAACGTTTTCAAAACGTTTATTGTTTCTTTGTTTCTAGTCTTTCTTAATATCTTCGAGATGCTGTTTTATGAGCGAACCGGGTACAATTTTCTGCGTGCTTTGTTGTTAAATGACGTTTTACGATTATTAGTCGCTAATTGTGGGCGAATATCGGTCTCTCTGTCTCTCTCTCACCCCTCTCTCTCTCCTCTTTACCTTCGCTATGACTTAGCTCAGTGAAATGAGGAAGAGTTTTTAGGTACAAGTAAACTCAAGTTATAAGCTAATTAAACTACTTTTATATAATCCGTAGTTACGTCGATAGGATGTTTTCAGGATAGTGGACAGCACAGTGTACTCGGGGAGGACATGAGTGAAGGCTTACCGCAACTTCTTTATGACACTATTGCATAGGCTGGCTGGAAGAAACATATAAGCTAAATTGACGATGTTTGCATGAAATTTCTACTTTCACTTGCAGAGTATTCTGCGCTACATCAAATTAGATGTTTGATATTCGGAAAGAATGAAATACAGTAGAACTCCATTTATCCGAACTCCAGTTAACCGAATCGCCAATTATCAGAATCGTTATTAGGAAATTTAAAAAAATGCAATTTCTAAAAAAAAAAGTTTATTCAAATTGCAGTGGCTGTACTAACAAAAAAATTACAGGCATTGCACAAATGCAATGCACAGAGAAGGGCATTGAAAATGCTTCAGTAAATCTAAAAAATATATATATACCCCTATTTATGTTCATTCACCAATCAATGAATTCATTCTTCTTCATTCACCAATCAATGAATTCATTCTTCATTTACCAATATACAGATTATAAGTTAAATGTAGCCGCATTCATAAGCGCAGTTTTATATGTGTACTACGTTATTGACAACAAAGAAGTAGTTTCTATGGAAACTCACCGGTTCCCATTTTCGATCACGCACTAGCGATCGGCCGCAAATGTGCGACACGTCCTTATAAACATTTTCAATGTTAAAAACATAGCAAGTGAAGTACATATAAGACCGTGTTAGCCATGCATCATAGTTTACGTCGTACTCATCAGTACAATGTTTTCTAGCCTACTGCTCCCCTAAAATTATAATGATGTGTGAGTATTATTTTTAATTTTTTTGTAGTAAAAGTGAACATTTTGCAAAGCACGTGTGATCTGGTTTTTATTAAGATACTGTATTCATGTAATAAAAATAAGCAAACGTGATTTTTGACCAATTTTCACGTATTCTTTCACAAGATAACCTTTTTCTTATGTTATTCCCAATTATCCGAATTTCTGTATATCCGAATTACGTCTCGGACTCATTAGTTCGAATAAATGGAGTTCTACTGTAGTAAAAATGTAATGTAAAACACGTACATTATAAGAACGGTATGATTAATTTTTATTGACATTGGTCAGAAATGGGTTGAATAGAAAACAATAGAAAACAAAAAGAAATTTAAAGATATTTTTGTATATTCATGATCGGCAGTTTGTGACGGAAGAATTCTACTTAATGCTACTATAATGAATACACATAGAAAACATTAAGTAGTGATGGGGTAAAAATTAAGTGGATACTTGCGATAAATGCGCGTCATGTCAGTAATAAGCATCTTTGTGTTGGTGGGTGGTACGTCAGACACGATTATGGTTAAACAGCTGAGAGAGGTAGAAGAAGGTTAAAATAAAATTCGACAATGACAGCGATTAATTCAGTTGAAAGCCTGCCTTTGAATTTCCACAGATACTGAAGTCGAAGTCTTTCCGTTTGGTCCGATCATGCAGGGCAGTGTTTCTAGAAAGCGTCCTGAATTTCCCTCCATAAAACACAATATTCTTCTTCAGCAGATTCTGTTTCAAATCATTATCATCATCATCGCTACTCCAAGGACTAGGCCTTAGACCTGTTCCGGAACCCACCCCCTCCTCGGTCTACCGAGATCTCTTCCCAGTAGGATGATAACCCAAGGCAGCCACAGCTAGACGGATATCAGGCATGTGATTCAAGTGTTCACACCATCTCCTTCTGTGGTCTTCAATCTTCTGGTGCAATGATACAATGTTAAAATCGCGTCTAATATCCTCGTTCCCTCTTCGATCCAAGAGAGAACAACCTTGCGTCTCTCTTAGAAATTTCATTTCGGCTGCCTGAAACCTCTGCACGTCCCTTTTGCCAAGAGTCCATGATCACTAGCATACAGGAATGTGGAGACAGCCAGAGTTTTATAAAATTTCATTCGGGTATCCTTCCGTGTTTTATTTTTCAGGTACCTATGAATCGTTCCACATCTGTTTGAAAGTATATCTCTTAAAGTTTGCCATCTTATACTCGGCTTTTCTCGTTCTTTAAGCCCATACAAGTTCATCCATTCTTCTGGAACATAAGAGTCTTGCAGTCAACTGGAAAAAAAAACATTTATAGTATTTCGCATTCGTATAAATACTTATTTACTAAGCGGGTTGATGAGTAAGTGAATTTGGAAGACAGTTGACATAGAATTGGATTCGTTGGTAATTGACTTCAGTGTGTGTTTCAGAAAACAATAATCATCACCCTCGTCAGGATTTAATGTACTTACGTTAATAAACTATGTAAATAAAGTAGGTTTTACAAGAAGTAATAAAAAAGTAATGGCAATGTTATTTGACATTTTTCCACAAATTAAAACCTTTAAATTTTATAAGTGACATTATGCCGTGTGTTGAGGAGAACACAAAATTGGTTACATTTAGCTTAGCTTTTCAGTACGCACCTAACAAAACGACGAAGTGATGGTCGTCCAGTGAAGAAGAGGGGTAACGGACATCGAGTCATAACGATTAGAACAGAGGCAACAACAAAATAATAGATAAGTATGTTCGGCGTTATGGAACATGAAAAAATAGTTTTATAAAGACGATGACTAGAGCGATTACACGATTACGCGAACGAGCAAATAATACAAATATTATACAGATGCATAGATTAAAAACGTAGGGTACTCACACGAAAAATGGTGGTCGGAGTAACCAAATACGGTATAACCTTGCAGTGATAGTAGTCATTAAACACATATTTACTATGTATTTGAGAGAAAAATATTATTAAAAATTTATATACTAATAACGAATGAGAATACTAGCGAGATGTACATACTAAGGAGAAAAATAAAATTTAAATTTAACTTCAGCGCAATTCACGCACTGAGAGAGAACCGGGTTAAATCTCGTCTCGCAAAGCGGAAATAAAGTGATGGAAATCGCAAGCACGCAGAAACAAAACGAAGACGTGTCCGAGATCTTCATTAACAACGGTCTCGTTAACAGCAGGCAATATGGCGACAACAAACGACGACACGAACATCCTAAAAGGATACGTACCTACCGTGGGAGAACTTGGTAATTGTACGATCGTTTTTAACGGCGTCTTAAAACGGGACAACGCGCGTCGCTTTCACTAAATAAACAGGCCTAGGTTTGTTCTTGGTTAGGTCATAACGAGTTTGATCTTTACGTGGACGGAAGAGGAAAAGCAGATGTTTAATTAGAGAAAAACACTAATTACGAACACCTGTATTGGCAAAACGACCCGGCGACTATGGTCAACTGGCGCGCAAACGACCGTAACACCGCCGCACGCTGTAATTGATAAGTTGCACGCGATTACTACCATACACGTCACGTTTTACACTTTTGAAAATTAATTAATTAGAATCCTATATAAATCGAACGCTGGGCTTAACACGTCAATGGCGCTTCTCATACTCAAAAGCCCCCGAGTCCCGTCTAGGACGCAATTGTAGAATGAAGCCGTGTTTTCAGTTCCCCGACGTATTCAACGTGTGAAAACGAGTACGCGCGGTAAAGATGGACGACGGCTAATTGGATACAATTCCTTCTTTGTAAGCCGATCTGTTTGGCTCAAACTTGCCGCTTATACTGCATTTACTGTACTGTATTCTTCTTCTCCACTTCAGAGATAAGACAATTCGTCTGTTTTACTCTTATTAATCCTACGTTTTCTCTTGATTACCTAATTTCCTCTTGATTTATGCTTTTTAGTAGTCGTGAATTATCAGATTTTGGATCAGATTAGTTATTTTAATTACCTGGGTTATAATATCTCATATGGAACTGATATTGATTGGGATAGTAACTAACAAAATTTAGACGCATCTGTGCAACGATTCATAGGTAGGCCTACCTGAAAAATAAAACACGTAAGGATACCCGAATGAAATTTTATAAAACTGTGGCTGTTCCCACATTCCTGTATGCTAGTGAGACATGGACGCTTGGTAAAAGCGATTTAAGCAGCCGAAATTAAATTTCGACGAGGGACGCAAGGTTGTTCTCTCTTGGATCGGAGAAGGGACGAGGATATTAGACGCGATTTAAACATTGTATCATTGCACCAGAAGATTGAAGACCACAGAAGGAGATGGTGTGAACACTTGAATCACATGCCTGATATCCGTCTACCTGTGGCTGCCTTGGATTATCACCCTACTGGGAAGATATGTCGGTAGACCGAGGAGGAGGTGGGTTCCGGAGCAGGTCTAAGGCCAAGTCCTTGGAGTAGTGATGATGATGATGATAATGATGATTTATACTTTTTAGTAATAATCTTGTTTGCTCCATTCGGTTGCTCTACACGCGGTTTCCATATAAAATATAAAATATTTTAATATTTATTATTGTAAAGTAAACGTATCGGCAAAAACCAACTTTTTACGTAAATTTTAAGGTGAACAATTTGATCTCATAAAATCGGGAAAAGTTTGTTTTCTTCCTTCAGTCCGTCGGATCGTCTAAAGACTTATATAATGAAAGCTCTTTCTCCGTTCCAGTATATCCGCAGTTCAATGAAGATACGAGAGTTCCCGATTTGCACGTCATCCTTCTTCTACATTCCATCAATCTATTCTTCGTTCATTTATTACTTGTATATCGTGTACGGATACAGGCGAGATGATATTTGTAAAAATCTGCTAAAAAATAAGCGCCAATAATTCCATGACTTAATTAAACACATTTTGTTTTCATCGAGGTAGGTGGAAAAATCTGCTATACAAATGTCCGGGAAGAGTGCACACTTTCGGGTCTATAGGTATGGCTATTGTACTCGACCCACTAAAAAAAATCATCTCCTTTTCTTCTTCTAGGACACTAACTAGAACTGCACACTAGAATTAACTAGAATATAGCACATTAGGATATGATTGTGTTATTCTTATACATGCTTTACTTTCTACAGAAAGAAAGTTTGTGGAGAAAATTTTATGTGTGTGAAGGGATAACAAAGACATTCTAGGTTTATGAACCTAAGCAACTAATTTTGAATGCGATTAGTTACAGAAAGAGAATAACACAGGCCGCAATTATAATTTTTTCAGAACACGGATTCCCCCACCAGTGCCAGGATTGTGGAGCAGAAAGAAAAATAGTGACAAAAGCAATTTTAAAAATTTTTGCCTTTTTTTTTTGAAGTCAACAATTCACACAGATTAGTATCATTTCGTCGGTTGTAACATTTTTTGCTGTTCTTACTCTTATTCACGAAACATACAAAGCATGCTTCCATATAGTTTTAAATGTATCCTACTTTACATTATACATATCACGCATTTAAAGGTCTCGGTATCGTATCACAAAATTATGTAATATAACAGTTACTATTTTACTTAATGTTATGTTAATAAGTTATAATAAACTATTACGTTTAATTTTATAGAGTGTTACGAGGTTTAGTTTTACTAAAATTAATTCTAATAAAATAAAAAGTATTAAACTATACTTAATCCTACAATTGAATTTTATCGGCAAGTTAATAGTAATTTAAATTGCTTCATGCAAGTATAGAAATAGCCACCCAGTGAGTTGTATTATACATAACTGTCACTATAATAAGAAGTTTGACTTACAATTAAAACAAACAAATTTTCTTCATAGTTTCACATGATGTCGTGGTGATCGTAAACTTTAAGAAATAAAACGTGTACAAACAATAGGAAATGCTTCATTGTATAAACGTAAACTAATGAAATCAGTGATTCATTGTGGCTGTTGGTGGGTATTGTCGTGCTTTCGCGGGAAGGTGTGTTGAGCGATAACAACAGAAGAAACGGTTAATTGATTAAAATAGTTAGCTAGTTGAACAAACAAACAAACAAACGAACAGACAAACAAGACAGTCAGAGGACGGAATATTTACAGTGGCGTCTAGTTGTATCGAGAAACAGAGAGAGAAAGACTTTTTATCTCGACCAAGTCTTAGTATGTTTGTTTGTATAAGCGTTGAATGTTTTATTGCTTTGGGTGTACTGAGGTAGTTATACACTAATTTATGGTGTGTGTGTGTGTGTGTGTGTGTGTGTGTGTGTGTGTGTGTGTGTGTGTGTGTGTGTGTGTGTGTGTGTGTGTGTGTGTGTGTGTGTGTGTGAGGGTGGTGGATTTCACCTAGTGATATATCACAGGTAAAAAGAGAAAGAGTAGGTGAGAGAGATACTTCGGCGAAGGCGAACACTTACGGTGATAAACCCTACCCCTTGACACGGGCGGCCTGCACACGGAAGCCCTTTTACTCGTTGATCATTTCTCAAAAGCCCCCGTGTGAGTGGAAGCGGACGGGACACCCACGACAAGTGTTCTCATTTGTTATATTAAAGCGGACCAGCCGTTACATACGTTCTAAATCAAGTTTAAGACAGCTTCCTTACCGAGGTATGTCACGACTGACGCGCGCACGCGCGCAACATCTTGTTTCTCCCTCTCCCCCTTTCCTACTCTCTTTCTGTCTCTTATCGTCTTTTTTCTCGTTTCCTTTATTTATTTTTATTATTTTAAACATTCGCTCGTTACGTATGCAGTGTGCTGCACCTGTAGGAATCAATCACTTCGGTGCGTTGCGTTCCACAACATTTCATACGTTCCCCGCGGTAATTGATTACCCGCCGGTGAAAGCACATGTATGTTTGTTTGCATGCGTTTATTTTCTCGGCATTTTCAACGCGGACCGCAGCTAACTTCCCTGTAATTGATTGAGTCTAAATCAACTGGCTTTGACACATGTCTCGGGTGTCAGCCTCTCTCTGCGTCTGAGAAGCGTCCACACACCTCTCTCTTGCTCTCTCTCTTTTCTCTCTCTATCTCTCTCCCTCTCCCTCTCTCTCTTTCTCTACCGGTCTGTCAACCTCTTTCTCTTCTACCTACAATTTTTCAGTCCCGTTTCATAATCCGCGTATAAGTTTCTGTCGCTTAGAAAAGACGAGAGAAACTGAGAATCCGTTCGTTCCTGCCTTCTCAAACAAACAAACTGATAACTTTCCTGGACATTTTTTTCTGTTGTGTGATGAAAAGATAAAGAAGGGAAAAAAGTGTGAAGACATAAGTACGATATTTTGGGGACTGAACAACGTTTCGAATATAGTTTATACCTGAAACGTATTTTTATGCTTGCGTAGTTTTATGCTTGTATTTTTCCAGTACAGTTCAGCCTTCTGTTAAAGTCATTCGGTCACTCGTAAACGATGCGTGCAGCAGAACTATCATTATTTTAGCAGGAACGAAAATATTTGAATCTTATTTGTTTCCATGATGAGATGACGAGATGAGGAGAAAAGAACGTAGTGAGATAAGTAGCCATGTTTCATTTACAGTTGTTTTTCTACGAATCAAATATAATTCAAAAATCGTCCCAACACAATAATTTACAATAACACGGCTAATAAGTGTTGGCTGAAATATCTTCGAATTCTTCGAAACGAACTTCAGTCTAGCGTCTGCAGTTCCGTGAGCCACAGTTGGCGAACCTTCACGAAAAATGCCAACGTCAAACACTAGTAAGCGACAATATGCGATTCCGTTTGTGCTCCCAGCCTCCAGTCTGTACAACAACGACCTGCTGGTCCAGGCTTAGCGTCGGATGTTTCGTGTCTCAACAGTACACCAGTAATAATGGGTGTGAAAATTCCGTGCTGTCCGATCGAATTACTCACTGAAGCGTGACTTTTTCCCTCCAGTAACTACGCTATGGTGAAAGAATGCAACAATCGATTTCAGCTTTCACTAGATATGCCCCTTATACTTGTCCGCTACAAACTCCATGTCATCACCGACGGAAAACTCCTACCACCTCCTGAACGCGTCACCGTGTATTGCAACTCAGTGGACTGTAAATAAATTTAGGAAACGTTTCGCTATCGTAGTCTTTTGATATACTATTCAAGTATCATTGCCACATGTCAAAAAATACGTATAATTGCATTTCTGTTCAATGAAACACTGGAACATTCTACATTCTGGATATTTCAGGTAACTTTATTTTATTTATTTATATCGACTATTTCAAACACATAGTCTATACTTTCAACGAACCTGCATATTCTTTCTTTCCCCTGATGTTTCAGACACACAATAGACACACGCGCGCGCGCGCACACACACACACACACACACACACACACACGGTAATGGCATGGCAGCTGTCTTCCTTTATCCAGTGTATCTAATGTATCCAAGGAACTTGAGGTCACCATATAATCCGAATAGGCTGTATGCCATATTTTTATCCCCACTTCTTTTTTCCTCTTTCCATGAGACATAAATGAGACATAAATTCCTCTTTCAGTTTAGACATAAATTAGCATAAAATAAAATAAAAAAGTTTTCCGAAATTTATTTAATGACACGTAAATTGTGTTTCATTAGCATTCATGTATAATGGTACACATAATTGACAGGTTAATTTAACTTAATTAAATTTTACATCTCTAATACAGTTCTGTTTTGGTTTACAATACATCCACACTTTAAGATTATTCACAAGATTATCCAACATTACTTCCTGAAGATTATCCAACAGTCTCTAGGGCATCGCGATTTTCGACTCCACCCTTGCGTGCGCTAAATGGAATATTTAGGCCCCTTGAGATTCCTCGCCTCTATACGTACAAACTGCCATCATTTATAGTTCTAAGCGTTGCGTTCTAAAGTAGTTATAAGATTTCCAAATGCGTAGTATGCCCTAAGCTAAATCCATACACCCGTACTAGGCTCAGTGAACATTTTTGAATTACGATTTTGTTTATTAAAGGTATCTGAAAATGTCCATTTAACAGCGACCACTACATATTTCTTAAATTAATCCTTAATTTTCGCTTCTGTATGTTTATATGCTAGACTTCTGGCAAGGTACATGATCGCGTAATTGTGCATCGACAGTTCCTGAGATAAACTAGAACAGTGATTTCCAACTGTCATCCCGAGGGGGGGGGGCATGCGACCCATGACCTTATTTTTGGAAAATGAATTTTAAAATTACTCCATTTATTTTAATAATTATATGAATAATGCGTTATTATCTTAACTGAGAATTATCTCGCAGAAGAAGCCTGTGAAATATGTATAGGTCTAACACGTTCCACTGATTCGCTAATAAACATACAGTAGATTACTCTTTATTTGTTTAATTTAACGTGTATTTGCTGTAGTCCTTTTTTTATTTTCATCACTTTACAAGACCCAGTCTATTTCCTTCCATCCTTTGGCTAGACAAAATGGAGGCGCTTGTCCGATGTTTTTTCTTTAGTTCCTGATTAGTTGCAACTGTTATTCAAAATAACACTTAGACGTTTTCAAACTAAATCTCGACATACAGAAACGCCTGAGTTTTTAGCCGTCCTCAGTTTTGACATTGAAGGTTTTATATAGATATAATACACTGTTCAAAGTCTTTCTTATATCGTCATTATTATGTTAAAATAATAATTATTTTACCTTTAAAAATATGTGTAGTAGGATAAGTTAAATGTGTAAATTATTTATTTTTATTTATTTACAATTAAACACTACCTTCTTTATTTTTACGTTATTTATTAAAAATTTATCGTTTATTATGCTGCCCACCGGTAGGTTCCTGAGTTTAACTGTAGCCCTCGAGCACTTTTATCTTTGAAGTTTTAAGTCAAAACTTACTTACGTGTTACTTGCTACGTTATAAAAATTAAAGAACGAACTACATTTTACTTCAATAAGGATAGTCCAGCAAACGGAGAGCTAAAACTGCATAAAGTATTGAACGGACTGAATTGTTATAACAAGAGTCCCATATGCTATGACGTCATTGGATACAGCCATTGCATACTGATTTTACAGATCAACTGGTTTATTGATTGCCTACTTCCAAGATTCTTATTTACATCTCTGCTTATACAAATTTTCCTCAACGCGTTCTGTTTATTCTTTTTGAGTGTTTTACCCTTTTATCGTTAAATTACGTTGATTACAATGACTCATTCACAAATGAAATTAGATAGAGTTTTTTATGGTAAATGTATTATTAAAACAATGGAAGGACAGACAGATTCATAGACAAAATACATGGATAGAATGAGTTGCTGTATAATTCATTCAATTATATAAGTAGTTGATAAAGACGAATAGGTCGTCCGGGGAATGAAGTCCAATAAATAAGATTTTTAATGTAAATGATAATGGTGATGATGATAATGATGTTAATGGCAATGGACCATCTGCAAAAATCGTTTCATAAAGTTCTCTTCGAATTAGTAAAATTCTCCATATTAGCCTATTTGTCGGCAATTTGTAACATTTAACAACTTCATGTCCTGCAACAATATTAAGCTTATTGAAATCCTTTTAGCGATATCGCAAACTGAAACAATTACGAATTTCCTTTTAATCTGCGTAACCGACTGTTCTTCACAAAAAGCAGAAGATTCGTTGAAACGTTTTACAAATTACGTGCAATTTGCGTCATTAAAATTCTTTTTCATAATAAAAAAAAAGCAAGGAACGTTTTTCAAGATTTATTTTGATAAGAAAACATTTTATAATATACAATAATAACATGACCCGAAGGAAAATAAAGGAGAAGAAGCAAAAAAGTCTGTAAAATAATTTAGAAAAGAAGTTATAAATAAAGAAAGAGAACCAACGTAATACCGCATTACATCATACGAGATCAGAGCAGGGCAAGTTGCGGTAGAGAGAGAGAGAGAGAGGGAGGGAGAGAGAGAGAGAGAGAGAGAGAGAGAGAGAGAGAGAGAGAGAGAGAGAGAGAGAGAGAGAGACGATGCGCTTGATTAAGTGGTATGATAATTTAGCAAGACAGAGAGATGAGTCCGGTGAAGAGAGCGGAGGACGGCCGGAGCAGGTGGCCGGCCATCAAGGTCTTCACAATTATTGTCTAGTTGAGAAGCTGTAGATAACAATAATAATTGAAAGGCAAAAGAAGAAGTGGAAGAGGTAGGTAATTCATTAGATGTAGGGTTAGACTGTGTTCATCTCGTCTTCCCTACAATTACCGGCCATTCTCTAATGGCAGAGAACCGCTCCGCGCCCGGCTCCAGTTTGCCACGATAAATCACACAAATGACACAACACACACACACACACACACACACACACACACACACACACACACACACACACACACACACACACACACACACACACACACACACACCTCTTGATGGAGAATCATCAACAAGTCTATTGTAAAAAAGTAAAATAAAACGTGAATAACATACATACACACGCGTGTAACTATGTACAAAATCGTGGTATCAAATGATGTTCTTGCGTATTATTAGTAGGCGTTGGAAGCGGCCTAATTATTTCCAGTGATTCATTGCATTATCAGAGGTTCTTCTCCTTTTGGGAATCGCATATTAAAATCGCATTACAAGCGGTCGCCGGGCGGCTTCTGGTTTTACCGCGCCAACCGATAATTTCTTTTAATTAACGGCAAAAAAATGACAACTTATCAGTCTTCATTCCCTGCAACGATCTCTTGTGACTTTTAACGATCCCCGTAGACCGCGTTTCGTGTCATTACGTTAATTGCGATCATTATATCAATACGCCTGGGGCTTCCTTATGTTCGTAAATTTCTAAGAAAAATGAACTCCACAACGGCCTCTCGAAGAGTAGAAAACGATATTCCATCAGATGATAAAGTAGCGCCTTTTAACCCCTCAACGGTAGAGAACAACGAGCTCGAAAAATGGTTAAACATACTGGTTAAAAGTGGTTACTGCAAACATGATATAGCTCCAATACTTGAGCTGGTATAGCTTCGGAACACACACACAAGTTTCAGTTAATTCCCTCATAATCTCTATAGTACTTGGGTAACATACATGGAACCATTAATTTCTGTGAGACATTAACACTGACATTAAGTGTGCCTTAACACTGAAATGACTATGATTTTCCAAACCAGTATACGTTCTTAAGTATAGGCCTATAGATCAATTAGTTTGATAGACCCTGTTGATAGGTCGTCTTGATATGATGTAAAACTAACATAATTTGTTAAGAGACATCTACTACCTGAAAATCGGCAGAAATGTATAAATACTCTGTGGTTAATAATATAAATTAATGTTTTGTGGTTAAGTACAAAAATAAATATTTTTTGATAATTATTATATAGAAAGTATTCTTATAGGTAATAGGCGTGGTTTGTTACTACCACGTTTTTCCTACACGCTACATAACGATCACATATTTATTCACATCGGCATCTCGGACTGACACCAAGAAAATGACTATTTAGGTGGGAGACGTCAAGGAAATATGGGATACTCAGGGTCGAAGATAGGATAACTCATATTTATGACAACGTAGCATAAGAAAAATTTGTGTCTATAAAAAAAAAGAATTTGCTAGCTTCAAGAAGATTAATTTCAAAACAAGACTAATGAAGCCTTTTTGCATTATGGAGCGGTGGTTCTGTACAGTTTTTGAATTGTTAGGATTAGTCAGAGGCTTCTACAGCATGACGCCGGAGAAAAAAGAAAAGAATTTCACGTACGGATAGAATGACCAATTATTAAATTTTTAATAATTTAAATGTTGGTCTTATTAATTTTAATAAGAAGAAGTTCCTTTAAATGTGTCGTAGAAAGGAATACCTACGTCTGAACACTTAATTAGGGTCAATGGCTATGTGACCGTGCAAGGAGAGAGAAGGCCGACGAGAGAATTGCAAGGAAGAGCCCAAGAAAGTCGTTCTTGGATCCAACGGTTGAAGAAATGAGTTTACACGGGTACAAGAATTTTAAACAGATGGTGATCGGCAGTGCGACCTGGTGACTGTATAATAAGGCGTGTAATCATCCTCACAATGAGGCTGCAGAAAGAACATATAATTTCAGAATTCACACAATGGCTAAATATTATTGTTTCACAACATCATATAATACGGAGGTGATTTGTTTAGTATGGTTCCTTCTCTAAACACACTAACACACACACACACACACACACACACACACACACACACACACACAGATCTTCTTACCACACACGTTGCTCATAGCGCGTGCACAACCACAAAAATACTCATAATCCTTGCGTAAATGTAGGCGTGCGCGCGCGTGAGTGAAAACATTCGTGGCGTGTACACATACATGATTGTTGTGTGCGTAAATGAAGACATGTAAAATTCCTGCAGCAACGAACGGGCGAAGAAGAGGTCGCTTTTTTTTTTTAATCCTCGTTGTTTCTCAAGAATGAAGATTAATCTAGACTCTAGGCTACTGAAACCTGTTTGGTCGGTAAAAGAGGCCGTTGATAAACGTGGCAAACTTTACTTTTTGTGAGGATTTATGTTTTTTAAAAACACGTCCAAAAAGTTGATTAGACGTTGCTTGCCTCTCTCGGGAAGGATGAGAGTCGTCAGTTCGCCTTTATAAACCACGCCTCGATGCGCGACCATTAACGAAAACTGGGCAATCGTCGGATGTTAATGCTTGGCGTTAATTGATTCTTGGATACTGTCAATGGATTCAACGTGTTAGACTCGAGTCAGTGACACATCGATCATGAAACCGATTAGTTCTGCATTGTTGCGGTATTTCATCGTTTAAAACCAAACAAACTATGTCCAACCATATTTGCGTTTGTTGGCACGAAACGGATGCTTCAAAGTCCACCAGTCTCGCTAAAGTTAACCCTCCGTTTAGAAGAGAAATCTACATATGTTGGTGCACCGAAGCTGCGTAACATGTGTTCCATAAATCGGATAAACAAATTTGAACTCGATTTTATCGATATCGTCATCATCACCAGGGCTTGTTCTTTAAATATCTGATAATCATTTCTCTGGCCGTCCAACATTATATTCTTTCTTTTCCTTTACATTTTACAGCTTCCTTGGACAGTCTTCCGTTAACCATCTTTTCTATATGCGTTTTACTGTCTTTCCAATTACATTTCGTTTTTAAATTGATGTTGGCATTTTCAAATGATTTGTTTCCAAATTCTACCAGCTCTTTTGCATCCTTTCACGCTTCTTAAGAGCTTTATTTTAGATAACCGTAATTTGTTTTAATTTTTGTGGTCTTTACGCATACATCTGTACCATTCAATAAATCTAGGAAGTTACCTATATTTAAAATTGAATTTTAGCATCTTGTCGCGCTATTTTCTTAAATGTTCTGTTGATAGTTCCACCAATTTTATTTATGTACGTTATGTATATTTACGTATTTATGTATTTCATATTTTTCTCAATAGAACGTGTAACATATCCACATAATTCAAGCTGCTCCAGCGTTTGGATGCTAATTATTATTTTCGATCTAATTGGTACAATATCACCATAGTTTAAAACTTGATATTTTGACCCAGTTTTTCTTTAAACACATCAGTCAGTATCAAAGAAACTGAAAACGTTTGATGGAAAACTAGTACAGTATGTGAAAATTTAATAAGTGGGCATCGTTAAATGATATTATGCGTTCTTAGTTTTCAACTGCCAGATTTTAATCTGCCGGAGTTTTGTTTACCGGGTGCCGAGGCAAACTCGATGGCGAAACTAGACAGACAAAGCGGAGGAAAATTCCAGATTCTCCATGTCACCTTCCACGTAAAATTATGGGACAAAGATCTACAGAATGATGACGGCATTCGTGGCTCAGTAACTTACGAGAGTGATTTAAATGATGATTCGAAACTTTGGAAATACGCATAGCTTTGACGAGTGGCAACCTTCGAAACGAAGTCAACATTTGAAGAAAATGAGACCGTGGTCCACTTCAGAGAAACATTTTGGCTAAATCTACGGTAGTCCTTCTTCAGATACAGTAATTAAAGAGTAACTACTGCAGATTTTGGCGAAACGTTTAGCCGAAGAATGAATCTAACAAAGGCACGTGACTTTAACATCGGGAAAAAACAAAAAAAATTTTTCTTTTTAATATTTGGAAGTATTTATAAAAATAGTGATAAAAATATCTTAAAATTTATTGGCAAACGTAAAGATTGCACGATGTTCAAAAATATGAACAATTTCGGAATACGAAGTAACTATTTTAAGAAGTCAGAACTTCTTAGTAATATCGTATAGAAAAGTATTTACAAACAAATGAAGCACTAGTGTTTGCGACAAAGTGACAAATACCAGTCAAAATAGTCGGCGACCGCAAGGCTTTGCCGCCCTTATCGTGTTCTCGATTCAAAAACAGCCAGAGTTGTTTTCTAAAAAAAAAAACCGATCGATCACGCACGATTTAGATAACGTCTCGACAAAGTAAATATAGTCGACCGCAGTGACAGTGATTTTATCGCGTTGCCAATTTGCGACGCGTCACCGCACTGCGGACGCCGAACCGTTGTGTCGGTCCTCGTCAGATACCGTGAGAGACTAAACGCGAACCATTAATAAAATGCGACTGGATTTCGCTAGAATCGGCGAATCGGTTGGCGCTGAACTTGACAGCCGACGTGTCAAATGTTAAACCGGGAGGGACAGTCAGTCATTAATCGAGCAGTTTCGTTTCGGTAATTAGCGCCTTCTGAGTGTGATGCAAACGATTGAAAATCTGCAAATATTAACTTATATGATAGTCAGTTTATGAGATAAGATAAACGATAGGATCTCAGACATTCGATAATAGAGGCCCCCTTATTTCACCTTTCACGGTATCTCTAAAAGTGATTCCCTGAACACACACTAAAATTTAGCGGCAATGATTCTCTGGCTGTACAGCGTCGTGCGGTCTGAGCTTGATAGTGAGGCTGCCAGGTCTTTCGATCATTATTTCCCTACGACACGACCTGATGTACGCTTTTGATTACAGCGAAGAAAATATGCGCTTGCAGCATGTTATTTTGGCAACCAAATTCATAAGACGAAATTCATAGTGCCTTCGGGCCAGTAAAGCGACTGTCCGGAGAGTAAGGTTCAGTGAAAAATAAAGAACCATAACAATTAATAGAATGTCTTAACGAATTACATTAATATAAGATACACAAGTCGAGGCGTTGACTTGAAAAAGCTTGTCTTATAAGTCATTGTAATTTTGAGATAATAACAAAAAAACAGATCACAAACCTCATTTTAAATATGTTTGGTTGTTTGGACTTTAAACAATAGTTTATTATTCATAATCATGAAAAAAGTATTTGGGAAGTAATGTAGGCCTATTTCATTGGATATTGATGAATTTTGGTAAAGGCGTACGTTTTGGTTTCAAACGACTGGATAAGACCTTTTTTCAGATGCAGGATGTGGATTTGATAATTTATGGTGGAAACAAAGAAATACTCTGAAGTTGATAAGTACAAATTTGTATTATCAGAATACGAAAGTAAACTGAAAGATGGAAAATTAACCAAATGAAACACATTTTGTGATAGAAAAGGAAAAATAAATAAACCAAGAGAAGACGAAGAATCTATTTGTTAGTTAAATAATATAGTCCTGAACGTCTTTACGCAAGACATTATTGGTATAAGGCTCATAGTGGTTATGGTACGTATGGTTTGTACGTACCCCTTGTCAACCGTCGGATTCTTCTCTCCTTTTTGACGATTCATTTGGATAAGATGAATTATACATATTCACTGTATACGATCTCGCAAAAACGGCAGAACTTGCATTAAAATCTTAGACCATACCTACAGACATTCTAGTTTATAAATACTTCATTGTAACTTCTGATTTCAAGAACTTCTGATTATCTTTGCCTTGAATTGCTCTAGACTATTCTGATATATGTAGTTCTATTCAAAACAAAATAGAAAACACAGAATCACATTCACTAGATAAAACAAGTTTCGCTCCAACGGAGTGTCTGGTGGATAATGCGACGTTTACAGCAACTTTGACGTTGGATAAGAACGGTTTTGGTCAAAGACGTTTACTGGAATCATGTGGAGAAACATAGGCCTAACCTAAATTAAAATTTAAACCACTGAAAATTCACTTTTTAATTTTAAGATAAGACAAGTTTCACAACTCAGCGCCTCGAATATATTATAAAATACACGTTCGTTAATATGTTCAATAATCTCTGTTTAGTGATGACGAAACGATATGAGAAAAGTGCGGACGACAAAATAAAAAACACATGCGTAAGAAATTAATTTTTATTGTGACAATTATAATGTACCGTAACTGCAAGGGTAAATGAAAACAGAGTTACCATAATACAGCATCATGAATTTATGCGTATAAATTACATGTAATTTATGTGTATGTTATGTCTATCACAACATCGTGAATTATGTGATTTGATGTGCACACAATACAGATATGGAAAGGTCGAAAGAAGAAAGAGGAAAATAGAATGAGACGTGAAGAAAAGGATGAAGTTCACAAAAAGAAATATTTACTTTTTTCAAAGTACGTGTTGAAATTTTGAATCCGATACGCGAGGGGGATATTATTGCCGTTAATAATGGAGATGGAGCTATCTGTACGTTTTATGGTTATGTGAGTTGGCGAGAGAGTGCGCGCGCCAGGTCGCGATGCGTTCTTCTTGTACGTCAGCGCCGGCCAGACAGACAGTTAATTTCCATGCGCGGGTTTCACGTCATTACACGCAGAACCTAATATTAAAAGTCACTAGTAGTGAGTATATAAATAATTATTAGTTACGTGTTGATGTCAGAGTGCTGTTGTGTGTGTGTGTGTGTGTGTGTGTGTGTGTGTGTGTGTGTGTGTGTGTGTGTGTGTGTGTGTGTGTGTGTGTGTGTACAAGGGGCAGCAGATTGTTGGCGGCAGCACGTGGCGGAGCGCGTAAATGAGGGTCAAAGGTTAAGATGCTGTGTGCTGGGACGCGGCTAACCTCCCTCACAGGAGTCAAGACACATTACCGACTTCTGTTGCCCGCTTCTGCGGTGTTTTAGTCTCTCTCTCTTCCTCTCCGGCTCTGTGCTGAATTTAAAATCACTCCCTGGCATGAGGCGCCACGTGCATACGGTTTCGTATAAGGCGATCGCACAAAAAAAGGTATTTGCGCTCCATTGGAGACGCGTAATATTACTTTTAAAACACCTTTCGATATTGTTGTACGCTTAAGTCACATTTTTTCTCTTATACCAGTCTTTCGCACACTCCCCCTACAAGTTCTTCTTTGACTTACACCTTCCTTTCCGTTGTGGAAGTATCCATTACTTGGTATTATTGAGAAATCTGGTCTCTACTTTGCATTCTACGTATCCAAACAGATGAGTTGCTCTTCCTCTACAACATTCGTTTAAAAGCTATGATCACATAAACGTCATCGTTTCTAACATTATCAGTTGTAAGACTCAGTGATTTTCTGCTAACGTTCGTACCGACTGCTTGTAGTTTTCCATATTGTATTTCCACTGTTGTCTTCACAGTTTTTCTTCCCGACGCTAGAGTACTTTTGATCATGGTTTCGTATCTTTTTTCCTATTCATTTAGTCCATAATTTGAAGGTACGTAGATCAAACAATAATGAAGAAGGATTTGAATGTGGACGGGCAGAAAAAGCACATTTACAGTCGTCTGTAAAGAGTACGATTGATATCGGACGTGAAATACGAACGTTTTCAAAGATGGCAAACGGAAATAACGATGCCAAATGAATGAAATTCAAAAGTTATTAAACGGGAAACCAACTGAATGAAAAGAAAGATATTTTTACGGATATATCATAGACAAATAAGTATAAGGAAAGACGTGTTTTCTCTTCAACAAAGAATTTTTCTTCTTTCTTACCTACTACTTCGTCTTCTATAGTCATGTCCTAACGGCGTGGCCTGTCTGTATTCCAGATCAGTAGACTTGAGCGCACCGAATTTGCTTAATCTGTGAGGTAACTTAATGTGGAGAAGAGTTTTAACAACTATGTTAGTTCTCTTAAAATTGTATTAGGTTCCACTGCGGGTCGCTAGATACGTTTCTGTCGATTGATGTACCTATCCCGGCAGAACCGATCTGTGGTTAAAGCCTGATGACTCCAGTTGCAAAGTTAATTGTATACGTATGAATGGAAAGCCTGATTTGGTGGCCAGAGGTCTCCTCAATTGGAAATGGAGATATAGGGTGAAGTTTCGATTTAATTGTGTGTGCATGCGCAGTTCTTTTTCTAGATGTATTATAAATTAAAATTATGTATAAAATCGCTACTTTACTTGATGATATTTGTTCAAGCAAACCACTTTGATGTTTGATTCACTGTTTGGTGAAGCGTTAGAGTTTTTATTTCACTATTGCTGCTGTTGGAATTGCCGGTGTTTTGTTGACTTCATTGTTATGACTGCTTTTCGTAAATAATTTTGTTTTGCCAGCGTTTTTCAATTTTTTATTTTTTAAAACCTGTTTCGTGCTTTGTACTGGTACTGACTTGAATTTATTCGAACATCAATCTGTGTTCGTGTTTTACGTTGGAACGTAGGTAGTTTCTGTAGGTAGGTTTTACCAAGTGTTCAATATACTAGTACCTCCTTATGCTCCATGTTTTGTCAATGCTACGTTGTTAACGTTTTGGCAATATATGTCTTGTATTTCTATCACATGTTGCTAAATTAGATTTGTAAAGTTTTCTATTCATTTAAATGTTCAAAGAGGTTAAAAAATCTCTTTCTTGCCTGACCGATTTGCAGTCTTTGGCATTCATTTTTTCAAATTCAGTTTTTTGTTTAGAGTATCCCTGCTGTGTGAACTATTTTTATATACTAATTTTGTTTGTTTCTGTCTGCCATTCCCGTATATAATAATTTGTATTTAAGGGATAATTCATACAACAGGAATTGTTACAAAACTACCATACTACGAAACTCACGGGCACAATACGAGGGGTATGTATGGTCTGTTAAGAAATACAGTAATCTCTACTCTAGAACCTGTCTGCTTTAGCAATACGTCTAACTACCAGTGATTTGTCAATATTCATTCCCCTTGTCAGAAGCATTATCTCAAACTGGTAATTAATAAGACATTATACCGTGTCGCTTTATTATTAATAATAATAATATTATTATAAACAACAACACCGACGTTTTGTCTTTCATCTCAAGACCATTTTGTGTGTTGATTTACGTTTTGAAGGTTGTAATTATCACTATAGAACGACCTTATCCGTATTGTTGGTGTCAGACGGCGGTCACTGGTGTATAACACCTCGAGTGAGGTCAGATATCATAGGACTACGTTTGTGCATGGATAGCTCAAGGTGTCCCACAATCTTAACCGGGCTGTATGCAGTACACCCGCGCGTACCCGGATCGTAGTTGCTGCATATCCGCTCTTGTTCTCGGCTTTTGATTACCTAATTCGTTTCACGAGTGCTTTAATTCAGTGTCTCTAATTAATGAGTCAGTAGGACACAATGCGTGTCCTCAGAGAGATATAATTTGATAACTCCTTAGACAACGTATTTACCAATAATCGAGTAGACTTAATTTATTTCAAGGCCTAGACCTTATACACACGTCTGGTTACTTCTGGTATCGGTCTATTATTTTGACTCAAGGAAGCTATCAAATGTGACTCTCTGTTCAAATGAGGATTGAAATACTTGATGTAGGATATAATACGTCGCAAACGAAAAATTTAACAATTTCTTACCAGTTCCGATGGATTAATACTATTACAGACCCTTCTTCTTCGATTCGTCTTCTTATTCTTTGTCGTTATCATCATCATCATCATAATCAGCATCTTCTTCTTCTTCTTCTTCTTCTTCTTCTTCTTCTTCTTCTTCTTCTTCTTCTTCTTCTTCTTCTTCTTCTTCTTCTTCTCCTTCTTCTTCTTCTTCTTCTTTTACCACTTCTTCTCCTTATCGTAATCTGGATAGAGAATTGGTGCATTATCAAGATGAGATGTTCCGATGTGTGAGTCCGGATATTCCCAAGTCATACGTTTGGTTTATAGAGCCCTCTCTTTTCAACAGACGTGATGATATTTCGGGACATTGTAAAGCTAATATTGGTATAATATTTCTGACTGCATGGATTTCTGTAAACTTGTTTTACATACATATTTTGTAATATTATATACAATATTAAATATATAGGGTGTGGGGGGGTGCAGACTTATCAGAAATGAACTAGTACTTTGTAAATAAATACGTAGTTTAAGTTTACCAATTACATTTTCTGCGTGCTGTAATTTCCTTAACAAATAAACTCTGATTCACAAATGAGCATGAAAAAAAAATAATAAAACCTCATTCGCGATCGACGTAGATCGCCAAAGTATTACAAACACAATAACGTGGAAACAATAAAACCGTTACTCTGCTTTTGTTTTCACAATAAATAAATCTGGTTCTTACGTGAAAATTACAGCCGTTGGACCTTTCCTAGAATAAATAACCCACATTACGGCGAGCAGAGCCTTCCCGTAAATGGCAATAACAATTTGAGCGTCGTATTCGCAGTAAACACAGTTCTATGAATCTCCCCTGCCCTGCCGCGACTGTGTCCGGTTATGGACTTTATTCAGCGCTCGACAAACAACAAAACAAATAACGTTATATAAAGTGTATGTTTTTTAAAATGTAGTACTGGAAATGTATACACAGCTGTAGTGACAGTTTCCCGAGCTTTTATCTCGCACCGTCCTCTTTCGAAGAAAATATATATTTTAGGCCAGTCCGGAAACTTTTTATCACCAGTTTAGTTGGGAAATTCTGTTACTTGGGAGTTAGGTTAGTGAATGTTTTTATCTATAAAAACTGGTAGATACGATAGACACAGACAACTTTGTCTGTGGGTTATATCGATTAGAATTCCAAACAATGCGGTTCGCAGCTAAATGAATGTTATATTGATAGCACACTGCATACTGATGGGAAAGTTCTTGCGCATTATGGAGCGTACGAGATTTCCAATATAAAATCATAAATAACTGAAAGAGATGGTGAAACATGACACGAAAAAGTTTATTACTGAATTGTCCACATAATGTGCTGTAGTAAAACATTTAGGTGACATAATCGTTACATTAACGCCTTCTTAGTGTTCATTTCGTTCTCAGTCTCCCCCCCTCACTGTCCTGGCATCGGCGATGTGTACCCCCAGATCTCTTCAGCGCCCACACGTAGACAATAAAGTCTACTGTAGAAAGTTTTGATACAGATGAATAGAATACATGTTGTATATTCATGTTGTATGTAGTTAACAGTAACTGCTTAATATACAGTTCTATCAGGAGTTGAGAGCCCATCTGCAGCTGTAATAGACTTCTTTCACTAAAATATGTGCGAGTGAGAGAGTAAAATGGAGAGAAAAAGGGAGAGAGAGATAATGTACAAATAATACAATAGTAAGAGTGTTATGGTCAATTGCAGACGGTTCACAGCTTGACCTTACTGCAGAAAATCGAGAACCATGAGTCTCCGGTCACCACCCCAAAGTATAGCATGACTTCCTTCCTGTGCTAATAGCCGCTTTTTTAACTTTCTATACCCTGGAGAAGTAGTATGATGCTAAGAACATGTTTTTTTTTCTCGATCATAAAGAGACGCCCATGTTTCATTGCCTGCGTACTGGAAAAAAGTGCAGGGAAGCCCTGATTTGGCCTCAAACGCCTCAGATCTGACTTCAAAATTTCTCTTCTTTAAATCAGACGTCAACTGTCGAGGAACCGGTTTTGCTTACATTATGACACCCTACGTCTACAGTCATCTTCTGCATGGTACTGTGATAACCTTCCAGTTGTGCAGAAAGCTCCCGAATCGTGATTCGTTTATCACTTCTTCCAGGCTCTGAAGAGCGTGTTAGTTATTGCAGTGGATGATCCTCCCACTGCGTAGTTTGTCGTTAACACTGGTTTCCTGTTCTTCAAACGTGTTCGTCCAACTCTACACGCTTCTCAGTTGTTTCATTTCCGTAATCGTTCCGAGTAGCATCGCCTTCTGTGGATATCAACTAGACCTCATCCTTGTTTTACTCAATGACGGTGTGTCGGTTCTGCTTGGAATCCATTACTAACCTGCAACGAAAAAATATTTCTATAATACCTGTACAGATTTACATTAGCAACACGCACTGTGAGGACGTATTTTATTAATAAAAAAGTTATGATAACCGTTGTATCACTTTCAGTACAGCCCTAGTTCCAAATGTATCTATGCCTGCTACAAGCTTATACACGCGTACGCATTAGATACACTGTAATCAATCTTCGACCGTGCGGTTAGAAATAAAGAGATGACTTGTTGATAACAATATGCCACCATATCAAGCGTCGCAAATCGATGTTTCATTAGCGGGTTAATTAAATCCAATCTAGTACAGGAGCGTGTTAAGAGGAGAGTAGTGAGTAGTAGTAGTAGTAGTAGTAGTAGTAGTAGTAGAGGATTATTAAAGTGAGTAGTAACTGTACAGGGTACGTACGCACTTAGCGACGGTGTAACTTGCCATTTCCTTATATGGATAATTAAATACGTCAAATTTGAAATTGCGCCTTGTGATGAGTTTTTTAAAAGTAATCAATTCTTGTTGATAATAAAGAGGTTGACAGATCCGTTACGCAAGGTAATGGATCCAGCGTTCCACATAGCGACACACACATAACAGCTGAGTGATAGCGTCGAGCGTACAGCACCTGATTATTATTCGGTGTGCCAAGAGCTTTGCAACTTGCGCAATGTTAAGTTGCTATAACGCTCGTACTTTAACTGCTGATGATTCGTTCTGTATGTTGTCACCAGCTAGTATTAAATATCTGTCTGAAGTGGACAGAAGATTAACTTATTTATAATCGTCAAAAACGAACCTCAAAATGTTTAGGGAGTACCGTTACCTACTTATAAACTAAATGAAGCAGATCTGTACATAAATTCTTCTTCTTCTTCTTCTTCTTCTTCTTCTTCTTCTTCTTCTTCTTCTTTTTTGTCTTATTCTTCTTATTCCAACAGGCTCCCTTTGATTATTACAAGCAACATCACACTATCTCATGTCTACTCTTTCTTGACCTTTCTCTCCTTTGTACACCATCTTCGTCTGATGGTCTTGGCACTTCATCTACTCTTCGTATTGTTTAAATTAGCAGCCATCGTTACTATTTCTTTTATAAAATTGCTAAACTGCTATAATTTTTATTGTTTAGACAAAGCTTTTCGTCATCACTGACATCTTCAGGTCTTAAACAACGAGGTCAGTGATGACGAAAAGCTTTGTCTAAACAATAAAAATTATAGCAGTTTAGCAATTTTACTTCATCTACTGTTTTCATTTATCTTTAGTTCACGTTTATGTTTCTGCTTAATCAACTTCAAATCATCTACTCTCCTTTTAACATCACACACCCCCTATCACTTTTAAATCGAATCACATCTGTTATTGTCTTTCTGTTAATTGCATGTTATTAACCTGCCCGTAATTTTGTGATAATAAAATATTTTTTATTTACTTGTGAAAGCTTTTCCAGCATTCTTGAATCGTGACAACGGAATTTAGGTACGTTGAAAATGATACTGAAGAATGTTCCTGTGCATATAAAGTCGATAAATGACAATCTTGGGTCCACTGTCTTATAAAATTCTGTCAATATTCACACTAGCCGTAGGTAAACCCTCATTACTGATAACCATAACAAGCAAAATACCCACTCAATGGTTTACAAAAAGAACTCGACTGCGAATACTGGGTATGATATCCTTTCACCATAACAAAAATCCATATTATTCACCATATTATTGACTCCCCTGACTCCTCCTTGCTCAACTTGTCAAATAGTGTAACATCAGAATTCTCAAATAATTATTGTTAATCGAGTTTTACGTTCTCACACAAAAGCGGATATGTCATTTCATCGTCATTTTCATTATAAAGAATTAAAGAAAACTAAAAACTTGTTTTCGTGATTTTCACTCGTCATTTATTTAAAAAATAATGCACCACGACAGCTGTTTCGGCACACATTGCCTTCTTCAGATGGTAAGAGCTGACTAGTTACGTACAATAAAATATCACATAAAGCCAGTGCTATGAGAACTAATCGACTTACACTCGGACAATAAAACAATACACATTACATATAAACAACTATATACAAATTAGAAAGGAACATACATTTACTTATAATTTCAAATTTAAAAGCGGAGAGCTATTTAATTTTATATAGTTGTGTATATGTAATGTGTATTGTTTTATTGTTCGAGTGTAAGTCGATTAGTTCTCATAGCACTGGCTTTATGTGATATTTTATTGTACGTAACTAGTCAGCTCTTACCATCTGAAGAAGGCACTGTGTGCCGAAACAGCTGTCGTGGTGCATTATTTTTTAAATAAATGACGAGTGAAAATCACGAAAACAAGTTTTTAGTTTTCTTTAATTCTTTAAAAATGGATTTTCATCAAGTAAAGGCCTCCAGTATAAATTATTTTCATTATAAGCTATTGCTGGAGCGTAAATTTGAATGATTTTTAATTAAACTCGTTTAATCTTAAATACAAGATATGCAAAATAATCTAAAATACTTTGATATTTGTACATAGCTAGTTGCTCTTTGATTCGTGATGGAGTCTACTCCAAAGTTGCCAACATGTTCATTACATTTAGTGAACAATCGGTTACTGATTTCAAAATATCAGAATTTCGATGGTATACTTTTCATTCTAGTTTCGACTAGTCTTACTATGTCTCACATTATTCTTTTCAATTATGCCTCTATTTCGTGGACTTCTCTATCGTCGTTTATCGATCGGATATTGACTTTCCCCCCGTCATCAGGTTTGCCTGTATGGAAAGCTTTGCTTTTCAATGTTGGGAGCGAATGGTCGTATTCTTCTAGATTCCTTCAGAGAAACTTAACGTATACTAGATTCTAAGTTTGTTATAGTATCTCAAACGAAAGTTAATTTGCTTTCTTCAAAGTTTTATATTGTGAGACACATACAGCCTCCTCTATACCAAAATTCCAGCTTCCGTAACGTTTCCTTGTAGCCTAATCTTTATCTCATAACAAGTGGAATTACACTGTTCCACACCACTATAGGAAAAATGGCCGATTAGCGCTTTCAAGCTTCACGGCTCATCATTAGATAGGAAATGTGATGGTCAGATATTTCATCAGATATCATCAGATATTTTCGATATGATGATGATGGAGCTGTGAAGCTTGAAAGCGTTAATCGGGAATTTTTTCTTCCATGTTCCATAAGGAAATGGAAGTATGGTGATGGCGAAAAAATCGTGTTCGAGATAAGGGTTGATTCTGATGGTACTACCCTCAAAACATGAAGGAAAGTCATTTTCCGAAAAGTTTGTATGTGTGTCTATCTTTGTGTCTGTGTGTTTGTGTGTAGAATTTTGTCTATGGCGAACGATAATTGCCGCAAAAGAATCAAATAACTTTTTGCATATGTGCCTGAGTTGTAGAGGACTCAAACGCTATTGATTTTGGTGAAGATCGGTCAATGGGAACAGGTAGTTTACCTGTAACGTTTTATGTTTTAACAAGAGTAACGTACTTAATTTTGATAGATAAAGTATCCTGAAAAGAAGTTCATATTAATCTACTGTAGAAAGGTAGATGAAATATCTATAAATGAAAAAGACAGTTGAAGGGGGAGGGGGTAATTTTATATGTGTACTACGTTATCGGCAACAAAGAAGTGTTTGTCGTTAAAATTCCTTCCCGGGCTGTTTGCCCATGACCCAATGTTTTCTGCAAAACCAGACGTTTCGGCAGTGCCATCGATTGCCATCATCAGTGAAAATCGAGTGCGCTAACTTGAAGTGGTATACGTTAGTGACCACAGTACTGTGGTTAAGGCTGAAGAAAGAAGTAGTTTCTATGAAAATAATTCATTTTGAAAATGATTTTAAATATAAATCTTAGAACATGGAAGTCATGTTGGTATGGTTCTCCATACCGATATTGTCTATAGTGGTTTGCAATAGTGTAATTTCTGTTTGTGTAAACCATTAACACAACTTTATTGATTAAATGATAACAAGCAGTTGATTTAACCATGAATCTTGGCGAAAATGTTAGCCACATGTATGAAGTTACTTCACGTGCATGTATTAATAATCTTTTATTAATTACCTTATGTCAGCAATGCGATGGCCACAAATTAATTAATAATAATGTCCAAAGGAAGGAGAAATTAATGAATACGTTAGTTTTATTCTACGACCGACGCTAGATGAGAAACCTTAAGAATCATTACGTCATGAATAAGAAGGAGGCTGGTTTTTATATATTTATAAAATATTTTACCCACGCTGGATCCAATTATCGTGCTGGAAATGGTTATAAGAAAGCCGAGGTGAAACACTTACGCGTAATATATCAATAGTTTATGATCCAATTTACTATCTGTTGAAGAACTGTTAGATGTCTGCTTTTTGCCTATCGATAAACTATTGGCTACACTACACTCAGAGACGTTACATAATTTTTAATTACTTCAAACGCTTTCCAAGAGTTAAGTGTTTTAATTGCAGGCGAAGTTCGTAGCGGCGGTAATGCGTTGTGAGTCTCGAGACTAGAAGCACTGGCGAGAGACGCCGCGCCGGTTGTGTTCAATGAATAAAGAAACTCACACATGTCTCACTACAAAACGTAATTAAATAGTTACGTATCCAGACGTCGGCCGTTAGGGTTTATTACCAGTGGTCGTTAGTTTTTATTCATATTTTTTCCACTGAAAAGCGGAGTGACATTTTCAGCGGTACATGTGAAGGCTCAAGAGTGTTCCACATTGTGTACTGTAAACCCAGGCGTTTCTTTGATTGACATATTCTTTCACCGTTGCACGAGGACATGATTCTACGTTTATCCGATATACGTTAGTTTAATACTTTTTTACGTGACGTCGACACAGAATTAAGAAGCGTTAAATTATAACCAGTTTAATTATACGCTATTATAAAGCGTTCGACTAGTTTTCAACTCGGGTGTACAAATATTCTTACTTTTCCTTACGCAGTCACAGCGTTTGTCGCGATAAATTATTTCTGAAAACAAATCGAATTCAATTCCAACACACAGCGAGACGTTAACAAAAGTGGAAGGCTGAGCAATTCTCCCTCGGCTATTTCTGTTCCAATATTCTACATTTACAACGTCTATCTGCGGAAGAACAGTGTAAACACAATAACTATTATAAATATAATTCACATAGACGTCGCCAGACGTGTTTACTAAAACATGTGTCTATATTTCCCGGCTTCTCTTCACATTATGTCCATGGAGCGTTTCTTCTGTGTATTGCATAATTGATTTCAGAAATTCGAAAAATTATTTTTTTATCTTTATAATTAATCTTGTGCATAATTATTTTATACTGGCACCGTTTTTGATACCTTATATATTTTATTATTTTCGTACATTAAGAACAATAAAGTGCCAAGCTAAGCTTTACAACAGTCCATTGTATTGGTAGCGAGAGCTAGCAGCTATGTTCAAACGAAACAGGTAAAACCTTTCAGAAATATTTTTAATTGTCCACTCACAACGGCGATTGTAAAAGTAAAGCATCTTACCTTCGTAATCTGTTGGAATGCCCCACTTACGTTTTACATCTTTTAAAATTCCATTTAGACTGTACATCCTTTCACTTTAAAAAAAATTACAAGTGAAGGTTTTGTATTACTTCAAATGATACGAATGAAGAAAATGTAACATCTTTGTTCCCACAATAAGTAAAACTTTTAGTAAGTCTCTTCACTCTCTCACTGAATGAAGACAAAATTAAAAGCTTTTATTTCTAAAAGTTCACGGCTTTTATTCTGTTTATAATACAATTTAACACAAAGATTATTGCCATAATTTTTATTACTACATTCTGATATGTGGTCCAAGGTATCTCTTCCGCAACCAATTATTCTTCCCATTACACTTAACCATCGTTTGCTCAGCTTAACCGTGGTCTCCTAAAAATCTATTTGATAATGAGTTGTCTGTCGTTACATGACGAGAAATGGATCGATCACCGACTGCCTTGTTTAACAAGCGGTTATCGTTGTCATCACCCTGAATTATTGGACAAACATCATCAACATTATCGCCTAGTCAAAGGGTGGGCAGTAAGGTTTTAAAATTGTGACAAATTTAGTAACACAGTCAACCTAACTGATTGCGTCTACGAAGTTAACGATCTCACTTTCGTCACTAATAAACTATGGAAAGCTTCTAATATCACGCGGAGTATGGGTCATAATGTATTTTACTGAATACTCGGTCGTTTCGTGGTAATTACTAACCGAAGGGACAGTCGTCAGTATCCTAAAGCTCAACCTGAACACGTAATAATTGTTGGGTATTAGGCCTACAGTGTGTACTGGTGCTAAAGAAACGCTGAAAACAAAAGGGACAGACACACAGTCTCCAACCAAGGAGACTGTGAAAGAATAGAAGAGGAAAGATCGTTATTACATATTCTGAAAAACAGAGGAATAGGTCCCGTACTTAGGAACAACAGATCTGTTGTAAATTCTTTACAAAGCACAATCCGTGAAACAAAAGGAAGAGGTTAAATTGTGTGAAACAAGACGTGGATAACGTAGGAGTAACGTGGTAGGCTTACTTATAAAGTATGAATTTGGCTCGTAACAAAACAAAATTAATTTTGTATACCTTTTAAGGATAGATTTCTTCGGCAAGTATAAGAAGTTTTACTAGGTTCTGATTTCACATTAAAACCTCTGAAGATACAAATTGCTTGTGAAACGTGCGTCAGGTTTTTATTTTATACTAATAAAACTTCAAATATTCTACTTACAGAAGAAATCTACTCTTAAAATTAACATAGAAAAACTGTAAGAAACTAAAATATCAAGAGTTGCTGGAAATGAAATATAACATAAAAACAACAAATGTTATAACAATATATTTTAACTAGATGAGGTAGTTTCGAAATCGCAAAAAGGTGATCGTATCCGCGTCCAGCTTCTTGGCACGAGATGCTCAATTCTTATTTGTTTAATATGTGCTACATTGTTTAATCAATATACCTATAATTAATTTATCTTCAGACTCGTGAAACACGGTTAATTGCTAGAACAAAATTTACTTTCGTGAATTTTGAAGTCGTAATTATATATACCTACACTACAACTGAGATCAAAGCAATTACAAAAAAAATTAAATAATTAACTGATTACGAGCTGCTAGTTAACGTTTACCGACGAATCAAAACATCAAAACGTTTTCACATACGCTGATTTTAAGGTACTATCTTTACTTATTATCCGGGGTGTAAAGCCGTGGTCATCCAAATTCTTCATGCCGATATGTATTATTCGCTCGACCAGACGTTGTTTCTGCCTCACATCTGGAGGCCACCTTCAGTGTAAGGAATTAAAAAACTGGCAAGACGTACATCAGTACAACCACAGTACTGTGGCAAAGGCTGGCGTACAGCTTGTCAGTTTTTGAAGTCCGTACACTGAAGATGGCCTCCAGCGGTGAGAGAGAAACGTCTGGTCGAGCGAGTAACACCTATCGGCAAGAAGAATTTGGAAGACCACGGCCTTACAGCCCGTATGACAATTCTAATAATTATGACGGCGGGCGTGAAAACCTAAGAAACGGACTATCTTTACTGTCAAGATATTATCTAGTACCTTGAAAGATGATTGAAAACTAATATATTTTTCTGGGTGATTCTGAGCAGTCATCGTGCAGTCCCTTCGAACGTATTCTCATAAAAGAGAATCTATAAGCCGACGTAGACACATTATTTTATAAAAATCGAAGTTTGCATTTTCCAGCGTCACACAATTTGTGCCATTCGCGACTTTCATACCGACATGCCCCTAATCCAAAGAATAGGCAGAAGGACTTTCAAACTTTTTGTTTTCTTTCTTGTGACAAACAGCAATGTAAGCCACTTCTTAGAAAAAGGTTCTGACGTTTTCAGTAAGCTTACACAGTAAGCTATCTGTAGTGCATTTCAAATCTTCGGATTCAGGCCGTTGTTACGAAGAATACGCAGTAATAACTGTAAACACACATAATCCCAATGGGGCAATCTACTTTGTATTTCTCCGTTATATCTAGAGCAACATACAACGGAAGTCGTCGAGAATCGCACGTGTTTAGAATGTTTAAAATTTCGATTAAGAAACACATCACCCGATCACACACACACAACGCAATTAACATAATCGGTTGTAAGTTTTCCTCTGTTGCCAATTTAATTGGTTTTCTTTATATCATATCGAGTGATCCGCCTGATTGATGGCTCGCACCTAATAAACGAGAACTGTAAGGTAACGGAATCTTGTTTTAAAAATTATATATTAAATTACGCTCGATTTCACAAACGTGTACTTCTCATTAGCGTTATGATCGTTCCAAAATTACGCTGTAATTTTATCAAGTTAGTAAAGTATTATTGTAGAAAATTTATCCTAGCTTAATTTACAACAAGATTAGGTAGTTTCGAAATCGCAGACAGGGAATCGGATCCATGTCCAGCTTCTTTTAAGGATTTTGCTCCTTTGCACGAGATGTGGCGGCTGCATCAGTTTACTACGTTGAAGGCCTATACTGTTTAACACCTATAATTCATCTTTACACTTATGAAACACTGTTAATTGTTTAAACAAAATTTGCTTTAGAGAACTTGAAAGTCATAACTCCCAGATAGCTACTCTAAAATTAGTTAAAATTTAAAAAATCGGAAAATACCTATTACTGAATAATTGTTATTATTCCGACTATAGGCCTACAATGTTTACACATTTTCCGGAACCAAAGATTACAGAAGTGATTGAATTCTCAGCTTCCACTGCTCTTTGTCCATCCAAAGATCTTCTTCAATTTCCCGTTCCCTCAATATTGTCTGAATTTCTTCTATCCAGGTGATCGGTGGTCTTCCTCTTTTCCTTCTTCCTGGTCGTGTCCATTCCATAACTGTCCTTGGCAATGTCCTGTGTCATTCTTTTTTTGTGTCCATACCATTGTAATTTTTTTGTCTGGATAAAATCAAAAATTGAATTTTTTACATTCATTCTATCCTTAGTGACTTCATTTCTAATTTTCTCACGTCTGGATACTCTTGCAGAACGTTTCCAAAAGTCCATCTCTGCTGTCATTAATTTTGTTCTTGCGTGTTTATTAGTAGTCCAAACTTCTGAGCCGTAAGTCATGATACTCCTAACAATGGTTTTAAATATTTTGGTTTTTAGTTTCTGCTGTAATTTGCTTATCTCTCAGGATTCCATTTAATGTAGATATAACCAACTTTTCAAAATTAATTCTGGATTGTATTTCTTTGTCTTGCTTCCCCCTGGCGGTAAATTTCACCCCCTAAATACTTGCATTCCTCTGTATACGAAATCTTCCCCATGTCTTCCTCCAATATCAATTCTTGATGAAGGTCACCGATTGCCATGTATTTTGTTTTATTCATATTTAACTTTAGTCGGCATTTCTGATATTCCTGTATCAATTTTCTAGTCATGTACTCTAGTCCTATGTCTTGAAAATCTTGAGCCAAAAGTAATCCTTCATCAGCAAACTGTTGTAATGACTTACTTTACTTTACTTTATCCAAATCTTGGCATCTCTGCCATTCGCCTACGAGCCTCCCAGTATAGACATGTATCGCGTCTGTAACATATTACAACGTTAAGTATTTGTGAACTGTTGTAATGAATAAACTGTATCCCCATCAATTGGAAGTCCCATGTTCCTGGACATTTTTTCCAAATCTCTGTTGCTGTCTCCGTATAAATTTTTAAAAGCGTGGGTGATAGACAACATCCCTGACGTAAACGTTCGGCAGCTGGAAACCCTGGTGGCAAATTCTTTCCTATTTTTATTCTCGATATTGAATTGTTATAGAAATTTTGTATAGCTTTTTTGATAATGGGATTGATACCAGTTGATCTTAAAGTGGTCCACACGTTACATTGTCATAGGCTTTTTCAATGTCAATAAAAACTAAACGAAGTGGTTGTGATTGAACTGTTTTCTTTTCAATTATTTGCTGTAAGCGAAAATATGATCTATAGTTGATCTACGAACTTTGAAACCTGCTTGTTCTTCAGCCTCCATTTCCTTATACTGAGCTTATATTTCCTTATACTCAGTTCTCTTCCATAAAGCCTACTTAATGTGCTAGTAACTGTTATGCCTCTATAATTTTTGCAATCATCTTTGCTTCTCTTACCTACCACTGAATTATTACGGAATTAGTTTCACATAGCGCTTCACAAGAAATCGGCAGCTACTTTCAGTCCAATTATAAAACATAGAGAATACAGACGACGTAAAACAACAACTGACAAACAAACAGTGGAGAGTCCGACGGAAAAAACAAATTAAATGCAAAATATTACCGAAAACTTTCACGTTTCAATGGAAGTAATATTATATCACTGTGAATATTTAAGATGTGTAAAATTATTATAATCTTTAAAAGATTAACGAATTGTTGCAACGTTGTGAGAAACAGCAAGTAGCTATACTTGTGAAATAAATAAAAACTTGATACACTAGTACTATTTTTCTCGAATTTTTATATTTCGTCCCTTGCTTCTTTTGGTGATTTAATATTAGATATACAGAGTTATGAAAGTCAGTACCACATTTTTTATATCATCGCTTATAACTGTAATCCAAACGCTTCTATTATGTTGTATCCTTAGTAATCATCAACTTTTCCCCAATATATGTATTCCATTATCCCAAAATAACAAGTAGCACTCACAATGATTGTGTTCAAGTGTGTTTTTTGTTTTTGTTTTTTTTTTTTTGCTAAGCAGTATGCGTATTATTTTCATTTCAACTAAGAATTAATCGCAATCGAATCGTCATTCCTATATGTCGGTCAAATGGTTACTTGGGTCAGTTCAAAGTCGCTCATTGGCCATATGACCCGAGTGTTATTGTACATTAAAATGATCTATTTGAGCGCTGTACCCAAAAATATATTTTTTCAAGTATTATATCAGTTCAAAGCAAACTGATTTTACCGTTATTTAACCAACTCAAATAAAAATTTGCTGGGAAAGCAACATTACAGAAAAGTACTGGCAAAAATAACGTCCTTAAATGTTTTCTAAAAAAGTGAATTTGTTTATGTAATAGTGTTTCCTCCTTCGGAGTGTTTAAGCGTCATTAGGACTACTGATAACTTACAAATACAACCACCGGTTGGGTGGTTATATATAACCAACCGTTAGGTTAAACTCGTGAAAGTTTCGATTAGAGATGATTAGCTGAAACGAAAGTAGGCAATCCTGCGAGTAGGTACACAAAACATGCACACCTGATCGGGTGAGTTTTACCGGATGCTGTGTCATTTTTATGTTAGCTGAACACGGTGTTCACATGTTTACTTTTTATCAGCTCTTGATTTATAGAGTAAAACTGCGTTTTACACGCGCACAAACAGAACCAAGCTCAGTCCGTCCATTTGTGCAAGCGTACGTGAGCGTAGTCATTGACTGAGAGAGCGAAAGCAGTTAAACAAAAATATCCTATTCAAAGTATCTAGTTTTAAATAACATCTAATCAACTGTACCTATTCAAAAAAAACTGTACTTGTGCCCAATTTATTTTTCCCAGTTATTTATTAATGGTAGCACGGTTGCAATTACATAACTCTAGCCATTTCTTCACTGGAATAAAAATTAGAGTTAAAGAAAATTTCATTTGTAGTATGACATTTTTTGAAGTACAAACCTATTTGTTTTGAAACTAAATAGGTAATAAAATTAAATTACGACGTATTTAATTCATTAAAACATTGCGCTGCATAACAGTTTGAATGTTTTAAATTCAATGTTTGATGTCGTAAATTCAACAATGTCTAACAACTTTTGTGTTCATAAAAGTAAATAAATTTTATCAGATCTCTCGAAAAGTTCTGCGTACTGAATTGATTTAAGAGGTCGCAGTAGAAAATGCGGTGTAGAAAATTCAGTAAACTTAAATTATACCATTTAGTTTAGAATGTAAATTACTGTTTTTCGTTAAATAAATTAAGAAAAATTAAACAAAATACTGATGCCAAGTTGACTGAAATTTAGGCTACAAAAACATCAGAGCTATTTTTTATTTACTCGTATATTGGTATGTTTATTTTTAATGTTAAGCTAAATTATAAACACCAATATAAAGATATTTTATATATTACTATAACTTATAAAAAAAATATATTTTACACGGTTTACTTTAGTTATAAAAAAATCTCGAGTTACTGAGTTATTGTTTTTAGATTATAGTCTTGTATGTATTGCAAGTTACATCGTAAAAATTATTTTCAGGTTAATGCTTGATCTGAAATCTTAAATATTTTCCATTGTCGTGAGCAATGAATATAGAATCGTTAATTTATGAACATATGTATAAACAAATTAATTTCCTTTAAGAAGAGGAGTTTGGTTAAACTTTGTATTTCCAATTAATTTTTTGTAAACTATTTTTAAGTTCCTGTGCGTACATACGTTGACTGTTTAGGTATTAAACCGTTTTTAATTTTTTTTTTCTATTGCTTTGCAGTACCTTCAATGTCAAGAGAGAGAGAGAGAGAGAGAGAGGGGGGTAGACAGACAGATAGACATACAGACAGACAGTGGGCAGATGAACGAAGAGGGAGAGAGTGCTTGTTCGATGTTCTATTGTAGAGTTTGAGTCGTTAGTTACTATACTGTCTCAAAACGTGTCATTATGTAAATATTCGTCAGTGTGATAGATATCTTAACCATTGACACCACCAAAACGCTTTCCCTGTTACATCTTTTAATTTTTACAGAAACCACCACCACTACCGGTCTATACAACATAGCCATATCCGTCGCCAGTAAAGTCATTATTGTCATGATCATCATACGAAGACGATACCATTGTGTGACCACCACCATCTACACCATCTTTATCATCGGTGTCATCACCAGTATCATCAAGTTCATTATCGCATCATTCAGATTCAAGCATCATTTATCAAGATGTTTTTTTCTTTTAGTGAACCAGTGGTACAAGATCTCCAAGATGTATTAAACGCCAGTTTTTAATGTTCGGATTAATTAGTGAAACTTTTTTACTGTATTTTTATGCTGTTTTAATTGATAAATATTATATATTAAAATACGATTAATTCATTTTTTTTATTAATAATACAAAAGAAGTAAATAATATGAATGGAAGATCAGAGGGCAGAAGGGCAGTTAAATTGACGGTGGATTATAAACCAGTTGGTAGACATCTGTAGGTAGGCCTTCAGACCGGTGGTTGCAGTAAAGCTGGAACAGACTATAAGTCTGTACAACGGAATGAAGACGATGAAAATCTGAATACATGGAAAATTACATACTTTTAAAAATTTCTATCTGGAGACTCCAATGTTATAAACTTGTCTATATTCTACTTTGGACAATACGATTCTATGTGTTCCAGTTTTGTTATTTTTATTAGCGGCCATCTTAACACCAACTTTGTCACTACTTATTGCCACAGTGCTAAATACTTCGTTCTTGACGAGGCCTTTCGGTGTCTCCACCATTTTCAGCGTCGTTTAAGAAAAAGTTGGCGATTCTATGTGTTGTTTCGATTCTAGCTATGTTTCGATCATTATAACTTTTTTACACAGACAGAAAGTAAAAGTTATTAAATTTTGTTATCTTATATTTTTAATAAATTGCTTTTAGACTTCAAAAATAACCAAACCCCGGTGGACGATGACCACGTTGTCCGTTGGCCACTATGTATTTCTGAAGAAGAGCTTTGGTTAGAAAGATATTCTTTTTCAAAATTTGAATTAAAATTAATTTAACATTATGTTATGACGATGATAATAAGAGTAAAATAGCGTCCAAGTAAGACTGATAGGTGTGTTCAGGTAATTAAATTATTAGTTTACATAATAATATAAGCAAGTATCAGGAAAATGTAGTTACAACATTAATATGACATAATGTACTTACCAGAATGTACTGATTTAGACACTGTGAAGTTATAATATGAATTTCAAAACGTGGTAACGAAGATTGTCATTTGCCCTACATTTTCGTCCCCGGTCTGTAACTTTGATTTCATGGAGTGGGATTCTAACACTCATTTCTATTATTTTCGAAAATCTGAAATTATTCACTATTTTGGTCTAACCTTGTAACACTTTATTACCTTCCAAAACAGTCAGTAAATTGTGATTGTATTAACTTTCCAAAACCAGTAACCTAATTGACAATCATTAAACCCTAATAAAAGTCGTCGTCATGACGTTTACCGACGTCACGTCGTCTCTGTGTATCATTACCTGAGAACGGCCGTAAGCCTTGAAGGATCGAAACGTCAGACAAGCAACACGAGCGGTGAACTGTGTGTCCTGCAATGAGGAAGTCAGTCAGTCAGTCCACGCGACGTCGATGTCGCTTTTGAAATTCACCACTCGTAATCGAATCTAACAGGATGCTGTCGATAACGCAGACAGACGCAACGGGTACAGAAGATCGAGGTTAAAATTAATTGCACCAGGAATGACTAGAGTAAATGCAATTCATCCGAAGAGAAGAGATAGTCGTGGGAATGTATATATAAAAGGTCAAACGGTTTTAATTAGGTGTATATATGTTTGTCTATATGAATCGAGTAAGGCGTGGCTGGCCGCTTTAACAACAATACCTCTGATAATTATTAATGTGCTGTGATAGAGAGAGAAGAGAGGGACAGAGAGAGAGCGATAGAGAGGACTACAGAGAACATAACGGGGATTTAACAGTCATCAAAGCGTGCTAATTATATTAAGGAGTTAATTGTTTTTCAGTTGGGCATCAGTTTGCTGAGACCGGGTCTTCTTCTTAATGGCTTTGGTTTAATACAATTATTTAATAGCGATACATAGCTACGGTTTCTTATGTACGAGTGCGCGTGTTTCTTCAGCAACCAAGACCAGTTGCTTTATGAATACCGTACACTACATAACGGTTAATAAACTGTTCAAAATTATCTTCTGTATTAGTTTGTCTATGTATGGACGGATTGTGAAGATAATTATGCTGCAGAGCTTTGAATTTTGGCTACGCCGGTATTGTCAGTTTAATGATGGTTCTCGTTTAACTCGGTGGGAAAGTGGCGGTGATTAAGGTCCCAAAGACGGTAACAGTGACGAGTAATGGGGTACAATTGAATATGAACTTTCAGAAAATATAACAAGTTATCATTATCAATGCCATATCTGTTACCGGGTACGGGAGAGCAAAAACCGGGAAAGACATTGTCCCTGAATTATTGTGCTGTCTTCAGACTCTAAGACTAGAACAGGAGGACTTCGAAAAATTGAAGGACCAAGCAGAAATTATAGGTTAGAAGCATAAATTATATAAAAATGCACAGGTGAAAGATAGCATAGCAAAGATAAGTTTAGAGTATATGTAACGATTTAGAAAATATGAAGTTACAATCTTTGAAACTTAGAACTTAGAAACAAAGAATTTACCAATAGAATAAAACATGACAATTTCCACTATTCCACACGAGTATCTTTCTCTCGTCCGTCTCGTTTGTGTTGTTATTCCGTCAACATATTTTGTTATCAACTCCGTTACAAATAAATTGTCGTTTCTCTGTCTCTTTCTTTCTTGTAGGTCCACATATTTAATTTACTCAAGCTTTCCCTATCCCCGGTTCACTTTCTTGTATTGACTTTCTTGGTGTTGGACGTATGAAGTGCGTTTCTATTCTTATCATTTTAATACCTAACACAAACTTCTTTTTATGAGTAGCTTATGACATAGGCAATATACGTTGCTTTTAGTGAGAAGTCCAGTATAGAGTCTCATTATTATTAGGTATTAATTTCTCAGGCTGAGTCGATCTGGGAGCTGATAACCCCAGCTCCGTTTTTAGTATGCCCCCGGGAAACACTATTTTCATTTCATTTTATTGTCATAATTTAGTCTTATTTTATTTTATTATCGTTATTTATTTTATTTTCAACCATATCACCTTATCATTGTATTTGTTCTTTAATTTTCCAATTAATTTTATGGAAATTCAGTGCCTTGTTATTTAATAATTGTTTTGCATATTCTTATTTTCATTCTTTTATCGCTATCCTTCATTACATTTGGATGAGAAGTCGCAAGTGGACCTTATTTTGCACGTTTACCTACTTTTCTTGTCCATCATCCGTCTCCCATTGTTACCTCAACTATGTGCTTTCCTTTCTTCCATAATCTTGCGACTCCTGTTCCATTTTTCATCTATACATCTTAGCACAATGTTTTGTTAAAATTCAAGTTTTGAAAACATTTTAAAATTCTCACTTACCCTCCTTTCTCGTCGTGTTTCTACGTGCCATATAGTCTGTGTTATTATGATTTGGTTATCAGCGAAACGGACTATCTATATTCGTAAATAATTATTTAGCATAATAATTTATATTTTGAAAAGTCTTTTACGCATTACTTAATATACTTATTATTGTTATTATTATTATTCCGGCTGTACAATGTTTACACATTTTCCGGAACCAAAGATTACAGAATTGATTGAATTCTCATCTTCCACTGCTGCTTGTCCATCCAAAGATATTCTTCGATTTCTCTTTAACTCAATTTAGTCCGAATTTGTTCTATCCAGGTGATACGTGGTCTTCCTCTTATCCTTCTTCCTGGTGGGGTCCATTCGATATCTCTTTTTGGCAACCTTTCCTGTGTCATTTTTTGTGTGTGTTCAAAACGTTGTTATATTTTTGTTTTAATAAAATCAACAATTGAATTATTTGCATTCATTCTATCCTTAATAACTTACCTAATAAACTTACAGGTATATGTAAATGCGTTAACATAATGATACCGGACGTTATTTGCTATTCCTGACACTTTTAACACGTCCACTCGTAAAATAATTGAACCAGTTGCTCCAAACAAATATAAAGGATTTTCTTGTGACAGACGAGGTTAGTTGCGCCTCCTGCTTTATATACAATGTTTATGAAATTTTATGTTGGACGCGTTTGTGTAACATAAATTAAAAATTAATTTACTCTTCTCCTTCTACGACCCGCTGACCACTTTCTATCGAGTGCAAGAGAAGGAAAAAACAACAACTTATTGGCAATTAAATATTTCACTTTGCTCCAGTTGAGCGGATTCGCATCTCACTTAACAGGTGCATTAAGCGCGGGTCGCCGGGAGCGTTCGCAATCGTTTCACCGCGTTTAATGAAAGCCGCGGTAAGGCGAAATCGTACTTAACAGCGACTAGTGAGAAATAAAATAAATAAACTACAAATATGAAAACTAATAGTGTTTCTCCAGCGAATGGATATCGACCAATTACTTGTTCGAATATATATGCAACGGTAAGCGGTGAGGACATACCATCATATATTTGTATTCCACAAATAATTGTTTGCGGAGAGTTTTAAATTGGTCGATCGTTACTTTCATAAAACCAGATACTTTCCCTGGCTTCTCGCTGGCGTTTTTTTACACTTGCACTATATATATATATATATACGTTGTGGATATAAAAAAGCCATCTCCGGCCAACAACACATATTTGTAACTAGTACTTTCAAACAGCTCTGTCTGTGGTCTTCCTTCATACGGAAGAGCGATGTCGTAGGTACGGCCGCTTGTTGCCCGCGTCTTATTGAGAAATTACATGAATGGCCGGGGGAACTTTCTACCCAATTACTTAAAGGAAAAAACAGTTACGTTATCGGGCGAGCGCGTTCGCACGTACGGGGTATATATGTGTTCCGACAAGACCAAATGTAGGAAGACTCGACGTCACCGTTGTTTCGTAAACAGCTTAGGCTGGTTTGTCACTCACTTGTTACGACAAAATCACTCACTTTTTGCGGAGGTTAGTTTACTTTATCGCCAGCCTGGCATTATGTAACAAGTGCGTAGCCTACAGGAGAAACAGTAGTTTTCTGAGCCCCTTCAATCCCTCGAAGTTGCAGGTAACATTTTGTCAGTTAAAAAAAAAAAGATTTAAAATGATTCACTAGTTGTATACACATGTATGGTCAGAGGTCCAGAATGGTCAAAGGATGCTGACAATAAGATAGGCTTCTCAGTGAGTATAAACGGAATGAGCTTAAGATGTCCTCATTGTTTGAAAAAGTTAATGAATATAAGATTAGATGAAGGGACCAAACGTTTCTTATTTTTATGCTCCACATGGTAATCGTAATGTAGGAAGGGCCGGGAAACGATTGTCTGACTTTTTATTCAACTTAAAATATTTGTAAATAAAAACAGTTATTAAATCCACAATGTACATAATGCTTCTCACCCAGAACAGGCGCCTATACTCCATGATGTAAGAAGGTTAAGAAAAAACCTTACTTTCTTAGCCAATTACTTATTTTTTGCGTACCGTATCACTTATTATATGATGTATAATTACCTTAATATCCACTTTAGTGACACACAGTTTCGTCACTGATGACGCGTTTCGGGACTAAGTCCCATCCTCAGATACACATAATTAATAAACTAAAATATTAAAATCACGACCATGATACTGGTCAAGTCAAAAATACATAAAATAAATTACAAATCGCATGTAATAAGTTTTGCTAACCACGGCTGGAGCTCCCGCATGCGTTCACTCATACTATGAGTCGCGTGACGATCGCGGTTCCGGGTGAACGCATGCGGGAGCTCCAGCAGTGGTTAGCAAAACTTATTAAATGCGATTTGTAATTTATTTTATTTATTTTTGACTTGACCAGTATCATGGTCGTGATTTTAATATTTTAGTTTATTAATTATGTGTATCTGAGGATGGGACTTAGTCCCGAAACTCGTCATCAGTGACGAAACTGTGTATCACTAAAGTGGATATTAAGGTAATTATATATCTTACTTTCTTAGGTTTGTATATTTACTTTTACAAAGATATTAATGACATCAGTGGCGTAAATATGATCTTCTAATGGTGAGAGGGGAGACTAACTAAAAGGTTGGACTCCTCATTTCCTCAGGATAATTGAGAACGTCAGGAGTCTTCCCATATAATTTTATAAATTGATTGTATAAAATGGACGTAAGGCTAGAAACACGTTTACTCTTTAGCATACGTTGAGCGACTGTCTACCTTTATTTTAATCAATTTACAAATATCATAATTCCTTTTATTTTTACAGTTATTTATGAGCCTTATTTTAACACACACAACTGGCTTAGAAATAGATCAGTGTTGAGTGAATATGGAATTTCGCTTAAACTTTTAAAATTCTTAACAGCTGCTGGTGATTGATCACTCTGAACCCCCCCCCCTTAGTACGGCACTGAGTGACATAATTCAATAATTGTTCACTTTTTGTACACATCGTTCTTTCAGATTCTTACATCGTTCTTTACATAACGATTGTTCGATGTTTACTTTTTCCTGGCCGCTATTTCATTAGCGAATCTACGCTCGGGCGGCCCACCCATAATTGATATCGCACGAGACCGTATATAAATGCGTGAGCGCGCGCGCGCGCGCATATAAGGAATTTATTTTTCTTTCACTGGTTAAAGTTATTAGCTTATTAGCACTGGTAACACGTGAAATCGACTCTTACTGTACGACATAATATATACAATATTTTAGATAAAACTCAAACAAGCTTAAACAAAAATTCAATAGGCCTACACTTTGTGATGTGCATAACAATAGTCACCAGAACTCCAATGCGTAATATTAATATATATTTACAGCAAAGATCAATGCTATACTTTATGCGTTTCACTGAGTAGTTTAGTCAAAGGACAAGCGTTATTGATATTGTGACGATTTCATTAATTAAAAAAAATTAAATAAATAATAAAATATAAAATGTTAAAAGCTGAGAAATTTAAATTTTAATAAATCGCACATTTAAACTAATTTTTATCACTATCAGAAATCATAATAATATTTAATAAAGAGTTTTAATAAAAAAAAAAAGGAATACGAGTGTGCAGATAGGGAAACCCTTATTAATTAACCCTGCATAGACATGCGCTAACCGGAATTAACTTGAATACCGACCCATAAACAAACTAATAATCCTTGTAAATTGATATTAAATAAATAAATAAACAAGACCACAGTAGTGTACTATAATAAATTCTGTAATAAAGAATATATTTGGATAATTAAAAGGTCAAACTTTAACCCCTTAAATAGAGAAGAAATGTGGAACTATTTTTTGCGACGCGTAAACTCCGCGCGATTAACTGACCCGTCCTAACATAGTAATTCAATCGAGATGAAGCGCTCGCGTAGAAAACACGCGCTTGAACCATGTCCCGGAGAACGACAAAATGTTTTTATTTAGAAGACAGATATAACAATGTGTAGCGAAAAGTAGTGGCAAATTAGTGTGCTAGTACGTTTAAATGTTAAAAACCAAAAGGAATAAATAACTGTGTAAGGGATGACATCTCATTTGTATAATTTGTAAGATGTCTATGTTGTTTTAAAATAATATGGTAAGAGCTACCTAAAGTGAGAACTTTTATAAACAATAATGTAACGTGCGATTCTGCAACAAACAAGAACATTTAAGGCACTTATACTACTGACGATGTTTAACTACTATACTTCTGAGGACCTCAACGCTACTTCATTATGAACTAATCACTTCAGGAACTTCAACAGGAAAGTTAACTCCACTAAAGATCAACCGCTGACGAACACCACAAGGACCAAGGACCCGGACATCGAGTAAACTTCTGCATATCACAGGTGACACGAAGACTTGTCCTCCGTGATTAATTAAAATTCTAACAAATGAATTGTTAAAGACAGTTTAACGAAATATATAAAGACTCTAATGATAATCACTTTATAAGATGTAGTATGTCTTAGGATTCAAAATATTTGTGGTACCAAATAATGCTGATGTATATATATAAAGCTTCACTAATACAACATTTTTTAGATTAAGTCCATTCTTCAAATCCCCCCCCCCCCAAATAGTAAGATAGAATATGAATAAGTGAGCTTAACTCACAAACAAGTTTAAGGTCCCGGATCCGGGGATAATGCTAGCACTTATAAATCCATATGTTTTGGCCCCCGTTATTTACAAAATCTTTTATAAATTGTAATCTTTTATTTAGAAAACCTTATGTGGGAATATTTATGTAGAACTGTTGTAGTAATGGTTTAATAAAGAGATGTCGTTACTTTACACTAAAATATTGAGTGAATAAATCATCAGACCCCCCATGTAAAAGTTCCTTTAGTTATAACTACAGCTGGTTTCATTAGTAATTAAAAGTTAATTACGAGTATGGCAGCACGTGCAAGTGTTCTGAGGTAAGTATGCACAGGTTCCCGATGTTATAACGTAGGTGAGACGTTATTATATAAAAAGAAGAGTAGTGTACTCTAAGTAGTATTACTCAGGACACATTGTGAGAATTTAACGTACAAGGTTGGACGGCACGGCTCTCACGTTGAGACATGGACAGGAAAGTCAAGTGACCAGGTAAACCATTAACGAGATGGTGTTATCAAGTAACGGAGATGAAGAATTTCCACGGATTCGACGATTAGAGGTGCATAAGGAAAAAAATACCACAAGAAGCTGTCATGAAGCAATGAACGCAGGGGATAAAAACAGGAATGAAGAAATTAACCTGTTCACGAGAATGGTTTGAATTGACATGTAGTTCCATGCCTCGCTATTGTACTCCACGTCCAAAAGATATTAAAATTTAAGTTGTTTCTGCTCAGTGAGTGTTTCTAGATTATGTACAAAAACAACTAAGTATGCAACCACTGTTATCCGCAGTGAGCACTGACAACAATGGTGCGCTCATTCTAAGCAAATGAAGCACTACAAAATTCGGAAATATAATGATCTGCCTATAGCTCTAAAGCCAAGACCAAAGGCATTCTAAGAAATAACAGCCGTATCTACATTAGAGGATTCCTAATTCGTACAGGATAATGATGATGTTGATGTTGATGATCTCTCCAAGTTGTTGTATCGGGACAACGTTGTAGGTTGCAAACCTGTCCATATCTCGATCAACCTGAATAACACGGAAGCACAGTGATGATACACGCGCCGCGTCATGCGCGTGTTTGTAAAGGTAGCGTAAAATTTTCCAATAAATTCTACTTAGTATAAGAAAGTGGTCTAATTCTGCCACAAAAACCGACCCACGTTCGGGTTAATTTCACCAAATAATTGATATACACACCTGTCTGTCGCCGTACCGAGCTGAATCGCCGCTTTCGCTGAATTTGTTTTTGTGTGTGTGTGTGTGTGTGTGCACACATACAAACAGATCGGTCGGCCGCGATAAATTACCTGTTGTCATGCTCCACATACACGTGTCGATGGATCCGCACGTCGCCACTTTCCATCACGTATCCGTCACTGGACGTGGGTTATCCTCCTTCTCTCTTGCTCATCTCTCGACCACATCTCGTTCGGGAGAAAGTGAGATGGAAAGAGAGAGTTAGAGAGAGAGAGAGAGAGAGAGTGATGGGGGGCTTTACTTTTAATAGCGTCTGTCGTCGACAACGGGGACGCGCCGTTTCACACTTATCACACCAGGAAATTGTGCGCTGCGCCGCCTGCCTCCCGTTTCACACAATACAGCATTCGTAATGCTGTCACACGATCCGCGCCGCGGCCGTCATAATAGTATACCAGAAATCTCTTCTGGCAAATTATACAGCGCTGGTCGCCGCCACCACAACTTCCTTAATCTGATCACGCTCGTCCGCGGCACCGACCACCGCCTCCAGGTTCACATCGTCTCCTTTTTTTTTGTGCAACAGTTGCGTTTAATATCGATGTAAAAGCTGGCATATGTTTAGTCTGAATAAATAACAAAATATTTTCGTTTTATCACGTTAACTATTTAAAAACTAATACACGAGATGCATTTCCAAGCGTTGATAGAATTTTAGACTTTATTATAATGAAAACTTTATTATAATTTTAATAAAGACTTGAAAATTATTGTGACGGTCGCGGTTATTGTTTTAAATAAAGGTTATTTTCACATTAGTTTTACCTAATAATTTTACGTTTGATTTAAAGCCTATAGACGTTTACAAGCCTATCCATTATTTCATCATCATCATCATCATCATCATCATCATCATCTGCAAGGACGGATTAAACCAAGGACGGTTTGTTCCGGTCTCAAACAGGCAAAGATTAGAGCTGGTCACTCCAGCGCTTCCCCGGAGGTCCTACACCTCACCGTCCCCTCGGCTTATAGTTCCATAGTAGTTTGGGGATGCGACAGTCGTCCATTAGGCAAAGATATTCCTACCAATTCAGCCGATACTGGGCCATATGTCCAGTATCACAACATTCAGTTCCTACCGTATATCTGTGTTTCTTCTATGAGCATACCCTGCCATGTGCCTGAGAAATCTCATTTCAACCGCTTGAATACGACTGGCCTGGCCTACGTAGCAACGAACCCCTTCGTTCGCCTTCGTAAAGGTTCGCTGGGTTGGCTGAACAACACCGAACGGAACCGAACTGAAGTATATGCTTTTGTTCCTTTTAAATGTGGACGGCACAAAGAACGCCAAATTTCTTCGTTGACATTTGGCCCGAATACCTTTGCTACGTGTGTATGCGTCTTAAATCGGTACGTTGAAGCTTTCAGTGTGATTCTTTCGCCTAAACGTGTTGATAAACTGAACTAACCTGACTCTTGTTTACTTTAAGCCTATCAAGTTTACAGGGTGGATTTACGTTGGTAGGACAAATTTTTCAAATTATTCATACTTGACTTTCAGAAAGCGACTATGTCGCTTTCCGCTTTAACCATTTTTTTCTGGTTTTGTTTCGTGAGGACAATTAACTGAAGCGAACACTAATGCATTACACTGTAGGCAGTTGTCGACACCGACAGCATCCAGTCGAGAGTCCGGCAAAAATCAGATGAACCACTACAATAACAGGATTCAAACGTCGAACCGACTGGCAGGGATGTCACTCGTAAATTCTCCTAGTTTCCAGTACTAAGCAAAACCCTAAACCCTGTTTAATAAGTGACTAATTTTTGTTTACACCAAATGTTCCAACCGTTTGTTTATCCAGACACAGTGTAAAACTTAGGAACCTTACAGTCTTAGGCGTCGGCAATTACCTTCTTACCTAATTCTGAGTCAAAAGAAGAAAACCCTAAGTTGATTTCTTTTTAACCGAGTTATTTAAAACTGCACAGTGCACAAGATAAGCACAAGATAATGAGTAAGTATTCATAAGAAAGAAAACTGTTGAAAGTAATAAGATACAGAAAAACATTGATTGGGACAAATATTGCATAGCAACTGTCCGCAGCTAAGGATCGTAGAGCGAAAGATGGAAGCAAAGAGAGGACAAAGACAAAGAAGAAGTAGAAAAGTTGGAATGCTTGATAATATCAAAACGGAAGAATTTCTGTTTATTCAAAAGGTGTTTTTCCTTTAGTCAGATAAAAGAAAATGCACAGAATCGAAAAAATTAAGAGCGTTCGTTTGAAACCTGTCGTAAACAATTTTACTAATGAAGAAGAAAGTATTCATAAATGAAGCCAAGGGACAGTATTGACGTGAAACTCTTAGATGTTAGTTAAGTATTAGTTTAGATTAAATCAAAATTGTTGATTAGTCATGGGAATAGACTGAAATTATATAAAGCGTTGGTTAAGCGTTTTAACGTCAAAATATTGTTCCATTTACAGGTTCATTCCATCGCGTGATTAAATTTTCCCACAGCGCGCTTTTTCTCATTCTTCGAGTACACGATTTTTCTCAGCAGGCTTAGCATTGATAGTACCGTTATTCGCTGAGCTAAATCGTCCCTAATTACCTTAAAATACTTAATTACATACCAATGTACAGCAGAGCAGAATACTACCTTTCTCAAGAGTATTCGTTTCAACAAAATAGTTCTGTCATCTTCTTCGTCGCGCGTAGAATAGAAAGTTAACGGAAATCGTAAAGTTATTACATTGGTTCTCTCAGCTGAACACGGCGTAATAATAATACATTATGCGTGCGTGTCTGTGTGTTCCGTAAAAATCGTTTTCATAGGTAACGTCCGAGGCGCTCATTAAACAAAATACAATAATTAGTTAATACTAATTAGACAGCCGTGCGCTTCTCGAATTAAAATTCCTCCGTAATTACGTAGGAAGTTGGCAGCAAAAGTGAAGCTTTCACACTCACACACACACATACCAACTATTCGTACGCACACGCGCGAGTGTGTGTGTGTGTGTACTTCGTAAGGGAGATTTGGTGGGACCACGTGGGTGTGCGTGCTAGAATAAAACGCAGAGGGAGACACAGCTAAAGTTCTATAAGATCGTGGCTGTGCCGACTTTAATGTATGGATGTGAAGCACGGACTCACCTGCAAAAAGATATTTTAAAGGCCTCGGGAAACATTTTTAAGAGCAGTTAAGTGATGTAGTTTGAGAGATCATCTACAAAACGACGTATGGAAAGACCCGAAGTTACAATCGGTTCTGGAGATAATAAAGGAATACAGGCAGAATTGGAAGTCCCATGTGGAACGCATGGTAGACACGCGTATTCCTAAACAAGCTTTTGAATGTAGGCCAGTGGGGACGAGAGATCGTGGAAGACCCTGAAAAAAATGGTCAGAGATTGTATGAAGCTGGGAGGGGCTATAGTCCAAGTCATATAGTGAAGAAGAAGAAAGCATCGTCATCCACATCATCACCATCCCATCAACCCCATCTCCACCATCACCATCACCACCAGCGCCATCATCGCCACAACCCCATCAAACCCACCACCTCCATCATCACAGTCATCACCATCACCATCATCGTCGTCTTCGTCGTCGTCGTCGTCGTCATCAAATCTAAATGTATTTAACGACAGCTTTCAACTGTATCGTGGCCTCAGTGTTGTACTACTTTGTGCAGTTTTCTTCAGCTTCAGATATAATTTCCCTGTACTGATCCTTAAGTATTTCACATTTCCTTCTCTACTTAACCCTTTTGCCTTTCGTTTCCCCTTCGGTGATTAATTTCTGAACTCGTTTTGTCTCGGAATTATTGTCAATCTAGGCACCTCTCCTATCCTGTTACGTTTCAAAGAGACTTCAGATCTTTCTCAAGTCTCAATCTCTTTCGAGAGCGTCATTAATCGGCTCGATGGTCCCTCTACATTGTGTCTCTGTCCATGCCTTTTCTTCAGATTTTTCCCTTCTCTTACTTGATTTCCTTCTACCTTTGAGTCCTTAATTCAACACTTGCTTTAGACGTCAGTGGTCGCACTTTCGTTGGGCGTTAACACCAAATGCAATGCTTACTTGTGTTGTTATCTGTTACTGAAATTTTCATCTTTCCTTTATCGTCATAGTACTTTCTCACTCGTTATTTTCATTTTTCTAAGCACTTGGATTTTAAAAATTTAATTCCTAAAACCATCCAGCGTTACGGATTTGTGGTTAAAACATATCAGTCCACCTGCAAAGACAAGTGTCATATAAATGAACAAAAGAACTGGCTGTATGACACACTACGGTAGCCAGGGATGCCTACTTTCGTTACAATACACAGAGGGTAAAAGGTTAATAATAAAGAATTCTTAAAAGCTTTTTTAAGAATGTCAATACATCTTAATCTAAACAGCAGTCTAATTCGAATGTAGAATGTCCTCAGTGGTTCAACAGAGTCACTTAATTGTTACATTTTATGGAACAGTTGGTGAAATACACATTATTTTAAAAACTGGCGATAAGTTGCAGAGTTTGCTCCTGCATTGACACTAGCATAGTGAGAGTGTATAATTTTTAACGTTAAAGCATTTAATTGTAAACATTTAAAGTAAAAATGTTTGTAGTAAAATACATATTTTGTGACACGTGAAGTGCAAATTTCACATGATTGTGATTTATCATCGAGTCGTCGTCAAACTTTATTACCTTCTTTCCGTCTTCATCGGTTAATCCTGTCCCACGTGTTTGCCCATTTCTCTTCTATGGACTTCTCTCATTCCAGAGTTCTTCTTAAGCAACTATCTTCTACAGATTTTGCGTGTTTTTTTTTTTTTTTTTTTTTTAAATGCCGATGCTGATTTCTTTCATCTCCGTTATAGCAGCGGTTGCCATTCTAATTTCCGCTTATTCCACCCTTCTCCTCTACTCTCGTGTAAAAGCTGCAGACAGCTTCCATTTCAACAGTTCTTAATATGTCTCTTACTTCATTTTCAGTGGCTGTACTTTGCGCACTTTGCGCTGTCTTTTTTCTTACGTTTCATTCCATACCGCACCGTGTAATGCTCTGGTTTGCCACGCGCTCTGTCATTGTCGCAACATCCATGAAACGCTTCAACATGAAACTTTCATGTTAACCTGCAACGCCCCTAGAGATCCCCTATATTTCTTTCCTCTGTACATGGATCTGCATCCACTTCGGTGGAACACTTTTGGTTCCGTGTTATCCAACTTTGAGTGTAACGTTATTCTACCAGTAAGCCTACTAATGTAAATGGAGACGAAATTATTCAGGACTGTTAAATTATTTGACATAATTTGGAAACGGTGTCTGAAAGCCAGAAAGACTGGAATTGTCTACACAAGCATTCCATACTGTTTCGCCTATTTTTCTTCTTATTCATGTAAAACAATTATGTCAGCTGCTTATGGGAAACGAGAGCGTGATCAGGAAGTCGTACTGCACAACACCGCTCCATCGCCATTTATTTTCCTGCCTTCATTTCTGTCTGGAAACTTATCTCGATTGTTCAACGGTGATAACAATTAATGGAAATATTTTCCGTGTACTATATAATAAAGTAATTATCACGTTCTAGTGAAGAAATATATCCGCGTCTTGTTTAGGGATAAATGCATTATGTTAATGGGAAATGTACTGTACCAAGAAGGAGTGGCGAAACTTGGCTAGTCATCGCCGTGATTTAAACTGTATTTTACGTTTGTAAGTGTGTGTGTGTGTGTGTGTGTGTGTGTAAGTGGGCTATAAGCTGCTGATGGCTGCAAACGGACGGCGCATAAGGCTACTGTTTAATGTTTATTGACAACATCAACATTATTTGCCAGAAATGGTAAAAGGCTTGTTCCGCTAAACACTGTTTGCGCGCCGCTGAGGTCAATTTCAGTATGATATTACATCGTTTAGATAATGATATTTATCAAACGCAGGCGGTAAATTTCAACGACCACACTGAACGACAAGTAATTTCCTCCGTTTGAATCTTGTTTTTCAATAATGGAACTGTACGCAACAGTAATAATTACAGACCACCTGACGCATGTTCCTGACTGTTGAGGGTATAAACGCGCGCTCACGTGCACAGGCAATAGACGTTAGTCTCAAGCCGTATCTACTTGGCTTTAGCCAAGGATATTCCGCTTAATCGTATTGCAGAATCAGTTGCACACATCGATTCTTCTACAGCATAATAGAAGTATGAGAAGAAGCATGTATAGAAGTATAGAATATATGAGAGTTCTCTTTCAGAAAGAGATTAGCATTTCAAAGCGATCCAGACTTTCTTGTCATTATTTTATCTCTTATTGTTAGCATTCCCTAACATTAGATAGGCCTATTTAAAATAGCGATTAAGTTTCTTTCTGGTACTTGCAAGTCTTCTGGCTACTGAAAACGTATAGGCCTATTATGTTATACTTTGCCGTACCCAGGTATCGGTATAGATATAACCGATTCATAGTGATAAGACTTTACCAATTTTATCACTTAGGTTCTCAACCTTTCTAAGTCCGGGACCCACCTTGACGGAAGAGGCAAAATTACTTGTCAAGGTGTGCGCCCAGTTTATAATCATGTTTTTGCTAACATCGAATACTTCAAACAATCTTTTACGCTTAAACAAATTATACATACTTAATCCGAGAAAAGTAAATATGTAATTCAAAGGACCAATTTACAATCGGTTCTTAAGATACTGTAATTAAATTTTCAAGCCCGAATTCGCGACCCACCAGTGATAAGAATCCATAGATTGGGAAATGCTGCTCTAGTATTCTTTATATGGAGTTAAGACGTGAAGCCTCAAAAAACTGATAGGCCATACGCACATATGAGATCCCTCAGGCCTGGCCGGCTGGACAAGGAAGAGAGGTGTGAAAGTTGTAAGTCGTTAGCAAGATAATTATATAATAGGCACTTAAAGTAGTATTGAAACGAAAAATTTGAAGAATGCAACGCTTATGGCATGGGAAAGTAAACTAAAATATTGTTCCTACATTGTTGTAAGAAACGGGAAAGACAATAATGAATAAACTAAAAGGCCAGACTATGACCTAAACGAAGAAAAAAAAGTGGTGGTGTACAATAACATTCATTTTATAAAATAGCAGTGGTTATAAAAAGCTCAACGCTGACCAAACACTGATTACACTTAAAAACGTTACATTGAGTGCTATAACTGCTTGATAATGCTGGACTCGTTCGGCGATTGCAGATGCAGAAACCATTTGAACTAGTGTACTAAATATGTATAATAATTCTCAGCACATGAACAAAGTGTAGGCCTAACTGTACTGAGGAATGCTCCAGTGGGAGCTTATCCTACACAACGTTAAATTATGTAGGCGCCTATTAGGACACAATTGCTAGATAGTTTTTAACTAGTTGCAATCAAGTTAATAATAAAAAATCCTAGAAAGGTTGAACTAAAGAATTAGGCTGTTTACCTTACCAGGGCTTTAGTACTTTAGTACTACTGTCTTCAGCCTCGTGATATTTTCAGACGAAAAACGTTCAAATAAAACAGAATAAAGACTGAAGACAGAGGTTTGACTCATCAACACGTACATTCCACAAATCAAACAATAAAAAAGTGTGGTTCGATAACAGGTACCTGGTTCCCTTCTACAATAAAGAACAAATATCATATCAGCCAAGAAACAATCTATATATTATAACGTAACAAAAAGACACCTCAAAAGAAAAACAAATGTACCGTCAAAATTCACAGTAATATATGCATAAATGCAATCCTTTTGAGTAATAAAAATAAAAATAAAAATAAAATGAACTTCATAAATACAGAAATGAAGACACAATGTATTATTTAAGAATAATTAACAATTTTCAAGAATAAAAGATAATCTGAACAAAAAAGAGAAATAATTATAGTAAATAAATAATTGGGAAATAGAGAATGAAACTCAGGAATAGATAATTCAATGACTGTGACAAACAATGACTGACGATGACCAAAATACCCAGAAGTTAAAGATCCAATGACAAAAGATGTACATAGTAATTTATAAATAGAAATATAATATATAAGTTTGTAAAACTAGTATGTAAGAAATTCGATATTGTGAATAAACCTATTTAACTATGAGGAGGTGTGCTCACCTCAGACCGTTATTTTATATCATTAAACTATAGAAAGTGAATGATATAATTAATGTTACAAATATAATAATGTCAAACTATAATTCTAAAAGTTATATTGTGTGACAGTGTTAAGAAGTGAAAATAACAGTGAAATACGTTAATAAGAAAGAATCGTGTAAAAAGAGAGTGATTAAGTATAATTAAAATATGAAATTTGAAGGAGTATATACTCTATATGAACCAGTTATATAACCCACATAGTGAAACAATACAAAATTTTACATTAAAAACTTATAATAATATAGTGTAAGGAAGAAAAAGATAAAGTTCAACCAAATCGTATTAATTAGAAATTGGGAAACCGAACCTGTGACCCATAACATATAGCCAAGGCCTTAACTAAAGAAATTAGTGTTTTGGTAAAAAGAAGAGGATTGTTGAAAAAAATCTAATTGCAAGGCAGAACATATAAAATTTACTGCTGAATTTTATGCAAATTAAAGACCAATAAAAGATGAGATGATCAAGAAAAACAATGCAAAACTAGAAGAATGATGTTTTAATCAAGAGACCAAAAACCAGATGTCCAGGAGTAAAGAATCAAACAATAAATCCTTTAAGAAAACTGCCAGATTGGTGAGATCACTCCAAGACTAAGTCAAATATTCGAACTAACATTGCGACAGTAAAGATTGAGTTACAACAAATACAATAACTAAAAAACAATATAAACATTATAATTGTGAATCATTTTGTACACTAGTATACAATAGTTATTAATAGTAAGAATTTTTTTGTTATAGTTTCTTGTATGATCCAAAGAACCCACCACCATTCAACAGACATTCACAACACATAATTACCAAATCTTATTCGTAAATATTATATTTTATGTTCTATGTATAACTTGTACCAGACTTTAACTATACTTTTATGTTAACCCTGAGATTCAGATAAATAATTCTTTGTTTTATAATAAAAAGAAAATACTATATACAAAATAGTCGAGGAATACAGACTCATTTGTTTAGTTACAATATGTAGTTATTTATTATTTTCACTTGACATTGAAGACGTGGTGAGACCAGAAACAGTCGATATAATAAGCTAAAACAATGTGTCCTCACATTTTGAAATTTTCTGAATTATCTTTTGTTATCTGAATTATCTTCTGAATTATCTTTTGTTATCTGAATTATCTTCTGAATTATCTGAAGAGTAGACACATGTAACTGCTTTGGTTTGAGTACGCATGCGCACGACGGTGTTTCCGATTACGTCTACGGATACTGAGGCACTGGTGAATGGTGATTACAGCTTCGCCGCCCGTAGTGACTAGTACCGCTTCCTTACTCGCCCGGCCATCGTATGAAGGAACAAATTTTTAATTATACGCAACACATTTGTTCGACAAGAACGAAAACAGCTGTTTGAAAATTATCAGTCACTAACAAAAAAAAGGAGGATGAAATAGAACTATATGTCAATGGGAAAAAGTATGCGTTCTGGTATGCGCGCGCGTATGAAGAGAACTCGCTAAGCGTCGCACCGTATTATTAAAAACAAAATAAGGCGTGCAGTTGAATTACGTGAAAATCGGAATCGGTGTAGCGTGTCAGATGGCGCGATAGCGCGCGCGCACTCGTGAAGAAGAGTTGACGTCGTCATTGTTGTTATTCAACGCGGAAACAGATGTGAGAAAGTGTCGGTGGACAATGGTGACGTCACGAAGAGAGAGAGAAGAGAGCGTTGCTCGGCCGTCGAGAGAGTACGTAGAAGATCCGATGAAGAAGAAAAAGTAAAGAACGCGAGAAGAAGTTATCGAAAAGCTGGAGCGAGAAGCCAAAGCCGAGCACATGGAAGAAATAGAGTGTAACACCCGATGAAGCGGCCAGGCCGCAAGCTGACATGCCTTCTTCATCGTGATTCTATCACTTATAATGGCCAGCCATTACACCGTGAAAAACTTTTTTTTATATTATTGTTGTTGCCGTTGTATTCTTCTTTACAACCTGCGGGTTTTCTTTAAAGCTTTTGACACGATTGCCCAACATACTTCCTGTTTTGTTTGCTTTTGGTTTTTTTTTACTTTTTCGTTGTTTTTTCGAATTGTGTTACAAAAATTATTATCGACTATAACTTCCAGCACTCGCTCGGTGTTTTCTTTTTTTTTATCTCTTACAAAACGATGCATGCCTGTCCGGATTGCTGGCTAAATGTTAACAGCTGAGTGAAATTTTATTGTTCTGTGCTCGCTTATGTAACTGAGCGTGTCAGTTGTATGAAGCGTACAGAAATTCATAAAAATCCCTGCATCGTTTCAAACACATTTCTCTTGTAACTTGATAACATGACTTCTTCTTTGACTTCCAGTAGAATTTTCCGATCAAACCTTACCTACTGCGCTTACCATAATCATATTACTACTATTTATTTTAATACTAACTATATTTCTCTTTGATAAGGCTAATTTCCCCCAACTTGGTCTGATATACGATACTTCTCTTACTCTCTTAAATAGTTCATAATCTCTGATTCTACCTTATTACGAAATGTACTGTATTTTCGTCTGTCACCATGTCTCAGGAACCACTAATTGTTTTGTACCTCTATTTCATGTTCTAGATACGATATACAAATTTAAGAGTTGTAAAGAAACAATTTAAGAATTACAATAGACGCTTTTTATGTTTTAATGAGAGAAACTTCAGTTTTTTGTTGAATATAATACCGTTCGTTGCCAATGTTGAAAACTCCGTTCAGAGTTTTTGAAAACTTAAAGTTAATATCAGTAATCGAATTTCGATAACATCAGTAAAAATAATATAAGCTTACCGCCTGAGAAACAGCTGTTCTTAGTAAACAGATGATGACAAGCTCTGTTTCCAATACGTGGTGTAGAAGTCAGTAGGTACTTCCTAAACAATTAAAAGGTTTTAGAAATATACAGTTTTAGAAATCAGTATAAAACGTCAAACGAGATTGTACGAATACAGACTCCTAACATATGGCTAGCATTTACATAGGACAGATACGTTTTAATTTAAGCTTCAGACAATAATATTAATATTATTCAACAGAAGTGAAACGCTGATTAAACGCTTTAATTATGGACAAGATACAAACAACAATCAACAAACGAAGATAGCAACGAAGAAATTGCACACTTATGAAAAGTAGAAAATGTACTAAACACCGTATGGAAAAAATTCGGTCTGGTCTTGCGTATATAAACCATATCGTAAACGCAATGTAAAGAAATACTCGGTCGGTATTCCAGACATACGAAGAAGATGTTACGTCAAAGAGTTCTGTTATTTTACGATACTTTATATGTTCTTCTCATCATCTGATTACTATAAATAGCAGTTTCTCAGGCGATAGCCTTACAATTTTCTACCAGTGTTATCGAAATTTCATTCTTGATGTTAACGTTCCAAACCATTCAACAAGTATTATAGACTAACAACGAATAACGGAAAAAACTCCTCTTATTACGGGGACCACGTCGTGAGAGCCTGTCTCGTGTTAATTAAATGCAATGTCGTTTATCAGTCAGGTACATTTATGTAATAAACCATTCAAGATGTCTTTATGAAACTTTTTCACTGAAAGATAAATACAATATACAGTGAACATAATTAAACACATGTATTTGCAAAATATAATATCATCTTATGCAAAATGTTTACTTATTTTTGAAAACATACTAAATATTTGTATAAGATATCATACTTAATGTCTTCAATATAAGAGGTGTTATGAGACAAACACAGTAATAAAAATTCAAAGCTCTTTCACGGTCCAGTGCTAAGTTACATTTACCTAAATACGAAAAATATGGATTTCCGGGAAATCGCGTTTAATGTTTTGTAATGTTCTTAATCAGAATACACCTGCACTATACACTTCTTCTTCATTACTCTCATCTCTCTTCCTTCTTAGCTGCCTTTTCTTTACTTTGTTCTCCTTACTACTTCGCAGAACACACTTATTTGCTTCCAGAATATTCATTGTATAGCTAATAATATTATTATAAAATATTGTAATGTTCGTTTGAAGGCGGTCAATGACATCACACTGGGTGACATCACATGTAATAAACATATATAAGATGATATGACAACATTCGCCCACGTCGAGCGTTAGGAAACCGCCTTATTAAGTGAAACTGTTGCAGCAGATCAGTGTGCAAGTCAAAGTCACAGTGGACGGACGATGGCAGGGAAAGTTGCTGTAAGTGGATATTTGCCATCGATTCCACTGTACAGGAAGTGTAGCCTATGTGACTGACTCATCTCATGCTTGTAGACTAGTTACCGCGGTTTTTGTGCTCTGTACACAGCAGTTGCCCGGTCGTATGTACTTCACTCTATAATTTAAATCTTTCACCTGCAATTTGTTGGTCAAAAACCCTCCTCATTCATTCTCAGTCTTTCTCTCTCTCTCTCTCTCTCTCTCTCTCTCTCTCTCTCTCTCTCCGTGTCTCTTTGTTGCTTTCTCTTTCTTTAGTCTACTCTTTTATCAATAGAAGTGCCAGGTGCCCTTTTAATCACATACTAACTACACTTAAATACTAAGGATATTTTCCTTTGATAAGGCATATCCACACACGTTGTTCTAATATACGACAGTTTTCGTACTCTCTTAAATACTTCATAATCGCTGATTCTACCTTACCACGAATTGTTAAATTACCGTACCTACTTAAGTTAACCTTTACTTCCCTGCTGCGAAAAAGTGTTGTAAATAAACGATAAGCAAATTGCTGACAACTTGACGAAAATAAGGCTGCATACAAGATCTCTCCCCCCCTTCTTACACCCCGCCTATCTGGCTATATCTATTTCACTTCCCTATTGCACTAAATAATTCCTTTCTTGATTAGACTTAAGACTGACATAGAATTAAAATTATACCCTCCAAGTTCACTTCTAACAAAAATTCTTATTAAATGCATATTTGTAATACTCCCCCCCTCTCTCTCTCTCTCTCTCTCTCTCTGTCTCTCTCCCTCTGCCACTTCTGATCATGACAACGAGCCCATATAATGAGTCCGCGCGCGCGTGTGTATACCAACAGGTTTTCTATGTTTAGGATTTACGGCTTCCGGTGTGTCTACGCTTTACGGTTTGCGTTCTTCTGTGTCAACGTTTCAACTTCTTTCGTGACGCTTTCATTTATAGTCTCTAGCCTTCCTCAGAGAGAGGTGAACGTTCAAAATATTTAGAAGAGAATGAGACGTGAAACAAAACACACACACACAAACAAACAAATATACATATAGGACTATTCATTTATTTATTTTAATTTTAATAAAATTTTGAAAGTATGTGTAATAACGATCTAAGGCATGCAAACTAAACATTTATTTGATTACTATCACATCAGCAAGTGACTTCGATAAAGAGTTCACATGCGCGAGTGTGTACTTACGTTTATTCAACCCTTCTTCTTATCTGGCGTTACATACTTTGGTGGGCTTTAGCCTCCTCAACAATACTCCTCCATACTTGCCTCTCCGTTCTTCCTCTCCACACTCTGATTCCCATACTAGCAAGATCTTCCATTACGCTATCCAACCACTTCATTCTTGGGCTGCCTCTACGTCTAGTAGTATATAATCTTTCCTTCAGCATTCTTTTCTCAGCCATTCTTTCCACATTTCACAGCCTCTGTGATTTGATGAGTTTCACTATGTCTGTTCCATGCATGAGACCCTGTAGTTCACTGTTATTGCGTATTCTCCAACTGCCTTCTTCTCTTAATGCCCGTAAATGTTACGCAAAATTTTGCGCTCAAATGATTTTAAAGAGGTTTTGTCATTCTCTGTCAAAGTCCACACCTCAGATCCATATGTAACAACTGGTCCCACAAGATAATAATATACTTTAAGTTTTATTCTCGAAACATGATTGTTTTTTAAAAGATGTTAATATTTGCAAAGTAGGCTTTATTTCCTGCTTGTATCCTTTCTCTTATACTCATCCTAATATTATTATCATTAAATACCAAGAGCACCTTGATAACTAAAGCAGGACACTCCTTTGAAACACTTCCCATTCACATTGAAATCTCTAAGAGCCCTTTTGAACTCTGAGTTGGACATTACCATGTATTTTGTCATAAGTTTATTCAACTAGGCAAAAATATCAACAACTTGATTACCTTACTGTAGCAGCTGCTATTTCAGTCATCACAACTGTCGAGTGTAAGCTTCTCTTTGTCTATTATCTTTTGATAATTCGTGTACCCTGTCATTAATGTTCTTATTTCTTGATTCTCTGTATTAAACAATACTTCAAAGTTATTTCCTTAAGTTAATTTTTACTTTCCTGGAGCGAAAAATGTTTTGGAAATAACCGATAAACAAATTCCTGATAATCAGGAAACTGACAACCCGACGAAAACAAAGCTACACACTAAAACTTACTCTATCTCTCCTCTTACACAGCGTATATCTATTTCTATCCTTTCTTTATGTGTGTGTGTGTGTGCGCGCGCGCGCGTGTGTCCACCGCCCCCTCCGCTATCACATGCGAGCTTATAATACGTTTTAAATTCTTCCTCGTTTTAACAGAATCTGGCAGAGTTACTGTTCCTTTTTCAACGCGTTGAGTGGTTCTCGAGTGGTCAAACCTGGTCGACGCAGCAACGTATCGGTGTATTATTTATAAATCGTTTTGTATGGAAATGATTGTAAGTCATGCAGGTAGAGAGGAAACAGGTCCCACAGTTAAACTACGTTTCTTATAAACGTTCACATCATTGTGACAGCCGTGTAGAATAAAATTAAACGCCTTCAGATCTATTTGAGACATTCACCATCACGCACGCACACACACACACACACACACACACACACACACACACACACACACACACACACACACACACACACCACACACAAAAAAAAACATCTGAAACTGGTCGTGTAAGGTGGTATTGTTTAAATGGCGTTTATCAAAGAACAAACCGAACGTTAGATGCGTCTACCTGAATCTGCAACCAGCGTCAACCTTACGCATCGTTCAACATAAATTGCACCTCCTTAATACCTCCCAGTATCAGGTGAACAAAACACCTCTCATCGAGAATGTAGGTTATCTTCTACGTCGTAACACTGTCATAAATAACGTTGAGAAATTTCAAGACACCTGTAAGACACGCAACATGCGCTAATCAATTATGCTGTTCAATTTTTAAGTAACATAAAATTGGTTAAGAGTGTAGGAAGACATATTATGTATATTTTTATTGTTACATTTGCTGAAATTCAGTTTTCTAATAGTTTTCTTGTCTGTTGCAGGTGAGAAGCAGCTGGAATATCTAACTAGACCAACATGATAAGTATGACAAATGTGTAGGAAGTATAAAATAATATATCAATATGTTAGAATTGTTTATTACTGTACTATAACATTAATATATGGTGTGTGTGTGTGTGTGTGTGTGTGTGTGTGTGTGTGTGTGTTTCTTGAACGAGCGAGCGGGATGATTTGGGGTATGCCTCATGGTAACTATTGAATGCATCAACCGATTTTCGAAAAATCTGCGTACGTGTCCATGCTTGTGCTCCACAGATCATTTTTTCTTAGAGTGCTGCCTCGAAAACAGAGGGCAGAAGACAAAGATAAGAGGAGTCAAAATTTTGAAAAATTTGAAAAATCTGTATTGGACATCAAATTAGAGAGCATTTTAACAACAAGCAATCTAAATATAGTGTTCGGCTCTGGAAATTCTAAAATTTTCAATACACCTGGGCCGAAATAAGGGATCAAAATTTTGAAGGAATTGTGAAAATAAGAGGAAATGTAATTTTAAGCCAAAAGCAAACGTAGTGTTTAGTTTCAAATTTTTAACTATGCGTGTGAAATAGGCACACACACTGAAGAGTTTTTCAGCAACGTTTCAGCAGGTACATCTGTTCTGTTACATCTTCTTATTTGCAATCCAACAAGGTTATCTGGCAGAACATAGCCTGAAGATGGCAAAAATGGTCAGTTGAAACGTTGCGGGAAACCTTCGGGTAAGAGCAACAAAATTCGGTCGGAGCACTCAATTCGAAAACAGAACTTTTCATGCTACATCCGCGGAAATCTAATAATAACAATAATGTTATATATATATATATATATAGTTATATTTATATTTCCTTACGATTATTCTTGTTTTATTATAATTGTTAATAACAAATAATATTTGTTATTTTCACAAAAATATATTATTTTGTATGTAATTTGTTTTACAATGGTTCAACAATATTTTTAACTGTCATCTTTAGAAATATACAAAAATAATTAACGAAATTTCAAATCAATTGTTATTAAATATATATATATATATATATATATATATATATATATATATATATATATATATATATATATTGCAACGTTATTTTTCTTCTTCATTTGTAGAGGAACTGTTTTCCCTTGGAGACTTGTAGCTGTCCAACTGCATTTGAATATTGTAGTTAATTTATTGTAAAATAAACAGACAGAATAAACAGCGGCACGAGACGATTATCTTATTACGGTTGTTTACATTTCCGTGTTCGCCCTAAACGAAGTAAGCCTACGCGAGAGTAGAACCGGCGTAGGCGACCCTTCGTGACTACTGGTGGACGGGCTAGCGTCCGCGCCGCGCCCCTACACGAGACGCTTATAGACGAACAAGCAGCCCATAAGGAAGGCGAAACAAAACACTATCTTAATAAAAAGTCGTTAATAAATAAATAAAAGCGCGGAGACAATTACAACTGCGATATCTATAGTGATAAAGTTGTTAATTAGAAGCACAGGACAAGACAAGATGTTCGTGTTTAGCCTACGATGATCGTTGTACCAGAAGGCGTATTTACTAATTTAGTGGCGTGCATTATGTTATCTGCAGCGAGCGTGTAGGATTGGCTTGCCGTTCAGACTCCTGCGTTAGGTTACGGAGAAACGCCTGTATACGGTACATAGGCTACACATTCACACACGCAAACTGTACTAGTCGTGTGGCAATGGAGAATATGTGGGATTACATGGCGATTTGTACTAGTAGTAATGTTCTCGTTACGTATTCGTTCTTATACCAAGTATTCAGTTTTTCTAAACTACAATTTTACCTTCGTGTGTTTTACACGTTATAAAGTTTTAAATAGCGTTTTCATTCCACAGTGTGCTGTATTTCAGTCTCCTTCGCCGACATTCTCAAGAGATCGTCGTCGTCGTCATACTTTCCGGCTAGTAGCCTTTTCCAGTCTCAATGGAAGTTATTCAACCATCCCTTACGGGTTCTTCCCACACTTCTCTTCCCCATTGGATGATAGTCAAGGGCTCTTCTTGAAAATCTAATTCGATCCGTTCTCTCTACGTGTAACCGCCACTCCGTTTTGTACCGGGAGATTTCCGCATTTAAGCTTTCATGTATGCCTAGCTCCATTCTAATGTGATCATTTACGATAAGACCTATCCTGGTACAACCCTTTACAGCCCTCAAGAACTTCATTTCCGCTCCTTGTATTTATATCTTTGGCCTTTCTAATCCAAGTCTCACTACCATACAGTAGTTGAGGTACGGCCATTACATTATAATATTTCAATTGCGTCTCTTTCCTTGTTTTCTTCTTTAAATGTTTAATGATACAGCCACAAAGAGACCGGAAGAGAATAATTTTGTTTTCAACCTCATTATTATCTTGGTATGTGAATCTACACCCTATATACTTGAAATCTGGCATGTGTTCTATTGGCGAGTCCTGCATGACAATCTATGTTCTAATACGATTTGTCGCAGAAAAAGCCATAACTTTTGTTTTGCATAAGGAAATTGTTTGATTGTAATCTGCCAAATTGTCAGCAAGATAAAACAACGACCTTTGCAGGTCATTTTCATTCTCTTGGAGGATCACAAGATCGTCTGCATACATTAAAATATTTAAACAAAATCCTTTCCCAAGTATAGGCTAGTCCTTAGGGGGCGTCCAGTTTCCATTTCTCTGGAGATTCGAGTACATAATGCACATAGCTTCCAGCTCCCTACATAGTTTACTTTATTAATCCTCACGCCGATTAAACCTTAATAGAGGAGTTGAAATGTGAGCAGGAGTTTAGTTGTTTCAAGGCGACTTTTTACGTATTTCTTTCCACTTCTTTCCGTCCTACATAATGTTTCCTATATCCTCTCACCACTTTCTTCTTTCCGGTAAGTTTCGTTTGTCCTCCTGCATGTTTCGTGATCTCTTTCTTCCTTAGTCTTGCTTCACACGTTCTCCTCGTTAGTCGAGCCGATTTCCAGCGTTGTGCGAGGCGATGGATATGTCGGTCGCCCGCTATTGTCCCAAGCTTATTACAGAGCTCCCGCCACGGGAGACCAGAATGCTTCGTTAATTAACATGTGGCCTTCTACCGGCGGTGGTTTTTCAGTTAGCGTGAGGGTTCGCCGAGGCCGGATCCAAGATTCACCTGGCACAATTTCGTTAGTCCTGCTTTATTTACTTAATCCTTTCCTGATGAAGTTTCAACTGGCCTTCGGAATTTTTTGTTTTTATTAACTGCTTTCGAATGTAGTTTTCATCTCCACAGTATACTCCTGCTTTTGTGCACACTACAGGACAATTCTAATATCTTAACGCATATTTTGAAACCACTGTTAGTAAATATCCACAATGTAATGGAGAGAATGTAAACATTGCAATTGAGTAGGCTATGTATGCGTGTGTTTTTGTGTGTGCGCGCGCGCGAGCGCATGACATTTATAAAATGGGAAGAGAGAGGTTACCGTTGTCTCGCGTGTACGTTATCAATTATAAACTTGCGTTTTACACACAGTAGAAAATCGTTTTGTAATTTTTGTATCACGAATTCTGTGCCATACCAAGGTTCACGCGCGTCCAAATTCGAACCGCGTTCACCGCAGAACACGGTTTTCTGTGTCAGAGTTTCAATTTAATAGCGTTTAACCTCTCACACACACACGCGCGCGCGCGCACAAACACACACGAACGACCGTCGTTACAATAGTTGTTCGGTTGAATTTCGCCTTGACATAATCGGTAAATGATCCAATTAAGCGCGGCGAGGGAAGGCTGCTGCGTCCTCGACCGTTACGAAGAGATGAGAGAGAGAAGCAGCAGCAGCAGCAGAAGCGGATAAGAAGACAAAGGAACGGGCGAGGAGGAGAACGCAGCCAGAGAAAGAATAGAAACGAAGAACACATTAAAAAGTCATTAGTACAATAATTCTCCAAAGTGAAATATTATATTGTCAAGTCATTGAACATAGAGAGTTAAGCAAAGTATATTGTGTGTATGACGATATGTGTGTGTGCGCGCGCGCGCGTGTTTCACACACAAATACGGACAACAGTATGTGTGGGTACGGCATTACGTAACAGGTATTCTACGTGTGGTGTCGAAACGCGGTTCACAATTTCTCTACAATTTAGACAACAGCTGAAAAAGAAAAATAACGACGGTTTCGCTTCACACCTGTTCGCTTTTGATTAATGAAGACGTTTCTTTAATTCGACTTTCCGTTGTTGTTCTTCTTCTTCTGCTTCTACACGCTAGTCGACGACGGTGGTGGACTCGTAACTGTCGAAAAACCGTCCGCTGACGACCGGTCGACACGCGTTACTGCCTGCGATTATGTTCTGAAATTAGCATAAGATCGACATTTATTCTACGATTATAGGTCGATATACGAGTACGAGGTACGTCTTGTTAGTCGCGTCGATTCTTCCTTCCGACGTTTTATTTTATGCCCGCAGTTGAAGCGGTGGCTGTTAAATACCGGCGCGGTTATGGCGACTACGTGCCGTTCGTAGCAAACAACCTCGATTAGACGCCTTAATCAACTGTAAACCGTTTACGTGATTTTATGTATAATGTGTTCATCGCTGTATGCAGGCCTGCAAATGGTTTTATTGTGCGTGTGAGTGTCGTTTGGAAAGTCGGAATTATGCGTCCCGCGACGACGGTTTTAACCATTTCTGTCGCACTGGTTCAGCCGGTAACTAGAGCTTCTCTTGTGTTATGTCACTCGGCAATCGATCTGTCACCAGCAACGGTTGTGTATTATGTAAAAATTACTTGCATTCTTTTGTCTGAAATTACTTGTCTTCGTTCTCAGCTTCAGTTTAAGCACAAGTCTTTAAATCTTAACAGTGATGACATGTTTGAGTCAGAATTTGGAAAACGGTCCTTATCCCTCAATGAGGTTTTTTTACTTAACGCAACGTTTTGGCTACATCAAAAATCGATACCTCTATTAAGGAAGATAGCCATAAAAGACAAAGAATAAAGTACAAACATGAAAGATACGAACAGAAACAGTTATATTATTTCACTGTTATATGCTTCAAAATTATTTACCTGAAGACTAGTATAGCCGAAACGTTGAATTTTGAATATAAATATTTTGATTGCTTTGAGAGCTTTCGCCCGTCTTCAAAACGTCTTAGATCATACAGACGGGATGAGATGGCACAAGGCAATAGTTGGAGTATTTTTTTCTTGTTAACGTTAATTCCTATGGTTATTTTTGACTTCAGT